>OX578135.1:126169138-126856638 GCA_951213105.1 Amaurobius ferox | reverse complement strand
AAAATAGATAACACCACCAAAACAAGCATCTCCTGGAAGCATAATTTATCCTCAAATACTAGGGCAATGAAATATATGAGCAGCCCAAGCCTCACGTATAGACACCACTGCGTGGGGACTCAATTTCTGGCAAACAGTTCGGCAACTTGCTGGCTGAGATATCGACATGGCTTCGACATAGCAAAGACCTAGTGGAATGTTGGCTCACGCTTCTTAGACAACCATCTTCAGTAGATCTTTTGCTTGGGGCATATGTTTCAGCACATCTTTCTTACATATCACCAATCCCCAATAAACTCTCAGTTTTAACATGTACCAAACCCTCAATAAACTCTCAGTTTTAACATGTTACAACCCCTCAATAAACTCTCATTTTTAATATGTTACAAACCCTCATTAAACTTTCAGTTTTAACATGTCACAAGCCCTCAATAAAGTCTTAGTTTTAACATGTCAAAACCCCTCAATTCAGATTACGATCAGATAAATTTTAGGTCCATTCTGAAACTTAGACTCAATTTTGGAGAAAGGAAGCAATTGCGGTGCGTGTAGTATGGGACATAGCGAAGTCTTGCTTGAAGATAGCATCTCACAGATGGCAGGAAATGTGTCTGCAAAATTGCCTGGTAGCGTCATGCATTGACATTCTAATTATATGGAGCCATATAACGTGAAGAATGAAAAACTATATGACAAGATGAATCTCAAAAACTGTGAAATTGTGAATTCCAAAACCTTCATGACAAGTGAACGAGATATTCGATTGCCCTGGTCTTTGGCAATCTACCGTTGATGAATTCAGTTGTGTTGGAACCGCTTTCGTCCTGGTGTCAGATGAACGTTCTGACAGTAAACTCGTTAAATCGCAACTCCTCGCCCAAACCCAAAATAGTTATATACGTACCCGAGTTTGGAAACTCAATATAAAAACAATCGTTCCAAATACCAGGTCTTAGAGCTTGATGAAACTTCAATAACGCTCAAACTACAAACCCGTTTCAGTCAAACAATTTCGATTTTGTTTGAACGAATGTATATCAACTTAAATATGCAGAACTGTAGCGACAGCTGGAAAACTACTTACTTCCCAAAAGACTAAAAACATCTGTGATAACTCACTAGATATCAATCTTACTATGTGGGTGGCATCAATTTCAACACGGACAGCAGCATTCTGAAAATTGAGCTCTAATTACACTAGGACTCAAGATAATGATTATAGTAAAAAATGTGTAAAAATAAAGGAAGAGAAGCATTCAGCAACTTCTAATCAGACTGAATCTAAATAAATGATATCCTCATTCATTTTTAACACTATCCAACATAGTTGAAAAGTGTTTATGACTTTGTTTATTCTGTCTGTTTGTCTGTCTGTCCGTTCGCATCATAACTGCCGTAAAATGACTTAATCAGAATGAAATTTTAGTATATTGTTGAAACGGTCTGTGGGACATATGTAAATGTAAATGCATAATATCACCCAATTAGCTTTGGATTGAACACGAGTTGAAAAAATGAAATACATTGAATCTCACAGGACCTTATTTTTCAAACATTTTTACCACCATGGTTTTAAGATTTTAAGTAAAATAAATTATCGTAGTACTGTGATAATTTAAAAAATATCACCTCTGAATGCATTTTATAGATGTTTAAATAAACTTCCATTGCAATTGGAAAGTGTTTCATAATCAATGCTTTATGAATGATTGATCGTTCTTGTTTATTTCTCCTAGATTAAAAATTCCGAATTTTAAATTTTTATTGTATTTTATTTCTTGTATTAATTAAATGACCATAAACTTAGTTATTGAGTTATTTTGTATTTTTCTCAATTCAATATTCGTTCTAAAATGCAATCTTTTTTTGTGCAGAACTCTTGTGTTGAAACGAAACAAGGTAAAATTTCTAAAGGTTATGCAAGGGAATTCGATAAAGACTAAGTAAGATAAATTTTGTATCATTCAATTTAAACGAATTACATTATGTTTCTTTTGTTACCTTGGAATCTCATCCAAATGAATATGTATGGTTGACATCTTCTAAGAAAATTCTTAAAGTATATTTTACTGTCCAGATTTATTTGATCATTTTTAACTGTAATTCTTGCAAGTACACTGCATTAAATTGATTTAAGCCTTTAGAACGACTGCAAAAGTTCCGCCGCAATAACTTTTCACAATAGATAGAGAATGTTAAATAACATAGGGAAAGAAATTTTGTTTTACAGTGCAACGCTTGAAAGATTTGGGGGATTGGGAAGTTACACATGGTGTTTACTTTAAGGAGTAATTAAAATTCGTATTAAGTTCGTTTATTGTTGTGTTAATTGGTAGTATACTGTTTTAATTTTAACATTGGCTTTTTAAAAATACTCTAAATTTTGATGTGAAACATTTTAACGCCTGGAATATCTCTCTATATTAAAAAAAATCTGATGTGGCCAACACATGACTTTCCTTATATAAAGAAATAGATTTACTACTTTTAGAGTAAAATAAATGGGTTTTTCTTCTAGTAGATAATAATATCCTTTCCAAGATATTGAATTTTCGACAATTAGTCGTCATTTTCATTGATTTAGCGTCATTTTTATCCATTTGGCGAGATTTTCGTTAATTTGGCAACATTTCAAAAAGTCGCCAAGTTGGCGACATTCCGCCAATTTCGTCGCCAAAATCTCGCCTAGCGTTATGGACGAAGAAATAAGTTGTTCTTACAGCAGATAAATTGGCGTTCAAATGCAAAAGTATTACTCAAAGTATCTTTTTTCATGAATGGAACGAGCTAGATCCACGAGAATGATGTCACCCAATTTATCGTATGATATTATATATGAAAAGTGAACATGTTTCTCAATAGGAAATATTTTTTTTCTATTTTATATGATTTTGATAATTTTTTTAAAAAATGTGCAATATCTCGAGAACGGATCAGGTTAGCGTTCTAAAATTTATGTCAATCGTTTTCTAATGAAAAATTACATAAGACATGTCTACTTGCGTAACTTTAATATTGGATTTAATTTTTTGACGATTTTTTCAAAATTTCATTCGAAAATTTAAGGGGGTTCTGAACATTCGATTGCGTATAAAAACAATAGGCTTCCAGTGTTTACCGATTGTGATTTTTGTACCAAATCTGGTTCGAATCGGTCCATTCATTCGTCAGTTATCGTCTCCACAGACCCACTGACACACACACACACGCACACAGACATCACTTCAAAAATATTTGATTCGTGATTAGAGATGCTTGAAACGTGCTCTCCCGTCGAAAACTCGAATTCGAATTTTCGACCCCGTCACAATACTTTCCTTATACATTATGTATATAAGGAAAGTAAAAATCTGATGTGGGCAACACATGACTTTTCTTATATAATGCAATGAATTTACTACTTTTACAACTAAAAAAAATCATTCTTATAGTAGATACTTATATTCTTTCCAAGATATTGAATTTTCTTCAATTAGTCGTGATTTTCATTGATTTAGCGTCATTTTTATCAATTTGGAGAGATTTTTGTTAATTTGGCAACAATAAAAAATGTCGCCAAGTTGGCGACATTCCGTCAAATTCGTCGCCAAAATATCGCCAAGCGTTATGAACGGAGAAATAAGTTATTCTTACAGCAGATAAATGACTATTGGCGTTCAAATACAAAAGTATTACTCAAAGTATCTTTTTTCATGAATGGAACGAGCTAGATCCACGAGAATGATGTCACCCAATTTATCGCATAGTATTACAAATGAAAAGTGAACATGTTTCTCAATGGAAAATATATATTTTTTTATTTTATATGACTTTTTCATAATTTTTTTTTAAATGTGGAATATCTAGAGAACGGTTCATTTTAGCGTTCTAAAATTTATGCCAATCGTTTTCTAATTAAAATTTACATAAGAAATGTCTATTTGCGTAACTTTATTAGCGGTTTTGACTTATTGACGATTTTTTCAAAATTTCATTCGAAAATTTAGGGGGGTTCTGAATTTTCGATTGCGTATAAAAACAAAAGGCTTCCAGTGTTTACGGATTGTGATTTTTGTACCAAATTTCGTTCCAATCGTTCCATTCGTTCGTCAGTTATCGTCTCCACAGTCTCACTGACACACACACACACACACACATATTTTCACACACACACACACACACACACACACACACACACATACACAGACATCACTCCAAAAATGTTTGATTCGTGATCAGGGATGCTTGAAACGTGCTCTCTCGACGAAAACTCGAATTCGAATTTTCGACCCCGTCCCAATACTTTCCCTATACATTATGTATATAAAGAAAATAATAGTAGCTGGTGCCGCCATCGCTGTTTGGAAAATGTTGCTTTCCTTGAGTTTTTCTGTCATGTAACCCAAAATATATAGAAATAATACATAAATATGAAATTTGGCACTCTTCTAGAGAAATATTGTGGAAAAGTACCTGAAAAAGCTGTTTTGCGATTTTAAATTTAGTTTAGGAAATATTTAATGTCCAAGTCAAAGGTAGAGTATTTGAGTTGCGATTTCGTGTCCTGGACAGACTAGCAATACAAAGACCTCGAACTTTTGTATATACATACATAGATGGATTTATGCAAGACAGAATTCTTTTTACTTTCCTTATATACATAATGTATAAGGAAAGTATTAAGACGGGGTCGAAAATTCGAATTCGAGTTTTCGACGGGAGAGCAAATTTCAAGCATTCTTGATAAAGAATCAAACATTTTCGAAGTGATATCTGTGTGTGTGTGTGTGTGTGTGTCAGTGAGACTGTGGAGACGATAACTGACGAACGAATGGACCGATTCGAACCAAAATTGGTACAAAAATCAGAATCTGTAAACAGTGGAAGCCCATTGTTTTTATACGCAATCGAATGCTCAGAACCACCTTACATTTGCGAATGAAATTTTGAAAAAATTGTCAAAAAATCGAAACCACTAATAAAATTATGCAAATAGACATTTCTTATGTAATTTTTCATTAGAAAACGATTGGCATAAATTTTAGAACGCTAACATGAACTGCACATTTTAAACGAGATATTGCACATTTTAAAAAAATTATCAAAAATCATATAAAATTAAAAAAATATATTTCCTATTGACATTTTTCAAATAAATTTAACAAAAAATCCCATAATTAAAAAAAAATATTAACTGTTACGAAACATGTTCACTTTTCTTATGTAATATCATGTGATAAATTGGGTGACGTCATTCTCGTGGATCCAGCTCGTTCCGTTCATGAAAAAAGATACTTTGTGTAATACTTTTGTATTTGAACGCCAATAGTCATTTATCTGCTGTAAGAATAACTTATTTTTCAGTACATAACGCTTGGAGAGATTTTGGCGACGAATTTGGCGGAATGTCGCCAACTTGACGACTTTTTGAAATGTTGCTAAATTAACGAAAATCTCTCCAAATGGATAAAAATGGCGCTAAATCAATGAAAATGACGACTAATTGTCGAAAATTCAATATCTTGGAAAGAATATTATTATCTAATATAAGAAAAACCTATTTTTTTTACTGTAAAAGTAGTAAATTCGTTACATTGTATAAGAAAAGTCATGTGATGCCCACATCATATTTTTATATTTCGATTTAGTTAATGAGTAATTTAATGTTTTATGCACTTTTGACGTGGAATTTTCCTTTCATTCTTGCAAAGATTTAATTCATCGAGCCGATTTTAAACATCTGTGTTATTGGTTGGTTACCGAAACGTAACAAAGATGACTGAGTTATTGAAGCACTAAAACATTAAAAATACAAAAGGGCTCAGCTTCTTGCTTGCTGCGCTCGCTGTTACAATAGGACGTTCTATATACATTTAATAGATATCACTTATAAATAGTTTCAAATTTAGCCATTTAATGGCTAGATTTAGCCATTGTTAGATGCTACGTGTTCCAAAAATGGCGAAGTCTATCCATAAAATGGCTATGTTGGTAGCCCTTATTTAGACATCAAGTTAAAAATAGTTATTTCGTTTTCTAGGGAATTCAAAACCTGGAATTCATAGAAAACCTAAACTTCAGAGCTCGAATTCATTATACAATTTTTTCTATATCATGAGTTTTTTTCTGATGATATACGGGGATGTGTTGAAACTTGTTTTGAAAAAATTGCTTACTTTGTTTGAAGTTATAGAAATTTTATATATTTCATGTAAAATATTTTTTCGCAAAACAATTGGACTTTGAAGAAATAATTATAATCACCACCAGAATCTAAAACATTTGTACTCTTATTGTTATACAATATGCTTTATGAAAAGGCAAAACATTTCTCATTCAAAGACATGTGAAAAAACTGCATTGAAATTAATAAGTAAGAACACTTTGTGTAACGGTTATGGAGAAACTCAAATAACGTAATTGAGCACAAATTAAAAACCAATAAGCATTCATCAGTTTAGAGGATACGTTTTAATTCCTTCTTAAGTGCAAATTAAACCAACAAACCCAAGTCAAAGTACGAAATAATGGGGACATAAAGTATATATATATATATAAATATACTTTTTAACACTTTACAACAAAGTTGAAAAGTGTTTATGACTTTGTTCATTCTGTCTGTCTGTCTGTCCGTTAGCACGATAACTGCCGTAAAAATGACTTAATCAAAATGAAATTTTAGTATGTTGTTCAGACGGTCTATAGGACCTATGGGAATATAAATGAATAATATCACCCAATTAGTTTTGGATTGAACCCGGGTTGAAAAAATGGAATACATTGAGCCCTATGGGACCTAATTTTTCAAGCATTTTTTAAGCGGATTTAAATTTCACAAATTGCTTCGAAAATTTTAGGCAATATTCAAATTGTTCCATAAAATATATAAAAAAAAATTCAGCGAAATATATTCAGTTGTTTTTAAATAAAAATTACAATAATAATAACACCTCTTATATTAAGCGATCACGTGTCCATGATATGAAACGATCACATGACCCACTTCAAAATGATATATGGCATCCATCTTGTGTCAAAATCGTGATTTTTAAAGTTCTTTTTAATTCATATTGAGTGTTGTATCCGTCCTAAAATTACTTTATTTTTGCCTAAATTCTGTGCATCTACATACTGAAACAACGCAATGACAATATATTTCAGTTTAAATGCTCTTCCAAATTTGATAATTTCTACTATTAAGCCTATTTTTCACCTATGTAAAATGTAAACAGCAAAATATGTAGAATGAGTTGTATTAGAATCGCTGTAATTCTTTAACACAAAATCATTTAGTCCATGGAGTCTGCTTAGCTGATATGAATTCATTGATTTTAGAAAGAGAAGGACGATATTTTTCGATGAAGTTTTACGCATACAGCTTACTTGCAGCTCAATGGTCTTAATTTTTAAATAAAATAAATTGTTATAGTATTGTGATGAATGACATGAATGGGGGAATTATTTATGAATGAAATGTTGCTTTTATAGAGAGAGCCAGCCGTGTTATTTTTTTAAGACGTCATTTGAATGGATTTCAGTTGTTTTCGAAGAAGTTTTCAAATATAATAAATTATCGTAGTATTATGATAATTCTAAAATTATTACCGAGGAATGTATAACATTTAAGAGATGTTTAAACCAGGCAATTTATACTTTAATGCCGTCATTTGAATGAAGTTAATTTTTTTCGATGAAGGTTTAAGGTTTCAAATATAATAAATTAATGTAGTATTGTGATAAGTTTTAAAATATTACCGAGGAATGTATTGCATTTTAGACATGTTTAAATAAAATTGCATTGAAGTTGGAAAGTGTTTCATAATCAATGCTTTAAGCATGATTGATCTTTCTTGTATATATATATGTGTGTTGTGTGTGTGTGTGTGAGATGCGCAAATTTTAAGCTTCCAAAATTAACGTGTCCTTTTCTGTTATAATTCATATTCCAAATTCTTATCTCATGTCACGTGCTTATTATAACCATATTCGATTCTGTACCACGCCATTAACATTATAGAGTCTACTTTGATAAAAAAAGCTTGCAAGTTCGTTCTAGTAGCTCAACGGTAGAGCGTCGCACAGTGGTGCCAAATGAGGAATTTGCGGAAAAAAAACCTCACAACTTATGCATTTCTTAATATTTTTGCATACTTTTTGCGCTTGCAGATAAGTCAAAAGTAAGATTTTATATGCATGGTAATATTAAAATCAGTGGCGGTCCTAGATTTTTATTCGGGGGGATATTTGCTTTTTTCGGGGGGAGATATGAAGGTATACGCTTACCCTTCACCTTTTTACTTTTCTTATATACATAATGTATAAGGAAAGTATTGTGACGGGGTCGAAAATTCGAATTCGAGTTTTCGACGGGAGAGCACGTTTCAAGCATCCCTGATCACGAATCAAACATTTTTAAAGTGATGTGTGTGCGTGCGTGTGTGTGTGAGACTGTGGAGACGATAACTGACGAACGAATGGACCGGTTCGAACAAAATTTGGTACAAAAATCACAATCCGTAAACATTGCCTATTGTTTTTATACGCAATCGAATGTTCATAACCCCCCCTAAATTTTCGAGGGAAATTTTGAAAAAATCCTCAAAAAATCAAAGCCACTAATGAAGTTGCGCAAATAGATATTTCTTATGTAATTTTTTATTGGAAAACGATTGACATAAATTTTAAAGCGCTAACATGGACCGTTCTCGAGATATTGAACATTTTTCAAAAAAATTATCAAAAAGTCATATAAAATAAAAAAAATATTTCCTATTGAGAAACATGTTCACTTTTCATATCTAATACCATACGATAAATTGGGTGACATTCTCGTGGAACTAGCTCATTCCATTCATGAAAAAATATACTTTGAGTAATACGTTTGTATTTGAACGCCAATAATCATTCGTCTGCTGTAAGAATAATATATTTCTTCGTCCATAACGCTTGGCGAGAATTTGGCGACAAGTTTGGCGGAATGTCGCCAACTTGGCGACTTTCTGAAATGTTGCCAAATTAACGAAAATCTCGCCAAATGGATAAAAATGACGCTAAATCAATAAAAATGACGACTAATTGTCGCAAAACGCAATATCTTGGAAGGAATATTAGTATCTACTATAAGAATAATCTTTTTTTTTTTTACTGTAAAAATAGTAAATTCATTACAATATATATGGAAAGTCATGTGTTGCCCACATTAGATTATTTTACTGCAAAAGTAGTAAATTCATTACATTATATAAGGAAAGTCATGTGTTGCCCACATCAGATTTTCTTTTAATCTGCAATAACAATACATATTTAGAATGCAATACATAAAATTGATATACGCATTATTAGCATGAAAAGTTCATAACCAGAATCAACTATACTGAAATAAAAAGAAATATCCCACTTTTATACTTTCCTTATATACATAATGTGTAATACCATGCGATAAATTTGGTGGCATCATTTTCGTGGAACTAGCTGGTTCCATTCATGAAAACAGATACTCTGAATAATACTTTTGTACATATTTGAATGCCAATAGTCATTTATCTGCTGTAAGAATAACTTATTTCTCTGTCCATAACGCTTGGCGATATTTTGGCGACGAATTTGGCGGAATGTCGCCAACTTGGCGACAATTTTAATTGTTGCCAAATTAACAGAAATCTCGCCAATTGGATAAAAATGACGCCAAATTAAAGAAAATGACGACTAATTGAAGGAAATTCAATATCTTTGAAAGAATACGAGTATCTACTATAAGAATAGCATTTTTTAACTGTAAAAGTAGTAAATTCATTGTATTATATAAGGAAAGTCATGTGTTGCATACATCAGATTTCTTTTTTTAATTTTGAAGATAAAATTATAAAACTTTTTTTATAAATGCACTAACACCCCACGACATACTTTCTGGTTGAATTTTGTTTCGGCTTACTGTCATTCTTTAATTAGCACATTAATCAGCGGTTAGTTAAAAAAATAAAATAAATGAATAGAAAATGTATGTATATATATATATATATATATATATATATATATATATATATATATATATATATATATATATATATATATATATATATATATATATATATATATATATATATATATATATATATATATATATCGATAATAAAGTGCTATTAAATTATCAAGCTTTGTTTTTACTTTTTGAAACTGCTTAATTTGGTTCAAGAAATGTTGCATAAATTCAATATGTCTTGTTATGAGATAAGTTTAAAAGTTGTAAAATATGTCTTTGATGTTTTAAAAGTAGTAATAAAATATTTATCATGCAAATCAATGTCGCTGGATCAATTGGAAGTGCGAACGATACTTATGCAAGGCTGAGCAGGACCTACAGAAAAAGTATGAAATATGCCAAAACAGCGAAGGTTGCAAAAAGTTGCAGCTGATTTTCACAAAACAGTTGCATAATAGTATCTGCTTTCGAAATAACTCATCCAGAGCGTGTAGGAACGTGTAGCTTTTTTTGTAGGCTTAAAGATATGGAGGAAAACAAAAAAATTTATATATCTATATTTTACGCTTTATAGTATGATTTTGGCTATGTTTTTACGAAATGTATTTATGTCAGAAATAAGCTGAGGTTACATATATTGAAAATACTTGAGACATATAATTATAAATATCCACAAAATTTTTGGAAAAAATATTGAAATTTTAGTTAGAAAAAACAAGATATCAATTAGATTTGTAGAAGTCTTGTTTAAGATAAATTTTTCCTTCTAGTTATACTGAATAAAATACATTTATTTACATATCAAGATACTTCGGTTCATTGCCTATCAAAAAATCTGATGTGGGCAACACATGACTTTCCTTATATAATGTAATGAATTTACTACTTTTACAGTAAAAAAATAGGATTTTCTTGTAGTAGATACTAATATTCTTTCCAAGATATTGAATTTTCGACAATTAGTTGTCATTTTCATTGATTTAGCGTCATTTTTATCCATTTGGCGAGATTTTCGTTAATTTGGCAACATTTCAAAAAAAGTCGCCAAGTTGGCGACATTCCGCCAAATTCGTCGCCAAAATCTCGCCAAGCGTTATGCACTAAGAAATAAGTTTTTCTTAAAGCAGATAAATGACTATTGGCGTTCAAATACAAAAGTATTATTCAAAGTATCTTTTTTCAAGAATGGAACGAGCTAGATCCACGAGAAGGATGTCACTCAATTTATCGCATGGTATTACATATGAAAAGTAAACATGTTTCTCAATAGGAAATATTTTTCTTTTTATTTTATATGACTTTTTGATAATTTTTTTAAAAAATGTACAATATCTCGAGAACGGTTCACGTTAGTGTTCTAAAATTTATGTCAATCGTTTTCTAATGAAAAATTACATAAGAGATGTCTATTTGCGTAACTTTATTAGTGGTTTTAATTTTTTGACGATTTTTTCAAAATTTCATTCGAAAATTTAGGGGGGTTCTGAACATTCGATTGCGTATAAAAACAATAGGCTTCCAGTGTTTACGGATTGTGATTTTTGTACCAAATTTGGTTCGAATCGGTCCATTCGTTCGTCAGTTATCGTCTCCACAGACTCACTGACACACACACACACATACACACATACTTTCACACACACACACACACACACACACACAGACATCACTTCAAAAATGTTTGATTCGTGATCAGGGATGCTTGAAACGTGCTCTCCCGTCGAAAACTCGAATTCGAATTTTCGACCCCGTCACAATACTTTCCTTATACATTATGTATATAAGGAAAGTAAAAATAGTAGTTGGTATCGAAAAATATTATTTTCGGGTTTCGGGGTTTTTTCCGCCGCGGCACCAGTGTCCGTCAGCTGGCCAGTTCGAATATTCAGGGTTCAGTTCCCGGTTGGGGCAGCAAAGGTTCTTTACAATGGCGCCCGAGCAAATTAACCTTGTAGGATAGATGTCGGAGGTATGAACGTGACCTCAGTACGGCTAGCACAGATTCTCTGGTTTCTGGGATATTGGGTTCCGATTTCAAGTTAAGAGAACAACGACAACGCAGGATACAAACCTGGGAAAAAGTAGTAATATCAGGAGGCTAACCTGAGGTAAAAATAGCAAGAGTGAAAACTCCTCAGATTGTCGGACCCTCATTTAGATTATCAGTTGCACGCCGATCTAATATTAGAGGGTGGAGATTGGAGAGTTCACTTTGATAATAGGAGCTTGCAATTTCGTCTCAGTAGCTCAACGGTAGAGCGTCGGCTAGCAAGTTCGGTGATTCAGGGTTCAATTCCCGGTTGGGCAGCAAGGCTCTTTACAACATTAGCAGAGAATGCAGGTACTTCTTCTTTTCCTCTACAACAGCATATATGGTCACTAATCAAAACCACAATATAACCTTTCTTATTATAATGTATCTCCTGTCTCAGCCTTGAATAGCATATAGCTAAGTCCAAAAATAGCTAAGTCTATCCATATAATAGCTATGTTGGTAGCCCTTATTTAGACATCAAGTTAAAAATAGTTATTTCGTGTTCTAGGGAATTCAAAACCTGGAATTTATAGAAAACCAGAATTTTAGTGCTCGAATTCATCATACTATTTTTTCTATATCATGAGTTTTTTCTGATGATATGCGGGGATATGTCGCACCTCAAACTTGTTTTAAAAAAATTGCTTACTTTGTTTGAAGTTATAGATGTCAAACTGTTACTAGATGTCTAAAAGTTACTAGATGTCTAACTCTTACTAGATGTCTAAAAGATCATGAGTTTTTTTACTGATGATATGCGGGGATATGTCGCACCTCAAACTTGTTTTAAAAAAAATTGCTTACTTTGTTTGAAGTTATAGATGTCAAACTGTTACTAGATGTCTAAAAGTTACTAGATGTCTAACTCTTACTAGATGTCTAAAAGACCATGAGTTTTTTTTCTGATGATATGCGGGGATATGTCGCACCTCAAACTTGTTTTAAAAAAATTGCTTACTTTGTTTGAAGTTATAGATGTCAAACTGTTACTAGATGTCTAAAAGTTACTAGATGTCTAACTCTTACTAGATGTCTAAAAGACCATGAGTTTTTTTTCTGATGATATGCGGGGATATGTCGCACCTCAAACTTGTTTTAAAAAAATTGCTTACTTTGTTTGAAGTTATAGATGTCAAACTGTTACTAGATGTCTAAAAGTTACTAGATGTCTAACTCTTACTAGATGTCTAAAAGACCATGAGTTTTTTTTCTGATGATATGCGGGGATATGTCGCACCTCAAACTTGTTTTAAAAAAATTGCTTACTTTGTTTGAAGTTATAGATGTCAAACTGTTACTAGATGTCTAAAAGTTACTAGATGTCTAACTCTTACTAGATGTCTAAAAGACCATGAGTTTTTTTTCTGATGATATGCGGGGATATGTCGCACCTCAAACTTGTTTTAAAAAAATTGCTTACTTTGTTTGAAGTTATAGATGTCAAACTGTTACTAGATGTCTAAAAGTTACTAGATGTCTAACTCTTACTAGATGTCTAAAAGATCATGAGTTTTTTTTCTGATGATATGCGGGGATATGTCGCACCTCAAACTTGTTTTAAAAAAATTGCTTACTTTGTTTGAAGTTATAGATGTCAAACTGTTACTAGATGTCTAAAAGTTACTAGATGTCTAACTCTTACTAGATGTTTCTAAGATTAACTGTCCCATCTGTAACTGCATCCCCATCAAATCTTGTAGTATAGAAACCGTAAGGGCGGCATATTACCCAAAATGCCGTCAGCGTTGTCTATGTCTCCGAAAACCAACGTAAAGTGCATGTAAATACAGACTGATGTGAGACTTCGTAAAAGATGAAGACCGACGAAAAGTCCGGCCAATGAAAAAAGTTCTACTACCATGACAAGAGTTGACAGTATCCATTAATTTCAGATTCCTGTTAATTTTATAAATCATAGTTCATACAAAAAATATTAGAAAAAATATTAGAATCACGTTATTGTGTTTAGGTTACTTAATAGTAATGTAATACAAAACATCAGCGTGAGACGATAATTGTTACAGAAAATGTGAATAAAAGTTTGGGAAGCTAATTTAACAATGGGAGATCAAAACTTCACATACTCATAACTCGAAAATGATTCATCCAAATGACTTGGAATTTGGCATTGGAGTAAAATTTTGTTCTAGATTCCAAATATGCTTCAAATTGGGGTGTTGTTGTTTAGGATTTCAAAGTTTGTTCGTGTTTTAATATGAAGACGGACTCTTACGCACATTTTATGCGCAGGAGTTAGTAAAGTACGTTATTCCAAATCGAATGGTATTTCTAATTTTGCTCTACGACGAACGATGATCAAATAACAAGAGGTAGGGTTTTTCTTCGCCTCAGCTGTACATTAAAACTAATAGTCTAAATGATTTTACATAGAAATTTATGTTTATTGGAGCTAACCTTATACAGTTCACAGTAATTTAACTGTTTCTTCACATACTGTAGAATGTAATTCAGTTTGTGTAACGTTTTAGGCAAATGAATATCCTATTTATTGTTCAATATTCTATTGCAAATTAAATATTTTCACCACATTTTCGTTTGACATCCGGTTATCCAACACAGCTGAAGCCCCAAATGTGCCGGATTATCGTATATTTTTATTTATATTTATCGTATATCTTTATTTCTTTAGTAATAATTATTGTATATCATTACTGCATATCATCCCGGTTACGAAACCGCATTCCTTATCGCAAACTTAAATCTTTCAAAAGTTATTTAGAATATCTTCTATAAGCTCAAGAATATATAGTTATAAATTATCTTTGAACAGTCTGTGTTTATCTCACATGCATCAGTGTTGCCGGGAAACTTAGAAATTTGTTTAAACAGATGATGCTCTTATCTTTCTAAAATCTTAGAGAAATTAGGGATGGGTTCTTAGAGGCATGTTCTTAAAAGTTTGTATTCTGTTAATCATATGCTACAGTTGCTGTGATTCATTCATTTTGCTTTGCTTCGCATATACTTCTCTAGAACAAGCAACGATATTTCATGTTTAAGACAAAGAAATAATATTTTGTGTGTAAGACAAAATGGGAAAATATACCGGTTGCTACTGCAACGAACTGGCCGACAGGTGGATGAACGATCAAGGCAAATATTTCCTCGTACTCTCTTGGCTGCCGAATTGTGGGTTTGAGTCCCACCTGTGGGCATGGATGTTCTGTTGTTGGGTGCAGTGTATTCCGCCCTTGTTGGTGCGATGGGGTACTGTCATGTAACGGGTAAAGGATTCACGATGCTGCTCGATGTATAGGCGAATAATGGTGTATCATGTGCCTGGTCATTGTTAAAACAAGAAAGATCAATCATGTATAAATAATTTATTGTGAAACACTTTCCAACTGCGATGCAATTTTATTTAAACATCTCTAAAATGCGATACATTCATCGGTGATATTTAAAAAATGATCACAATGCTACAATAAATTATTACATTTGAAAACTTAAAACCTCATCGAAAAAAAAAATGAACTTCATTCAAATGATGTCATCGAAATATAAATCGCCTGTGTCTCTATGTAAAACAGTGAATATTTCATTCATACATTTGTATTTCATTCCTTTCATTCAGATATGATATTTTTAAAATAATCCCAGTGCTACAATAATTTATTGTACATAACTTAAAACCATGGAGGTAAAAGTACCTTCTTACTCCATGCTTAAAACTTCATCGAAGAAGCCATTTCTGTAAAATCGTCTGCCTGTCTATGTAAAATCTATGAATATTTCATTCATATCAGCTATGTTTCAGACACTACAGCTAAATAATTTCGCGTTAAAAAATTCAACTATTCTTATACAACTCTTCTTGCAGTTTGATGTTTTTACATTCTGCACACGTTAAAAATAGCCTTTGTTATAGAAATAATTTATGTTTGATGATCATTTAAACTCAAAAATATTGTAATTGCGTTGGCGCAGTATATAGATGTACAAAATAACAGACAGACAGACAGACAGACAGACAGAATGAACAAAGTCATAAACACTTTTCAACTACGTTGTAAAGTGTTAAGAAAACTGTAAATAACCTCAATTCGGAATTTAACCATCGTTGTAGATTGGTCAGGCGACGTTTTATGGAATGGGTTACTGAGATAATTATTATTCCTTGTATATTTTGATTGGAAACTACATTCTCCTCTAAATGCTTTTTAATTGAATTGTAACTATTTTATACCGTTCGAATCGTTCTCTACATTTCAATTTATCTATAATGAAGGGTGAAATTAAAAGGAATTTATTATCTCATATCTTGTACTTTTTTCGATTTACACTTTAGAAATATTTCTGAACAACCATATATGCATGTGTGTGAATCTAAAGAAATAATATTTCTCTAAAAAATGAGCAAATCGATTGAAATGTGATGTATGTATTTTAATCAATGAACGTCATGGACCAATGGATTTTAGTAGATGAAGGACACTGGAAAGGCTTTGTGTTTCAAGCATACTTTCTTTAATTAAATAAAAAACGCTATAAAAATAATTATATTGAAAGATGTTACAAAATGGCTATTTTATATTTTATATTTCCTTTTAAAGGTTTTATGATTTGTAACGACTAATATTTCCTTATTTGAAAGATAATGACATCATTTAAAAGCTGCTAACATTCGCAAGTCTCATGTTATTGAATATTTTAGAACGGAAATAGAAATATTTATAAAACAAATATAAAGAAGTGTAAGACAAACGGGTAGAGGGAGGGGTCATAGCGGGTGCCACTGTTTTAAGTATAAATATTTCTATGACCTGGAGGCTGCTCCAAATAAGTTATTTTCAGTTATATTTCGAATAATAAAATGAATATTTTAAATATTTTGATTTAGGAAAAAATAGCTAATAAAATAATAAACACAAAGATGAAAAAACATCGTTTTTCAAAAAATATGCAGAAAAATATTTTATTCAACACTCCACTTCATGTTGTTGGGAGCAAATTCTGCATGGAGTTTTTGGTGTTTCGCAAATCATTGACAGTGATTGATGTGCGAAGCAAACTTTTACCTCTATAACAACAGATTTCTCGCGCAAACTCAAAAGAGATAAACTAAATTCAGTATTTCTAAGTATTTTATATTTGTACAGATTTTTTTTATATTAGCGTCGGTCATGAATCGCATTTCAAAATCTGTTCTTGAATTATATTTTAATATTTTTTTCATGACTGTTATTTAAAAAAAAATACCACTGAGAAAAAATCTAGAATTGTTCATTTGATTTTTAATCTTAACTGAAATATCTCTAAACTTTGATATGAAATTAAGGTACAAAGATATATAAGCTATCCTTTTATCACACATCTTGATTTGTATAAATGCCAGGAGGTGTGTAGTATTAAATCGTTGCATTTGAATAGTTCTGTGAGCACCTAAACTTGACTGGTCATTTGGTTTAAACTGAATAATCAGCTAACTTGTTTATATAAGCAATCCTGTTATCACACATTTTGATTTGTATAAATGTCAGAAGGTGTGTAGTATTAAGTCGTTGCATTTGAATAGTTCTGTAAATACTTAAACTTGACTGGTCATTTGGTTTAAGCTGAAAAATCAGCTAACTTGTTTATATAAACTATCCTGTTATCACACATCTTGATTTGTATAAATATCAGAAGGTGCGTAGTATTAAGTCGTTGCATTTGAATAGTTCTGTAAATACCTAAACTTGACTGGTCATTTGGTTTAAACTGAATAATCAGCTAACTTGTTTATATTCAAGTGCAATCACCAAATTGAAAATTTGCAGTCAAGACGAAAAAAAGGCTTAGATAAAGACAATCTTATCAAAATTTTATCTTTGAAAGTATTCAAATGTGCAGACAATGGAAACCAGTGTCCATGTATCATAATCATAAAACCTACCAATAATGGGCGTTCTCAAATATATTGATGATACTCCCGTTCTAGCTACCAGCATTTATGGACCGGTTTCGCTGTTATTAAGCTCTCGCTAAGCATATAATAGCCGATATTTACAATGATAGCAAGAGACTTGCTATAAGCCATAATTTTTGCTACCTTCTATATAGAAGTTCGGGATTCCCCTATATGGGAAAATATTCTCATACACTCCAAGACAAAAGAAATCGACGCCCCAAGAAAGAAATATCCAAATTACATAAAATTTGATAAGTATAATGTGGATGTACAGAAAGAGAAATGCTTAGAATTTCAGAACAATTGGATGATTTATTGCACTGAAAGATCTGCACAAAGTGAGCACGTCAATATGGCGTTGGTACACCTTTGGCCTTGATACAAGCTGTTACCCGACTTGGCATTGATGCGTAAAGTTGCCGGATGATGTTCTGAAAGATGTCGTTCCAAATGGCCTCCAGTTGAGGAGCTAATTCGTCTACATTATGGGATAGTAACAGGGGACGCCGCATCTCAGCCCAAATGTGCTTAATAGGTGACAGATCTGGCGATCTGGCTGGCCAAGGAAGTGTGCCGTAAGCACGCAAACGATCAATAGAGAGACGTGTCTTGGGTTGCCTGACATTATTTTGCTGAAAAGTTAGCCCCGGGGTATCGCGAAAGGAATGGTAATACAACGGGTCGTAGAATGTCGACAAAGTACCGCTGTGCTATGATGGTGCCACGGAGGATTATCAAAGGGGTCCGGTGATCAAACGAAATGGCACCCCAGATCATTACTCCCTGTTGTCAGGCCGTGCGGCGTGTCACAGTAAGACCAGGATCCAGACGATGTCCGAGCTGTCTTCAGACACGTCTGAGCTGAGTGTCGTCACTCATCGCTGAAGAAAAGTCGTTCCGAATCCTAACAATTCTACGTTGATGAGGTCTGGCACCATTGCAAACGCTGTTGACGGTGCATAATAGTAACTGGTAGGCGGCGTAATGGGTACTGCCAGTATATATTCCGCTCCTGTAGTCTTCTCTCAATGGTCCGGGGGGGTCACTTCCATGTTTGTCACACGTTGGATGGTTTATAACGACGAATATCGTGCTGTCACAGCTGCTCTGATAATCGCTCTATCTTCCCGTTCTATCTTTGCTCTAGGCTGTCCGCTGCCCGCTTGCCGCTGAAATATGCCATTCCGGACCCATTCCTGCCAATATCGTCTAACTGCTTCATCGCTCCTATCCAAATGTCGAGCGATTCGTCAATGTGCCCTTCTAGCGTCATGCAGTCCCACCGCAAGCCATCTTTCAAACTCCTTCATATGCTAGTAGTGGCCGCAAATTCGCCGGCGAGGCATTGTTGCAATCAAAGTACGTAAACGCAATCGAAATCCACTGCACGTTCTGTTCCTGAAAGGGGGGGGGGTTCTATCTGTTCCTGAAACCGAGTTTTTCTGTAGTTCCGACAATTCATTCATTAGTTGCGAATGTTTGATCATTTGCATATTCGATCGACAGGTGTTTCTATATACAGTTTCATTACTGTCGGATTATTTTGCGGGGTGAGTCGATTTTTATTTTATATTAGAGTGTATATTGAATTGTCAGTTACCATATATGGGAATTGACAAGTCCAGTCCTTCGAAGATGTCGGCCTTAAATGATGCAAGCTTCTTGCTGACATCCCAGATATCGACTATGCTTAAGATCGTGTAATAAAGCGTGAAAATGGTCCTTGGATGCACTGTGAGTGTCTTCCATCTAAAAGTATTATATCAACAATAAATAATTGTCTCCCATTTGCCCAAGGGTCGAATTAATTTTTTATTACTATTTTCGAATTTTTAAATGACAAGATTGTACTTTTTATGTGATCGATATATTTGTCTCATCGCAATTAGTTTAAATCTAAATTGTTGCGCTCTGTATTTGTCTCTATATCTAGGATTGTAAAATGAAGATCAGGGATAAAATTATTCATTTACATGTTCTAGAGTTTGATCTTAATTGGCCAATTTCTTTGACGATGGACTTTAAGGTTGTATTAATTTTAATTTTTAGGTCTTAATTTCATTAGAAACAAATTCGTCTATGTAAAAAACATTAAACTACACTCACAAACAATGAAAGTTTCGCACCAAGAAGGAAGCATAGGATGGACCTGGAATTTTATTGATGGAAGGATACAGATGAATGATATACACGCAAAAACAGGTCAGCAAAAGACTTACAGACGCAGCTATGGTATACAATCCGGCCATCCTCAATAGCTCGGTGCACCGCCTCGGTAATATGCAGATTCACTTTATTTTCCTCCCCAAGGGCAGAAGAAAGAACCTTGAAGACTAAACCTCGACATCACAAAATCCATGCCCGCTGGCGGGATTCGAACCCACAACCCGGCAGTCGAGCGATCAGACGGAAATGCATGCCCCTGACGACACAAGCAGCAATACAGTCCGGCATGGTGCCGAAGAGACGACTGATGTTGTCCTGCTACAGACAAGTCCACACCTGTTCGATGTTACGTTCCAAATACCGAAGGTTGCGGCAAAACGGCAGCTAGCGTTTCAACTCATCTCATACATGCTCGATAGGGGACAGCTCTGGGGAGCGGGCAGGCCATATAAGTGTCTGGACATGACTCAGGTAGACCTGGGCGACCTGAGCTGTACGCGGCCGGGCATTATCCTGCTAGAATTACGCACCTGGAATCCCAGCAACGAATGAGAGCACATGGGGCGGAATAATTTCATCGACGTACTTCTGACCGTCATTGTTCCAGGTACCACTACTAGAGCAGATCGGCTGTGGCAGGCAATGGCTTCCCAGCCCATGATGCCTACAGTGGGGCTGGTGTGGCGCTCGATAAGGAGGTTGAGATTGTGGCGTTATGCAGGGGACCTTCATACCCAGACACGCTGATCATCCGTCCCCAAAACGAAGCGGCACTCATCGCTGAACACCACACATCGCCAATCCGTGACGTTCCACGTTGTTTTGTCCCGGCACCACTGCAACTGGAGCCGCCGATGTTCCTGTGTTAACAGCAGCACACGTAAAGGATGCTGGAATCGCATATTCGCTCCCTTCAGGCGTCTAGATATGATTTGTGGGCACATAGGAGCCGCTACGTGTGCCTATATCCAGGATCGGGTCTTCGTGGTATTTATACGTGCCTGCCGAACGATCATTCTATCATCTCCACTCATATGCCTGACCCGGCCAGAGCCAGTCTTACGTGTCTGGGTGGCGTCTCGTAACCAGTGCTCCCAACACCGTCGGACGGTATAGTCTGAACGATTCACGTGACGGGCTATCCGGCGCGCTGACCATTCTGCGGTTTTTAGAACGATGATCAGGCCTCTCTCGACGTTCGTTAGTTGCGTATATCGACGTTTCTGACGTCAACTCACAATTCTTTTCACACCGTACTCGTACTTGCGACAGCCAAAGCTTCTCATATTGATGGGCTTCTCTTTATTTCTTCAATAAAGATTATCTTTATTCTTAAAGCTTCTCTTTATTTCTTCAATAATAATTTGAGTTTATCTGCACAAAATAACAGCCATAAGTATTTTAAATGACATTGAATTTGCACATTAAACTTAAATTTGGTTCTCATTTGATAGCTGGACTTATTCTCAAAGGTGGCGTAGCGAAAACGCGAAAAAACTAGAATATCAAGAACGGCTAGTCTTAGAGTAATGGGGTTAGTCTTATTATTTTTGTTGTCAAAAATCACGTATAAAATAGGAATGGAATTGAAATAATTGAGCACACATAGTCCTTTATTTTAATATTTACGCGGGTTATTGGTTTTTGCGGGCCAGTTCGCAAAAATAGCCCGTTCCTTTTTCCTGAATCGTACTAGAATAACCTACAAATGATTTATGTACCAAATTTTGTTAAATTTGGTATATAAATCACTTCTAGGTCATTGAAATACTATACACCAAATTTTGTTAAATTTGTCCCATTAGTTTTTAGCTAGAGTGGATAAAGGCAATTTCTGCCGGCTATTTCTCAAAGAAAGCAGATTCTTTTATTACGAATCCTACTATAATCTAATGAACATCAGGATTTCACACAAGAAAACATACCTACCACATTTTATGAAATTCGGTCCATTAGTTTTTCAATTAGAGTGGATGTAATATCCTCACAGACACACAGAAACATACACAGATACACTCTTACACACACAGACGTCTTCCTAAAATTAGTTTTTTCGTGTTCTAGAAGTCCCAAAACGTGTAGATCCTTCGAAAATTCGAGTTCCGATCTTCGGCGCGATTCCAATACTTTGAATACATACACGCACACACATATATTATATGCGTATCTGTGTATTATCTGTGTATCTAAATTTCGTGCCTATGCAATTGCAATAGTTGTGATTTTAAATGATCCCTAAACTTTTATTATTTCTTCAACGAAGTCTAATTTTAACTTATGCAGAATGCAAATATCTGAAGCGATTGTAAGGTGAGTTATATAAGAACTGCTGATTTTTTTTTACACAAAATTATTTAGCTCTGGAGTCTGGAATACAAGTTATATGAATGAAATATTCATTAATTTTGCATAGAGAATCAGTTGATTTATATTTCGATACAGTTTTAAATATTTAAGTAGAATAAATTACTGTAATACTTTGATAATGTAAAAGATATCACCACTGAATGTATCATGATTTAAAAATTTTTAAATGAAATTGCATTTCAGTTGGAAAGTGTTTCCTAATCAATGCTTATGCACATGATTGATCTTTTTTAATTTAATATTTATGAAGACAGAATTATTTTTCTTAACTGAGCAAACGTGTGAAAAGGTTTTATTTGAGTAGTGAGTTATCCAGGTTAGAGAAAAGCCAAATAGCAAATTGTTATGTAGGTAGGGATCTTGAATGAGAGCAATATCGATGCATTTTTCTTCGATAAAAGCTGCAGCTTCTGCCGACGCAGCCCTCGATTTGTGCAGATTTATATGCAAAATTTTTAAATCCATAAAAAAAAATTCTTGTAATTTAACTCAAGACAAAACAAAACAGACACAAGACAAAAATTAATACTCTTGAGATTTTAACTGTACCCTTTTCCATTCATTCTGGAAGCAAGGACACAATTTACTGTCTGCCCTATGAACATGTTCTAAACGAGCTTTAATGCAGTTACTACATTTAAGATTCTTTTCCTTGCAACTTTGAGCAACATGACTACCTGTACAAATAGCGCAAATTTCTGGCCCTCCACAGTACTTCCTTGTATGTCCATATCCCTGGCACTGAAAGCAACGTGTAATTGAAATGAATGATGCATTTCTGCATGATCTGAAATCTATACAAATTCTAGAATGTCGTAGCAGAAGAGCTTTAGTGTCCCTATCCACCTCTACTATCCAGTGCGGAAGACCATTACGACCTTTTATCTGCTTTAAAGGCTTCAGATGTTTTGGTGGATTTGGAAGCAGATTTAGAAGCTTTCACTCAATTTCGTCGCCTTTATATAATCTGAGACGGAGTAAATAATAATTCTCTCCATGCGACCGTTAGAGATTGTAACATTTATTGATTGTTGGAAATCTTTACAATTTGACAAAGACTGTTTTATTTCTTCTGCTTCTTTCCATGTGTTTGCTTGTAGTACTAACTTATTGTCTTTAGTAGATTTCACGTCTCTTGGACTAATCTTTTAGGATCCGTTTTTACTGAGCTCCTGTAGCTGAAATCTAGTTTGTTCTGCTGTGCCTGTCGTGTCCGTTCCGGACAAAATAACTGAGGCTTGAGAAAAATTCTTTATAGAATTTGGAGGAGCAGTTTGCAAAGTTTCATTGGAGGTAGATACTCTGTGCTGCTAAAATATCTCAGCGAGATCTTTCTTCACAAATGCAACTTTTGTAATTTCATTTGAATGATCCACATCTTTCTGAATACACACTGTTTTGATGGTTCTTATATGTTTTTTAAACACTTCTAAAGTCTCTTTTGAAGACGACTTTTTTGCAGTTAAACTTTCCATATAGAGAGTTTCTAAACCGTCCAGCTGTTGCATGATGGAACTTAGAAAAGCAGTTACAGATGGTTCATTTTTGTGGTCAATATTGCTACTGTTTTCCGTCGAAACTGAGCTCGATAATGGAATTAGAGATGGAGAAATTTTGGTATTAACCATATTAAATTGAATATAATAAAAATTATAAAAACCTTATGAATACTGAAAAGTGAATATGATGTAATGAAAACTTGCACACTGAGCTCTTTAAATGTCACTGAATATGAGTAGGTTCACTTGTTACAAAATAAGTGGAAAATCTATCAATACACAATTTCTCTGTATATGAAAATAACTATAAATACACTAATGCATTAAAACATTCTTATAAAAAAAATAGAAATATTCATTTATACAACTACACACAAAATATATATGCACACACACACACACACACACACACATATATATATATATATATACCTACACTTTTAAAGCTATATAAATGCATATATATATATATATATATATATATAAGAGACACAACAAAAACTACAAGTTTACTAAATCAATAATCAAGCAGATAATAAACAATTATGAACTGAGTACTGTCAAAAATGTAAGAGATAACCAACTGACAAAAAACAAAACAAAATAAATTAAAATAAACAAATAAAAACAAAACTGTGCATTATATTAAGGGAAAAAAAACTAATATGACTAATGCAACTTAATATTAGAAAAGAGAAAACAAAATAAACAACTTTTACTAAACTAGACTAGAATGTACTGAGCCTGGTAAAGTCAACGCTTCTAAAAAGAAGGGGATTAAACACTACTATTTTTAACTTAATATTAGTCTACTACTAACTTGATAGAACATTCCAAGGTGTTACAAAAGTCTCAAACTAGGATGGAGTCACCACTTGGAAAAAACCCAAGAAAGATCAATCATGCTTAAAGCATCGATTATGAAACACTTTCCAACTTCAATGCAATTTTATTTAAACATGTCTAAATTCCAATACATCCCTCGGTAATATTTTAAAACTTATCACAATACTACATTAATTTATTATATTTGAAAACTTAAACCTTCATAAAAAAAAATGAACATCATTCAAATGACGGCATTGAAATATAAATTGCCTGGTTTAAACTTCTCTAAAATGTGATACATTCCTCGGAAATAATTTTAGAATCATCATAATACTACGATAATTTATTATATTTGAAAACTTCATCGAAAACAACTGAAATTCATTCAAATGACGTCATAGAAAAAATAACACGCCTGGCTCCATAAAAGCAGCATTTCATTCATAAATAGTTTCCCATTCATGTCATTCATCACAATACTATAATAATTTATTTTATTTAAAATTAAGACCATGGAGCTACAAGTAATTAAACTCTATGCGCAAAACTTCATCGAAAAAAATTGTCCTTCTCTTTGTAAAATCAATGAATACTTCATTCATATCAGCTAAGCAGACTCCATGAACTAAATGATTTTGTGTTAAAGAAATACAGCAATGCTAATACAACTCATTCTACATATTTTGCTGTTTACATTTTACATAGGTGAAAAATAGGCTTAGTTGTAGAAATAATCAAATTTGGATGAGCATTTAAACTCAAATATATTGCCGGCCGTCCAAATAGATACTCTAAGTCCTCTGGACGAGTCGGACGGCCTGGGGCTTTCACTCAAATATATTGTAATTGCATTGTTTCATTGTGTACATGCACAGAATTTAAGCAAAAATAAAGTGGTTTTAGGACGGATGCAACACTCAATAAGAAATAAAAAGAACTTTAAAAATCCCGATTTTGAGACATGATGGATGCCATATATCATTTTGAAGTGGGTCACGTGATCTTTTCATATCATGATCACGTGATCGCTTCATATAAGAGGTGTTATTAATATTTTAAATTTTATTTAAAAACTACTGAATATATTTCGCTGATATTTTTAAATAAATTTTATGAAACAATTTGAATATTACCTAAATTTTTCGAAGCAATTTGTGAATTTTAAATCCGCTTAAAAAATATTTGAAAAATTAGGTCCCATAGGGCTCAATGTATTTCATTTTTTCAACCCGGGTTCAATCCAAAACTAATAGGGTGATATTATTCATTTATATTCTCATAGGTCTTACAGACTGTCTGAATAACATACTAAAATTTCATTTTGATTAATTCATTTTTACGGCAGTTATCGTGCTAACGGACAGACAGACAGGCAGAATGAACAAAGTCATAAACACTTTTCAACTTTTTTGTAAAGTGTTAAAAAAATAAAGCGAGAACAGCTGTTCGTAAGTAAGCTCGTAAGTTCGTATGTTATAAAGTGTTAAAAAAATGAATGACAGTATATTGTGAAATGGCTGATATGTATTTGTTTTTGAGAATCCGTGACATTACGATGCTTTCTGAAAAATCATCCGTTTCATCCACCAGATAACGACAGCAGTGATTTAAATTTTTTTAAATAACACTAGTTAGAGTTTTTTAACACTTTAGCACGATAACTGCCGTAAAAATGACTTTATCAAAATGAAATTTTATTATGTTGTTGAGACGGTCTGTGGGACTTATGGGAATATAAAGGAATAATATCACCCATTAAGTTTTGGACTGAACCCGAGTTGAAGTAATGGAATACAATGAATCCTGTGGGATCTAATTTTTCAAACATTTTTTAAGCGAATTTAAAATTCACAAATTGCTTTGAAAGTTTTGGGAAATATTCAAATTATTTCATAAAATATATATAAAAAAATATATATATATTCAGTAGTTTTGTAAATCAGAATTAAAATATTCATTACACCTCTTATATGAAGCGATCACGTGGCCATTATATGAAGAGATCACGTGACCCACTTCAAAATAAAATATGGGATCCATCTTGTGTCAAAATCGTGTTTTTAAAGTTCCTTTTAATTCATTTTCAGCGTTGTATCTCTCCTAAATTAACTTTATTTTTGCTTCAATTCTGTGCACCTACATACTGAAACAACGCAACTACAGTATATTTGAGTTTAAATGATCATCCAATTTTGATTATTTCTATAACGAAGCCTAATTTTCACTTATGGAAAATATAAATACCAAAAGATGTAGAATGAGTTGTATAAGAAATTCTGCATTTCTTTAACGCACAATTATTTAGCTCATGGAGTCTGCAATATTGCTGATATGAATGAAATATTCATTGATTTTACACAGAGAAGGGCGATTTCTTCGATGAAGTTTTAAGCATAGAGTTTAATTACTTGTACCTCCATGATCTTAAGTTTTTAAATAAAATAAATTATTATAGTATTGTGATGAATGAAATGAATGGAAAACAGTTTATTAATGAAATGCTGCTTTTATAGAGAGAGCCAGGTGTGTTATATTTCGATGACGTAATTTGAATAAATTTCATTTGTATTCGATGAAGTTTTCAAATATAATAAATTATTGTAGTATTGTGATAATTTTAAATATATTACCGAGGATTGTATGGCATTTTAGAGATGCTTAAACCAGGCAATTTATATTTCAATGTCGTCATTTGAATGAAGTTCATTTTTTTCGATGAAGTTTTAAGTTTTCAAGTATAATAAATTAATGTAGTACTGTTATAATTTTTAAAATATTACAGAGGAATGTATCGCATTTTAGATATGTTTAAATAAAATTGCATTGAAGTTGGAAAGTGTGTTCATAATCAATGCTTTATGCATGATTAATCTTTCTTGTTTATTTTTTATTCCTTCTTTATGTATGTCGTCCAAGTAGAAATAGTTTATAGATATAATCTATCTATTTCTTCAGAAACATACATATTTTGTGTCTGCTTCGTCAAAATACTTGGACTTGAGAACGAATTTTACGAAATGAACATTTCCATTTTTTCAGGCTTAGCCCTTTTCCCACGTGTATAGAGATATAGCTTGATTTTTTAAGTTTTTCTTTATTCGTTTCCATACCTTTGAATTCTGCTGATTCTCTGTAACTTGATAACTCGTGTTTTGTATTTTTTTCCATTTGATTGATGATTTGCTGTTTTATATTTTATTCTGTGCGTGTTTTAGAAAGTTAGGTTTATCGTGTTGCATCTTCTTACTTTTCGTTCATATATATATATATATATATATATATATGTGTGTGTGTGTGTGTGTCTTTGGGCGTTAAGACTTAATTCTCTTTGATATTCAAGTCTTAATTTTATTACGAACTAATTCGTCCCTTGATGAAGTACTAAACGAAACTCCCCAAATATATCTTGATTGACTTTTTTAAAATTATTAACTGGTAAATAAATATAAGTAAATTATTATGAAATAATATAAATATATTATTACAATTTCGTAAATACGTGTAATTACTTATCAATGCCATGCGAAATATGATTTTACAAGAAAGAAAAGGTATAGATGCAACACATTTCAAAATTTAAAAAAAAATATCTGACCGAATTCACCGAATAACTAAAAGTGAATAGAAATGAAGAACAGGAACGAAATTTCCATTATTTGCACATTTATCATATATACTTCTTTCTCGTTTTCTAAAGGGGAAATACTTTATTACTTTACCAACAATTCAGATTTGAAAACACTTTGAACTGTAAAATATGCTAACCGTTATATTTATGACCTATAACTAAAAACTGCATTTCTTATCCCTACTTCTGTGTTTTTTCTCCCAGGAAAAAAAATTGCAAAGCAAAACATTCCATGATTTCGATAGCCGTCTGCTATGATGGATGAAAGAGCTGATGAAAATTTCAACTCCGGAATTTCTGATTCATAGAAAGAAATGAATTTTTTTCAAAATATTTTATCACCGAAGATTTAAATTTCACGTGCAGCTATAACATACAGATTTTGTTAGAAATATTACAAAAATAAATTTTATTCGTACGATTGGTCGCAGTTCCATGGTTCCAATTTAGCAAATACGTCAAATATGGTATCATTTTAAACTATAATAATTATGGTTACGAGACATGTTTCAGTAAAAAATATATAATTTAACTTTTTATACGGGCCCTACACAAAAGAAATTCCCATTAGAAAATTGTTTCTTACTTATTTAAACATCTTTTGAAATCAAGCCTATCTCTAATATGTATATTCGGTCGTGAAAAAATCTCTAAATTTATAGAACTTTTACCACATTTTACCATTAAAAAAAAAAGGAAAAATTTAGATTTCAGGAGTCGTACAAAAATTAATTTTGTTAGATAAAAATTGTAATCGGAAATTTATTTGTTCCTTATTTATTTAAAAAATATTTTGGAAACAATCCAGTTCTCTATATATATATACTTTATAGAATTGGCAGGCAGTTAAAAAAATCGAAAAATATATATAATTTTTGCCACTTTTTCTAAATTAAAGAAACGGCAAAAATATGGATTTCAGGGTTCGTACAAAAATGAAATTTTGTTAGAAATGTTTTGTAATCGGGAACTTACGGACAAATCTATTTTTAACAAAAATTGTATGCAGCCCCCCCCAAAAAAACTGCGCAACAGCTTTAATTGATGATATCAAGAATAATTTTGATCCCTTGGCAATGGAACTTATTTTATTTGACTAGTCAGAATATAGAAAAAATATTTATTATTGAAAAATTGTCTAGGGTGCTTGCAAAAAAGTTACATTTTGTACTTATTTTTCTAAAAGATATTACAGGGCCAAAATTTGCATACTCTGATATTCCACATTAAAGCATTTCTTAAATCGGAACCGTTAGTATACAATTCACACAAAAGATATTTAATCGTGCAATTTTATTTAACCATCCTGTACACAAATATACATATATTTCAGAATTAAAAGAAAAATTCCAGAATAAATCCACAGAATTATTAAAACTGTTTTGAATAGAAACGGAGTTTGTAATCCTTGCACATTTATCATTTGCGCTTCTTTCTCGATTTCCGAAAAGAAAATACTTTATTATTTACTTTACCAGCGATTCACATTTAGTAATACTTTGAACTGCAAAATATTCTAACCCCCATATTTACGCGATATAACGTGGAAATTCTTCTGTTTTGATCTCTGCTCCTCCTTTTTCTTTTCCTCCCAAGAAAAATATTTGCAAAGCAAAACATTCCCTGATTTCGATAGTCTTTTGATATGATGGATGAAAGAGATGATGAAAGTTTCAACAACGGGATTGCTGATTCATAGAAAGAAATGAATTTTTTTCAAGAATATTTTAACGCCGACATTTAAATTTTGCGTTTAACTACAGTCATATACATGTATGAGCAAATGTTTACAAGTTTTAAAAGTTATTGAGGACGAGTCTAACTTAAATATATGACACAGAACAAAACTAACGATATATTTGTATCTGCTTAATGCCATTATAAACAGTTTATAACACAGTTGAAAAGTGTTCATGAGATAATAAATGGCACATATCGAAACTAACGATATATTTGTATATGCTTATTGCCATAATTAACGCTTTACAACATAGTTGAAACGTGTTTATGACTTTGGTCATCCTGTCTGTCTGCCTGTCTGTCTGTCTGTCTGTCTGTGCGTTCGCACGATAACTGCCTTAAAAATGACTTTATAAAAATGAAATTTTAGTATGTTGCTGGGAAGGTTTGCGGGACATGTGAGAATGTAAATGAATAATATCATCCAATTAGTTTTTTATTGAACCCAGGTTGAGAAAAGGAAATACATTGAACCCTGTGGGACCTAATTTCTCCAACATTTTTTAAGCGAATTTAAAATTTACAAATTGCTTTAAAAGTTTTAGGAAATATTCTAATTATCCCATAAAATACATAAAAAAAATTTAGCAAAAATATATTCGGTAGTTTATTTAAACAGAAAAGATCAACCAACTGAAATGCAATTTCATTTAAACATTTTTAAAATGTGATACATTCAGTGGTGATATCTTTTACATTATCACGGTACTACAGTAATTTATTATACTTAAATATTCAAAACTCTCTCGACATATAAATCATCTGATTCTCTATGCAAAATCAATGAATATTTCATTCATATAACTTATATTCCAGACTCTAGAGCTAAATAATTTTGTGTGAAAAAAATTCAGCAATTCTTATGTAACTCACCTTAAAATCGCTTGAGATATTTGCATTCTGCATAAGTTAAAATTAGGTTTCGTTGAATAAATAATAAAAGTTTAGGGATCATTTAAAATCAGAACTATTGTAATTGCATAGGCACGGAATTTAGATACACAGATAATACACAGATACACAGATAATATATGTGTGTGTGTGTGTGTGTATTCAAAGTATTGGAATCGTGCCGAAGATAGATCGGAACTCGAATTTTCGAAGGATCTACACGTTTTGTGACTTCTAGAACAAGAAAAACTATTTTTAGGAAGACGTCTGTGTGTGTAAGGGTGTATCTGTGTATGTTTCTGTGTGTCTGTGAGGATATTACATCCACTCTAATTGAAAAACTAATGGACCGAATTTCATAAAATGTGGTAGGTATGTTTTCTTGTGTGAAATCCTGATGTTCATTAGATTATAGTAGGATTCGTAAAGAAATTGCCTTTATCCACTCTAGCTAAAAACTAATGGGACAAATTTAACAAAATTTGGTGTATAATATTTCAATGACCTACAAGTGATTTATATACCAAATTTAACAAAATTTGGTATATAAATCATTTGCAGGTTATTCTAGTATGATTCGGGAAAAAGGAACAGGCTATTTTTGCGAAATGGCCCGCAAAAGTCGTTAAATATAAAAATAAAAGACTACGTGTGCTCAATTATATCAATTAAATTCCTGTTTATACGTGATTTTTGACAACAAAAAGAATAAGACTAACCCCATTACTCTAAGACTAGCCGTTCTAGAGATATTCTAGTTTTTTCGCGTATTCGTTACGTCACATTTGGCAATAAGTCCAGCTATCAAATGAGAATCAAATTCAAGTTTAACGTGTAAATTCACTGTCATTTAAAATACTTATGGCTGTTATATTGTGCAGATAAACTCAAATTATTATTGAAGAGAAGTGAACGGGGATTATTTGCAGGCCATTTCGAAAATAAATGTATGATCTATATTTAAAGATCCACCAAATTTGTGTAAAATAAAATGTTCAATAAATTTAAGCTGTGTACCAAATTTAATTTCTCTAGGACGTAGGAAAGTGCATTAAAAATGCCATCAAATAAGTATATCATGAAGAATAATATAAAATTTAAAAAAAAATGAAAAATTGTTATCTGCCAAATGTTTTTTAAAATGTGAAGCTTCTCTCATATACAAAATGCTTAAACTCATGGAAATATATTTATTATACAATATAACTCTTTTTTCTTTCTGGAGGATATCCCAAAAGTCAGAATTTAATTGAAATTGTGTTTTTCCCTATATTAAATAATTTTTAATTAAAAAACTACTTACCATATTTTACTGAAATTTTTTTTATATATTTTATGGGATAATGTGAATACTTTCTAAAAATTTCGAAGCAATTTGTTAATTTTAAATTTGCTTAAAAAATGTTTGAAACATTAGGTCCCATAGGGTTCAATGCATTTCATTTTTTCAACCCCGGTTCAATAAAAAACTAATTGGGTGATCTTATTTATTTATATTCCTATAGGTTCCACAGACCGTCTAAAAAACATACTAAAATTTTATTTTGAGAAAGTCATTTTTACGGCAGTTATCGTGCTAACGGACAGACAGACAGACAGAATGAACAAAGTCATCAACACTTTTCAACTATGTTGTAAAGTGTTAATAAAAATTAAAGTGATAATTACAGCCCATATAATATGAAGAGATCACGTGACTCACTTCAATATAAAATATGGGATCCATATTTTTCCCAGTGTTAAAATCGTGATTTTCACAGTTATTTTTAGTCTATATTTTTTTGCATGCGTCCTAGAACCGCTTTATTTTTCGTAATTTCTGTGCATCTATATTCTGCGCCAACGCAATTACAATATTTCAGTTTAAATGATCATAAAAATTTGATTACTTCTACAACAAAACCTGATTGTAGCGCATGTAGAGTGTAAACACATCAAGCTGTAAGATGAGTTGTATAAGATTTACTGAATTTTTTTAACGCAAAATTATTTAGCTCTGGAGTCTGAAATATAGCTGTTATGAAAAAAATATTCATTGATTTTACATACAGAAGCAGACAAATTTATAGCATTTAATTTTTCGATGAAGTTTTAAGCATGGTGTTAGAAAGTACTTTTACCTCGATGGTTTTAAGATGTTAAGTAGAATAAATTATTGTAGAATTGTGATAATTTTAAAATTATCACCGCTGAATGAAAGGAATGGAATAAAAGTGTATAAATGAAATATTCACTATACTTTTACACAGAGAGCCAGGCAAGCCAACGGCCCTACCGTGCTGAAAACACCGGTTCTCGTTAGACCACCGAAATCACTCAACATCGGGCGCGTTTAGTACTTGGGTGGGTGACCACCTGGGAACACTGCGTGCTGTTGGCAGCTTTCGGACGCGGTAGCCTGGTGGTTTGCGCGCTGCATTTGTATGCCGCCACAACTGCCGCCGTGTTCATGAGGAGTACGACCACGTTAAACATGTGGGTCCGTAAGTCCTTCCGTGAGGTTGGTGGTAGGGGAAGGAGGGTACGGTCCCTGTGGAGGCCTCCCCCACTGGGTTCCGGTCTAAATTGGGTGGCACTTTCCGGTCGTCCACACAGTTACCTTACACCTTTCTGGTAGGTCGGACGGTCTGGATCTCAACAACAACAACAGACAGCCAGGCGATTTACATTTCGATGACGTCATTTGAAGAAAGTTAATTTTTTTTCGATGAAGTTTTAAGTTTTCAAATATAATAAATTATTGTAGTATTGTGATAATTTAAAATATATCACCGCTGAATGCACCGAATTTTAGAGATGTTGAAATAAAATTGCATTGCAGTTGGAAAAAGTTTCATAATCAATGCTGTAAGCATGATTGATCTTTCTTGTTAATATTTTATTCTGTGTTGAAACAAAAAATACTGTTTAGGGAATGTTATACACTTTTTTATCTCTATTATGCTAATAAAATGAAATAAAAATATCAAAGCAAAAATTAATATTTCTTTTCCCCCATGTCCTAAATAGTTGCGGAGTTTGTTACTTGACATAGATTGAACACAGGAGTTTGCAATTCAAAATTTTTCCGTTATTCTATTTTCTCTTAATAATGTTCATAAAATCATTTATTGCTGTCTATGATATCTTCTTTATATAGACATATATAAGTTCACATCTTAGTGATAGTCCCAGTCAACATCCTTTTTTGGAGTCTTTTCCCGCATAATTCAATGGTAAGATTAACGGAAGTTTTAATGGTGTACTCATGATTGAATTTAGCTGTTATTTTTACTTCAGCTAAGAAAAAAATTGTTGCCTATATTGCGAAACATAAGAAAGTTAAAAACAGATGATTTTTCTCAATTGCACGATTGAAACATTCAAATGGAAATAGAAAAATTTCTGTAGATCAAAAATAAATAAACACTCAAAATATTTTTTTATTTAAATTTTATTAATTATTTAAATTGAGGCTTATCAAAATAGAATATCTCGCCGCAGTAATATATAGAAATTTCAAACTAGCAAACTATGTCTTTAAAGAATATACTTTAAGTATATGAATGTTATAATTTTTAGTCGAAAATTACCCTACGACCAAATATATTAGTTTGAGTAGGTCTGATTTTTTTACTTTCTCTGCAATTCATGGTAATGTATAGGGCAAGTATTTTAAGCATGCTGAAAATCGAAACTCGAGTTTTCAACGGATCTACACGTTTTGAGACCTCGAGTTTTCGAACTCGAAAATTCTATTTTTAGAGTGACGTATATGTTTATGTGTTTATCTCTGTCTGCCGGTCTGTCTATCTGTCTGTGTGTGTTTGTCTGTACAATGTATGCATCCACTCTAACTCATGCATCCAATCTAACTCATGCATCCACTCTAACTAAAGCTAATGGATCAAATTCCATAAAATTTGGTAGGTAAGTCACTTGTGACTGGTGTTAAATAAATCTGCTTTCTGCAGGTAGTTCTGCTGCAGGTACTTTCAGAGAGTCAGAGAAAAACTTATCACTATATTGTCAATATCTTTATGAATTTTCAGGATATTCCAGTGGATTTTTAATAAAAGTTGCCCTAACGTATTCACTATAAAATCATGAGAGAAAACTATTGCTATGTTTCGCGACTGCGCAGTAAAATCTCTGTTTCTTCAAATGCTTATATCTCATCGTATATTCAATGTTATAATTTTCAATTGAGGCATAATATTTTTCTTGGACGTTCACAAATATTCTGTAAGTTTCATGAAATTTGATTGAAATTTTTGGATATTGTAAGCAAAAAAACATGCAACAAAATTTTTTTTTTTTTTTCTAAAGAAACGTTTATATCTTCATGGATATATCTTTTTATTTTACTTAAATGCTTATACAGATTGAACAAAATTAGTTAACTATTTTGTGAAAGTTACAAATCATTTCCAGCTTTTTATGATACAGGGTGTTTTCCCTTTTTCAATATCTTTGTGGTCCCCTAAATGCACAAGTCACAGAAACTTTACTGGAAAATGTGCATTCAAGCATATTCTTCACATTTTCAAAGATAGTTACTTCACACCTTTCTGGTAGGTCGGCCGGTCTGGATCTCAACAACAACAACATTTTCAAAGTTACAGAACACATCACCAAGTATTTGTTTAGAAATTGTAAAAACATTCTAACATCCAAAGTATCCGGATACTTTTGATCATATAATGTATGCATAATTCTTAAAATCGTTGTTTGTATTAAAACCTGTTCACAATGCGTAAATATATACAAAATACGAAGTCAGATTATTGAACCCAATACTGTTCTTTCACTTCACATACATTATATATTGTAAATTGTTGGTATATTGTTGGTAAAATGAATATTGTTGGTAAAACAAAATTCGGTAAATTGAAAATTGTAACACTGAGTCATAGGTTAAAAACAGCAAAGCTTCTACCAAAACGAAATTAATTTCCTAGATCTAAGAATACTGATTTCTAAGAAAAAGCCGAGTCCAACGTACACCCTGAAACTTTGGAAGGGATATCACTTTATACTTTGTATCCAACTTCTTAAAATAAGCAATGTGAATAATGAGTTATTTGAATCGCACTGTCAGTATAATTAAAAGATAAATTTAACGGTCAGGTTTAACAGTCGCTTATTCCGCAAACTGCCGTTAAAAGTTTCATGACAATTGGGCGACACATGTTGCGACGTTAGAAGGATGACGTCAGAAGGGTGTTTAGGAATAAGGAATCGAAACTGCTGATATTATAATAAATACTCAATTAAACTCATAATCTGCCTTCATTATATTATGTATGTGTTATAGTTTCAAAAGCTGGTTTGCTAAATTACATTACAAGCGAGCAGTAAAATGTATTTAGTGCATGTTTTCGTTCTATTCCAATTTTGTGCCGGATTTTACGGTAGACAGACTACGCGCTTACCTAGTTTCCGAGGTGCTGAAGAACGGCCAAGCATGCTTAAATGGGAACTTCCCGTACTATGTACTTAAGAAAATTACATAATATTTAGACCCAAAACTTATTACCCAGTTGAAGGACCCTAAACTACTCACCGGTTTGAATCCCGGCAGTAAATCTACTGCTGTTTTCGGGGAATTCTTGTCCAACATATTGCTTACCAAATAAAAGAGTTGAACTCATAGTAACGCCCTGATAATTATTCTGTGTTCCTTAAATGGCAGGTATTGCAAAACGATAATGGAAATCTATATAAATAAAATTGAAAATTTGTCTGTCTGTTTATTTGTATATCCCATCATCACGGGAGAAAGGCTGATCCGAATTTGATGAAATATTATGGGTAACCTTGCAATAGCCCCCGTTTAAATTTAGTCCAAGTTTCGAGTTTCTATGACCAGGGGCTGTCGATATATTAATGGAAAGCGAAACTTTTTCCTAGGCGTTTTACTTTCTAACTCTGTGGTTCTTCTAAATAAAAAGATTGGAAATCGTTTGTTTAAAACGTGAAAATGAATAAAAATTTTATCTCTGAGTTTGGTTGGAAATTCTTGCGCTAATAAGTCACTTTCTGAAAACATGAATTGTTTGAAGACACGAATGTTTGAAACATGAATTTAAATGGTAAATCTATCGCTATGGTTTATTTATCACAAGCTTTTACTCAACAATGAAAAATACTTTTCATTGTTGAGTAAAAGCTTGTGATAAATAATCAAGAAAGAAATAAGAAATCAAAATTGTTATTTATTTATTAGCATTTAATGAGAAAAATTCTATCTTATATCCTGTTGCTCGGAAACGTAATTAAATTTAATGTGTTCGTTAATTTTTATTCTTATTTTTTTATTTCAATAATAAATACATGGATATAAAAATATATCTTATAAATGGACGGTTTGAATTTTCTTTTAATTATATTAATTATGGAGCGTACATAAATATCATTTAGTTTTGCAAAGCGTTTTCAAGCTTATACATTGTGTTTAGCTAATAAACTCATATATTGTGTTTAGCTAATAAATTTATATATTGTGTTTAGCTAATAAACTTATATATTGTGTTTAACCAGTGTACTCATTTAGCCGATTGTTGAAAGAGAAAAAGAATACAACGGGTATATCTTCTATTACAATTTTAGTGTTTTCATTCAGTACATACAAAAGGGATCAGGATGTTTTATTCAGATCCGCAAATACAGAACTACGAATCTGACGGGATATCGCTAACTTGGCAACTTCTCTTAAAAAGTGCCGAATTGGCGGAAATGTTGCCAAATTGATATAAACGACGCTCAATCAATGAAATGTATTTCGTTTTGTTAGAAGTATTTGTTAGAAGTACTGAAATTATGTTTTGTTAGCATTTTTCTGTCAATCCAACCGTCCTACTTGTAACACATGTAGCGAATTTTTAGAATGTCACCAAATTGATAAAAATGCTTGTAAACCCATAAAAATATCTTGAAATTGAAGCAATTGCGCTAAAAAAATGAAATTAATTTTGTTTTGTTAGGGTATAGTACTGTGATGATGTTTCGTCAATCTGTCGGCAAGTAGACTGCCAGTTGTATAATGCCACATGGCGATAAATTTTGGCAATTTTTTTAAATGTTGCTAAATTGACGAAAATGTCGCCACACGTTACATAAAGATAGCAGTATTCAGACAATATGATTTCCACCAATTTATTTGAAGCAAATGATATCAAGTAGTTTAGCAACGGATTTAAATCCAATGTGTTAATGCGGTATACGATTCTATGTAAAATTTTCCGATTTGTATAATAAAGATATGTATATAAAATAAATTTCATTGACACTGCATTTTTGACTGGATAATATCAATTACGGTCTTGTCATGGCATATATTGTAATCCATTACTGCCTTCAGATTTAAAAATTACAGGTGTATTTATATTTTCAACTTATACATGTAATCTACTAATACAGGTTATATCTTCTAATATTCGCTTATATATACGGGTCCCATGCAAATTTAACTCTTTTATTTTGCGTAAATTGATTCAATTCCATACTTTTTTTTAATTTGTTTACAAAAAGAGTCATTATGTTTTATTCTTCAGATCTGCCCATGAAGATAATTTTTTATAGCGAGAACAGAGACTCTTAAATTTCGGTATGGGAGCTTTAAATTAAATATTTTAACAGAATATGTTGATTAAAAATGAGTTTCTTTATAATATATACTCTGTACGCAAAACTGGTATACTGCTAGTTTTATATAAGATTCGCCGTACGTTTCCTACAGTCCCGAATTCATCTTTTCCCTTTACATTTTATTAAACATTGATATAATATTTGTAGAACAAACAAACATGGGGAATTTAAATTTATTTGAGATTAGATTGCTTTTGAAGTTTTGTGTTCCTTTTTTCGTTCTGATTCTATTATTTGGTGCATTTTGAGAAGGGTTATGTCATCAAAAATATATTCGGCTTTGGATTATTATGTGCTTCCTCTCTCGTTTTGTTATAATTATGCTGTTTGTTTTGTTATAATATATAATGATAAAAGAATATGACTTGTATCTTACTTTGACTGTTGGTCACAGCGGAAAATTAAAGCAACCCATAACCCCATAGTATCGTGGTAATTCATGTCAGGATAAGATAATGTCCAAAGATACTTTTGAGAGATATTTTTTTAATTCGAAGAAGTATTTTATTTATTTTATCTTTAAGTACAATGTTGATCATTTTTCGTAAAAACTGATTTGTTAGTGATCAAAAACAATATCACAAAATTTCCGTTTTAAAAACTGTCGGAAAAATCAAATAATTCTCATTTATAAAAGCTTTGAATGGAATATGTACTATAACTAGAATAATTTTGTGAATTTTTAAATATATATACTTTTCAGTATTGGAAACTTAATTGGTTTCAAAATTCTTACACAGAAAAATCGACTAAAACTCCGATATCCATAATTAAACGGGGAATTAAAATCACAGTGTAGTGTTTAAAAATTACACACTGCTTTAAAACAAACAATATGTTTCTGAGTCATCCGTTCATTTATATCATTTTTGTAAGGTATTAGTGTCGCTTATATCAAAACACAATACGGGTACTGCATTTTCCTAAAATCTGTTTTCTGGGTGAAGTGCGGAGTTATTGAATCAAAAACCTTTCCAGTGTAGCTCATACGCATGTGTACAAAAGCCGAGTTTGCGGTTGCTATGATGTAAAGATCAGAAAACAATAAAGTAAAAGAAAGAAAATAACAAAATAAAAAAGAAAAAACAACAAAGTAAAAAAGAGAAAACAACAAAGTAAAAAAGAGAAAACAACAAAGTGGAAAAAAGAAAACAACAAGCAAATGTAAAGTGTATTAAAAAGAACAGTACAATTTTTTGATGGAACTTTTTATTTGCAGTCAACATCATTTACATAATATTTATTTATACATTAAAGCTATTTTTATGGAAGAATGCCCGGAAGTATGGCCAAATCTTCTGTCAAACATTTTTTTTTTACACATATCCTGGAAAAAATGAAAATAAGTTTCAAATAGGGAAAAATATATATATATATATGTACATTGATATATGCAATGTTTAAATTTGCCTTGATTAATTGTTGCGTCATTCCATGTGAAACAGCTAAATCTGAAAGATGGTTCCTGATCGGCCAATCCCAAAAATTGGATAGAACTTTAAATAAAGTGGATACCGACTAGAAAAAACAAATTACCCATTAAATTATGATTGACCGGATAAGTGAAAAACAAAGTAGAATATTCTTTTACTTTAGTATTTTGTTTTGATTCGTCAAATAATTTTATGTCAGTAGCGTATAAATAGACATTAAGTATTTTACTTTTTGTATTCGGCAAATCATGGAATGTAAGTTTAAAACGCATGTTATCAAATGCAGCAGAAATAAATAGTTTATATACCAGATAAAATTGCAAAATTCCAGTTCTTACATCGATTCCAATCAGATATGTTTTTGAAATTTACATGTTGCTGTAAGAGGTAATTTAGATCAGAAATTGAAAGCAATTTTTTATTATATTTGCTTGCTATTTTAGGTCGTGTTGATGTATTATTAGATAAGTAGTGGAAATTATATGCAATAAAATCATCATAGGAATAATTGAAGGATTTTTTAGCTACGTTACGATGACTAAACTAAGGTTGTGTTCATATTGCAATTTAGTTTTGTATGTTCATATGAGTTCATTTTCTAATGAATATTCTGTCATAATAATTTTGTTGATTCAATGTTGTCGAACCCATGTGTAGAAAAATATTCATATTCGAATTTTAAACATGAATGTTACCTGTAATATTATTTGAAAATATTTATATGATTCCTGTGTACATTAACTCGGAGATGCAGACGATTGTTGATTTGGCCTATATATGACATATTACATGTTTTACAAACAATTTTACAAATTCAAATATAAACTTTGTAGAAGGATAGATTATTAGAACTAATGATTTCGTTACGATTACTATGCGGACATGATTTACATCTATATATATATATATATATATTGATTTCGTTACGATTACTACGCGGACATGATTTACATCTATATATATATATATATATATATATATATATATTGATTTCGTTAAGATTACTATGCGGACATGATTTACATCCATATATATATATATATATATATATATATATATTGATTTCGTTACGATTACTATGCGGACATGATTTACATCCATATATATATATATATATATATATATAAATCCAGGATGTCTACAAACACGTCTGTGCTGATCATCAGGACTCATCACTGAAGACAAGTCCTTTCGAATCCTAAGAATTCCACGTTGATCGGGTCTAGCACCTTTGCAAACTCTGTTGACGGTGCATGGTGCATAATATTCAGTGGCCGGCGTAATTGGTGCCCCGAGTTTAGATTCTGCTCTCGTAGTCTTCTATTAATGTTCTGGGGGGTCACTTCCATGTTTATCACACGTTGGAGGGTTAATAACAACGAATGTTGTGCCGTCGCAGCTGCTCTGATAATCGGTTTATCTTTCTGTTCTACCTTCGCTCTAGGTCGTCCGCTGCCCGCTTGCCGCTGAAATATGCCATTCCGGACCCGTTCCTGCCAATATCGTTATAATTGCTGCATCGCTCCTGTCCAAATACCGAGCGATTCGTCAATGTGCCCTTCCAGCCTCATGCAGTCTGACAGCAAGGAATCTTTCAAACTCCTGCATACGCTAGTAGTGGCGGCGAATTCGCCTGTAAGGCATGGTAACAATCAAGGTACGTAAACGCAATCGAAATCCGTTGTACCTTTTGTTTGTGAAAGTAAGGTTCGTTTCTTATATGCAACGCCATAGTGCTCAGTTCCAATGCGCAGTAGTTCCAAGTATTCATTCATTGGCTGCGAATGTTTTATCATTTCCATATTCGGTCTAAAGGTGTTTGTGTCGAAAGCCCAGGCCAGCCGACTCGTCCGAAGATTCAGAGTAGCAAAATGGATGGCCAAGGTGTTTGTGTTGAAGACCCAGACCGTCCGACTCGTCCTGAGGACTTGAGTATCTATTTGGACAGCCGGGAAAGGAGTTAGCGGGTGCCAACTCCCAAGGCCAACGTCCAACGGTCCATAGCAAAAATTTATTAGAACTTCAAAAATATTTACATAAAGTTACAAATGGTGACATAAGTAAGTGACTATAATATGACAATGAATAACATGAAGACGAGATTACAGATGATGGATATAATTTACAGATGATATATCTAAGTTGATGATGATGGAGATTAAGAATATTTAGTGATGATGACTAGAAAACAGGGTTACAGGTGATGGATATAAATTACAGATGAATTATCAAGGTTAATGATGATGGAGATTTATAGTAATTTGTAGTGAAATATAACACCAACACATACAATAAAAACGACAAAACGGGGAAACAAAGAAACAGAACAAGGCCAAAAACAAAAGGACGACACCACCGAGCCAAAGGACAAAGAACGAAAAGAGGAAACACCGACCAGAAAAAGTTAAAAGCTAAGTAAGTTCCCAGGCTGATTATGTAATTTTGTTTGAAATTTCTCTTGCAATGAGAACACAGTTTTTTATTTTGTTAATAGAAGAAGGGTTAGAGCAGACGCTCGAGAACCAGGTCGCAGAATTTAGGGGGGAAGGTTTATTGAGGTGAAAAGTTTTGGTAAAAGGGCAAGAAAAAACATAATGATCGGCGTCACCGAAGGCGCCACAAGAGCAGCGAGAGGTAGATTTGCATTTAAAGGAATATAAATAATCAAGGAATGGGCCATGGCCTGTAATGAAATAAATTAAATATTTGTTAGTGATATGGGTATTAAAGTTAACTTTTGGGATAAAATTTAAAATTCTGGCCGGATCGTGGGAGCGGGGTGAGACAAAGTTATTTAAGAAAGATTGCCGTAAAATTTCATTACTATGGGATTATTTTATTTCATATATATATATATATATATATATATATATATATATATATATATATATATATATATATATATATATATATATATATATATATATATACATATATAATTAGATTTCAAATCAGTTTCATAGTTTTTGGTTATGATTTGATATAGTGGTTATTCTTTCTTGTATTTAATATTTTGAACTCTTTTGGAAGTTTGTTCTAATTTCAATAGTTTAGTTTTTGTACTGTTCTGAAATTCTAAAAGCGAATAAAACATGTTTAAAGCAAAACTTTATTCACATAAACCCATTTCGGGTCTTTTTCATCTCTTTTTAGCATTCGTTTTAGAACTCACATATTTCCTCGGTTTTTAGTATATATGCAATTTAATTCCTCTTACTCTTTGCTATTTGGCTCTTTTTGTTTCCTCTTTGAAGTCTGGGATCTGAAGAATATGGTCCAAAGAATCATCAAAATAGCTGCTACATCTTTACATTAGTTATTATATCAGATCATTGTGCTGCTTTTCATATTTAACATATTATGGAAACATTTATTTTACAGTTGTTAACGAAAATTGTGAAACTTTATAAGGTGTATAATTGCAAGAAATTTAATTAAAAATATACTAACTGCAGTTGTAAATAATTTACACAAAATTTGTGAGTAGATAAAGATTAAAAATAAATATTTTTACACATTTTTACCAGAATTATTTTATAATACCGTTTTAATAGTATATAAGTCACATCTATTTCGAGATTTATTTTATCAAAGAGTGCGTTTTATACATTACCTCATCACTGCATATACATTACCTTATCACTGCATTTAAAACCTGTTTGACAAGGGCAGTGGGGTTTATGGATGTCATTCACAATATCACATTGTTCAGTAGTGCATTTAGCTCCTGTAGAAAATACTCATTTTTAGAACAATGAAAATTTACCTAATCACAGAAATTCCTGAGAAGGAAGTTTAAGTTAGCGAACATGTATAATCATTAAACAGAATTTTGACAAATGGTGGTTTGTTGCTTAACTATTCTTGATGTAATTTATTCTTTAAACATGCATAGTGAAAAACATTTCTATTTTCATCTTTATTTTGGAAAGTTTTTGGACAGCAGGTTGTTAGTAAACTCGATACGACAAAAAATATCTAATGTGGTCAGCATGTGGTTTTATCTGCAAAGAGCAATGACTTTTTTGGTTTTATCTGCAAAGAGCAATGAAGTTTTTTGACAACAGGTTGTTAGTAAATTGAAATTTCTCTTGTTGGCAATTTATTAGTTCGAACGAAATAATTTTGTGTTACTTATGTGCAAAATTGTCCTCAACATGCAATTAACATATATATATAATCTTGGAAAATAAATAATTTTGAACGGATTATTGGGCATCAAAATACAAAACTCTTACAAAGTGTATCTTCTCTCATTGATGGAGTGAGCTATATCCAAGAGAATATTATTGACGGATTTGTTGGATATGGAAAGTCAATATATTTGATAACACTCGCTACATTTTTATTTATGTTTGTTCTTGCTAAACATTTTGATAACGTGCAATATCTAGAAAAATTTTATAATAGCTTTCTAAAAATATTGACAATCGTTTTGTATTAAAATATTACGTCTAAAAAGTTTATTTATTTAACAGATTTAGAGGTTCTGAATTTTTCATGAATTGATTCAAAATCCAATTAAAAATCATACAATACCGTCGAAACCGTGATTTACATGTCATTGTAAGAATCTGACTGCGATTTAAATGGTTCTGATTTAAAGGAGCGTTAATATTTTTCAGCAAGGTACGCGAGCCCTGAAGGTACAGTTCCGCTCCTGTGATTCCAATTGAAATATCAAAACAATTCTTGTATATACATATATGCGTGCTATATTTCCGACAAAACAAGTAAAAGCATTTAAATTTTTATCTATTAGGTTAAAAGATATGAGCGACCAATATTTTTAAACTTTTATACAGCTCTGACTTCATACAAATACTCCGATCATAGACTTTTTCATATCAAAAATTATATTTTTTCACTTTATCGTTATATTATATGAATTTTAAATATAAAGTTCGTGACGTTTCAATAGCTCTGTATTATCTAACACCATCTGAAAATATTAAAAACGAATGGAAATAAAGTTGTCTGTTCCATACCTACCATTTGCAGCTAATGGCTTACACTTCGTTTTTCCAGCAGGTGTTTCAAGGCAACATTGCTTTGCAGAGCATTGTTCTCCCATTTTACAATCCTTCGCAAAGTATGAATAAAATTTCCAGACTTAGGGAAAAGCTCGGCATTAACAGGATACATTTTTCTAAACTCTAAAAATCTAACAAAAACAATATGAGATGTTTTCAATTTTATTTGACGGAGGTGCTTATATAGCTTCCGAAACCAATTTCTTATTTCACGAATATTTTCTTTTAATCTTATTCCTTTTTCCAACAGTTGTTTTAAGGCAGCATTCCTTTGAAGAGCACTGAAATCCCATTATACAATCCTTCCCAAACTATGAATAACATTTCAAGATTTTCCAGAGAACTCCATATAAACAAGACAAAATTGTTAAAAAATCAAAGAATCTAACGGAGGCTGTATGTACATATATTCACAAAATTATTTTACAAAATTTACTCGTATAGCCCCCAAAACCAGTTGGTTTTTTTATACATATTTTAGATTCACTTTTACTCTTGTTTTTATTTTCATACAATTATCTTATTATTTTCTTATTATTTTTTATTTTTTGGAGATATTATAATGTTTAGTAATGGTATTGTGCTGGGGTTGAAGTATCAAATTAGAGTTTTTGCTGGAAGAGCACTTTTCAAATGTCCCTAAACGTGAAACGAATGTTTTTGAGATGGTGATTTATGTGTAGATATGTTAGTGTGTGTATGTGTATGTTTTTTTAAGCTACGCCAGAACTTGGTTTTTCAACTAGCAGTATCTGTAGGGCGGCTCAGTAAAGTCTTGAACGAAACGAAAAGTCATCCGCTGCAGAATTTCTCACTAAGCCCAGGGCAAGTATAGAGGTGGTTACCAGTCATGTCACCAAGGCCACAAAATGGGCATGTCGGAGAATCTGACAAGCCGAAGCGATGTAAATGTTTCTGTAGAAAGTCGTGGCCAGTCTTGAGCCGGAAGTCAGCCACTCCCGCAGCTCTATGTAAGGAGAATGGGATAGGCCGCCTTAACAAAGAAACCCAAGTCTTCCCTTCGCAAAATCCTTTGAATCAGCCTTAGCCGGTTTGTCCGCCAGGTCATTACCAGAGATAAAAGCAGTGGCTGGGGATCTGCTGCAGAACTATATGACGTTCCTCCTCCAAAAGGGCATTAATAGCCATCTGACAGTGGTACACAGTTTTTATATTGCTAAGTGTGATTGAAGAGAGTGAATTGATGGTATATTATGAGTCAATAAGGATTACAATAATATACTCTCTTCATTGGCCAATTTCGCCAAGTGCCAAAGACACAGCTGCCACCTCACCATTGTTGCTGTTACAGAATTTCCCTATAGCTTTGCACAGCCTGAAACATTTTGAATACACACCCGCACCAGCATTTTTAATGGTATCCATAGCAGATCCATCAGTGTATATATGTAACAAATTTGATGAGGGGTATCGCTCTTCAATAGTAGCAAGGGCAGCCATTCTTAGTTCAGTATCCGTAGAAAGACTCTTGCTAACTGGAATGTGTATGTTATTATGTGCGTTCGTGTGACTGTAGAGGAGAATCGAATGAATGAAGCATTTTGAAAAAATATTTGTCGATAATGGCAATGAATCCTGGAACCCTATTTATTCTTAACGCATTCGAATGATAGGAAGACTACCTAATTGTCGAACGAATTTTTAAGAAAATCGTTAAAACTTAGAACATTCAATAATGATAATTAAATAATCATTGCATCACGTAAATGTAACCACAAAAAATAATAAAAACTTTTGAAAATTATCATAAACAGTTTTCCACAGATTTTTTAAATAAATTTATCTCAAGAATTACAATTATTAAATATATATAATCAAATAATAAACTATTATTAAAGTTTAAAAAGTAATAAGCATTAAAAAATATATTCACTCATCACATGTAGTGTTATAGAATAAATATACTTAATTTTCTTGGATCTAGTTCTTTCCATTCGCGAAAAAATATATTTTGGATTAGTTTCAAATTTTACAAGTATCATTCATTATAAGTATCGTTCTGTTACAAGTATCTATTACAAGTACCGTTCTGTTTGGAATGATATGTGGCAAAATGCGCCAACTTGAAATTTATGTGACGGCAATTTAAAAAAGTAACAAGTATCAAAGTGTTCATTTTCACATGCAATATTATGCAATATATTTTGATATCATCCTCCTGGGTATGTTTCATTCCATTGTTAAGAGAACATATTTTGTAATAATTTTGGATCTTGCACCGAAATAATTGTATACGTTTATTTATTTCATAATACATTATTAAAGCGCCAATTGCATTCTAATGAAGATTTTGCTTGTGATAATTTGTTCTATGTGGGATAATACAGAAAGTCATTCGTGCATTATGGAAACGATTTTGTATTTATGTTTCTAGTTAACATTTTGAGTTAAAAATTTGGCATTTTCAATATAATCATTTGGTACTGTTTTGTTTTGATTGGAATGTAGAATAAAAGATTTATTTTGAAAATAACTCCTGAAATTGATAGATGGCTCGAAGGTTGCATAAATGCGCTTTTCCTGAAAAATATTCGTATCAACAAATTGTAAAGGGGTGTAACAATCGAGGTTATTGCATTTCAAAGAAAGGTATTTTTAATACATTAAATTTGAAAGGGAAAAAGCGTCTAATTGAAAGTAAACATAAAAAATAGCCACAAAATCGCATCCTAAGACTGTTCGAACGAGGGTAAATATTAATAAAGTGGAGTATCTTATCTTAAAATAAATCCACCGACTCAAAATTCCATTGCATCGAAACCGGGACCTGGCAGTTTACTTAAATTGCCGGTGTAACCTGGCAATTTAAGTAAACTGATTCATAAAGTTTTGAAGTTAAAAAAGATGTTTAAACTAAAATTTATAGGCTTTTGACAAAGCACATAGGGAAAATGAAATCAAATTTAGAAAATTATATGAAAAACACATAGTTGCTAATAAATGGAAATTTGTGGTAATACTCAATTGAGAAAAGTAACTTACCACACTGAAACAGGTCAAAACGAGTAAGGCTGCAATCAATACGAAATTCATTTTCGGTCCTAAAGTGAGTAACTTCAGAGAAAAGATGAACAGTGATGTCTTTAGTGTAAGCTATGTACTTTTGGAAGGAATAGCTCTTTATATACCGAATCCAGAGTCTTAAAATTGAAAAGAATTTTTAAAAATCAGCCTATTCTTGTGTCATGTCTTTGTGAATGTTGCATTGTGAATGTTGCAAAGAAACATATTTAAATAATAGTCAGACAGCAATTTCGTTCTCAGACTACCATTAATAAGTACCTAACAATACAGTGAGACGTTCAGTGACGTCAAAGTGACCTGTATGCATTGCATGGAGAACCGAAACTGCAAACATAGTTATAAATGCGCTCATAAAGTGTCTTCAGTATATCATAGTAATATTTAAGCCAGTCAAAGATCGGGAAATTAACGCTTTTAAAATTCTGAGTTCTAAATTTATATTAAGTTTAATTTTGGATAAAAATGTTGGTCAGAAACATTAACCTTATTCAGAAGGTGGCTATTTCGTCTCAGTCTGGTCCTGTATCGTGGTTTATACTATAAATATGCAAAATATCTAGCTTTGATAACATCGAGGGATTTCTGCTGGCTCTGAAAATACTTTATAGCTCCCCACTTCGTCTCCCCCGAGAAGGAAATCAAGAATCGAACTCCTTTTTGTTCTGTCTCGTAGCCGAAACTATAATTAAGGAAAAAATATGCCTTTTAAGTCAATAAGGACGTGGTGTCTTTGGCACGGCGGCGTATTAATATTTTTGAAAACACTTTATTTTGTTCGGCGCTATTGGAAACTACGTTAGTTTCTGTTCTGTGGTTAATATTATGACTGTTGTTGTTGTTGAGACCCAGACCGTCCGACCTACCAGAAAGGTGTAAGGTAACTGCTTGAACGGCCGGGAAGTGCCACCCAATTTGGACCGGAACCCAGTGGGGGAGGCATCCACCCTCCTTCTCCTACCACCAACCTCTCGGAAGGACTTACGGACCCACATGTTTAACGTGATCGTACTCCGCGTGAACACGGCGGCAGTTTTGGCAGTGACTGGAATCTAACCCGGGCCTACCGAGTGCAACTCCAGCGCGCTAACCAATGGGCTACCGCGCCCAATATTATGACTGTGAAAAGATTCAGCCTTGTGTCACCAAACAGGGGGAAGGAGGGGGAGGGCGTAGTTTTTAAGTGTCTGGAAATAATTTTAAACACCCCCGATCATTTTTTTGCCCCAAGGGGAATCAAAAATCCTGCTCCGTTAAGTTATGCAATGCATCGGCTAATAGGTTCTGCCTAAACAAATTACAAATCTATACCATGGCCTTTACTATCCGTGTGCACAGATTAAGCCGTCTATCTCAGTCGGGGTGAGGAAGTCTTCCGAAGGGTTGAAGAAATAACAAGAAAGATAAATCATGCTTAAAGTATTGATTATGATACACTTTCCAACTCCCCGGACGACCATCTTGCTGCTCATGTCCTCGGATGAGTCGGTCGTTCTGGGCTTTCGACACTTTCCAACTCCGAGAAGCGCCCAATTTGTTACTCTAAGACTTCGGACGAGTCGGTTGGTCTGGGCTTTCGACACTTTCCAACTCCAATGCAATTTTATTTAAACATCTCTAAAATGCAATATATTTGTAATATTTTAAAACTTATCACAATACAACATTAATTTATTATATTTGAAAACTTCATCGAAATAATTAACTTCATTCAAATGACGGCATTGACATATAAATTGCCTGGTTTAAGCATCTCTAAAATGCGATACATTCCACGGTAATATTTTTAAAATCATCGTAATACTACAAAAATTTATTATATTTGAAATCTTCATCGAAAACAGCTGACATTCATTCAAATGATGTCATAGAAAAAATAACACGCCTGGTTCTCTCTATAAAAGCAGCATTTCATTCATAACATTTTCCCAATCATTTCATTCATCACAGTACTATAATAATTTATTTTATTTAAAAACTTAAGACCATGGAGCTACAAGCAATTAAACTCTATGCTTAAAACTTCACCCAAAAGAATCTTCCTTCTCTGTGTAAACTCAATTAATATTTCATTCATATAAGCTATGCAGACTCCGTGATCTAAATGCTTTTGCGTTAAAAAAATACAGAAATTCTTATACAACTCATCCTACATATTTTGCTGTTTACATTTTACATAAGTGAAAAATAGTCTTCGTTGTAGAAATAATCAAATTTGGATGATCATTTAAACTCAAATATATTGTCATTGCGTTGTTTCAGTATGTAGATGCACAGAATTAAACAAAAATAAAGAAGTTTTAAGACGAATATAACATTCAATATGAATTAAAAAGAACTTTAAAAATCACGATTTTGAGACAAGATGGATGCCGTATTATATTTTGAAGAGGGTCACGTGACCTTTTCATATCGTGGTCACGTAATCGCTTCATATAAGAGGTGTAATTATTATTTTAATTTTTATTTAAAAAACTACTGAATATATTCTGCTGAATTTTTTTTTATATATTTTATGGGATAATTTGAATTTTACCTGAAATTTTTCGAAGCAATTTGTGAATTTTAAATTCGCCTAAAAAATGTTTAAAAAATTAGGTCCCATAGGGTTCAATGTACTTCAGTTTTTCAACCCGGGTTCAACCAAAACTAATTGGGTGATATTATTCATTTATATTCCCATAGGTCCTACAAACCGTCTGAACAACATACTAATATTTCATTTTGATTAAGTCATTTTTACGGCAGTTATCGTGCTAACGGACAGACGAACAGGCAGACAGACAGACAGAATGAATAAAGTCATAAATACTTTTCAACTTTGTTGTAAAGTGTTAGAAAGCTATTGATTTTTATTTTAAAGAGGACACCAAAAAATATCTAGATTACGTGACTATACCTGAATTTCTTACATAACAGTATTTCAAAATCTATGACGCATTTACAATAGGAGCTGAGGTGCATTTACCGACAAAAGAATTATTCGTTAAAAGGGGATCCTTAAATTGTTTATCCAAAGAAAATACATATTATAAGGTCGCTGCGCTCTTCATCGTGAATGTACAGTCAAGGTTCCACTTGATGCTACATCCATTGCTGTTTCTAGGGGATCACTTTCGTGCTGTAGTACCCCAAATAAAATAATTGAAATTCACAAATCCAAAGCAAGAATTGATTAAGCTTCTTTATTTTGAGTGTTACGCGATTTACTGTAGTATGTCTGTGTCTGTATTCATGTATATATTCTCCGACACTTCTAAACCTTAAGGAGTTGTTTTAGAAATTGGGATTCAGGGTGTAAATTAATAGTCTACATGCAAAGCTCGGTACTGAACGTCATCGGATAAAATGTCATCTGCATTTCGTTTTTAAACGTAAAATCGTTAAAATAAAGCATTGTTATTTTGAAATACGCTGTCATGAAAATCTTCATAGTTAAGACAAAACATTGATATATAAATTTTAAAGAACATGATGCATGCCAAGTTTATGTTATTCACTACCGTTGACCCTGTGTGCGGTAATAACAATTGACAAATTATTTCCTATAAAATTCCCATATGGGTATGTTCTGTTTTCTTAAAAATTGATTTTCGTCCTTTCATAAATATCATGCATAATACTTCGATTTTAAAATATGTAAATTCAAGGAAAATAAATTCCTCTTATCTTTTCAAATGAGAAAAGCAACATTTTCTTAAATTTCACAAGATTCTATCTTTTTTACGAAATATAGTAATAATATTTAAAGGAACCTCACAGAAATATACTAAATAATGTTCTCTCGGGAACTAAAATAATCAGCGACTAAAATTTTTTCGTAAAATCATGGCTATATCTGATGGAATAATTCGCATTTACGATGTCACTTGTTTAATAAATGTTTCATGCATTTCCTAACCAAGGAATAGCAGAATAGAAAAGTGAAAAAACAGTTTTGTTTTAAATTCTGGTAATATAATTAGACTAGACTGTTTTTCAGTACATCACCTTTCAGTTTAGCGTTTGAGAGTTGCGTCAGAAGTATTTGTTTAATTTGAGAATGATAATCTGTGTGACTATTTCTACATGCAGCAGTTATAATTTGATTATAATACCCGCGTTGTTAAGGATTAAACCGAAACAAAATTTACGCTTTGTACAATGTGACATATTTTTACCATTAGTCTGATCGTAATGTTAATGAACTAATGAAAGAATATGTAAATCGGTTAAACAATTTACGAGTCATAATCGGGAATTTTTTCAGACAGACAGGCAGTATAAATCTACTTGCTGTGTGGGCTGATGCAGGGGGATAAAACTTAAATCTAAAACATTTTCTTCACTGGGTCTTATTTAGTGTTGATAGTTTTATTTACACTTTACAGCAAAGTTGAAAAGTGTTTATGACTTTGTTCATTCTGTCTGTCTGTCTGTCCGTTAGCACAATAACTGTCGTAAAAATGACTTAATCAAAATGAAATTTTAGTATGTTGTTCAGACGGTCTGTAGGACCTATGGGAATAAAAATGAATAATATCACACAATTAGTTTTGGATTGAACCCGGGTTGAAAAAATGAAATACATTAAGCCCTACGGAACCTAATTTAAAAAATATGTTTAAGCGGATTTAAAATTCACAAATTTCTTCGAAAATTTTATGTAATATTCAAATTCTTCCATAAAATATATAAAAAAATTCAGCGAAATATATTCAGTAGTTTTTAAAATAAAAATTAAAATAATAATAACACATCTTATATGAAGCGATCACGTGACCATGATATGAAAAGATGACGTGGCCCACTTCAAAACGATATATGACATTTATCTTGTCTCAAAATCGTGATTTTAAAAGTTCTTTTTAATTCATATTGAGTGTTGTATCCGTCCTAAAATCACTTTATTTTTGCTTAAATTATGTGCATCTACATACTGAAACAACGCAATTACAATATATTTAAGTTTAAATGATCATCCAAATTTGATTATTTCTACAATGAAGCCTATTTTTCAACTATGTAAAATGTAAACAGCAAAATATATAGAATGAGTTGTATTTGAATTGCTGAATTTCTTTAAGACAAAATCATTTAGTTCATGGAGTCTGCATAGCTGATATGAATGAAATATTCATTGATCTTGCAAAGAGAAGGACGATTTTTTTCGATGAAGTTTTACGCATAGAGTTTAATTACTTGTAGATCCATGGTCTTAATTTTTAAATAAAATAAATTATTATAGTATTGTGATGAATGAAATGAATGGGGAATTATTTATGAATGAAATACTGCTTTTATAGAGAGAGCCAGGCGTGTTATTTTTGCTATAACGTCATTTGAATGAGTTCCAGTTGTTTTCGATGAAGTTTTCAAATATAATAAATTATCGTTGTATTATGATAATTCTAAAATTATTACCGAGGAATGTATCACATTTTAGATATGTTTAAACCAGGCAATTTATATATCAATGCCGTCATTTGAATGAAGTTCATTTTTTTCGATGAAGGTTTAAGTTTTCAAATATAATAAATTAATGTAGTATTGTAATAAGTTTTAAAATATTACCGAGGAATGTATTGTATTTTAGACATGTTTAAATAAAATTTCATTGAAGTTGGAAAGTGTTTCATAATCAATGCTTTAAGCATGATTGATCTTTCTTGTTTTTCTTTAAGAGATCTGTTTAAAGAAAAACATATTCAAAACATTCGTGTAAGGAAATTAAAGAAAAAGATTTTATGTGGCCAAAATAGCATATTTGCTAGCATACCTCTCAGTAATGAACAGACCGTGTTTAATTTCTAAGAGCTGAGGGTGATTTTAAAATGAAATTAAATGCAATGTTGTACACGCTACAGTATGGGCCAACGGCCGTACCGTGCTGAAAACACCGGTTCTCGTTAGATCACCGAAGTCAAGCAGCATCGGGCGCGGTTAGTACTTGGTGGGTGACCACCTCGGAACACCGCGTGCTGTTGGCCATCTCGGGTGCGGTATCCCCGTGGTTTGCGCGCTAGATTTGCACGCTGCCACAAATGCCGCCGTGTTCATGCGGAGTACGATCACGTTAAACATGTGGGTCCGTAAGTCCTTCCGAGAGGTTGGTGGTAGGGGAAGGAGGGTACGGTCCCTGTGGATGCCTCCCCCACTGGGTTCCGGTCTAAATTGGGTGGCACTTCCCGGCCGTCCATACAGTTACCTTACACCTTTCTGGTAGGTCGGACGGTCTGGGTCTCAACAACAACAACAACACGCTACAGTATTGCTAGTCGATTTCAGAGTACGCAAATAAAATCTCTCCATAAGGTATAAGCGATATGTTATATCGATTATTTCAAATTAGTTTAATGTTTAAGAATATGATAATGAGGAATGTTGTTAATGTTGTTTATGTTGCAAGAAAATATAAAAGTAACAACTGAAAAAATTTTCAAAATCATTCGCAATAAATACAAAAAAAAAAAAAAAAATACGAAAATGAAAAACTTTTACTTATAGACCCATCGAAAGGTGGATTTTCGAATATTATGAACGATTTGTCATTGAAGATTATAGCATCCATGCACCAGTTCCACCTTTTTATTGCGTTTCGTAGCATGGAATAGATGACATCAACAATTACAATATGAAAACTTGCCTTTTACTAGAAAAATTATGCTTCATAATTTTTTTTAATTCTTTTTTAAATTTACATTCACAATGAACATCGGGATTCCACTCAGTTATAATAAGTAAAATATCCTTTAATTCGCAAGAAGGCACACTTATTATTTATATACTGAAATAGAAAAAAATAGCATAACCATGTAGTAAAACTGAAGTAGGAAACCCTTGTTATAATGAGTATACGTGCATATTTGCTAATTATTAGCTCTAATTTTATAATAACATAAACTTCTAGGCCAAACATTCTCTTAGAAAACTTCGGGATACAGATAAATACACATATACATTGATAGATTGGTACCCCAATGTTATTTATACAAGATACAGAATAAGAAAATCTGATGTTGGCAGCACATGGCTTTCTATAATGCAATATATTTACTTCTTTGCTAGTTATGAAAAGTTGTTCATTATCCACGGTTCTGTATTTTTACTTTCCTTATATAGAATAATGTATAAGGAAAGTATTGTGACGGGGTCGAAAATTTGAATTCGAGTTTTCGGTAGAACAATTTTCAAGCATCCCTGATCACGATTGGAACATTACTGAAGTGATGTATGTATGTGTGCGTGTGTGTTAAAGTGTGTGTATGTGTGTGAAAGTGTGTGTGTGTGTGTGTTAAAGTAAGTGTATGTGTGTGTGTGTGAAAGTAAGTGTGTGTGTGTGTGTATGTAAAAGTGTGTGTGTCAGTGAGCCTATGCAGATAATATCTCACGAACGAATTGAACGATTTGGATGAAATTTAGTACAAAAATTACAATACGTGTATTCTGGAAGACTATTGTTTTCAAACAGAATTGAATACTCAGAACTACCCTAAATTTTCGAGTGAAATATTGAAAAACTCATCAAAAAATCAAAACTTTTAATAAAGTTAGGCAAATAGACATTTCTTATGTAATTTTTCCTTAGAAAACAATTAACATAAATTTTAAAACACTAGCAAGAACCGTTCTCCAGATATAGCAAATTTTTCAAATAAATGTATCAAAAAATCACACAAATTGAAAAAAATATTAACTGTTGAAAAATGTGTTTACTTTTGATATGTAATATCATGCCATAAATTTGTTGACATCATTCTCGTGGATCTAACTAGTTCCATTCATGAGAAAATATATTTTGAGTAATATATTTGCATTTGAACGCCAATACTGATTTATCTGCTATAAGAATAACTTATTTCTCTGTCCATAACGCTTTGCGAGATTTCGGCGATGAAATTGCGAAATGTCGTCAACTTGGCGAATTTTTAAATATGGCTAAATTAACGAAAATCTCGCCAAATGGATTAAAATGACACTAAGTCAATGAAAATGACAACTCATTGACGAAAATTCAATATCGTGGAAAGAATATAAGTATTTACTATAAGAATAATCTATTTTTTTACTGTAAAAGTAGTAAATTCATTGCATCATTTTTGCAATTTTTGACGAATCAATCTTGGACGAAATATACCCCAGCCGGCAATGTTTCTACATATCATTCACCAATTTCGCCAAATGAATCACCAAGCGTTACAGACATATGGAGAAAAGAGCATTTCTTATATATTTGGAGGTATGTCCGTTGTTTGACGAAATTCAAAATTTGCAAAATTTTACCTCACATTGACGTCATTTTTATCAATGTCGGGTCAATTTTATTACTATAAAAAATCGTATTGCCATGTATAATTGATGTAGAAAACTGTTATTACATTTACTACACGTGCATATCTACTGATTATTAGCACAAATTAAACACCAATCTTCGAATTGTAACCTGATGTATACAAGGATACATTAATAGATAGATACACTGATAACAATATTGAACGCTACAAAATAAGAAATATTGATTCATGTAGTAATAATATAAACTACTGCGGAGATTTAAAAGTATTATTAGTTGAAAAAAAATGAGTTTGATATTGAATTACCACTGGCATTCTTTTTTAACGGGAATATATATATCATGAATATATTTTATCCTTCATCTCTCAAATTTATGCTTCATCAAAGTGTAGGTAATCCAAGTAGCTAATCCTAGTGCATCCAATTTTGTAGGTAATAAATACCTACTAAATAAATTTTAAAATTGACTATAATAAAGCTGGAGACTGGTAAAGAATTTATCGTGTAAGTCTCCCAGGAAACAAATAAAACCTTCTTTATGAAATATCCAATATCCATTTCCCTCAGGAATTGAAATAAATAGGGTTTAAAAATACTCTCTTAATCATCACCAAATCTGTAGAAATTATTCACGCCTCTGCTGTCACTTGTTTATTAAATTTTCTATTTACCTCTTACTGAAGAACGACGGTATAAAGAAAAAAATTTCGATGCATGTACTGATTTAAGGTAATATAATTAAATTGCAAAAGACAGTTTTCCAGTCAATGCATTCGGGCCCAACTTAGACCAATTAGGGCCTACACAAGACTTTCCTCCAGGGCCTCCTGCATTTTCGATATATAATACGTGACAGTAAAAATAAGACACCCAGAATAAGTGGGCAGAAAAATATGCACATGGCAGGGTAGATGCAGCTCACCGAGTTATGTAAATGGTGCGAAATGCGGCTCAAGTTGAATGAGATATAGGGGAAAGAACCTGCAGAATCGGCAATAGTCGAGCCGCTCTTCTGTCAGTGAAATAATTTTGCAATATGTTTTATCTCAGAAAAAACGTGTAGTAGCAGAGAATACCAGGCCGCCGGCAACCGAGGCAGTTCCAGCAGATAGACTATTTCACGAGGGGTACGGTGATCGGACTCAGAAGGGCAGGTTGGTCCATACGTCAAATATCTGCGGACAGCTACCTACACGCGTCCACGGTGCACCGGCTGCGGTGGAGATGGTTGAAACAAGGGAATGTGACGCGTTTTGAGGGGTGTCGGTAAGGCCAGAGCGACGTCAGCACGAAGCATCCGCTTGCAAGCGTTGGTGGCCCCGCAGGCCACTTCCGTCGCCTATTTCCAGCACGTCCATGACGTTTTTGATGCTCCCATATCGACCAGGACTATTATCCGCCGATTGGTCGCCGGCGACCTGCACTCATGGCGCTCGTTAAGAAGACTGTCTTTGACACAACAGCAGAGATTTCGCCATGGTGTCGGGATAGAGCCATGCAGAATGGCACATGGTCGTGTTCTCAGACGAGTCACGCCGCTGCTTTAGCAATGACAGTCGTCATGTATGAGTGTGGCGCCGAAATGGCAACAGGTAAAATCTGTCTACCTGTGTGGGACGCCACACCGCGAAGCAACGCGGCATCATGGTTTGGGGAGTTATCGCCTGGGATAGCAGGTCACTTCTGATTCGTATCTAGGGCAGAATTACAGCCCAACGATTTGTGGATGATGTTTTGCGGCCGGTGACACTACCCTGTTTTCAGGGGAAGCCTAATGCCATATACCAGCAGAATAACACCCGAACACACATAGCACGCATCATCTAATATGCCCTGCAAGTTACCCAGGTGCTTTCTTGGTCACCGGTTTCCCCTGATCTCTCACCAAACGGACACTTCTGGGATGTGATTGGACGTCGCTTTCCTGCGCTACCACCGCCGCGTTTAGAAGATGAACTCTGGTAAATGGTTGACAGGGAGAGGGTTGTCATCCCTAGCGACATCAATCACTCGCTCAATGACCTTGTACCTAGACGTGTTGCTCTCTGTATCGCTGCCCGCGGTTGCCCAACAACCTACTGATCAGACGGTGTTATCGCTCAGTGTATAGGTGTATCATGTGGCAGTCAACATAACTTATTGTTCGTTGCTTTCTCTTACTTTTTGCCGATTTTCATCATTTTCTTGGACAATCCTCCTTGATGTCTCATTTTCACTGTCACGAAGTGTATATGAAATGTACAAAAATATTTTTCAAGAACATAATTTCATTCTAGAAAATGGTACAAAAATGTGGTTTCTGCATATTTTAATGGGATTTAAATTATTGGCAACATTCTTATCAATGCCAATATGCTAAATTAATGCAGTTAATCCTTATATATCTCCAAAATTAATCTATCCGCTGAGCACACTTATTCCGATAGCATACTTTTATTTCTGAGGAGGCAGCCGATACATTTTCAATAGTGCATTTCTTTAATTCTTGACCCTTCTGATGCAAGGGCCCGGAGCAGCAGCCCCGCATGACCTTGCGTTATGGTATTCTTACACAAAGCAATTTTATTGCCAATCATCGGCAATTCCGTACGTCAATCAAACTTTAGGCCCGTCCTCTCTAACAAGTCCGCTCTCTCTAACAGGTCCCTCCAATCTAATGCCGTCCATTTCCTTCCAGGAAGCATTTATTAGTGAGTTTTTCTTGTAATTTAGATCTTTTATATTCCACAGGTGTTTGTAATTTGGTAGAAATTCTAAAGTCATTTCTCCATTTCTATGTTCCAAAGTAGTTGATCTATTTGCCAGGTGTTTGCAGTCGTCATCGCCATCTTTAATGCAAATGTGGAGAAGAAAGGCGGAGCGGAGTGCCGACAAATCTTATCCTTCTCTGATTGGTTCACTCTCAGAAATTAAACAATTTTTATTGTCGAGTTTGAAAAAAATACAGCAATTCGGGGGCAAGATTTCTTCCCATTGAAATGCATGATGTTGCTGAAAAATTGCCGGAAGGATTTGCTCCGTGTAATAACTCGGTAAGTCCTGAATGTATTCATGCTTTTTATATAAGACGTAGTAGTTGTGAAATTGAAATGATACTATAGGTCAAAATTATGATTCTGATATTGTTGCGGATTTATACGTTTTTCCGATCTTTGTGCGTATGTGAAAAAATTTTCCGTACAATTGATTTTACCATAGATTTATTTAAGTATCTATTTCTCAGGATCTAGTACATATAGAGATAAGATAATGATGACTTAATGATGATGATAATGATATGTATTCAGCATCATCTGCTGGAGGAGGTTGAGTTCCAAAAAGAATTTATACTTCCGGTCCTTTTTCCGTTTCTGGATCAAATTATTTCCTTTTTTCTTAAAGCATCTTTTTCTCAGAATCTCAACTATATATAAAGTTTGGATGCTGATTGATATCGATTCGGCCATAACTTCTGGAGAGGGTAGGTTAGTTAGCTAAAAGTTTTCTAATTTAGGATCTTTTTAACTTCTGGTTCAAATATTTTCCTTGTAATGTCAATTTCTCAAAATCGCCTATGGATAAAGGTAGAATACTGACTGATATTGATTTAGCATCAAATTTTGAAAGAAGTAGCAGAAACCATTGAGAATTGTCATTTCCAATTAAAAAATTCGTATTTTCATTGCAAATTCTTTTTTTCTCTATCTGCAATGCCTATAGTTTAGGTGTTGAGTAATATTAATTTAGCGATAAATTCCAGAATATGAAGGTTTACCAAGGATTATTCACTTTCGCCTCTTCTCTTCCGGTCCAAAATTTTTCTTTGTAACATGTATTTCTAAGGATTGGACGTAGCTTATGTTAGTTAATTGCTTAATTTTTCTTGTAATATTAATTTGTTCCAAAATTGGCTCTACAGATAGAGCTTATCGTCAGATAATGATAATTATAAATGTAGCATGTAACTTCAGAGGGGCTAGGAGGCAAACATTGACGTCTAATTTAAGAGGGGAGTAAGTGCTCACTAATGCTTTTCATTTCCAGATTTTGTCACTTCCGCTTGAAATATTTTCATAGAAATATCGATTTCTCAGGATTGGCTCTGTATTGAAATTGCAGGTGTTAACTAGTATCATTTTAGTATAAAAATATAAGATGGGTTAAAGATATATATTAAGGATTCCCACTTAAGGTTTTTTCAATTCCGGTTCGAAATTTTCATTTCCCTTGAAATATATACTCATGTTTGTAAAAATTGTAACACCATTAAGAAATCCCAAGATTGAGCTGACTTACAGCAAATGCAAATTAGGGTGTGCTATGCAGCAAATGATGAGAATTTCAGAGTCACCTCGAATACGCGGACTGAGCAGCGCCACCTGAAATGCTGTTTTAGCCGGATAAATAGAGAGATGTTAAAAATAGTAGAGATATGTTAAAAACTGTAGAGAGATGTTAAAAATAGTGTATTGTTGTCTACCAGAGGTAAACTGTTCATGAGAAGTCACTGTGCCTATACGACAACAGAGGAAGTCATATGCTCAAGTCAAGGAGTTTGAACAGGTACGAATAATCGGTCTTCGTGAAGAGGCTTTTTCTTATTGTGCAATAGTATCTCGTATGGAGCCTAATGCCACGACAGTGGTGTGAGTGTGGAAATAATGAATTGAAGAGAACCGGACGAGTCGAACATCCGGCAACGGACAACGAAATTACAGCAGCACAGGATAATAGACACCTCATCCGCATGGGGGTCATGGACTGTACATTTTCATCTTGACAGTTGGCAAAATGTGGGAGCACTGCTACAGGTGTGTCATTGTCTGCTCCAACAATTGGTTAGCGTCTGCTGCACCATGTACTGTGTGCATGAATTCTTTTATACACGATTCCCCTGGAGCAAGACCATCGACGTCTGAGGCTACAATGGACTCATCAACATAGACACTGGCGTGCCGTTTGGCAACACGTCGTCTTTTCCGATGAATCTCGCTTTAATTTGAGATACAGTGCTTGAGCTCATTAGACGCTAGAGGCTAGAAGCATCATCCACATTAGACGCTGTAGCAATAAACTTCATCTTTCGGAGTGCTTTATCCAACGTCATACTGGATTAATGCCAAACGTGATAGTCTGGGACAGGTACATCACACAAGTTCGGGAACCCGAAGAGGTATCCTTCCTGCAACGCATTCCATGATCTGTATTGCAAAAGGATAATGCCGTCCACATATTGTCAAGGCTGTTCAAGACTTCTTTTCAGCACATCAGATACAGATATTACCTTGGCCTGCCTATTCAAAGGATATGTCACCTACTGAACATGCATAGGATTTCGTGGGTTGGCTATCCGCTCTTCGCGTTCGTCCCGTAGCTAATACAGCTGAACTGTAGTTTCCGATATGAGCAATCTGGAATGCTTCTCAGGTATAAATTCAAAATTTGTTTGATTCGATTCCATGTCGTATAGTAGCATTCATTGCAGCACGTGGTGGCTTCACCAAATACTTATTTTCGACATGTAAAATTGTTTTTGCTTTGTAAATTTAATCTCTTATTTGTATCAATACAGGTCGTTTGTGGAATAAATTTCATTCAATTCTGCCTATTCATTCCTGGTGTTGCAGTTTTCACAAACAAGATATATATTTCTCAGAATCAGCTATGGATTTAGCTTAAATGATGAGTGATATTTACTTTGCACTTAGTTTTTGGAGGAGTGCGGGGTTTCATTCAGGATTTAAATTTTCTTTTATTTTATATTTCCGGTTCAAATATTTGCTTAAAAATATCTATTTCACTGGTTTCTACATTTTATATAAGTTTTAGGTACTGATTACGAATATAAGTTTGATTTTCATGTAGTAAGTATAGTTTTTGGAATACAGCTAGGGACGTAAAGCGTAATTAAAAATCAAATTTCACTCTACATAAACACGTATTTATATTAATTTGTAAAAAAGAATATGTAAAATTGAATTAATTTTGTTTCTCTGGATAATCGAGATACAGTATGCAGCAAAAAACGTACATCATAGAATCATTGCAAAAAGCTTGATAGCGATGCTCTATTATTAACTTTATGTCTTTGTGAGAACTTTCGCCTTGTTATTCGCTCAAATATCAAGATTGCGGGGAAATAAATCTATATGGGAATAGAAAAATTGCATCTTTAAAGGCATTCGACATCGCATTTCCTTGCATTCAACCAGCAATTTTTGTACACCATGTTTAAAATCCGGTGTTTTTTGTTGCCAAAGAAGTTTTTGTAAACTCATGTGAAGCTTTTTTAAGCTGTCTCTGTTTTCTGTCAGGGTTCCAAAAAAATTTGTAACTTTCACAAATTTAAATATTTCTGGACCAACAAGAATCCCTTCCTTTAGTTTTGCAGAATAAATTTGGATTTTTTTTTGCAAAGGTATTCACTCCCTTCTGAATTAGGTTTAGCCATAGCCATTACTAAGTTCTTTATTAATACATATTTTATGTGAAGTGGTGGAGGCAATAGTTTAGTTGGATCAACTAGTGGGATGTTTTGAAGACGTTTTTCACAGGTTCAGGTGTTTTCCGTGGTTCCCCATCACGCCTCTTAAAATGCCCGGATGTGAAGCGGTTATCCCAATGACATAAAAAGCAGCAGAACTTTGTAAAACCTCCTTGAATACCCCAAAACATACCAAGGAATTTTAAATCGCAACAGATATTCACTGGTAGACATTATATTTAATTGCTTTAAATAGAAATTTTATGTTCTAAGTTTCTTTGAGGTGTACAGAATGACCAATCGGAATGGATGATTTAGAATTTTCACAATGGAGATGGAAAGCTTTTACACTTCTCTATGAAAAGTTTACATTCTAACGGCTAGAGATCTTATTTCATTTCTCTAAAAATACTACAGATACCATGGCTGAACACCATGGAATCATTTACTGTGAAAAACATTTTCAAAACATGATTCTAAATTGTTCCCTTATTCCTACAAAGTACGAGAACGATAAACATGTAGGATCACAGCCGGTATACACCCATCGTCATATTCCCTTTCACTCCCTTTCTTCCCATTCACACATATTATGCCTTACTGTGTCTGTGTAGTGTCTGGAATTTATAAAACTTCCTTATGAGGAACGAGTCTCATTTCTGGGATTAAGCTTGCATAAACAGTTTTATGTTTATATTTTGACAAAAAGCCAGAAATATTGACATCGCAGAAATAACCATGGTTTGCTGATTTGTCTGTTTACGCCATATGATGGAGCCCTCAAACGGTATTGCTATTTTCTTTTTTTTTATGCAGTCGCCTTTGTCCCGTGCTATTTTTTTTGTTATATGAACATGATGTGCATATAAGATGAGGTGCCCTGTTTTCGTCTTAGTTAACGTTAGGACATTCAAAGTATAACAAATATATAGTTTCTTCAGATCTGCAGCAATTACACATTGTGAAGATTTCATTGAGAAAGTTCCACAAGCATAACAGGACTTGTTTGGGTCATGAATACACTTTCACGGCATTATAACACACTGTAAATAATAGAGAAATGACACAGCTTCATTTTCATTATTTATACTGGGTGATTAAAAAAAGATGGGCCAAACTTTACGAGGTAGTAGTGCACAAAAAACCAAGCATTTTTCCTCATAGTTTACGACATCGGGAATGAAACGTAAAGGCGCAGTGGGCGCATAATGGTGAAACCGATGAGGTAAGGTAAAAACACAAGAATTTCTTATAAGTTATAAAATGACATTTGAGCAATTACTGTTTATTTAAAAACGACCCCCAATCTGAATGCACGCACATCTCTCGGCATCGATGGAGGAATTGGCAATCTCTCTTGAACAAACCGGGCATGTCGCACACTTCGGCGGCGGCGGCTGAAATTCTAGCGACGAGTTCCTCTTCAGAATCAAAGGGAGTGTCATAGACGAGTGTTTTAAAATGTCCCAACAAAAATAAGTGAAGACAAGACAGATCGGGCTATCGTGGGTGCCAAGCTATGGGACCACCTCGCCCAATAAGACTCTACTTTTCATATGACATTACTTTCATATGACTCTACTTTTCATGTGACATTAATTCAGTGACCCATTTAAATAAAACTTTTTCTTAATCACAATATATATAAAATTTTACTGTGTTTTATTAGTGGTAGTTGTGTGGAAAACTGTTTTAAAATTCTATTCTTGTAATTTTTAGAGAAATGTTAAAATAATACCTAAATACAAAAGTTTTAAATATCTTTTTTAACACTTTAACAACAAAGTTGAAAAGTGTTTATGACTATGTTCATTCTGTCTGTCTGTCCGTTAGCACGAAAACTACCGTAATAATGACCTAATCAAAATGAAATTTTAGTATGTTGTTCAGACGATCTGTAGGACCTATCGGAATATAAATGAATAATATCACCCAATTAGTTTAGTATTAAATCCGGGTTGAAAAAATGAAATACATTGAACCCTATACGACCTAATTTTTCAAACATTTTTTAAGCGAATTTAAATTTCACAAATTGCTTCGAAAATTTTTGGAAATATTCAAATTATCCCATAAGACAGATAAAAAGTTTTCAGCAAAATATATTCAGTAGTTTTTAAGATAAGTAGTTTTTAGTTTTCAGTAGTTTTTAAGATAAGTAATTGAGATTTTGTAAGATATTATTTATAATTTTTCTAAAAATATATTTAAATATTATTTTTACGTTCATAAGAAACCTCTTTGAAGGATCAATTTTAAATGCTCTTCTGATTATTGAACGAATATAGTAGAATATTTTAATATTATATCTTCCTGGAGAAGTTCAAACTAATAGTTTCATAGAATATTCTAGCATAATTTATCAAGCATATATTGTTTACAAGCATATATTGTTGGAAAAATGAAATACAATGAAGCCTATACGACCTAATTTTTCAAACATTTTTTAAGCGAATTTAAATTTCACAAATTGCTTCGAATGTTTTTGGAAATATTCAAACTATCCCATAAGACAGATAAAAAGTTTTCAGCAATATATATTGACTCACCTCAAAATAAAATATGACATCCATCTTGTGTCAAAATCGTGATTTTTAAAGTTCTTTTTAATTAATATTTAGTGTTGTATCCGTCCTTGTTGCCAGATTTGCCGGTAGACAGACTACGCCCTTAACTAGTTCCAGGGGCACTGAAAGATGACCAAAGACGTTTTAATGGGATCTTCCAATAATACATAAGAAAATTACATAATATTTGGACAGAAAACTCATTACCGATTTAAATACAAAACTAATCACAGATTTGGATCCCGACAGCAAATGTACTTTTGTTTGCGGGGAACTATTTTACTACCAATTGCATCACAAATGAAAGAGTTTATCTCATAGTTACGCCATAATCATTATTCTATGCTCGTTAAATAGCAAGTATTGCAAAACGATAACGAAAATTTTATTAAGATTCTCATTACGTGCCCTACAGATGCGAATTCATCTTTTTTTTTTGCTTCTTATTAAGCATTAATATGATATATACAGCAGAAACAAACACGTGGAATGGAAATTTATTTGAGATCACTTTATTTTTGATGTGTTTAACACTTTTTTCTTTGATTCTGTTATTTGGTGCATTTAGGGAAGGTTTAAGTCGTCAAACATATCTCCAGTATTAAATGATAATGTTTTTGTTTTGTTTTGTTATATTTATGTTGTTTGTTTGTCATAATGTATAATAATAAAGAAATATGATTGCTATATTACTTTGACTGTTGGTTGCGTAGCGGAAAATCAAAGCAACCCATAGCTACGAAATTTAGTATCGTGGTAATTCATGTCTGGATAAGATAATGTCCAAAGTTACTTTTTGGCGATTTTTTAATTCGAAGTTGGATTTTATTTATTTTACATTAAAGTACAATTTTGAGCAAGTTTCGTAAAAATTGAATTGTTAGTGATCAAAAATGTAATGACAAAGTTTCCCTCTTAGCACCATCAGAAAAATCAAAGAATTCTCTTTTTAAAAATATTTGAATGGAATCTGTACTATAAATATAAACATTTTGTAAATTTTTCAATATATATACTTTTCAGTATTGGAAATTTATATGATTTCAAAATTTTTACATAGAAAATTCGACTGACAGTCCGATATTCATAATTTAACAGGGAATTAAAATCACTGTGTAGTGTATAAATATCGTGGTAATTCTTGTCAGGATAAGATAATGCCCAAAGTTACTTTTGAGTGACATTTTTTTAATTCGAAGTAGGAATTTATTTATTTTATCTTAACGTACAATGTTAATCAATTTTCGTAAAAACTGATTTGTTAGTGATCAAAAACAATATCACAGAGTTTCCGTCTTAGAACCATCGGAAAAATAAAATAATTCTCATTTTAAAAAGCTTTGAATGGAATATGTACTATAAATAGAAGAATTTTGTGAATTTTTAAATATATATATACTCTTCAGTATTGGAAACATAATTGGTTTCAAAATTCTTACATAGAAAAATCGATTGACAGTCCTATATCCATAATTAAACAGGGAATTAAAATCACAGTGTAGCGTTTAAATATTACACACTGCTATAAAACAAACTGTTTCTGGAGTCATCCGTTCATTATTTATCATTTTTGTAAGGTATTAGTGTCGCTTAGCCACGCTGTGTCATGGAGTTATTAAATCGAAAATCTTCCCAGTGTAGCGCATACGCATGTGTACTAAAGCCGAGTTTGCGGTTGCTATGATGTAAAAATCAGAAAACAATAAAGTATAAAAGAGAAAAAAATAAAGTAATAAAGAGAAAACAACAAAATAAAAAAGATAAAAAAACAACAAAATAAAAAAGAGAAAACAACAATGTGAAAAAGAGAAAACAACAAGCAAATGTAAGGTGTATTGAAAAGAACAGTACAATTTTTTGAAGGAAATTTTTATTTGCAGTTAACATCATTTACAGAATATTTATTTATCCATTAAAGCTATTTTTATGGAAGAATGCCCGGAAGTATGGCCAAATCTTCTGTCAAACTTTTCTTTTTACACATTTCCTGGAAAAAATGAAAATAAGTTTCAAACAAAAAATATATATACATATATGTACATTGATATATGTAATATTTAAATTGCCTTGAGTAATTGTTGCGTAATTCCATGTGAAACAGCTAAATCTGAAAGATGGTTTCTGATCGACCAACTGCAAATTGGATAGAACTTTAAATAAAGTGCACACCGATTATAAAAAAGAATTACCCATTAAATTATTATTGACCAGATAAGTGAAAAACAATGCAGAATATTCGTTTATTTTAGTATTTTGTTTTGATTCGTCAAATTATTTTATGTTAGTAGTGTATAAAAATACATTAAGTATTTTACTTTTGGTATTCGGCAAATCATAGAATATACAATTAAAACGCATGTTATCAAATGCAGTAGAAATAAATATGTTATATACCGAATAAAATTGCGAAATTTGAGTTCTTACATCGATTCCAATCAGACATGATTTTGACATTTACATATTGCTTGCTGTTATTTTTTAGATCAGAAATTGAAAACAATTTTTTATTATATTTGCTTGCTATTTTAGTTCGTTTTGACGTATTATTAGATAGGTAGAGGAAATTATATACAATAACGTCATCATAGGAATAATTGAATGATTTTCAAGCTACCTTATGATGATTAAACTATTGATTGAGTTCATATGGAAATCTAGTTTTGTATGTTCATATGAGTTCATTTTCTAATAAATATTCTGTCATAATAATTTTGTTGATTCAATGTTGTCGAGCCCATGTGTAGAAAAATGTTCATATTCGAATTTTTAAACACGAAGCTTAGCTGTAATATTACTTGAAATCTTTTATATGATTCCTGTGTACATTAATTCGGAGATGCAGAGGATTGTTGATTTGGCCTATATATGATATATTACATGTTTTATCAACTATTTTACAAATACAAATATAAACTTTACAGAAGGCTGGATTATTACAACTATTGATTACGTTGCGATTACTATGCGGAGACGATTTACATCCATATATATATATATATACGGTAAGACAAAAAATTCGACGCTCCTAGAAAGAATTAATTATTTGATGTATTATTAGACAGGTAGAGGAAATTATATACAATAAAGTCATCATAGGAATAACTGAAGTATTTTTTAGCTACCTTATGATGATTAAACTATTGGTTGAGATCATATGGAAATATAGTTTCGTATGTTGGTATGAGTTCATTTTTAAGAAATATTCTGTCATAATATTTTTTTTGATTCAATGTTGTCGAATCCATGTGTAGAAAAATGTTTATATTCGAATTCTTAATCATGAAGGCACCATTGATTTCATTACTTTTAGTATGCGGACACGATATAAATCTATATATATATATAAATATATATATATAGAAAGACAGAAAAATTCGACGCACAGAGAAAGAATTGTCCAAATGAGAAAACATTTGGTACTTGAAATGTAGATGTACAGAAAAATAAATGAATAGAATTTTAGAATATGTTGATGATTCATTGCACTGAAAAATCTACACAAAGTGAGTACGTTAATATGGCATTGATGCATAAAGTTACCGGATGGTGTTCTGAGGGATGTCGTTACAAATGGCCTCTTATTGACGAGCTAATTCGTCTACATTATGGGATGATAGCAGCCGATGCCCCATCTAAGTCCAAATGTGCTCAATAGGCGAGAAATATCAGGATCTAGCTGGTTAAGGATGTGTTGAAGACCCAGACCACAGGACTGACCGAGATGTTTACAGCAGCGAGATGTGAGGCCGCGAGAAGGCTAAGGAAATGTGTCTTAAGCAAGCAGACAATTAATAGAGAGACGTGTGTGTTCTGGCATTACATTGCTGAAAAGTTAACCCGTGTATCGTGAAAGGAATGACAATACAACGAGTCGTAGAATGTCGGTAACTAACCTATGTGCTGTGATGGTGCCACGGAGGACTAGCAAAGGGATCCGGCTATCAAACGAAATGGCTCCCCAGACCATAACTCCCTGTTGTCGGGCCTTGTGGCGTGTGACAGTAAGCGCAGCACCCTGACGATGTCCGGGCTGTCTCCACACATGTCTACGCTGGTCGTCGAGAATCAATTAGAAACGGGAATCATCACTGAACACAATTCGTTCTTCCCAAACCGAGCAATTCCACATTGATCTGGCTAGCGACCATTGCAATCGCTGTTGACGGAGCCTACTCTTCAGTGGCAGGCGACGTAATGGACGCGGTGAGTATGGATTCAGCTTCCGTGGTCTTCTATTAATGATACGGGTGGACACTTTCGATTTTTGTAACACGTTGGATGGTTGATAAATACGAATCTCGTGCTGTTACAGCTGCTCTAACAATCGCTCTATCTTTCCGTTCTATCATCACCCTAGGTCGTCCGCTGCCCTCTGAAATCAACCATTCCAGGCCCATACATGCCACCATCGCTTAATTACTGCATCGTTCCTACCCAAATGCTGAGCGATTCGACGGTGTGACTATCCAGCCTCATGCAGTCCGACCGCACGTCCATATTCAAAGCCTTGCCCATAGTGGCCGCGAAAACGCCAGCGAGTCATTGATATAATCAAGGTACGTAAAGGCAATCGAAATCTAATGCACGTTTTGTTCCTGAAAGCGGAGTTGGCTCCTTATGTACACCATTAGGGTGCTCAGTGTCAATGCGCAGCAGTCCCGAGTATTCATTCATTGGCTGCGAATTTTTAATCATTTCCGTATTCGGTCGAAATGTGTTTGCAGGTAAAATTTCATTACTATCGGATTATTTTTCGGGGTGAGTCGATTTTTTTATCATAAAGTATATATATATATATATATATTTAAATAATAAAATACAATACCATAAAGTTAAAAATTCAAAAAGTAGAAGGACGCATATTGCCGCACTTTCAGAGACTTGAAATATAAGATTTAAAATAAATAACGATTATAGATATATATATATATATATATATATATATATATATATATATATATATATATATATATATATATTTATATATATATATATATAATATTTATATATATTTATATATATTTATATATATTAATTTATATTTCTATATTTAAATATATATATATATATATATATATATATATATATATATATATATATATATATATATATATATATATATATATTTATATATATTTAGCAAATAAAAGTATTAAGGGAAAAAATGGGAATCAAGCCAACGGGAAAGCATAAATGGCCGAGGGGGATTGTGACCCCTCGTTCCCGGCTATAGCATGCTATTACACCCAGGTTTCTTTCCCGGTACCAAATACTTTGCCGAAACATGTCTTCCGAAATGGTGTCGAGCACAAGACACTGACCATGGAAGTGAGTATAAAATTCAAGTATCGAAGAAATGTCCGAAGTACAAAAAGGAAGTAAAAAACGTTATGAAAAATGAGTCGATGACTAAGGAAAGTGCAATCCATATATAGCATTATACTACCACTAGGGTGCGCTATCAGCAAGTTCCGGTTGGTGAATCTCACAGTTACCTTTTCCAAAATCGATAACATCACAGGTGTGTACAAGTTATATCCTTAAAATAAGCGTTTTTTACATCGTTGTATGCAGTATATACAGTATTATAATAATGTCTAAGGAATATTATAAATATTTATATATATATATATATATATATATCTTGTTTAAAATATTGATATTTAGTTTTTTGAACTGTTCTGAAATTCTGGAAGCGAATAAAACATGTACAAAACAAAAATTTGTCCACATAAACCCATTTCAGCACCTTTTCTTCTTTTTATAGCTTTCGTGTCAGAACACGCATATTTCCGCGGTTTTCATTATATATTCAATTTAATTTATTTTACTCTTTGCCATTTGTCTCTTTTATTTTCCTTCTTTGCAGTGTGTATTTTGAAGAATATGATCCAAAAAATTATCAAAACAGATGTTGCATTTTTACATTAGTTATTATATCGAATATTTATGTTGTTTTTATTTTTTAACATTTTATGGAAACATTTATCTCTCTGTTTTTAACGAAAGTTATGAAACTTTATGAAGCTTATAAATGCTAGAGATTTAATTAAAAATATAGTAACTGCAATTGTAAATAATTTAACGAAAATAGTGAATCGATAATGTTGATATAAAACAACACAATTTTTGCATGTTTTGATAGGAAAAAGGTTGACAATCTGTGTTATGATGGTATACGTTATTTTAGGAAATGTATCTATATTTTTTATTTGAAAATTAATATCTTTACACACTTCTACCAGAATCATTTTATAATACAGTTTTAAAACTATATAAATCGTATCTATTTCGAGCTTTACTTTATCAAGAAGTGCGTTTTATACATTACCCCATCACTGCATATACATTACCTTTTCACTGCATTTCAAACCAATTTGACAGGGGCAGTGGGGTTTGTAAATGTCATTCACAATATCAATTGGTTCGGCAGTGCATTTACCTCCTGTATAAAATACGTATTTTAGGAACAATGAAAAATTTAACGAATTATAGTAATTCCTGAAAAGAAAGTTTAAGTTAGCAAATATGTATGGTCATTAAACAGAATTTTGAAAAATGCTGGTTTGTTTCTTAACTATTCTTGATGCTATTTATTCTTTAAAAGTGCATAGTGAAAAACATTTCTATTTTCATCTTTATTTTGGAAAGTTTTTTGACAACAGGTTGTTAGAAAACACGATACGACAAAAATATATAATGGGGTCAGCATGTGGGTTTACCTGCAAAATCAATGAGTTTACTTTTTACACAACAAAATAAATTTAAACAAGACATACGGCATGATTTTTTTGGCGCTAAATTGAAATTTGTCTTGTTGATAAATTAATAGTCCGAACAAAATAATTGTGTCATACCTATGGGCAAATTTGCTTTCAAAATGCAATTAACATCTATATAATACCTAGGGAAATAAATATTATTGAACGAATTATTGGGCATCAAAATACTAAACTCTTACAAATTTTATCTTCTCACGTGAATGGATTGAGCTGTACCCAAGAGAATGATTTTGGAGGATTTGTTGCATAATATTACATATGGAAAGTCAATATATTTGATAACACTCTCTACATTTTCATTTATGCTTGTTTTTGATAAATATTTGGATAATAAGCAATATATCGACGAAATTTTATAATAGCATTCTAACGATTTTGTCATTAGTTTTGTATTCAAAAATTACGTTTAAAGAGATTATTAATTCAACAGAATTAAGAGTTCTGGATTTTTTATGATCTGATTAAAATCCAATCAAAAATCATACAATATTTCGAGAACGGTACAGGCCAGCATTCCAATACATGTATCATTGATTTTGTAATAAAAATTACGTATCAAATAAATTTTTATTTATTATTATTGAAAGTCCTGATATTTTTAACAACTAATACGCAGATTGATGGACCACAGGAAGACTCGATTGCGTTTAGAAACTATAGGGCTCAAATATTCACTAATAGAAATAATGCTACCAAAGTATTTTCGCAACATTTTGTACTTAGACTCACGAACGCACACTTTGATATTCACACTAGAGACACACACAAACACACATACAATATACATACATTTCCTTAAAAACGTTAGTTTCGGATTTGGAATTGCTCGATACGTGTTCTTTCAGAGGAAACTGGAATCCGAATTTTCAATCTCGTTACTATTCATTCTCTATACACTAGTGTACTAGAGCCCCCTATACTACAGGCTGACTTATCAAGCATATTGAACCCCTGAAAGGTTTCTATGAATACATGAGTTAACATATTTGGCTGTTTAAGACGTGCTCTAAATATAGATTTTTATAAGTATTTAATAATGTTAAAATTTTACAATTGAGATTTCTTGTAAAGAATATGAATTATATTTTAGTAGCATTTACAATTACGCAACATTTATTAACAAGAATCAAAAATATGATTCTCACTCTATAAACTGATTAACAAATAGATGGACATTTTCTTTCTTCTTATTTTTTTTGCAAAAATGCTGTCTTATTAAAATTTGTGACATACTTTGATGTATATGTATATTTTACATCTGCAACTATTCTAACATTATATAGAATAAAATATAGTCTTATTATGAGCTCAGAATTACCTTGAATTATTTGAAATGCCTGTACTAAATAAGAAAAAGTTGTTTTTGAAATATATATTTGTGATGGAGCACTTTAAAATAAAATATTATGGAGCACTTTGAAATGAAAATGCTAATTTAATATTAAAGGTACTAAAAGTTTAAAGAGGGGCAATTTTGTTATAAGCCTGTGAATGTATAGATTAGATAAATACATCATTTAAAATCTCAATAATAATAATAAATTATATAAATCTGTATTGTAAACGATATATTTTTTATGCCTAGTACAAAAGAATTGAAGTACTTTAAAAGATAATATTTAGAAAATCCTCTAAACTGGATCCTATAGACATAGCGCCAATGTTTTCATCAAATGATTGGCGTCAATCATCGTCTTGGCGATGAAAATATCAGTGCCATTCAAAGAAAATTCGTGTCAGTCAGACGTAATTTCTATCCGTTTTTAGTAACAATAAATATTTATATATAATTTGAAGCAATTATGAAGTTTGGAAGAGAGAATAACACATTCAGAAGACTACAAACCACGCTTACTAAGATAAGACTATAACAAATGAAAGTCAATAACAATACATACCACAATTACCGAAATCATGAAATGAGTGTTTAAAATAAATATATATAAAAATAGAAGTTTCAATTACAATATTGAAAATTTAGCTTTCACATGCATGCTCCTTTACAGGTTATTCAATGATTCTGCCGACTATTTATAAGATATTTGTTTATTCCCTCTTCATTTCTGAGAAACAGAAATTACCTAAACCTTCTTTTAGTAAGTTTATAGAGTTTGGTGCAGAATACCCTCCAAAAATTATTTCAATAGTACTTCCTAAAGTGAAAATTCGAATTGAGCTAATGCTAACGTATTACGCTTCCGGCCTGGGTAGGCTTCAATATGCTTGAATAGTCAGCTCGTATATAGAGTAGCTTTACAGTGTACTGTTACGAAAGTGTAAAAGGCCTTCACTGAAGTCATTATTGAGACCCAGAAAGAGAAAATACCTCTACAGGCAGTCATCCTATGACGTGATTTTGGGGTGGACATATGTCGTCCGCTTTTGCTTATTCCTCCAATGCCCACAAACCTTCTCGAAATAAATAATTTTCTTCGAGATACGAGCTCCTTCTGGAAGTTTCTACGGAGAGTATATAAAAATAGACACCACTCAATTGGAAAAGAATTGACGAGATATGAGCTGCTTTGAATTGTCACTTACATCAACGTTCTGAGAAGACTAGCCGTTATTTTCTGAAATTGGTAGGCATTTAATTGCTGTTTTAATGCACCTGACAGCTGTATAAAGATCTCAGGAGACTGTTATCAAGCCATTTGCTGTTTATTTTTCCTGTTTACATTGTGCTTGTAAATAAATGTTTTAATTATCCTGAAATTTGGATACATTTTTGTATTCTGAGAGGGCACCCAAGATTACAGGGAATGTGCCGTAACAGTAATATGCACGTAGGGTAATAAAAATTGTTTATAAAATACAATTTATTTTCCTATTTCAATACAAAGTTTTAACCGTCAAAGATATTTTGAAAATTAAGCTTTTCAAATCATTTTGCAGCAGTAACTTATATAAACTATTTAATTTTAAAAAGTAAACTGAACAGTTAAAATTATTATAATGATGCTAACATTTCTAGATATTGGAATTATTTGAATTTAAGAGATAATACTTAAGTTTTTTTAATTTTATTAAAATTAATTTTATTAAATTTAATTTGCGGCTTCTAAAATTTTATTCATGACACCAAGCATTTTCCTTCTAAAATTTCAAATCTAATATTGAAAAATATTAGATTTGAACAAAAGTAGCGTAAAAGCTAAAAATGTATTTTCTATTTTATAGAACACCTAGATAATGTACTTTAGGATGAGCGTCAGTAAATCATCTGCCCTATCCGAGCTTTGTGAACTTTCGCAGAACAAGTTTTTCGCCGAAATTCTACTCAAACAGTTGAGAAATATTTTCTGAAAAATAAAATGCAATGCTTACATTATTTTAAAACTAAATTTAATACTCAATAAAATATAGAATATAATTTTTATTTTAAACCAAAATATTTTTGGGGCTGTCATCTGTTTTTGGAAAATTATTCAAACCGACTATTTTTAACTTTTAATAGACATTTTAAAGTGTCTATTCCTTCTGATACTGTATTAAATACAACATATATATAATAACCCCACAATCACAATAAGGTCATTGAACTTGGACTTGAAGACAAAGGAACTTGACAAAGCTGCAGTCCTCAATGATGTACATTCAGATCCTCTTATCAAATTTATAGAATGAGAAATTACCTTTCCGAAATTGTGGCATTATTATATATGATCTGTTGCTGTATTTTATACTGTATTAGAAGTAATGTACATTTAAAAATATTCATTAAAAAAATAATCAGTATGAATTAACGTACAAGTGATGGCAGCACTAAAAATATTTTGGATTAAAATAAAAAATATATTTTATATTTTATTAGGTATCACATATAGATTTAATATAATGTAAGCATAGCATTTTATTTTTCACAAAATATTTCGCAACTGTTTGAGCAGAATTCCGAGGAAAAACGTATTCTGCGAAAGTTCAAAATGCGCGGACAGGGCAGAAGACTTACTGACGCTGACCCTTAATGTCTGAGATATATTTGTTTTAATTCATCAGCTATGATTACAAGTAAGTTAAGCATGTCCCGTCTAACAAATATACTGCTGTAAAGGCCAAGAAATTTGGGACAAAAAGATTGTCGACTTTTGAGGAAGTGTCGAACTGAAGAAGTAACAGTATTTAATCAAATAAATATTAAAAATAAAATTTCCCCAATAATATAGGGTAAATAAGAAAGAATTATTCATTATATATGTTCCTGACTAATCTTTTACAAAAAGATGGGCTTGTCGGAATAGTCTAAACCGTACTTTACATGTCATTATAAGAATTTGACTACGATTTAAATGGCTCTGATTTAAAGGAGAGTTAATATTTTTCAGCAAGGTACGCGAGCCCTGGCGGTACAGTTCCGGTCCTGTGATCCCAAATAAAATATTAAAACAATTCTTGTATATTCATATATATGTACTATATTTCCGACAAAACAAGTAAAATTATTTACATTTTTATCTATTACGCAAAAAGCTATATATGATCAACCAACGTTCTTCAATTTTTTGTTCATCTCTGACTTCATTCATATACTCCGATCATAGACTTTTTCATGTCAAATATTATACTTTTTCAATTTATCTTTATATTATATGAATTTTATATATAATTTTCGTGACATTTCAATAGCTCTGTATTATCTAAAACCATCTGAAAACATTAAAAACGAATGAAATGAAAGTTGGCTGTTACATACTTACCATTTGTAGCCAATGGCTTACACTTGTTTTTTCCACCAGCTGTTTCAACGCAGCATTCCTTTGCAGTGCACTGTTCTCCCATTTCACACTCCTTCGCAATCTACGAATAAAATTTCCAGACTTAGGGAAAGGCTTGACGTTAACAAGACACATGTTTCTAAAATCTAACAATCTAACAGAAACTATATAAGATGATTTCAATTTTATTTGACGGAGGTGCATATATAGCCTCCAAAACCAATTGTTTTTTTTACAAATATTTTGTTTTCAACTTATTCCTGGGTTTTCCATCAGTTGTCTTAAGGCAGCATTCCTTTGAAGAGCACTGTGATCCCATTGTACCATCCTTCCCAAACTACGAATAGCATTTCAAGATTTTACAGAGAACTCGATATTAACAAAACAAAATTGTTAAAGAATTAAACAATCTAACTGCACTTTTACTCCTATAGAGATGGTATTGTGCCGGGATTGCAGTTTCAAATTAGAGTTTTTGCAAGAAGAGCACATTTTAAGTATCCCTAAAGGAGAAACGAAGGTTTTTGAGATGTTGATTTATGTGTATATATGTTAGAGTTTGCATGTGCCTGTATGTGTGTTATTATGTGCATTCGTGTGATGGTGGAGGAGAATCGAATGAAGCATTTTGAAAAAATATTGTGCAATAACGGCAATGAATCCTGGAACCCTATTTAATCGTAACGCAATCGAATGATCGGAAGACTCCCTAATTGTCGAACGAATTTGTAAGAAAATCGTTAAAACTGAGAACGTTCAATATTGATAATTAAATAGTCATTACATAACTAATTTTTCAAATGAAAACACACGATAAAGACTTTTGAACACTGTGATAAACCGTTCCCCAAAGATTTTTTTTTATAAATATATCTCATGACTTACAATTATTAAATTTCTATAATCAAATAATAAAATATTATTAAAGTTTAAAAAATCATAAGTATTATAAATATATTCACTCATCACATACAGTGTTATAGAACAAATATTTTTATTTAAATTTTGGATCTAGCTCATTGATTCACGAAAAAATATATTTTGCAATAGTTTCAAATATTGAGGCTATTACAAGTATCGTTCTGTTTGAACTCATATGTGGCAAAAAGCACCATTAAAATAATAATTACACATTTTATATGAAGAGATCACGTGACCTACTTCAAAATAAAATATGGCATCCATCTTGTATCAAAATGGTGATTTTTAAATTTCTCTTTAATTCGTATTTAGTGCTGTATCCCTCCTAAAATCGCTTTACTTTTGCTTAAATTCTGTGCATCTACATACTGATACAACGCAGATGGATGCCATATATCATTTTGAAATGGTTCACGTGATCTTTTCATATCATGGTCACGTGATTGCTTCATATAAGAGGTGTTATTATTATTTTAATTTTTATTTAAAGAACTACTGAATATATTTCGCTGAATTTTTTTTTTATAAATTTTATGGAATAATTTGAATATTACCTAAAATTTTCGAAGCAATTTGTGAATTTTAAATCCGCTTAAAAATGTTTGAAAAATTAGGTCCTATAGGGCTCAATGTATTTCATTTTTTCAACCCGGGTTAAATCTAAAACTAATTGGGTGATTTTATTCAGTTATAGTCCCATAGGTCCCACAGACCGTCTGAACAATATACTAAAATTTCATTTTGATTAAGTCATTTTTACAGCAGTTATCGTGCTAACGAGCAGACAGACAGACATAACGAACAAAGTCATAAACACTTTTCAACTTTGTTGTAAAGTGTTGAAAATTATGTATGAGATCGACGGCACAATTATTTTTAATGTTGAATTGTACATTTGGTACTTTTCTGGATGACCACACGTAAAATTATTTAGATGACCCCAATTAAATTATACTTCATGCTACTTGACAATTATCAGTACTGATAGAATCCGCAATGATCATTGTAGTCCATGTATTAACATATTTTATTAATAAGTTCATCCATTTGGCGTCATTCTCATTAGTTTAGCCATTTTTGCAATTTTAATGATATTTTCATCAATTTGGGATGGAATTTCGCCAAGTTTGCGATATGTCACCAACTAAGTAACCAAACCTTATAGACAAACGGAAAGAAGAATATTTCGTATACACAGAATATATTTTCGAACTAACTAGTTTACCGAAAACTGTGTTAACAAATTTATCGCATTATTTTACATATAAAAAGTGAACATATTTCACAATAATTAATACTTTTATAATTTTTGCCGTTATTTACTTTCATGATTTGTTTGATAAAATTATTTGCGGAGGTGCAATATCTCTAGAATCGTTCAGTCTAGAGTTCTAATATTTATGTCAATCGTTTTCTAATTAAAAAAAAAATAATATAACAAATAATGACTTATTAATATTATTATTGCCTCTGATTTTCTGATTTTTAATGATTTTTTGAAAATTTCATTCGGAAACTTGTGAGACTTCTGAGCATTTGATTGTATTTAAAATCAACAGGCTTCAATTATTCAATAATTGTATTTTCTGAACCAAATTTTTTACGAAACGCTCTATTCGTTCATGAGATATCGTCTAAAAAAAATAAGGAAGCCCGCACCATACACACATACACGCGTGCATCAAATCAAAAAGGATTGATTCCTATTGAGACATGTTTGAGACGTGGCCTACCGTGGAAAACTCGATTCCGAATTTTCGACCCCGTCGCAGTGCCTCTCCTATATCTTATACGCACTATGCATACTATAACGAAAGTAAAAACTTTTTAAAACTTAGGTATAAGTTAAAACGTGCCTAATTATGGTAATATGTGAAAAATATTATGTTTACGCGTATTGCACTTTAGCAAACAAAATAATGTTTATATGCTACGTGCATTGTGGTATTCTCATAACACATGAATGCATTCATATTGTTTCAAAAGCTGCAGTTCAATTTAGCGCAAACTTGAGCAATGTATGCAAATTTTAAAAATTAGGATAAAATAAAATAAATTTCAGTTATCAGGAGTGATCTCCCCCCCTACAGAAAAATCAATAATTTAATATTTTGAGCTATTTCTTAACAAAATTAAATAAATGAATTATGTTTTCGCATGAACTTGTTTTAGTGCCATTCTACTTAATATCTCTCGGCATATCTTCAAAACCATTAAAAGATAGATATAAAAAGTAAATAACAAGCAAAGCACAAATTATGTTCTCACAAAGCTCTTATTTGTTTATAGCAATCGTATTGTCAGTTTGAAGAAGATTGACTATTTTACATTTAAAAAGTCTATAATGCTTAATTATCGAAAGCTAACAGATATATTAACTGTAACACAATATTTGTATTACATGTTACATTCCAATTACGGATGCCAACCTAGCCATTTCGAAATTCCAATTGCGGATGCCAACCTAGTTAATGAGCTATTTAAATGCTGCGGAGGGAGCCAATGGCAATACAAACATAAATAAGCAGCGCATCCCCTTCTTCACTTCAACGAATCAACAACGACACTACAATGTGAAAAGAAAAAGCTTGGCGAGAATGTTCTAGAACTTTCCAACAGATGCAATTTCGACAGCGTCCTAGACGCACCTGAAGTTTTTGGTAGTCGTCTTAAAACTTTCGAACGAGGCAGTATCATGTTTTTGGTTTTTGTGAAAAAGTGTCTGTAGATTGTGAGCAATAGAATGGTAGCCTGCGCAAGTACGCGAAGTGCAACGATTTTCCCACATCATTGAGATGGCACGAATATGCACGTAACAAAGAGTAAAGGTAACCAACTTTCAATTGTCACTATTAGCACGGAAGGCACACCTTTAACGATTATCAAAATAATTGACTACCAGTTCGTATGAGTATACCATATGAACGAGTTCGTAAATATTGAACTATAAGAACCATTCTTTATCGCTTGTTTAAAGGAAACTGTTTTTTTTAAGAAATTTAAGTCAAAGTATTATGTGTGTAAATATATATATATATTAATGTAATATTGTTAGTATTATGTGTCTTTTAATAATTGAGTTAATTATAGCATAGTTACTCCAGATATAATAGATATCTATTAAGTAAAATATTAAAATAAATTGAGCAATTAAGCATGTGTGTTTCTTTATGTTTTGTGTGTTCGTAGTCCGAGCTTGAGAACCGGGAGCTTACATGCTCCACCCTTAGTGGCGGCATCATAGGTAAGTCCTATACTGGTAAATTTTGATAAGGACAATTTTACCTTATGACATGATGTCGCCGCGCGAATTGGTGCCGTATGTGGTCAAGCTCGGAGAGAATTAATTTTCATAAGAAAAAAAAAATATAAGTAAAAGGCAAAATTAAATTTAATAATAAGTTTGAATATAATATTAAATTTAATAATGAGTTTGAATATAATATTAAATTTAATAATGAGTTTGAATATAAAAGTGAATTTAATAATAAGTGGAATGTAATATTGAATTTAACAATGAATTTAATAATGAGATATAACTCAGTAGAATGATAAGAAAATGCATGAAAATGATAATTTAAATATGTATTATATGATTGTATATATATGTATGTATTAGCATAAATATTTAATATAGAGTCAGAATTGTATAACAGTGTATTAAATCATGGCGCCGATCGACTTGGTGCCGTGTCGTTCGGAAACGAACCACGGGCTTTTGCTAGATAAATTGTTGTGTGGGAAGCTTAGCCAAAATGGCGGGCCAGTACTGAAGATACTGAAGTTGAGTTTTAAATATATACTGTTAGTGTGTGAATGATAGACGGGGTGCACTTAAATAAATCATCAACGCAAGTAATAAAAAAAAAAAAAAATAAAAAAATAAATAAATAAAAAAAAAAAAAAAAAAATAGACGTTAAGTAAAATAAATGCTGTATAAAAAATATATACAGAGATAGGATATGCAAAGTATATGAATAACTGTGGTAAAGAGTGTTTTCATCTTGGAAATATTGTGTATAAAAAGTATATTATGTGTGTGCAAATTTTAAATCATGTTGTAAAAAGCGTAATGCTATAACTCTCTGTAATATTTTAAAATTACAAAATTTAGATCAACAAAAAATAAGGATTAACTTAACCTGATTCATTATGTACAGAATTTTGGACTAGCAAGTTCAGTGATTAGTTAAGTAAAATAAAATAATATAAAAAGTAAAAAAAAAAAAAAAAATTAAAATTGTCTGCTAAATTAAGTGGAAAAATTAAAATATTATAGAGCAGAAATAAATAGTAAGTGTATGCAAATAAATGCAGCACAAGGTGTAGAGCCAGTGAATTCAAAAATAAAATTTGGAAAAGTTTTACAGTATGTGTAATAGTATACAAGAATGTTAAAATTAATTCAAATGATATTCTGCAAAATAATTTTGGTATTCTACAATAGTTATTGAATATTTTAAAAGATATTCTGCAATATTGTTTTACGATTCTACAATAAAAATAAAATTAATTGGAAAGCATTCTACAAGACGTGTAGCAGTCTATAATGATTTTTAAATTAAATTAGATGGTAGTATAAAATATATTAGTTTCCTACAATATTTTGAAATTAAATTGGAAAGCATTTTGAAATAATTTTGGTAGTCTACAGTAATTGTAAAAATTAAGTTGGAAGGTAGTCTACAAATAGATATTTTTGGTTAATGTAAAGAAAATGAATATAATTATAATAATAGAAAATTTATGTAGATAGAGCAACTTTCAAAATTAAGTGATAAATAAGTAAATAGACAACAAGTGTGTTACAAATAGCATAGTGCCACAATATGTGCAAAACATAGGGCAGCAAAAGTATATGGTTATTTTAGTATGTATTGTGTATTGTATATTATGTATGGTATATTGTGAAAACTGTAGTGTTGAGGAAAAGTGTGTAGTAGTGAAGACTTAGTGTGAGGATAGGCATGATAGTTATCCAAAATGCACGGTAGTCAACAAAATCGCAAAATTAAATAAAACTTCAAAAAAAATTGTCTGGGGGAAGGCAAGTCCAGCGGATAGGAAGTTTTAAATCATGGATTTTTCTGCAACAACAGCAACAAAAAAAAAAAAAAAGAACAGTAGGAAAGTTTATCAGCGGGTTGACTGGTTAGCAGTAATGTTGTCAATAAGTATCAACGTGTACAACGTAAAAGTATTAGCGCCAGCCCATTTTATTAAAATTATCAGCGTTTCATCAAGTAGCAGTACAGCAAAATTAAAAAGTTATAGATTCTCGTCCCTTTTATGCAAGTAGATATTAAATAAATGAACGGACAATGATAAAAGATAAATAATTTATATGAAAATATAAGTAAAATAAATAAATTTAATCTTAGAAAATATAAGTAAAGTAAATAATTCAGTGGACGTAAAAAAAAAAAAAAATAAAATAAAATAAAAATAAAAGATATCTGAAGTATAAATAATATGTAATACAATAATGATTTCAGGAAATTAAAATGTTTGAGAACAAAATAAAAACGGAGACTCGGAAAATTTTGAAGTGAAAGAAAATAGTAAATAAATGTTTTTTCCCTTCCAAACAAAATAAAAATTAGTTTACGTTATAAAAATGGACATTGTCAAATACTATGTAAGTGGGGATAAGAGCAGGGAGATTCATTTTGTAAAATAAATATGAGGATAACATATTTGTAAAATTAATATGAGGATAAAATTTTTGTAAATATGAGGATTTTGTAAATATGAGGATAAAACAAAAATATAGGTAATAAATAAACATTTATGTATAGATACATAACTTATATATAGAGCAATAAACATCAGAAAAAATATGTAGAAGTGATAAATAATACATACAATACCCCTCAATGTTCTAAAAATAAATAAACTAACATGTGTTGTAAGAAAGAGAGAGAGAGAAATAAATAAATTTTACGTACTTTCAATTTGTATTACTTGTACGGTGACTGATGAATTAAGGGTAGGAGTGTCGTAATAGGGAGTTGGCAATTCAAGAATCTTGATGGTCATGTGTCTTTATTGATAACAGATGATGAATGGCTGTAGAGGTCAACGAGGAAGTGGCAAATTTTGTTTCCAATGGTAACATGCTGATGAAGTATATGCACTGTTTCATTTTTCTTGTACGGGTCTTGAAAAAATTGTATAACATAATTAATAAAATGCAAAATAAAGTCATGGAACATGGTAAATGCAAGTATATAATATTCAAAATCATAAAAGTATTAATTAAATACCTCATAAAAAGCTGACAGAATAAAAGCAAAATCATAAATAAATAAATAAATAAAAGTGTGAAGTCAAAATAAACACTCACAGATGATGTAAATAATAATTAGTAAATTAATAAATATATATTGCATAAATAGTGTATACAGACCTTTTACAAAAACACGCAATCTGGAAAACAAAATAAAAGTTAATTACATAAATGGATTAATAAACGTGAAGAAGTAAGAGTAGTTTCCTAGCCTTCACAGTCAGCGTAACAGTTCCATATATGGCCATTGTACGGCGAAAGCTAGTCACCGTCAAAATAAATAGCCAGGCTAAAAATAAACATCGGAGAAAATCTCCCATGCATAGTACGAGAATAATACAAAAAAAGTTCTATTGTAAGCATACAATCAAGGTATCAAAATTTAAAATTATAATTGCAGGCAATTATAGTTACTTAAAAATACCGGCCGGTATATAAAAAATAAAATACATTAGGAAAACACATTGATTTGTATGTAAATGATAAATGATTGAGTATGTTAATAAATTATTGCATTAATTAGACATCACAGTAAATAAAAAAAAAAAAAAAAAGAAATAACAGATAAAATCAAATATGAAAGAATTATATTTAAATAAATAAATATGTAAAGTTATGCTGAAACGGGAACATAAAGTCAGTTATATCAATAACATAACAAAAGCATGGTATATTCATAATACTACACATAAAATAATATATCACGCGTTGTTGCAACAAGGGATAAATAAATCCAATAAATTAGAGGTACATGAAATCAAAATAATAATTCAACAGTCAGATCTGTGTTAAGATCATAAGATAATAATAATAAAAAATATATATATATCAAATTAAATAGAATTAATAACAACATATGTAAAATAAATATATAATATGATACACATAAAATATAACTGTAAGTAAATTCCTTAAAAGGATACACGTAAAACCTCCCACGTCAATATTAGCTTGCACATTCATCACCGGAAAGTCAAAAGCCCGCGCTTGACAAGACGATACCGCCAAGTTACACGATAACGATTAAATCTTTAGCGATACATGCAAAAAGCAGTTAAAATCCCTTTTACGTAAGTTTGCGCTCTGCAAACAATGAAGACACTCATTCAAGGCTCGCCGTGGGGGTCAACAGATTCGCAGTTGCCATAGAAACACGTTGAGAGGAACAGAGGAAAGCTACGGGTCAAGCGAAATTTTTTTCTTTTTTCTTTTCTCCCTCCCTTACGCGCAGTTGTGTCACACGAAAGGGCAGTCGAAGAGGGAATTTAAAATGCGTATTATGAGATGCACAGTAGTTTGGAGTTGCGAAATGAGTATATATATTTGATATTTTGAATGCCGCGATGTAATATGATATAAATATGGTGTTCAAAAGAGTCATGATTTATACACACAAAAATATATAATATGTTATTCATTGTAACAAATAAGAAATATATACAGCTAAAAAATTGTCGAAAAATTATTTACGTCTGTGAAAATGAGAAATCAAGGTAATGAATTGTGTATAGTTTAATGTAATGTTGTGAAATTGTATATAAATAGAAATGCAAATAACAATTATGATAGTCTTCATTTGAAGTGTACAATAGACTGTACTAAGCAACATAATGAAAATATAAATATTGAAGTACCGGAACTTTGAAAGTTAAGTCACAGGATGGTGACTCATTCTTCCGTACTCATGATAATTCAATGTGACAATAAGGTGTCTTCCGTGCTCATGATAATTCCATGTGACAATAAGGTGTCTTCCGTACTCATGATAATTCAATGTGACAATAAGGTGTCTTCCGTGCTCATGATAATTCCATGTGACAATAAGGTGTCTTCCGTGCTCGTGATAATTCCATGTAACAATATAGTGTGCCTTCCGAACAGTGATAATTTCTTCAGGTACAGCAATATATGTGTCACCAAGTACGAGATGGTGTATCTTCCGAACAGTGAGTTCCTTCATTTTAGTGACATGTCGGTTGTAATGCACCGATATATGTATGTCAATGTTACAATATAGTGTGTCTTACATGCGGTGATCTGCATTTCTGTGACAGATATATGTGCAGTGGATCAAAGCAACATTTCCACAGTAGCCGCAATGTGTACACATATGTATTCAGTGCAATGTTTACCGTGTGCTGAAATTTTCTCTCTGCAAGGGGGGATATCATGTAACACAATATTTGTATTACATGTTACATTCCAATTACGGATGCCAACCTAGCCATTTCGAAATTCCAATTGCGGATGCCAACCTAGTTAATGAGCTATTTAAATGCTGCGGAGGGAGCCAATGGCAATACAAACATAAATAAGCAGCGCATCCCCTTCTTCACTTCAACGAATCAACAACGACACTACAATGTGAAAAGAAAAAGCTTGGCGAGAATGTTCTAGAACTTTCCAACAGATGCAATTTCGACAGCGTCCTAGACGCACCTGAAGTTTTTGGTAGTCGTCTTAAAACTTTCGAACGAGGCAGTATCATGTTTTTGGTTTTTGTGAAAAAGTGTCTGTAGATTGTGAGCAATAGAATGGTAGCCTGCGCAAGTACGCGAAGTGCAACGATTTTCCCACATCATTGAGATGGCACGAATATGCACGTAACAAAGAGTAAAGGTAACCAACTTTCAATTGTCACTATTAGCACGGAAGGCACACCTTTAACGATTATCAAAATAATTGACTACCAGTTCGTATGAGTATACCATATGAACGAGTTCGTAAATATTGAACTATAAGAACCATTCTTTATCGCTTGTTTAAAGGAAACTGTTTTCTTTAAGAAATTTAAGTCAAAGTATTATGTGTGTAAATATATATATATATTAATGTAATATTGTTAGTATTATGTGTCTTTTAATAATTGAGTTAATTATAGCATAGTTACTCCAGATATAATAGATATCTATTAAGTAAAATATTAAAATAAATTGAGCAATTAAGCATGTGTGTTTCTTTATGTTTTGTGTGTTCGTAGTCCGAGCTTGAGAACCGGGAGCTTACATGCTCCACCCTTAGTGGCGGCATCATAGGTAAGTCCTATACTGGTAAATTTTGATAAGGACAATTTTACCTTATGACATTAACCATTCACAGTAAGTAAACAATATGTCGTCATCTAAAATTTATATTAGATGACGACATATAAATTATAATATAATATATTTATTGTCTAAATATAATATATTTATCATTTATTATCTAAATATAATATATTATCTATAATATAATATATTTATTATCTAAATTTATACAAGAATATAATTGGCATTTGAACCGGGCTCTTAGCTTTCAAAATGTATTTATAATTTCGCTATTATAATATTCTATCTTATAAGAAGTTAGTCAGTTAGTCTCGCAAAATAATTTCTGTCTTTCACGCAAAGCTATTTCTGACTTTCATCAAAACTATCTCTGATTTTCACACAAAACCATTTCAACTTCATCGGAGTGGAACCATCGCTGACTATTTATCTTGATTTAAAAAATGTTTCCCTTAGTCTTTAAAATATGTTTTTCTAAGATCTATCAAATTTTATAAAATAAACTTTGTAAACAGATCTGTCGATTTCTCCAAAGAAAATTTAAATTCCATGGTGAAATAATACAGTACATAGAACGATATTTTGCAATTCTCTCCTTAATTGCATAATTGCCATAGTCCGGGTAGGTATTGCAAGATTTTAAGGTTATTACTTTCCTTATATACATAATGTATAAAGACAGTATTGTGACGGGGTCGAAAATTCGAATTCCAGTTTTCGACGGGAGAGCACGTTTCAAGCATCCCTGAGCACGAATCAAACATTTTTGAAGTGATGTCTGTCTGTGTGTGTGTGAGTGTGTCAGTGAGCAACTGACGACGAGTGGACCGATTCGAACGAAATTTGGTACAAAAATCACTCACCGTAAGCACTAGAAGCCTATTATTTTTATACGCAATCGAATGTTCAGAACCCCCCTAAATTTTTGCGTGAAATTTTGAAAAAATTGTCCAAAAATAAAAACTGCTAATAAAGTTTCACAAATAGACATTTCTTATGTAATTTTTCATTAGAAAACGATTGACATAAATTTTAGAACGCTAACATAAACCGTTCTCGAGATATTGCATATTTTTCAAAAAAATTATCAAAAAGTCATATAAAATAAAAAAAAAAATATTTCCCATTGATAAACATGTTCACTTTACATATGTAATATCATGCGATAAATTTGGTGACATCATTCTCGTAGAACTAGCTCGTTCCATTCAGGAAAAAAGATACTTTAAGTAATAATTTTATATTTGAACGCCAATAGTCATTTATCTGCTGTAAGAATAACTTATTTCTCCGTCCATAACGCTTGGCGATATTTTGGCGACGAATTTGGCGGAATGTGGCCAACTTGGCGACATTTTTAATTGTTGCCAATTTAACACAATTCTCGCCAAATGGATAAAAATGACGCTAAATCAATGAAAATGACGACTAATTGAAGAAAATGCAATATCTTGTAAAGAATATAAGTATCTGCTATAAGAATAATATTTTTTTAAACTGTAAAAGTAATAAATTCATTGCATTATATAAGGAAAGTCATGTGTTGCCCACATCAGATTTTTTTCTATGTTTTGTTCCCAAAAATATAGTTCTTACTGTCGGAGGACTCTGGTGAGGCATTTTAAAACTTATATAAAATTGTCGCTAAATGATTTTAATACTTTTGGAATTTACGTATATTTAAATTTTTAATTAATGAAACCGTGAATCTTGGTGAGAGGTATATTTATTTTCTTACTTATTTCCTATTTTCACTGATTTTTATATAAATATATGGTTGAAATATTTCCCCGTGCAATGTGTTTTTCCGTCTACAATATTTTTGTATCAATTCCTCAGAAAAAACCCAAAACCGGAGTTTAACATTGATAAGTAAATAGCAAGATGTCATTAATTTGTTTTCATTGTAATTTAGTTATTATATTTTAATCAATTTTTAACTTTGTTAAGATATGCAACATGAAACCTAATATTTGCTCTGTGGTTTGTCTCCAGTAATTATTAACTTACATATTCCAACGCGTTTTATTTGAATTCGGAGTCACTTAAAGCGTGTAAATCCTTCAAAAGCTCGAATTCGAATTTTGAACCTCGACACATTTTTTTTATTAAATCAATAGAGGTAAATACGAAGTAAATTTGATTATGACTTAAAGTAAATACAAAAATCATAAATCTAAAAGTATAACCCGGTTTTGATTGCAATCTCGCCTGTTTGTAACAGTTGATATTTTATTTAAAAGGGTATTATACCTGTACTGATTCAATATATTTTGCTTTTTTATTAAAATTGAAACATTCTGAATCATATAACGAAAAGGAATATCAAATACTTCGATCAATTCAGACTTTTGCTCCGTTATGGTGAAGCAGCACATGTATTATTTTAAGGAAATTTCGAATTGATTTTCATAAAACTATATTTTTTCACTTTACGGCACTCTAGCTTATAAAGTGCTGGACATAGAGTTTTAGAATACTGCAAGGCAATATACAATGGAGAAGAGTACATTACAATTCTTACTTAACTTTAAGCACGTACTTGTGAACACACTATTTTTTAAATTAAAAATCCTTTTAAAATATTAGTAGTTAATTCAAAATATTAGTATACATTTAAAATATAATTTTATTTTTAAAAATTCTGATGTGGGTAGTACTGGTGTTTTGCTTGTATAATAGAACGAACTTACTTCTTTCACAGTGAAAAAATGATGTATAAAATCGACGACACAATGTTTTTAATATTGAACTGTACATTTGGTACTTTTCTGGATGACCACATGTAAAATTATTTAGATGATCCCAATGAAGTTATAGTTCACGCTACTGTAAATTGGCAATTAACAATATTGATAGAATCCTCCGTAAGCAGTGTAGTCCATGTATTAACATATTTTTATAATTAATTTATCCATTTGGCGTTATTTTTATTACTTTAGTCATTTTTGCAATTTTAATGATATTTTCGCCAATTTGGGATGGGATTTCGCCAAGTTCGCGATATGTCGCCAACTGTGTACGCAAGCGTTATAGACGAACGGAAAGAAGAACATACCGATTACACAGAATATATTCTCGAAGGAACTAGTTAACCAAAAACAGTTTTAACAAATTTATCGCATTATATTACGCATCAAAGGTGAACATATTTCACAATAATTAATACTTTTACAATTTTCACTTTTATTGACTTTTATGATTTTTTTTATAAAATTATTTGAGAAAGTACAATATCTCGAGAATAGTTCAGGCTATTGTTCTAAAGTTTATGTCACTCGCTTTCTAATTAAAAAATTATATAACAAATAATTACTTACTAACATCATTATTGTTACTGATTTTCAGATTTTTAATGATTTTTTGAAAATTTTATTCGGAAATTTGTGAAGCTTCCGAGCATTTGATTGTATGTAAAATCAACAGGCTTCCGTAATTCACTAATGGTAATTTTTTGTTCCAAATTTTGTTCGAAACACTCAATTCGTTCGTGAGATATCGTCTCCAAACGAACAGGGATGCGCACGGCATACACATACACGTACATCAAATCAAAAACGATTGATTCCAATTCAGACATGTTTGAGACGTGCTCTTCCGCGGAAAACTCGATTTCGAATTCCCGTCACAATACCTCCCCTATACATTGTACGTACTACACATACTATAATGGAAGTAAAAACATTTTAAAACTTAGGTATAAGTTAAAATATGCCTAATTATGATAATATGTGTAAACTATTTTGTTTACGCGTATTACAGTTTAGCAAACAAAATAATGTTTATATGCTACGCGCATTGTGGCACGTCCACAACACATGAATGCATTTATTGTCTTTCAAAAACTGCAGTTCAATTTAGCGCAAACATGAGCAATGTATGAAAATTTTAAAAAATAGGATAAAAGTAGAATGAATTTCAGTTGTCAGGAGTGATCTTGCTCCACTAAAAAAGCAATTTAATATTTTAAGATATTTCTTAGCAAAATTAAATAAATGAATTATGTTCTGAGCGAATGTGTTTTCGTGCCATTCTCCTAACTATCTCTCGGCATAACTTCAAAACTATTAAAAGATAGATATAGAAAGTAAATAAAATGCAATGTACAAATAAAGTTTTCACAAAGCTCTTCTATTTTTATAGCAACCGTATTGTCAATTTGAAGAAGATTGAATATATAAAGCTAAATGATATATTAGCTATGCACAGGAAGTGTGCAATTTATCGTCATCTAAAATTTTTACCAAAATGCAAGTGACATTTGGAATGGGGTTTTAGCTTCCGAAATAAATTGAATAAAATTTTGCTATTTTAATAGTCTATTTTCCAATATATTATTCACGCAAAACCATTTCTGACTTTCACGCAAAAATGTTTCTGACTTTCACGCAAAACCATTTCTGATTTTCACCAAAACCATTTCTAAATTTCACACAAAACCATTTCTGCATCATCGTAGCGGAACCATCGCAGACATTTTTCTTAATTTGAAAAAAATGTTCCCCTTAGATCTTAGAAAAACACATTTTAAACACTATCAAATTTTATAAAATAAACTTTCTAAACATCTCTGTCGATTTCTCCAAAGGAAATTTAAATCCGATGCCGAAATATCGCAGTACCTATTACGAAATTTTGAAATTCTATCCTTAATTGCAATTTCTGCTCAAAATTAGCCGATTTGTAACTGTACTATATTATGGTGTGTATGCAAGGGTATCAGTACAGATTATACGACGTATGTAGGGAAAAAGAAAAATTATAATATACGATTGCCAAATTGAGAAAAGTAACTTACCACAGTGGTACAGGTCAAAACGAGGAAGGCTGCAATCAATACGAAATTCATTTTCGATCTTAAAGTGAGTAACTTCAGAGAAAAGATTAACAGTGATGTCTCTAGTGCAAGCTTTGTACTTTTGGAAGGAATAGCGCTTTATATACCGAATCCAGTATCTTAAAATTGAAAAGAATGTTTTAAAATCAACCTATTCTTGCGACATGCCTTAGTACCTCATTGTGAATGTTGCAAATAGACATGTTTAAATAACAGTCAGACAGAAATTTATTTCTCAGACTGCCATTAAAAAGTACTTAACAATACAGTGAGACGTTCTGCGACGTCAAAATGACGTCTGTCATGGAGAACCGAAAGTGCTTATGTAGTTTTAAATGCGCTCATAAAATGTCCTCAATATATCATACTAATATTTAAGTCTGTCAAAAATGGGGAAATTAACTCCCATAAAATATGGAGTTCTAAATTTATATTAAGTTTAATTTTGGTTTAAAATGTAAGTTTGAAATATTTACCTTGTTCGGAAGATGGCTATTTGGCCTCAGTTTTTTACTTTATCATGGACTATACTATAAATATGCAAAATTTCAGGCTTTGATTACATCGAGAAATTTCTGTTGGCCCTGGAAAAACTTTTATAACTCACCACTGCGCCTTTCCCGACGAGAAATCAAAAATCTAACTCCTTTAGGTTCTACCTCGTAGCCGACACTATAATAATAATGATCAATCATTCATAAAGTATTGTTTATGAAACACTTTCCAACTGCAATACAATTTAAGTTAAACATCTTTAAAATGCGATACAATCAGCAGTGATATTTTTAAAATTACCACAATACTACATTTATTTAGTATATTTGAGAACTTCAAACTTCATCCGAAAAAATTAACTTTATTCAAATTACGATATGAATTGAATGACGATATGAAATGAAATATAAATTGAATGCTCTCTATGTTAAAGTTGTAAATATTTCATTCATACACTTTTATTCCATTCCTTTCACTCATTACAATACTACAATAATTTATTTTATTTAAAAAAACTTAAAACCATGGAGGTAAACGTAATTTATCGCTATGCTTAAAATCCTCGAAAAAGTCTGCTATAAAATCGTATGTTCTCTATGCAAAATCAATGAATGTTTCATTCATATCAGCAATATTTCAGATTTAAAGAGCTTAATAATTTTGTGTTAAAGAAATTCAGCAATTCTTCTACAACTCATCCTACATCTTTATGTGTTTACATTCTCCATAAGTGAAAATTAGGCTTCATTGTAGAAATAATCAAAGTTTGATAACCATTTAAACTGAAATATATTGTAATTGCATTGTTTCATTATGTAAATGCACAGAAATTAAGCAAAAATAAAGCGGTTTTATAATGCATACAACGTTAAATATAAATTAAAAATAACTTTAAAAATCAAGATTTTGACACTAGATGAATGGCATTGATCATTTAAACTCAAATTTTTTGTAATTGTGCTGTTTCAAAGTATAGATGCACAGGAATTAAGCAGAAATGAAACTGTTTTAGGACGGATGGAACACTAAATATAAATTAAAAATAACTTTAAAAATCACGACTTTGATAGTAGATGGATGCCATATTTTATTCTGAAGTGGGTCACGTGATCTCTTCACATAATATGGGTTTAATTATTATTTTAAATTTTATTTCAAAAACTACTGAATGTTTTTTCGTAATTTTAATGGGGTAATCTGAATATTTCTTGAATCTTTCCAATCAGTTTGTGAATTTTAAATTCGCTTGAAAAATGTTCGAAAAATTAGGTCCCATAGTGTTCAATGTATTTCATTTATTTATCCCGGATGCAGTCTAAAACTAATTGGACGTTTTTATTCATTTATGTTCCCATTGGTCCCACAGACCGTCTGAACAACATACTAAAATTTCTTTTTTATAAAGTCAATTTTATGGCAGTTAGCGTGCAAACGGAGAGACAGACATTAATCAGACAGAATGAACAAAGTCATAAACACTTTTCAACTATGTTATAGAGTGTTATGTTGGGATTCATGGTGTAAATTAATAGTTTACAGACTAAGTTTGGTACTGAAAGTAATCGGATAAAATGTCAGGTGCATTTCTTTGTTAAACGTTAAATTGTTAACGTAAGGCATTGGTACTTTGAAACACGCTGTCATAAAAATCTTCATGTTTAATACAAAACACAGAAATAGAAATTTGAAAGAAACTTTTGCATACCAAGGTCACGTCAGTTATTTATTTCGGTTAATAAGCCTTCCATAAAAATCATGCATAATACTTCGATATTAAAATATAAATTGAAGGAAAATAAATTTCTCTTTTCCTTGAAATGACAAAAGCAGCATTTTTTTTTCACAAGATTCTATCTTTTTTATGAAATGTAGTAAGAATCTTAAAAAATCTCACAGAAATATACTAAACAATATTCTTTTGAGAATTAAAAGGATCAGCGACTAATAATATTTCACAGAATTTCAGCTACATCTAAAGGAATAATTCACGTCTACCGTGTCACTCGTTTAATAAATGTTTTATGCATTTCCTAAACAAAAAATAGCAGAATAAAAAATGAAAACATTGTTTTGGTTTAAGGGGGCATAGGACCTTTAAACAGTCGAAATTCATTGAAAATAGAGCTATCTTTACAATTTTTTAATTTTAACCAGGTGTATCCCAGATATTCAAATTTTTTTCTCTAAACATATAGAAAACCTTTCCTACTACACAAATTTTACTGAAGTCATGTAATTATATGTACATTTTATATTGTTTTTCAAAATTTATACAATGTTGACAGACATAACGGTGTATGTAGCAGCCGCGCGCAAGATATTTCAAATAATATTATACTTATGGACTTCAATTTGATAATAATATATTTATAACTATTACATCTTTAATTTGTACACACTTTTTAAAATTTTGAAATAAATTTAATATTTTTAAAATTTAAACAAAATAAAATTTTCATTTTCAGTGTTAAAAAACATGAAATAAACCTCTTCACAATTCGTTTTTTACTATTTATGGAGAATTTTTGAAGCACAAATTATATATATGGATGAAACAAGTAAGTCCAAAAAATTTGAAAGTGATTGGTTAAATATATTTTAAGATATGTTGCGCGCAAGGGCTAAAATCTCATATCTGAGAAAAACAGTTTTATAATTTAAAAATGCTTCACTGTTACTTATTATCTTATTTTGTACCTTAAAATGCCTTTAGTTCATAATTAGCACCTTCCCATGTCTGTTATGTAAGAAAAATCAAAAATTTTCTTCCTTTTAGGGGCTATTTGAGCTCTATATGTTGCTTCGGAAACTCGAACAGACGTTTCGCGCAGTCGTTTCTTCTTAGTCAGATGAAGAACGTTTACTAAATTTTTACTTATTTATGAAGAATTGTTATCTATAAATTATGTATATAGATGAAACAAGTAAGAGCAAAAAATTTGAAAGTGATTCGTTACATATATTTTAAAATATATTGCGCGCAAGTGTTAAAATCACATATCTGAGAAAAACAGCTTTAAAATTTAAAAATGCTTCAATGTTACTTATTATCTTATTTTGTACCTTAAAATGCCTTTAGTTCATAATTAGCACTTTCCTATGTCTGTTATGTAAGAAAAATAAATTTGTTTTTTCTTTTAGGGTCTACTTGAGCTCTATATGTTTTTTCGGAAACTCGAACAGACGTTTCGCGCAGTCGTTTCTTGTTAGTCAGATGAAGAACGTTTACTAAATTTTTACTTATTTATGAGGAATTTTTATCTATAAATTTTGTATACAGATGGAACAAGTAAGAGCAAAAAATTTGAAAGTGATTGGCTACATATATTTTAAAATATATTGCGCACAAGGGCTAAAATCACATATCTGAGAAACCCGCTTTCAAATTTAAAAATATATTCAGTGTTACTTATTATAGTATTTTGACCTTTGAATGCCTCCAGTGCATAAATAGCACCTTCCTATTTCTGTTATGTCTGAAAAATCAAATTTTTTCTGCCTTTTAAGGGGTATTTGAGCTCTATATGTTGCATCGGAAGCTCGAACATCAGCTTCGTGAAGAAGTTTCTTGTCAGTCAGATGAAAAACATTTACTAAATTTTTACTTATTTAGGAGGAATCTCTTTTATATAAATTGTATATATAGATGAAACAAGTAAGAGCGAAAGCTTGAAAGTGATTGGTACAATATATTTTAAAATATGCTGTGCGCAAGTTGTAAAATCACATACCTGAGATAAACAGCTGCAGTGGTCAGGCCCCCACATCAAATTGTGGGACAGGGCACTAGGTAGTACCGTGGGCCCCATGTAAATTAAGGGAGTGATTATCCCCTCCCCCGGTATCCAACGCATTTTCGGCAAACCTAGCTTTAGTAAAATAATGTTTGCTTTATCTTTTTAATTAATTTAAAGTTGCATTCTCTAGTTACAAAATAGTAAAACACAGCAGAAATAGCAATCACTTAAAGAAACGAAAAATTAAATGTATATTCATCAATAAAGTAAAAAAACAGATTTATCCAAAATATCATTATTTGATCAACTTCTATTCCTATTGCCACTCTTTTAACAAAAGTAAGATAAGACACTCTGATTTTGTGTAGTAATCAATTTTTTGTATCAAAATCTCATATATGCAAAGTTTCTGGTTTTTGCGATGAATGATTTTTTAAAAATAGGTAATAGTAGTTTGGATCTTCTAAATCAACTGGTCTCTATCATAGGGATACGAAAAAGTTAATTTTACTTAATATAAAAAGGTGTTGTTGTTGAAACCCAGACCGTCCGACCTACCAGAAAGGTGTAAGGTAACTGTTTGGACGGTCGGGAAGTGCCACCCAATTTAGACCGGAACCCAGTGGGGGAGGCATCCACAGGGACCGTACCCTCCTTCCCCTACCACCAACCGGAAGGACTTTCGGACCCACCACCAAGTCGGAAGGACTTTCGGACCCAGATGTTTAACGTGATCGTACTCCGCATGAACACGGCGGCAGTTTTTGGCAGTGGCGGGAATCGAACCCGGGCCTACCGAGTGCAACTCCAGCGCGCTAACCAATGGGCTACCGCGCCCCTAATATAAAAAGGTGTGTAGCGGGAAATCTAAGCTGCGGACAACGAAGGAATTTAGTACAGAGGCACTTCAGGACCCGGACAAATACAACTCGGCGAATTTCTTTTATTCGTATTAGTTTTTTATTTATTTTATATTGAAGCACGATTTTCACGCAAATTGGTTATTTGGGGACCGAAAATTTTGTCACAGAGTTTCTATTTTTACACCATCGGATAGATCGAATAACGTTCTTTCCAATGGTATTTGAACCGAACCGAACCCGTAGAACAAACAATTCCTTATATTTATTTATTTGCTGTCTAATGGCCTAGCGGCCAAACGACCGGCATTTGTAAATATATTTATTTATTTATTTAAAATACATCAAAATATGTATATTTTAGATTATTTCGTACTTAAATATGTGTATATATCTTCGTATTCTAAAGACAAAAAAATTACTACATTATTTTAGTTTTCGTGAATTTTCAAACAAACGCATAAAATTAAAATTTTAGGTGCATTAATGAAATACATATCTTTTTTTTTCTCGCTGGTGAACGTTTCAGCTCATGAACGTCAAAGCCTTGGAGCTCACGGTGTAGTTTAAATCTAGTCTTCTCTCCTAAGAAAGGATTCCATTTTGTTTCATTTATTTATTTATTCTGTTTTCCTGCTTTCCACAGTTGCGAAACGAAAGGAAGAAATGAGTTGAAAATTGAGGCGGTTTGAAAGCGATATGGAAATTGGGTGGATTTATCTGTAAATGTATTGTTTAAGTAGCGGAAGCTCATTTAGGACCCAGGCAAAGATGGGTTGATTTGTTTTAGTAATATGTAAATGTCCAACCGGGGAAGATGAAAGTCCTATTTGCATCCTATTATCACCTAATATGATTAATTTTGTAGTATGACAGGTATCTGAGACCTATATCCCTTAACTATTTTAATTTTGCATTCAACAGTATATTAGTTGTAAAAATTTCTACAACTATTATGAGTTATTTAATAATTTGGAAGAAATTACAACTTTTCTGCAAATTTTAATTGTTTTATTTACTTCTCAGAGAACGAAAAAATTATCCACAGATCCAATAACTAAAATATCTGATGTATCTAACACAAAGCTTTACCAGAAAATGAATATATTTTGATATCCATAAACAATAAAAAATTAGAACTTCCTTATGACGCGAATTGGGTGATGGACACCGATTAAAATAAATATACCTAATCACATAGAAATCGTTTAACTCTCTTGAGAGATATTACACTCGTTGTGAGAAAAGTAAAATTTCTAATACACAAAAGCGGTTTGTGATAAATCCTAAATACATTTACAGTTTATTTCCGGTTAAAAGTACTTAAAGTATCCACCCAATTCATAAAAAATATCACATTTAACTTTTTTAATTTTTTAACATGGATAAAAAAATTCAATGTCTGGACGACGGTACATCCTACAAATGGTGTCATTTACTTTTAAACGAAAAAAAAAATCAATATTAAATCACTATTTCTGTACATATATAGGTAACATTATTATTTTGTGTTTTTTCAGTTTTAGGAATAAATGTTTGAAAAAGCCTTCTCTTGGTCCGATCTCACTGAAAATCGTTATGTTTAGGCGATTAAAATAATCAGACGATACTGTGTTTGAATATTTCAATCTGTTCGAGAAATACTATACTCTCGAGAGATACTATACTTCTTGAATTACTAGTTCGTTTTTGGGATGATTTCAATGAGTAAATCAATCCAAAAGTTTTATACAAATTTTAAATATACAACTATTTTACAAGAATAATTTTATAAAACTATATAAAATTCTGACAAAATAAAAAATCTGATGTGGGCAGCAAATGACCTTCCCTGCAGACTTATATTCACGTTCTCTTTATTTTAATTAAATTTAATTCACTTTTAATTCAATTTTCGTTTTCATTTGGTAACTGGAGTTATTTTCAAATATGACATAGAGAAAATACGAAAAAACTAAAATATCTCGAGAACGGCTATCGCTGGAGGAATGAGGTTGGTCTTACGCTTTTTATCGTTAAAAATTACACATAAAACAAGCATTTAATGGATATATTTGAGCGCACGCAGTTTTTTATTTTAGATTTTGACGATTATTGCCGGCCATTTTGCAACAAAAGACAGGTTATTTTTTAACGAATCGTACCAAAATTTAATCAGCACCAGGGTCACCCACGAGCGACATATCTACTGAATTTTGTGAAATTTGGTCAATTAGTATTTCAGCTAGAGTGAATACATGAGATTTTGGGGTGCCATTTCGCAAAAAAGAGGCGGGTTCTTTTATCCCGAGTCGTATCCAACACTAATCAGCCCCAACCAGATTCGCCCACAAGTGACTTACCTACCAAATTTTATGAAATTCGGTCAATTAGTTTTTAGTTAGAGTGGATACAAAATGTGGACAGACAGACATACACACACACACACACACACAGCTAGACAGACACACACACAGACGTCACCCTAAAAATATTTTTTTCGTATTCTAGAGGTCTCCAAATGCGTAGATCCGTCGAAAATTCGATTTGCGATTTTAGGAATGATTCCAATACTTTCTCTATACATTACCATGTATTGCAGGGAAAGTAATAGCGTTCATTCTAATATCAAGATTTTGCAGCAATTAAAAATAATGTTGAAAAAAAATATAAGAATTAAATTAAACATACCTTGTGCTAAATTTTCTTAATTACAAATAATTAATTGAAGAATTTATATGAGTGATAAACTGTTACTAAATAAAATAATTTTTTACATTCCCTTATATTGAGATCTTTGATCTTTCTCATCAACACAAACTGAACAACTTCGTTTTCAGAGGACCTACTACTCACATGAACCTTGCTTGGGAACATTTTGTTAGACAAAAGGTCTTTCAAGGACGATCCCTCGGCTTCCAGGATGATATACAACACTCTGCCGTCAGGCATCTACCCAAAATGTCCTCCAGAACTGCAAAAGACAGTCCGTAGACTGGACACCCTGAAGTGTTAATTGCTTTGGGACAACTGAACGTTCCCATAAGATCTTATCTATATGGGAGGGGAAAAGACCCCTCTAGACAAATAAATAACCATGACACAGTGCTTACTCTCTGCGAATACTTGTTTTTTTCTTGTAAAGGCATTTATTTTATCAGTTCAATGCTTGCAAATTTCGGAAGTCAAATTACAAACAATTATTTTTATTGCCCTGGGAACCAAAGAGGTCTCTTTGATGGAAGCTGGTCCCTCGTAAAGGTTCTTCCCCTCCCTTCAAAATTGGGCAATTTACGGGAACTATTTATTGTTGTGTTGATGGTATAGCATACAAGGCATCTTCCTCGTACGCTACGGGCCATATTATTTTTTTTCTTTTCACTTTTTTGCAACATATGTGGAATCAAAGAAATAGAACAAGCTCCCTCACGTATCACATGTTAAATTTCTACAATTCTTTGGGTTTTATTTTATGGTTTCAAAACACTTGCGTTTGCTTTCTATTTATTCTATACGTGTAATTTCATAATTGCACAAAATATGCGATATTGTATCATAAAATAATTTTTATTATAAATTCATATGCACAAATAATACTGTAAAAATATTTTCTTCAGACACCTTCGCGGGCCCCTATCTTTCGCCGGGTCCCAGGACCATGGTACCAACTGACCCCCCCTTTGTGGGGGCCCTGGCAGTGGTACTTTGATAAACTGAAACTCTAGTGACAAGAAAAGAATGAGTTACAGAAAATTTGACGTATTGAAATTGCTTAAAATTACAAAAATATATAAGAAATATGACTTTCGGACATGGAAAATTTTGAGTTATCGCAGTTCGACTAATTAGTGTTTGGCTGTAGTTTATTATACATCCTGTGTTATTTTATATCTAATTTAGCATCAAAATGCACCTGAGGCATAAGTAATTCCTTCCTCTTCCTCTTGTCATTGAAAATCAAATGTTTTCTGCCTTTTACGAGCTTTTCAAACTTCATATGCAATGCTAGAGACTCGAAATTCCATCACATTCCATTTTTCCTACACTATGCGAATGGTTTTTTGAACACACTATTTTATGATTATTTTTCCCCTTTTCATACCGAGGGCCACTTTTTTTACTTCTGTAGCTGTTGCAACCTTTACAAAAAGAAGACATTACTTCGGTTTCAATAACCTTCCCGCTTTCTGCTCCGATTAGTGTACACACACCTACACGTGGCGAATGCCCCCTATTTTTATAACTACCATCTCCACTTACAGTAATATCATTCGATCCATTTGATAATTCTCTTTCATCCTGGACAGCAGTTTTCACTGAAGATTCAGCTACAACAGATGTGGCATTTAAAGTCCTGTGATTAATTTTATTATATGATTTCTGAGAAACAGGCGCTGGAAGACCCATCGTAGATCAAAAAGCAGATAAAGCCGATAAACCCTGCATTATACATCGCATAGAAAATACAGCTCTTCCGTTTATTTCTGGAATATTTTTCTTAACACCAAGCATTTTTGAATTTTTCACAGACTTTAGTTCATCACAGCTATCACAATATACAAGAAATGTTGATGCTAAACCCATTGAAGATTTTTCAGGTATATTTATTGTTCCATGACATATTTCGCAGCACAAAGCATTTGCAAGCTCCTTGAAAAGTACTGATATATCAACTATTCTATATTAATGTTCTTCAGATGAAATATGTGACTTATCAAGTGAAAGTTCATCTTTTGAGCTGAACAGTTTTTTTGCTTGAAGCACTTAGCTTAGGCGTAGAATCAACATTTTGTCATTCGAACACTTTCGGATTGTTTTTGTTTTTAATTGCATACATATTTCATTGAAAACGTCCTCTTTTCGTTCTTTTACCAGAACGAGATTTAGTTGCCGGTGTATCCATTATTAGAAAGCAAAAAGCAAAAAGTTTATAATAAAAAATTGCACCAAACAGTCTTGTACGTTGAAGTTTACACAAATAAATATGCAAACGTCAAGAAGTTTGTAATGTATAATTAAAAAATTGATTAACTGTATTTTAGTTTAAAGTTCTTATGCTTAAACAACTTAAATGCAGCAAATCAATCGTAAAAAGTAAGAAAATATAATGAAAAGAAATTGTGAAACTCTGAAGAAATTTTCCACGTTATAAACAAGTTAACGGCTCTAGAATATAAACAAACTGGGCTGCGTAGTTCAGTAGAGGTGAGTAGTTGCCTTCCTACTGCTGCAGAAATAATTAAATAAATAATTAAGACATGGTGGTGGAAAAAGTATTAGATTTACATGACAAAACAGCAAACTGCAAACGTAAACAAATAGTGACATCCCTTTAAAAATGGCGGCGATGGCTGACATGAGAAAATTTTCAAAAGTGTATGTTGCACAAACGCTCATAACTTTAGAAATAATGCGAATTTTAGAATGCGGTTTTTTGCACAGTGTTCAGAAATGTTCAAACATTTAGAATAAAATAAAATTGAAAAATTGATTTTATGAAGGTTTAAAGGTCCTATGCCCCCTTAAAGACTGGAAATTTACTTAGAGTAGATTATTTTTCAGTGCATCACCTTTCAGCTTTTACATTTGATAGTTTTGTCAAAAATGTTTGTTTATCTTGAGCATGATAATCTGAGTCACTTTTTCTACATATTACAATTTTAACTTGTTTATAATATTCGCGTTGTTCAGGATTAAACTGAAACAAAATTTAAGCTTTGTAAAATGTGAAATATTTTTTCCATAAATCTGATCGTAATGGTAATGAACCAATGAAAGAATATGTAAATCCGTTAAATCGTGTACAAGTTATACCGGGCATTTTTCTCAGACAGCCTTGCTGTCAACAGACAGCCTTTGTTTAACAGACAGCCTTTTGTCAAACAGACAGCCATATAAATCTGCTTGCTGTTTGTGTGGGCCAATGCAGGAGGATAAATCTTAAATCTAAAACATTTACTTGACTGGGTCTTATTTATTGTTGATAGTTTTACTAAAATAAACCATGTATTAAAAAAATATATACTTAGCTGAGAAACATATTTTATAATTTATCATTTTTAACGATTTTACGAAATTCATTCGTTATAGGATGATAACCTTTCCATTACAATTGAACTCAGTTCTATTCCCTGAAGAAAATACCAATCGCGATGTTCCGCATATATTTCACTTACAACTGTGTGTTCAAATTTTCATTTATATAATATACAAGCAGCATACCCGTTCTTCGTACGGAGTATATAATATAAAAACTTATAATTCGCAATCATGCGCAAATTCTGTTAAAATATTAAATTTATTGCTGCTAAAGAGATGCTTAAGTATATGTGTTCTCACATTGCATAATTATCTTCAAGGGCAGATCTGAAGAATACAACATCCTGGCCCCTTTCGTAAGCAAATTTACAATAAGAAACAAAAAGGAATTGAATCAATATATGCAACCCCGTACTACTTATATTGTCGCAGATTAGAAAATATGCCAGTGTGTTAGTAGAAGATTATCCGTATTACAATATAAGTCTAAAAAATATTTGCCGAAATAAAAGATATGACGTAATAAATTGTAAATATCAATAATCCCCGTACTCGTAGATTAAAAGATATACCCGTGTATTTGTAGAAGATTACTCGTACAACTTACAATATATGAGTTTAAACAATTTTTGTCATAATAAAACAATTGCATATTAACTTGAAAATATCAATAATCCCTGAATCAATAATCCCCGAAAATATCAATAATAATAATGTTTAAACCTGAAGACCGTAATTGATACTATCCAGTCAAAAATGCTATAAGAAAAATCAAATCGTTTTATTCTAAAATATATTTTTATATTTTAAATTAGATTAAAATATATTTTAGTCTGTTAATTTTAATAATAATTTTTTCAAATCGAAAAAATTATTATTAAAATTAACAGACGGATTTAATTTAATTGCGTTTCTGAGTAACATGATATAAGATAGAATCTTCCTCATAAACTGCGAAATTAAATGACCATTTTGATTTCTTTATACTTTTCATTCTTCAGTAAAACTTGTTTTAATTAAACGATGGAGATATATTTTCCTTTAAATCGCGTTTCAAACAATTCATGTTTTCTGAAAGTGACTAATTAGTGCAAAAAATATCTCCCTAAACTTAGAGATATTATTTTAATTCACTTTCAAACGATTTTCAAGCTTTCCGTTTGGATAACCCACTGAGTTAGAGAGTAGAACTCCTAGGAAAAAGTTTCGTTTTTCATTAATATCTCGACAACCCCTGATCTTAGATACTCGAAACTTGGGCCAAATTTATGGGGAGCTATTTCAAGGCTATCCACAAAATTCCATTAAATTCGTTTCAGCCGTTTTCTCGTGATGGTGAGACAAACGAAAATTTCGTTTTTTACTAATATCTCGAGAACCACTGATTGTAAAAACTCCAAACATAATATAAATTTTAAGTGAGACTATTTCCAGGCTACCCACAAAAATTCATCAAATTCGGTTCATCCGTTCTCACGTGATGACGGGACAAACAGACAGACAAACAGATTTTCAATTTTATATATATAGATTAAGTAAGCCAAAAAGCCCAGGTAGTATTTCCTGTTCTTTTCTTTTTAAGGGATCTGTTTAAAAAAATATATATTTAAAAAATTCGTCTAAGGTAATTAAAAAATGAATTTATGTGGCCAAAATAGAATATTTGCTAGCATAACTGGCAATAATGCACTGACTGTATTAAATTTGTATCAGCTGAGTCAGTTTTTGAAATGAAAATGAATTTAATGTTCTACACGCTACAGTATTGCTAATCGTTTTCAGTGTACGCAAATAAAATATGTCCAAACGGTTTAGGCGATATGTTATATCGATTATTTAAAATTAGTTTACAGTTTGAGATCATGATAATGAAGAATGTTTTTCAGTTTTATCCCAATACGTTTGAAATAATAATTCTTTAAAATACATATTTAAGTTGAAAGAAATTATAAAAGAAGAAATAAAAAGAAAATATAAAATACGACAAATAAGAAAGAAAATATAAAAGAAGAAAAATAAGAAAGAAAATATAAAAACTTTTCAAAATCATAAGCAATAAATATAACATAAAAAATAAATACGACAATGAAAAACAATTACTTAAAGACCAATCTAAAGGTGACTTGTTGAATATTAGGAAAGCTCTGTCATTATAGATGATATCATCCATGTACCAGTTCCACATTTTAAATGCGTTTCGCAGTATGGAATGCAGTGCTCGAAAAAAGTATAAATACAACATATAATTGAATGAATATATACTTTATTTTCATTTTATCAAAATGAATTTTCGATATTTCTGAATTCTAATATGAAATTAAACAATAACCTTTACAACACATAGAAGAACAAATATGAACCTTACAAAAGTTCACCTTATAAACATTATCATTAAAGAAAATATAGAAAAAAAATATGAGGACATGTTCTAAATTATACATAACATTTCTCTTAATAATCAAGAAAACAACCATTTTCTTCAATTACTTGAATGAGCCGAGAGGCCATGGATGCTGAAAATTCATTTAAAGTGTCTATGGAAATGTTATTCTAATCTTGTTTAGTGGCTAACACAAGATCCTGCTTAGACTGATATTGTGTGCCATTTTTATAATCTTCTCGGGCTAGAAGGCCCCATAAATTTTCTATTGGATTGAGATCGGGACTCCAAGCCTGCCAATCAAGTAAATTTACTGAATTAGCTTCAAACCAGAGTTTTGCATTTTTAGAAACGTGTGTGTAAGCGTTATCCTGTTAGAAAATAGAGTCTCTTGAAGTACTTAGTGGGGCCTCAGGTAACAAATGTTAGCTTAACATATCAACATATTTGTCAGAGTTCATTTTGTAGTTGGTAAAGATTATAGAAGTGGTTCCGTTTGCTGCAAATGTGCCCCAAATATTACTGTTCCACCACCGTATTGACGTTTGTAAAAAACTTCTTTGGTTTTGCGAAAATTATATCAAAAATAGCGAAGCCCATCAAGATTGAACTTCTTTTAGTCCGAAAAGATTACTTGAATTCATTTTGGATTGAGAATAATTTCTTTTTTTGAAAACCACTGTTTTCTTTCTTTATTCCCCTTTTTAAGAGGATGACGTGAAATTAACTTTCCATACCAAATATTCGAATGTTTATTCAAAACTCATTTTGAACTGTTCATTTTGTACTGTTGGTGTGGACATGGTAAGTCCAAATTTCTTCTAACCTCATTTGATGTTTCCTTTTTCTCACAATTTCTTCTTGCAACCATTCTCTTCTGTCGATGAGTTAGAATTTCTGGTATTCCAGTTAGTTTTATCATTCCAAACATTCCAGGTTCTTTTAAAAAATTATAAATTACAGTTTTAGATCTTTTAAGTTTTTTTCGAAATTTCATTCCCACTCATTCCACATTCTTTAAAAGTACGAATTTTCCCCTTTTCAAGTTCACACAGATAAGTTCCTTTTGGCATCGTACAACAATCGTGCAGAAATGAGACAAGTGTTGAATTTTGTTTAGAAACCCAGACTTTAAATTTGAAATTACCATTTTTTGCTTTCAAATATGCAAATTTTACTATAATTTTAAATGAAAAAACAGTCGTCCTTATATTTTTCTCCAAGATCAAATGGGTTTATAATTTATAAAGTAAATTTATACATATTTATTTTTGGAAAATTTAACTAATTTACATGAAAAAGAACTTAATTTTATCAATATTTTTAAGAAATTTGCATACATTTACGTCTAGAAGATTTCTAGATTTGTCGAGTTTTCGCTTGTCCCTAAACTGTTTTCTCGCATTGTAGATGACATCAGCAATTCCAGTATGAAAATTTGTCTTTTACTACAAAAATTAAGCTTTATAATTTTTTTAAATTCTTTTTTAAATTTACGTTCACGTTAAACATCGAAATTGCACTCAGTTGTAATAAATAACATTGCTATGAATTAACATGAAAGCGATCTTATTATTTACGTACTGAAGTAGAAAACTCTTGTTCTAAAGATTATGCGTACATATCTGCAAATTATTAATTCCCATTTTATAATAACATGAAATTCCTAGGTCAAACATCCTCTTAGAAAACTTCGGAATACAGATAAATACACAGATACAGTGATAGATAGAAACCCCGATGTTAATTGTATAAGTTAAAGAATATAAAAATCAGATGTAAGCAGCACAATACTGTCTATAATGCAATGAATGTACTTCTTTCCTAGTTAAAAATGATGTTTATGATCCACTGCAGTATTTTTAACGTTAAATTGTACATTTGACACTTTTCTGGCTGACAACATGCAAAACTATCCCAAATAAATTATAATTTACCCAACTCTAAATTGAAAATTGTCAATATTGATAGTATCCTCAATAAATATAGACTATATATTAAAATCTTATAACTTGACGTCATTTTTGCAATTTTAACGAAATTTTCGTCAATCTGAGGCGAAAGTCGTCGATGTTTCTACAGATTATAAACAAAGTACGCCAAATGTATCGCCAACCGTTACAGACACATGGACAGAAGAGCATTTCTTATACATTAGAAGGTATGTCCGTTGCTTGGCGAAATTCAAAATTTCCAATATGTTACCTCCCATTGATGTCACTTTTATCAATGTCGCGTCAATTTTATTACTATAAAAAAACTGATGTGGGCAGTTCATGACTTTCTTAAAGTAATGCAATGTATTTACTACTTTTACAGTAAAAATAAAAGAGGTTATTCTTATAGTAGATATATTTTTTCCCAAGATATTGAATTATCGTCAAATAGTCGTTATTTTCTTTGATTTAGCGTCATTTTTATCCATTTACGAGATTTTCTTTGATTTAGAAAAATTTAAAAAGTTGCCAGGATGGCGACATTCCGCCAAATTTGTCGCCAAAATCTCGCCAAGCGTTATGGATGGAAAACTCAGTTATTCTTATAGCATATAAATGACTATTGGCGTTCAAATACCAAAGTATTACTCAAAGTATCTCTTTTCCTGAATAGAACGAGCTGCGGATCCACGAAAATGATGTCACCAAATTTATCGCACGATATTACATATGAAAAGTGAACATGTTTCTCAATAGGAATTATTTTTTTTTATTTTATATAATTTTTGGATAATATTTTTGAAAAATGTGCAATATCTCAATAACGGTTTATGCTTGCTTTCTAAAATTTATGTTAATCGTTTTCTAATGAAAAATTACATAAGGAATGTCTATTTGCGTAAATTTATTAGAGATCTTGATTTTTTGATGATTTTTTCAATATTTCACTCAAAGATTTAGAGGGTTCTGAACATTCGATTGCGTATAAAATCAATAGGGTTCCAGTATTCACGGATTGTCACATTTGTACCAAATTTCGTTCGAATCAGCCCATTCGTTCGTCAGTTATCGTCTCTACAGTCTAACTGACACACACACACACACACAGACATCACATCATAAATGTTCGATTCGTGGTCAGGGATGCCTGAAACGCGTTCTTCCGTCGAAAACTTGAATTCGAATTTTCGACCCCGTCACAGTACTTTCCTTATATATCAAGGAAAGTATAAATCGTATTGTCATGTATAATTGATGCACGAAACTGTTGTTATTACTTTCCTTATATACATAATGTATAAGGAAAGTATTGCGATGGGGTCGAAAATTCGAATTCGAGTTTTCGGTGGGAGAGCACGTTTCAAGCATCTCTGATCACGAATCAAATATTTTTGAAGTGATGTCTGTGTGTGAGTGTATGTGTGTGTGATCACAATACTACATTATTTTATTATATTTGAAAACTTATACCTTTATCGAAAAAAATGAACTTCATTCAAATGACGGCTTTGAAATATAAATTGCTTGGATTAAACTTCTCTAAAATGAATCATCACATTCCTCGGTAATAATTTTAGAATTATCATATTACTACGATAATTTATTATATTTGAAAACTTCATCGAAAAGAACTGAAATTCATTCAAATGACGTCATAGAAATATAACACTCCTGGCTCTCTCTATAAAAGCAGCATTTCATTCATAAATAATTTTTCATTCATGTCATTCATTACAATACTATAATACTTTACTTTATTTAAAAATAAAGACCATGGAGCTACAAGTAATTAAAGTCTATGCGTGAAACTTCATCGAAAAAAAATCGTCCTTCTCTTTGTAAAATCAATGAATATTTCATTCATATCTGCTATGCAGACTCCATGAACTAAATGATTTTGTGTTAAAGAAATACAGCAATTCTAATACAACTCATTCTACATATTTTGATGCTTACATTTTACATAGGTGAAAAATAGGCTTCGTAGTAGAAATAATCAAATTTGGATGAGCATTTAAATTCAAATATATTGTATTTGCGTTGTTTCAGTATGTAGATGCACAGAATTTTAGCAAAAATAAAGTGGTTTTAGGACCGATACAACACTCAATATGAATTAAAAAGACTTAAAAAATCACGATTTTGAGACAAGATGGATGCCATATTTCATTTTGAAGTGGGTCATGTGATATTTTCATATCATGGTCACGTGATCGCTTCATATAAGAGGTGTAATTATTATTTTTATTTTTATTTTAAAAACTACTGAATATATTTCGCTGATTTTTTTTATATATTTTATGGAATAATTTAAATTATACCTAAAACTTTCGAAGCAATTTTTGGATTTTAAATCCGCTGAAATGTTTGAAAAATTAGGTCCTATAGGGCTCAATATATTTCATTTCTTCAACCCGGATTCAAACCAAAACTAATTGGATGATATTATTCATTTATATTTCCAAAGGTCCTACAGACCGTCTGAACAACACATTAAAATTCTATTTTAATTAAGCCATTTTTTCGGCAGTTATCGTGCTGACGGGCAGACAAACAGACAGACAAAATGAACAAAGTCATAAACACTTTTCAACTTTGTTGTAAAGTGTTAAAATTCAACAGAACTTTGGAAAAACCCCTTAAATACCCCAAAACATACCAAGAAATTTTCAATCGCAACAGATATTCACTGGTAGACATTATATTTAATTGCTTTAAATAGAAATTTTATGTTCTAAGTTTCTTTGAGATGTACAGAATGACCAATCGAAATGGATGGTTTAGAATTTTCACAAAGGAGATGGATAGCTTTTACACTTCTCTATGAAAAGTTTACATTCTAAGGACTAGAGATCTTATTTCATTTCTCTAAAAATACTACAGATATCATGGCAGAATACCATGGAATCATTTACTGTGAAAAACATTTTCAAAACATAATTCCAAATTGTTCCCTTAGTCCTACAAAGTACGAGCATGATAAATATGTAGGATCACAGCAGGTATACAACCATCGTCATATTCCCTTTCACTCGCTTTCTTCTCATTCACACACATTTTGCCTTACTGAGTCTGTGTAGTGTCTGGAATTTATAAAACTTCCTTATGAGGAACGAGTCTCATTTCTGGGAATAAGCTTGCATAAACAGTTTTATGTTTATATTTTGACAAAAAGCCAGAAATATTAACATCGCAGAAATAACCATGGTTTGCTGATTTGTCTGTTTACGCCATATGATGGAGCCCTCAAACGGTATTGCTATTTTCATGTTTTTTTAAGCAGTCGCCTTTGTCCCGTGCTTTTTTTTTGTGTTACATGAACATGATGTACATATAAGATTAGGTGCCCTGTTTCCGTCTTGGTTAAAGTTAGAACTTTCAAAGTATAACAAATATATTTTTTTTCAGATCTGCAGCAATTACACATTGTGAAGATTTCACTGTGAAAGATCCACAAGCATAACAGGACTTGTTTGGGTCATGAAAACACTTTCATGAAGTTATAATACACTGTAAATAATAGAGAAATGACGCAGCTTCATTTTCATTATTTTTACAGGGTGATTAAAAAAAGATGGGCCAAACTTTACGAGGTAGTAGTGCACACAAAACCAAGCATTTTTCCTCATAGTTTACGACATCGGGAATGAAACGTAAAGGCGCAGTGGGCGCATAATGGTGAAACCGATGAGGTAAGATGAAAATACAAGAATTTCTTATAAGTTATAAAATGACATTTGAGCAATTACTGCAATTATTGTTTATTAAGAGAACGACCGCCAACCTGAATGCACCCACATCTCTCGACATCGATGGAGGAAATGGCAATCTCTCTTGAACAGACAAGGCATATCGCACATTTCGGCAGCTGAAATTCTAGCGGCGACATCCTTTTCAGAATCAAAGGGAGTGTCAAGGGAGTGTTTTAAAATGTCCCAACAAAAATAAGTGAAGACAAGACAGATCGGGCTATCGTGGGTGCCAAGCTATGGGACCACCTCGCCCAATTCATCGCCTTGTAACGTCTCTACTTTTCATTTCCGACCCTGTAAGTTATAACGAAAATGATAGATTTCCTTTTTACTACTATATCGTGAAGTTTAGTCCAACTTTTTCTTAATCGAAATATATATAGAATTTTACTGTGTTTTATTAGTGGAAGTTGTCTGGAAAACTGTTTTAAAATTGTATTCTTGTAATTTTAGAGAAATGTTATAATAATTTCTAAATACAAATGTTTTAATTATCTTTTTTAACACTTTAACAACAAAGTTGAAAAGTGTTTATGACTATGTTCATTCTGTCTGTCTGTATGTCTGTCCGTTAGCACGATAACTACCGTAAAAATGACCTAATCAAAATGAAATTTTAGTATGTTGTTCAGACGATCTGTAGGACCTATCGGAATATAAATGAATAATATCACCCAATTAGTTTTGGATTAAATTCGGGATGAAAATATGAAATACATTGAACCCTATGGGACTTAATTTTTCAAACATTTTTAAGCGGATTTAAAATTCACAAATTGCTGCGAAAATTTTTGGTAATATTAAAATTGTTCCATAAAATATGTGAAAAAAATTCAGGGAAATATATTCAGTAGTCTTTTAAATAAAAATTAAATTTATAAGAACCCCACTTATGTGAAGCGCTCACGTGACCATGATATGAAAAGATCACTTGACCCACTTCAAAATGATATATGGCATCCATCTTGTCTCAAAATCGTGATTTTTAAAGTTCTTTTTAATTCATATTGAGTGTTGTATACGTTTTAAAACCAATTTATTTTTGCTTAAATTCTGTGCATCTACATACTGAAACAACGCAATTACAATATATTTGAGTTTAAATGCTCATCCAAATTTAATTATTTCTACAACGAAGCCTATTTTTCACCTATGTAAAATGTAAACAGCAAAATATGTAGAATGAGTTGTATTAGAATTGCTGTATTTCTTTAACACAAAATCATTTAGTTCATGGAGTCTGCATAGCTGATATGATTGAAATATTCACCGATTTTACAAAGAGAAGGACGATTTTTTTTGATGAAGTTTTACGCATAGTGTTTAATTGCTTGTAGCTCCATGGTCTTAATTTTTAAATAAAATAAATTATTATAGCATTGTGATGAATGACATAATTGGGAAATTATTTATGAATGAAATGCTTTTATAGAGAGAGCCAGATTATTTTTTCTATGACCTCATTTGAATTAATTTCAGTTGTTTTCGCAGAAGTTTTCTAATATAATAAATTATTGTAGTATTATGATAATTCTAAAATTATTACCGAGGAATTTATAACATTTTAGAGATGTTTAAAACAGGTAATTTATATTTCAATACAGTCATTTGGATGAAGTTCCTTTTTTTCGATGAAGGTTTAAGTTTTCAAATATAATAAATTAAAGTAGTATTGTAATAAGTTTTAAAATATTATCGAGAAATGTATTGCATTTTAGACATGTTTAAACAAAATTCCATTGAAGTTGGAATGTGTTTCATAATTGATGCTTTAAGCATGATTGATCTTTCTTGTTAATCTTGACGTGATTGCCAGGATATTTCTCATCTTTCAAAGCTTTTGATAGAAACTGCTAATTCCAAGACCACAAACTTTTACCCTCGAACTTGAACTTTTTTCGAAGTTTTTAATATTGAGTTCTATAAAGTGAGGAGGCAACATGAAGTAATTGAAATGTTATTTAGGTTATTTGTCTACACATATTGTGTGCTTGCATAAGCAAAAGAAATTGAATGGACATTTTTGTATTAACTAATGGTTATTATGAGATATTATATTAAGCTGTATTAGAAGAACATTTGATGAAGCACATTATTTTTAAATCTTTGAAAGTGTTATGAGTAAAATTGTTTCAAAGGTTTGTGTACTAGATTAGCATAAATAGCCGCCTTTGCTTTTATTTCAAGAGTTTTAAAATATTAGGCATTTTATGAATAATATTTTAAAAAAGGATAATCTGCTTTGTAATAAATTCTTTATATTGTTCTGCAGGATAAGTTTGGTTACCATTTCATTTAAATAATCCCAGTGTGACTGCAATGGCTTTTGTCAATCATATATCCAAAAGAAATATATTTTCTTTTTTTTTGAGTATTTGTTTGTAAGATATTATTTATAATTTTTCTAAAAATATATTTAAATATTATTTTTACGTTCATAAGAAACCACTTTGAAGGATCAATTTTAAATGCTCTTCTGATTATTGAACGAATATAGTAGAATATTTTAATATTATATCTTACTGGAGAAGTTCAAACTAGTAGTTTCATAGAATATTCTAGCATAATTTTTCAAGCATATATTGTTTACAAGCATATATTGTTGATAAAATGAAATACAATGAAGCCTATATGACATAATTTTTCAAACATTTTTTAAGCGAATTTAAATTTCACAAATTGCTTCGAAAGTTTTTGGAAATATTCAAACTATGCCATAAGACAGATAAAAAAGTTTTCAGCAAAATGTATTCAGTAGTTTTTAAATGAAAATTAAAATAATAATTGCAGCCTTTATATGATGAGATCTTGTGACTATTATAAAGAGATCACGTGACTATTATAAAGAGATCACGTGACTATTATAAAGAGATCACGTTACTATTATAAAGAGATCACGTGACTCACCTCAAAATAAAATATGACATCCATCTTGTGTCAAAATCGTGATTTTTAAAGTTCTTTTTAATTAATATTTAGTGTTGTATCCGTCCTTGTTGCCAGATTTGCCGGTAGACAGACTACGCCCTCAACTAGTTCCAGGGGCACTGAAAGATGACCAAAGACGTTTAACTGGGATCTTCCAATAATACATAAGAAAATTACATAATATTTGGACAGAAAACACATTACCGATTTAGATACAAAACTAATCACAGATTTGAATCCCGACAGCAAATGTACTTTTGTTTGCGGGGAACTATTTTACTACCAATTGCATCACAAATAAAAGAGTTTATCTCCTAGTTACGCCATAATCATTATTCTATGCTCGTTAAATAGCAGGTATTGCAAAACGATAATGGAAATTTTATTAAGATTCACATTACGTGCCCTACAGATGCGAATTCATCCTTTTCTTTTGCTTCTTATTGTGCAATCTTATGATATATACAGCAGAAACAAACACGTAGAATTTCAATTTATTTGAAATCACTTTATTTTTGATGTGTTAAACTTTTTTTTCTTTGATTCTGTTATTTGGTGCATTTAGAGAAGTTTAAGTCGTCAAACATATTTCCAGTTTTGAATGATTATGTTTTTTCTTTGGTTTTGTTATAATTATATTGTTTGCTTTGTCATGATGTATAATAATAAAGAAATATGATTGCTATATTACTTTGACTGTTGGTTGCGTAGCGGAAAATCAAAGCAATCCATAGCTTTTTTTCCATTGCAAATTTCCAATCCATAGCAAATTTAGTATCGTGGTAATTCATGTCAGGATAAGATAATGTCCAAAGTTACTTTTGAGTGACATTTTTTTAATTCGAAGTAGGAATTTATTTATTTTATCTTAACGTACAATGTTAATCAATTTTTGCAAAAACTGATTTATTAGTGATCAAAAACAATATCACAGAGGTTCCGTCTTAGAACAATCGGAAAAATCAAATAATTCCCATATTAAAAAGCTTTGAATGGAATATGTACTATAAATAGAAGAATTTTGTGAATTTTTAAATATATATACTCTTCAGTATTGGAAACATAATTGGTTTCAAAATTCTTACATAGAAAAATCGATTGACAGTCCTATATCCATAATTAAACAGGGAATTAAAATCACAGTGTAGAGTTTAAATATTACACACTGCTATAAAACAAATTGTTTCTGGAGTCATCCGTTCATTATTTCTCATTTTTGAAAGGTATTAGTGTCGCTTATATCAAAACACAAGACGGGTACTGCATTATCCAAAACTCAGTTTTCTGTGTCATGAGTGGAGTTATTAAATCGAAAATCTTCCCAGTGTAGCGCATACGCATGTGTACAAAAGCCGAGTTTGCGGTTGCTATGATGTAAAGATCAGAAAACAATAAAGTAAAAAAGAAAAAAATAAAGTAAAAAAGAGAAAACAACAAAATAAAAAAAGATAAAAAAACAAGAAAGTAAAAAAGAGAAAACAATGTGAAAAAGAAAAAACAAACAAATTTAAGGTGTATTGAAAAGAACAGTACAATTTTTTGAAGGAACTTTTTATTTGCAGTTAACATCATTTACAGAATATTTATTTATCCATTAAAGCTATTTTTATGGAAGAATGCCCGGAAGTATGGCCAAACCTTCTGTCAAACTTTTTTTTTTACACATTTCCTGGAAAAAATGAAAATAAGTTTCAAACAAAAAATATATATACATATATGTACATTGATATATGCAATATTTAAATTGCCTTCAGTAATTGTTGCGTAATTCCATGTGAAACAGCTAAATCTGTAAGATGGTTTCTGATCGACCAACTTCAAATTGGATAGAACTTTAAATAAAGTGGATACCGATTATAAAAAAAAAAATTACCCATTAAATTATTATTGACCGGATAAGTGAAAAACAAAGTAGAATATTCGTTTATTTTAGTATTTTGTTTTGATTCGTCAAATTATTTTATGTCAGTAGTGTATAAAAAGACATTGAGTATTTTAATTTTGGTATTCGGCAAATCATAGAATATACGTTTAAAACGCATGTTATCAAATGCAGTAGAAATAAATATGTTATATACCGGATAAAATTGCGAAATTTGAGTTCTTTCATCGATTCCAATCAGACATGATTTTGACATTTACATATTGCTTGCTGTTAGAGGTTATTTTTTTGGATCAGAAAATGAAAACAATTTTTTATTATATTTGCTTGCTATTTTTTCGTTTTGACGTATTATTAGATAGGTAGAGGAAATTATATACAATAAAGTCATCATAGGAATAATTGAAGTATTTTTAAGCTACCTTATGATGATTAAACTATTGGTTGAGTTCATATGGAAATCTAGATTTGTATGTTCATATGAGTTCATTTTCTAATAAATATTCTGTCATAATAATTTTGTTGATTCAATGTTGTCGAGCCCATGCGTAGAAAAATGTTCATATTCGAATTTTTAAACACGAAGCTTAGCTGTAATATTACTTGAAATCTTTTATATGATTCATGTGTACATTAATTCGGAGATGCAGAGGATTGTTGATTTGGCCTATATATGATATATTACAAGTTTTATAAACAATTTTACAAATACAAATATAAACTTTACAGAAGGTTGGATTATTACAACTATTGATTTCGTTGCAATTACTATGCGGAGACGATTTACATCCATATATATATATATAAGGAAAGACAAAAAATTCGACGCTCCAACGAAGAATTAATTATTTGATGTATTATTAGACAGGTAGATAAAATTATATACAATAAAGTCATCATAGGAATAACTGAAGGATTTTTTAGCTACCTTATGATGATTAAACTATAGGTTGAGATCATATGGAAATATAGTTTTATATGTTGATATGAGTTCATTTTTTCAGAAATATTCTGGCATAATATTTTTTTTGATTCAATGTTGTCGAATCCATGTGTAGAAAAATGTTCATATTCGAATTTTTAATCTTGAAGGCACCATTGATTTTGTTACTTTTAGTATGCGGACATGATATAAATCTATATATATATAAATATATATATATATTGTAAGACAGAAAAATTCGACGCACAGAGAAAGAATTATCCAAATGAGAAAACATTTGGTACTTGTAATGTAGATGTACAGAAAAAGAAATGAATAGAATTTTAGAATAATTTGATGATTCATTGCACTGAAAAATCTACACAAAGTGAGTACGCTAATATGGCATTGATGCATAAAGTTACCGGATGGTGTTCTGAGGGATGTCGTTCCAAATGGCCTCTAATTGACGAGCTAATTCGTCTACATTGTGGGATGATAGCAGCCGACGCCCCATCTTAGTTCAAATGTGCTCAATAGGCGAGAAATCTCGGGATCTAGCTGGTTAAGGAAGTGTTGAAGACCCAGACCACACGACTGACCGAGATGTTTACAGCAGCGAGATGTGAGGCCGGGAGAAGGCTAAGGAAATGTGTCTTAAACAAGTAGCCAATTAATAGAGAAACGTGGGAGTTCTGGCATTACATTGCTGAAAGTTCGCCCGTGTATCGTGAAAGGAATGACAATACAACGAGTCGTAGAATGTCGGTAACGAACCGCTGTGCTGTGGTGGTGCAACGGAGGACTAGCAAAGGGATCCGGCTATCAAACGAAATGGCACCCCAGACCATAACTCCCTGTTGTCGGGGCGTGTGGCATGTGGCAGTAAACGCAGCAACCTGGCGATGTCCAAGCTGTCTCCACACATGTCTACGCTGGTCGTCGGGAATCAATTAGAAACGGGAATCATCACTGAACTCAATTCGTTCCTCCCAATTCGAGCAATCCCACGTTGATCTGGCTCGCCACCTTTGCAATCGCTGTTGACAGTGCATACTATTCAGTGGCAGGCGGCGTAATGGACGCGGTGTGTATAGATTCAGTTTCCGTAGTCTTCCATTAATGATACGGGCGGACACTTTCGTTTTTTATCACACGTTGGATGGTTGATAATTACGAATCTCGTGCTGTTACAGCTGCTTTAACAATCGCTCTATCTTTCCGTTCTATCGTCACCCTAGGTAGTCCGCTGCCCTCTGAAATCAGCCATTCCAGGCCGTTCCTACCCAAATGCTGTGCGATTCGACGGTGTGACTATCCAGCCTCATTCAGTCCGACCGCACGTCCACTTTCAAAGACGACCGCACGTTCCACTTTTTGCCCATAGTGGCCGCGAATACGCTAGCGAGCCATTGATATAATCAAGGTACGTAAACGCAATCGAAATCCAATGCACGTATTGTTCCTGAAAGCGGAGTTGGCTCCTTATGTACACCATTAGGGTGCTCAGTGTCAATGCGCAGCAGTCCCGAGTTCATTCATTGGCTGCGAATTTTTAATCATTTCCGTATTCGGTCGAAATGTGTTTGCTGGTAAAATTTAATTACTATCGGATTATTTTTCGGGGTGAGTCGATTTTTTTGTCTTATATATATATAAGACAAAAATATTTGTCTACATATATATATATATATATATATATATATATATATATATATATATATATATATATATATATATATATATATATATATATATATATATATATATATATATATATATATATATATATATATATATATAATTTCTATATATATATATATAATGTCTATATATATATATATATAATTTTTTTGTCTCTCTCTCTCTCTCTATATATATATTTAAATAATAAAATTCAATCCCATGAAGTTAAAAATTCAAGAAATAGAAGGGCGCATATTGCCGCACTATGAGAGATTTGAAATACAAGATTTAAAATAAATAACGATTATAGAGTTGGAATGATTGTGTTTACAGGATTGTAGAAATATCAAGGGGGATTGCGACCCCTTTTTCTAGTTGGAAACTAGTTTTGACATCATGAAAACGCACTCACCTCTATAATCATTATTCATTTTATTCATTTTAAATCTTATATATATATATATATATATATATATATATATATATATATATATAAATATATATATATATATATATATATATATATATATATATATATATATATATATATATATATATATATATATATATATATATATACATATATATATATATATATATATATATATATATATATATATATATATAGTGTTTAAAATATTGAACTATTTTGAAAGTTTGTTCTAATTTCGATAGTTTAGTTTTTGAACTGTTCTGAAATTCTAAAAGCGAATAAAACATGTACAAAACAAAAATTTGTCCACATAAACCCATTTCGGCACCTTTTCTTCTTTTTATAGCATTCGTGTCAGAAATGGCATATTTCCTCGGTTTTCATTATATTTTCAATTTAATTTATTTTACTCTTTGCCATTTGCTTCTTTTATTTTCCTTCTTTGCTGTGTGTAGTTTGAAGAATATAATCCAAAGTATTATCAAAACAGCAGTTACATTTTTACATTAGTTATTATGTCGAATATTTATGTTGTTTTTATTTTTTAGCATATTATGGAAACAATTATCTTGCTGTTTTTAATGAAAATTGTGAAACTGTAAATAATTGTGAGACTGTAAATAATTAAGCGAAATTAGTGAGTCGATAATGTTGATATAAAACAACACAATTTTTGCATGTTTGGATAGGGAAAAAGTTGACAATCTGTGTGATGATGGTACACGTTACTATAATCTATATTTTTTATTTGAAAATTAATGTCTATACACTCTTCTACCAGAATTATTTTATAATACAGTTTTAAAAGTATATAAATCACATCTATTTCGAGCTTTACTTTATCAAGAAGTCCGTTTTATACATTACCTCATCACTGCATATACATTACCTTTTTACTGCATTCAAAACCCATTTGACAGGGGCAGTGGGGTTTGTAGATGTCATTCACAATATCAATTGGTTCGGCAGTGCATTTACCTCCTGTATAAAATACGCATTTTAAGAACAATGAAAAATTTAACCAATCATAGTAATTCCTGAAAAGAATGTTTAAGTTAGCAAATATGTTTGGTCATTAAACAGAATTTTGACAAATTGTGCTTTGTTTCTTAACTATTCTTGATGCTATTTATTCTTTAAAAGTGCATAGTTAAAAACATTTCTATTTTCATCTTTATTTTGGAAAGTTTTTTGACAACAGGTTGTTAGTAAACTCGATACGACAAAAAATATCTAATGTGGTCAGCATGTGGTTTTACCTGCAAAGAGCAATGACTTTACTTTTTCCACAACAAAATAAAAGTAAACAAGACATACGGCATGATGTTTTTGGTTTTAAATTGAAATTTCTCTTGTTGGCAACTTAATAGTTCGAACAAAATAATTGTGTCATACCTATGGGCAAATTTGCTCTCAAAATGCACTTAACAATGATATAATACCTAGGGAAATAAATATTATTGTAGAAATTATTGGGCATCAAAATATACAAAATGCTTACAAATTGTATCTTCTCTCGTGAATGGAGTGAGATATATCCAATAGAATGATATTGACGGATTTGTTGCATAATATTGCATATGGAAAGTCAATATATTTGAAAATACTCTCTACATTTTCATTTATGTTTGTTTTTGATAAACATTTTGATAACGTGCAATATATCGAAGAAATTTCATAATAGCGTTCTAAAGATTTTGACAATCGTTTTGTATTCAAAAATTACGTCAAAAGTGATTATTGATTTAACAGAATTAAAAGTTCTGGACTTTTCATGATCTGATTAAAAATCCAATTAAAAATTATACAATATTTCTAGAACGGTTCAGACCAGCATTCTAATATATGTATCATTGGTTTTCTGATAAAAATTACGTATCAAGTAAATTTGTATTTAGTATTATTGAAAGTCCTGATATTTTTAACAACTTAACACTTTCACTCGAGTTAAACTCACGAGTACGAAACTGACGAGAAGTTGAGTTAGACTCCGGAAGACTCGATTGTGTTTAGAAACAATAGAGTTCAAAGATTCACTAATAATAAGAATCGCACCAAATTATTTTCGCAACACTTTGTACGTAGACTCACGAACACACACTTTGACATTCACACTATAGACACACACAAACACACATGCAATATACACACATTGCCTTAAAAACGTTCGTTTCGGATTTGGAATTGCAGGATATGTGTTCTTCCAAGGAAACTGGAATCCGAATTTTCAATCTCGTTACTAATCATTCTCTATATACTTGAGCCCCTTATACTACAGGCTGACTTATCAAGCATATTGAACCCCTGTAAGGTTTCTACGAACATATGGGTTAACATATTTGGCGGTTTAGGACGTGCTCCAAATATTGATTTTTATAGGTATTTGATAATATTAACAAATTTACAATTGAGTTGTTTTATAATGAATATTAATTTGATTATAGTAACATTTGTAATTGCGCAACATTTATTAACAAGATTCAAAAATATTATTCTCACGCTATAAACAAATTAACAAATAGATGGACATTTTTTTTTTTTTTTTTTTTGCAAAAATCCTGTTTTATTAAAATTTGTAAAATACTTTTATGAATATTTATATTTTACATCTGTCACTATTATAGCATTATATAGAATAAAATATGGTCTTTTATGAGCTCAGAAATACAATGCATAATTTGAAATACCTGTACTAAATAATAAAAAGTTGTTTTTGAAATATGTACTTATGATGGAGCATTTTAAAATAAAATATTATGAAGCACTTTAAAATAAAAATGCTAATTTAATATTGAAGGTACTAAAATTTTAAAGAGGGGCAATTTTGTTATAAACCTGTGAATGTATAGATTAGATAAATACAGCATTTAAAATCTTAATAATAATAATAAATTATATAAATCTGTATTGTAAACGATATATTTTGTATGCCTAGTACAAAAGAATTGCAGTACTTTAAAAGATAATATTTAGGAAATCCTCTAAACTGGATCCTATAAACATAGAGCCAATGTTTACATCAAATGATTGGCGCCAATCATCGTCTTGACGATAAAAATATCAGTGCCATTCCAAAGTAAATTCGTGTCATTTAGACGTAATTTCTATTCGTTTTTAGTAACATAAAATATTTATATATAATTTGAAGCAATTATTAAGTTTGGAAGAGAGAATAACACATTCAGGAGACTACAAACCACGCTTACTAAGATAAGACTATAACAAATGTGTGTGTGTGTGTGAAAATCAATAATAATAATACCACAATTACCGAAATTATAAAATAAGTGTTTAAAATAAATACTTTATATAAAAATAGAAGTTTCAATTACAATATTGAAAATTTAGCTTTCACATGCATGCTCCTTTACCGGTTATTCAATGATTCTGCCGACTATTTATAAGATATTTTTTTATTCCCTCTTCATTTCTGAGAAAGAGAAATTACCTAAACCTTCTTTTACCTAAACCTCTTTTCCTAAACCTTTTTTCTTACCTAAAACCTCTATTAAAATTAATTTTATTAACTTTATTTTGCGGCTTCTAAAATTTTATTCATGAGACCAAGCATTTTCCTTATAAAATTTCAAATCTAATATTGAAAAATATTAGATTTGAACAAAAGTAGCGTTAAAGCTGAAAATGTATTTTCTATTTATTAGAACACCTAGATAATGTACTTTATGATGAGCGTCAGTAAATCATCTGCCCTATCCGAGCTTTGTTAACTTTCGCAGAACAAGTTTTTCGCCGAAATTCTACTCAAACAGTTGAGAAATATTTTCTGAAAAATAAAATGCAATGCTTACATTATTTTAAAACTAAATTTAATACTCAATAAAATATAGAATATAATTTTTATTTTAATCCAAAATATTTTTGGTGCTGGCATCTGTTTTCGTAAATTAATTCAAACCGACTATTTTTATCTTTTAATAGACATTTTAAAGTGTCTATTCCTTCTGATACTGTATTAAATACAAGATATATATAATAACCCACAATCACGATAAGGTCATTGAACTTGGACTTGAAGACAAAGGAACTTGAAGACAAAGCTGCAGTCCTCAATGATGTACATTCAGATCCTCTTATCAAATTTATAGAATGAGAAATTACCTTTCCGTAATTATGGCATTATTATATATGATCTGTTGCTGTATTTTATACTGTATTAGAAGTAATGTACATTTAAAAATATTCATTAAAAAAATAATCAGTATGAATTAACGTACAAGAGATGGCAGCACCAAAAATATTTTGGATTAAAATAAAAAATATATTTAATATTTTATTAGGTATCACATATAGTTTTAATATAATCTAAGCATGGCATTTTATTTTTCACAAAATATTTCGCAACTGTTTGAGCAGAATTTCGAGGAAAAACGTATTCTGCTAAAGTTCAAAATGCGCGGACAGGGCAGAAGACTTACTGACGCTGACCCTTAATGTCTGATATATATTTGTTTTAATTCATCAGCTATGATTTTAAGTAAGTTAAGCATGTCCCGTCCAACAAAATTACTGCTGTAAAGGTCAAGAAATTTGGGACAAAAAGATTGTCGACTTTTGAGGAAGTGTCGAACTGAAGAAGTAACAATCTTTAATCAAATAAATATTAAAAATAAAATTTCCACAATATTATAGGGTAAATAAGAAAGAATTATTCATTATATATGTTCCTGACTAATCATTTACAAAAAGATGGGCTTCTCGGAATAGTCTAAACCGTACTTTACATGTCATTATAAGAATTTGACTACGATTTAAATGGCTCTGATTTAAAGGAGGGTTAATACGAGTTTTTTTCAGCAAGGTGCGCGAGCTCTGGCGGTACAGTTCCGGTCCTGTGATCCCAAATAAAATATTAAAACAATTCTTGTATATTCGTATATGTGTACAATATTTCCGACAAAACAAGTAAAATTATTTACATTCTTATCTATTACGCAAAAAGATGCATATGATCAACCAACGTTCTTCAATTTTTGTACATCTCTGACTTCATCCAAATACTCCGATCATACACTTTTTCATGACAAATATTATATTTTTTCAATTTATCTTTATATTATATGAATTTTAAATATAATGTTCATGACATTTCAATAGCTCTGTATTATCAAAAACCATCTGAAAACGTTAAAAACGAATGGAATGAAAGTTGGCTGTTACATACTTACCATTTGATGCCAATGGCTTACACTTGTTTTTTCCACCAGCTGTTTCAACGCAGCATTCCTTTGCAGTGCACTGTTCTCCCATTTCACAATCCTTCGCAAACTACGAATAAAATTTCTAGACTTAGGGAAAGGCTTGACGTTAACAAGACACATGTTTCAAAAATCTAACAATCTAACAGAAACTATATAAGATGTTTTCAATTTTATTTGACGGAGATGCTTATATTGCCTCCGAAGCCAATTCTTTATTTCACAAATATTTTGTTTTCAACTTATTCCTGGTTTTTCCATCAGCTGTCTTAAGGCAGCATTCCTTTGAAGAGCACTGTGATCCCATTGTACCATCCTTCCCAAACTACGAATAGCATTTCAAGATTTTACAGAGAACTCGATATTAACAAGACAAAATTGTTAAAGGATTAAACAATCTAACTGCACTTTTACTCCTGTTTTTATATTTAATATGTACGTAGCATAACCTATGGTAATGGTTTTGTGCCGGGCTTGCAGTTTCAAATTAGAGTTTTAGCAAGAAGAGCACATTTTAAGTATCCCTAAAGGAGATGTTGATTTATGTGTATATATGTTAGTGTTTGCATGTGCCTGTATGTGTCTGTTATTATGTGCATTCGTGTGATTGTGGAAGAGAATCGAATGAAGCATTTTGAAAAAATATTGTACAATAACGGCAATGAATCCTGGAACCCTATTTAATCTTAACGCAACCGAATGATCGGAAGACTCCCTAATTGTCGAACGAATTTTTAAGAAAATCGTTAAAACTGTAAACGTTCAATATTGATAATTAAATAATCATTACATAACTAATTTTTCAAAAGAAAACAGACGATAAAAACATTTGAACACTGTGATAAACCGTTCTCCAAAGATTTTTTTTATAAATTTATCTCATGACTTACAATTATTAAATTTCTATAATCAAATAATAAAATATTATTAAAGTTTAAAAAATCATAAGTATTATAAATATATTCACTCATCGCATAGAGTGTTATAGAACAAATATTTTTATTTAAATTTTGGATCTAGCTCATTGATTCACGAAAAAATATATTTTGCAATGTTTTCAAATTTTGAGGTTATTACAAGTATCGTTCTGCTTGAACTGATATGCGGCAAAAAGCACCATTAAAATAATAATTACACATTTTATATGAAGTGATCACGTGACCTACTTCAAAATAAAATATGGCATCCATCTTGAATCAAAATGGTGAATTTTAAATTTCTCTTTAATTCGTATTTAGTGTTGTATCCCTCCTAAAACCGCTTTACTTTTGCTTGAATTCTGTGCATCTACATATGAAACAACGCAGATGGATGCCATATATCATTTTGAAGTGGGTCACGTGATATTTTCATATCATGGTCACGTGATCGCTTCATATAAGAGTTGTTATTATTTTTTTAATTTTTATTTAAAAAACTACTGAATATATTTCGCTGAATTTTTTTTATAAATTTTATGGAATAATTTGAATATTACCTGAAATTTTCGAAGCAATTTGTGAATTTTAAATCCCCTTAAAAATGTTTGAAAAATTAGGTCCTATAGGGCTCAATGAATTTCATTTTTCCCACCCGGGTTAAATCTAAAACTAATTGGGTGATATTATTCATTTATATTCCCATAGGTCTTACAGACCGTCTGAACAACATACTAAAATTTCATTTTGATTAAGTCATTTTTAAAGCAGTTATCGTGCTAAAGGACAGACAGACAGACAGAACGAACAAAATCATAAACACTTTTCAACTTTGTTGTAAAGTGTAAAAAATTATGTATGAGATCGACGGCACAATTATTTTTAATGTTGAACTGTACATTTGGTACTTTTCTGGATGACCACACGTAAAATTATTTAGATGACCCCAATTAAATAATACTTTATGCTTTTTGACAATTATCAATACTGATAGAATCATCAATGACCATTGTAGTCCATGTATTAATATATTTTATTAATAAGTTCATCCATTTGGCGTCATTCTCATTAGTTTAGCCTATTTTGCAATTTTAATGATATTTTCGTCAATTTGGGATGGAATTTCGCCAAGTTTGCGATATGTCGCCAACTAAGTAACCAAGCCTTATGAACAAACGGAAAGAAGAATATTTCGTATACACAGAATATATTTTCGAACTAACTAGTTTACCGAAAACTGTGTTAACAAATTTATCGCATAATTTTACATATAAAAAGTGAACATATTTCACAATAATTAATTCTTTTATAGTTTTTGCCGTTATTTACTTTCATGATTTGTTTGATAAAATTATTTGAGGAGGTGCAATATCTCGAGAATCGTTCAGTCTAGAGTTCTAATATTTATGTCAATCGTTTTCTAATTACAAAAAAATTATATAACAAATAATGACTTATTAATATTATTATTGTCTCTGATTTTCTGATTTTTAATGATTTTTCGAAAATTTCATTCGGAAACTTGTGAGACTTCCGTGCATTTGATTGTATTTAAAATCAACAGGCTTCAATTATTCAATAATTGTAATTTCTGTACCAAATTTTTTTCGAAACGCTCTATTCGTTCATGAGATATCGTCTAAAAAAGAATAAGGAAGCCCGCGAAATACACACATACACGCGTGCATCAAATCAAAAAGGATTGATTCCTATTCAGACATGTTTGAGACGTGGCCTACCGTGGAAAACTTGATTCCGAATTTTCGACCCCGTCGCAGTGCCTTCCCTATATCTTATACGCACTATGCATACTATAACGAAAGTAAAAACTTTTTAAAACTTAGGTATAAGTTAAAACTTGCCTAATTATGGTAATATGTGTAAAATATTTTGTTTACGCGTATTGCACTTCAGCAAACAAAATAATGTTTATATGCTACGTGCATTGTGGTATTCCCATAACACATGAATGCATTCATATTGTTTCAAAAGCTGCAGGTCACTTTAGCGCAAACTTGAGCAATGTATGAAAATTTTAAAAATTAGGATAAAGAGAAAATAAATTTCAATTATCTGGAGTGATCTCCCCCGTACAGAAAAATCAATAATTTAATATTTTGAGCTATTTCTTAACAAAATTAAATAAATGAATTATGTTTTCGCATGAACTTGTTTCAGTGCCATTCTACTTAATATCTCTCGGCATATCTTCAAAACCATTAAAAGATAGATATAAAAAGTAAATAACAAGCAAAGCACAAATCATGTTTTCACAAAGCTCTTATATGTTTATAGCAATCGTATTGTCAGTTTGAAGAAGATTGAATATTTTACATTTAAAAAGTCTATAATGCTTAATTATCGAAAGCTAACAGATATATTAACCATTCACAGTAAGTAAGCAATATGTCGTCATCTAAAATTTATATTAGATGACGACATATAATTTATAATATAATATATTTATTGAATAAATATAATATATTTATCATTTATTATCTAAATATAATATATTTATCATTTATTGTCTAAATATAATATATTATCTATAATATAATATATTTATTATCTAAATTTATACAAGAATATAATTGGTATTTGAACCGGGCTCTTAGCTTTCAAAATGTATTTATAATTTCGATATTATAATATTCTTTCTTATAAGAAGTTAGTCTCGCAAAATAATTTCTGTCTTTCACGCAAAGCTATTTCTGACTTTCATCAAAACTATCTCTGATTTTCACACAAAACTATTTCAACCTCATCGGAGTGGAACCATCGCTGACTATTTAACTTGATTTAAAAATGTTTCCCTTAGATCTTAGAAAAACATATTTTAAAGACTATCAAATTTTATAAAATAAACTTTGTAAACAGATCTGTCGATTTCTCCAAAGGAAATTTAAATTCCATGGTGAAATAATACAGTACATAGTACGAAATTTTGCAATTCTCTCCTTAATTGCATAATTGCCATAGTCCGGGTAGGTATTGCAAGATTTTAAGGTTATTACTTTCCTTATATACATAATGTATAAAGACAGTATTGTGACGGGGTCGAAAATTCGAATTCGAGTTTTGGACGGGAGAGCACGTTTCAAGCTTCCCTGAGCACAAATCAATCATTTTTGAAGTGATGCCTGTGTGTGTGTGTGTGTTAGTGAGTAACTGACGAAGAGTGGACCGATTCGAACGAAATTTGGTACAAAAATCACTATCCGTAAGCACTAGAAGCCTATTGTTTTTATACGCTATCGAATGTTCAGAACCCCCCTAAATTTTCCGTGAAATTTTGAAACAATCGTCCAAAAATAAAAACTACTAATAAAGTTTCGCAAATGGGCATTTCTTATGTAATTTTTCATTAGAAAACGATTGACATAAATTTTAGAACGCTAACACAAACCGTTCTCGAGATATTGCATATTTTTCAAAAAAATTATCAAAAAGTCATATAAAAATAAAAAAAAATATTTCCCATTGATACACATGTTCACTTTTCATATGTAATACCATGCGATAAATTTGGTGACATCATTCTCGTAGAACTAGCTCGTTCCAGTCAGGAAAAAAGATACTTTAAGTAATAACTTTATATTTGAACGCCAATAGTCATTTATCTGCTGTAAGACAAACTTATTTCTCCGTCCATAACGCTTGGTGATATTTTGGCGACGAATTTGGCGGAATGTGGCCAACTTGGCGACATTTTTATTTGTTGCTAATTTAACACAAATCTCGCCAAATGGATAAAAATGACGCTAAATCAATGTAAATGACGACTAATTGAAGAATATGCAATATCTTGTAAAGAATATAAGTATCTACTATAAGAATAATATTTTTTTAAACTGTAAAAGTAATAAATTCAGTAAAAGTAATAAATTCAAAATAATAGAATGAACTTACTTCTTTCACAGTGAAAAAATGATGTATAAAATCGACAGCACAATGTTTTTAATATTGAACTGTACATTTGGTACTTTTCTGGATGACCACATGTAAAATTATTTAGATGATCCCAATGAAGTTATAGTACACGCTACTGTAAATTGGCAATAACAATATTGATAGAATCCGCCGTAAGCAGTGTAGTCCCTGTATTAACATATTTTTATAATTAGTTTATCCATTTGGCGTTATTTTCATTACTTTAGTCATTTTTGCAATTTTAATGATATTTTCGCCAATTTGGATGGGATTTCGCCAAGTTCGCGATATGTCGCCAACTGTGTACGCAAGCGTTATAGACGAACGGAAAGAAGAACATTTCGAATACACAGAATATATTCTCGAAGGAACTAGTTAACCAAAAACAGTTTTAACAAATTTATCGCATTATATTACGCATCAAAGGTGAACTTATTTCACAATAATTAATACTCTTACAATTTTCACATTTATTTACTTTTAAGATTTTTTTTATAAAATTATTTGAGAAAGTGCAATATCTCGAGAATAGTTCAGACTATTGTTCTGAAATTTATGTCACTCGCTTTCTAATTAAAAAATTATATAACAAAAAATTACCTACTAACATCATTATTGTTACTGATTTTCAGATTTTTAATGATTTTTTGAAATTTTTATTCGGAAATTTGTGAAGCTTCCGAGCATTTGATTGTATGTAAAATCAACAGGCTTCCATTATTCACTAATTGTAATTTTTTGTTCCAAATTTTGTTCGAAACACTCAATTCGTTCGTGAGATATCGTCTCCAAACGAACAAGGATGCGCACTGCATACACACACAGGTACATCAATTCAAAAACGATTGATTCCAATTCAGACATGTTTGAGACGTGCTCTTCCGCGGAAAACTCGATTTCGAATTCCCGACACAATACCTTCCCTATACATTATACGTACTACGCTTACTATAATGGAAGTACAAACATTTTAAAACTTAAGTATAAGTTAAAATATGCCTAATTATGATAATATGTGTAAAATATTTTGTTTACGCATATTACAGTTTAGCAGACAAAATAATGTTTATATGCTACGCGCATTGTGGTACGTCCACAACACATGAATGCATTTATTTCCTTTCAAAAACTGCAGTTCAATTTAGCGCAAACATGAGCAATGTATGAAAATTTTAAAAAATAGGATAAAAATAGAATGAATTTCAATTGTCAGGAGTGATCTTGCTCCACTAAAAAAGCAATTTAATATTTTAAGATATTTCTTAGCAAAATTAAATAAATGAATTATGTTCTGAGCGAATGTGTTTTCGTGCCATTCTCCTAACTATCTCTCGGCATAACTTCAAAACTATTAAAAGATAGATATAGAAAGTAAATAAAAAGCAATGTACAAATAAAGTTTTCACAAAGCTCTTCTATTTTTATAGCAACCGTATTGTCAATTTGAAGAAGATTGAATATTTAAAGCTAACTGATGTATTAGCTATGCACAGGAAGTGAGCAATTTACCGTCATCTAATATTTATACCAGAATGCAAGTGACATTTGGAATGGGGTTTTAGCTTTCGAAATATATTGAATAAAATTTTGCTATTTTAATAGTCTATTTTCCAATATATTATTCACGCAAAACCATTTCTGACCTTCACGCAAAACCATTTCTGATTTTCACCAAAACCATTTCTAAATTTCACACAAAACCATTTCTGCATCATCGTAGCGGAACCATCGCAGACTTTTTTTCTTAATTTGAAAAAAATATTCCTCTTAGATCTTAGAAAAACACATTTTAAACACTATCAAATTTTATAAAATAAACTTTGTAAACATCTGTGTCGATTTCTCCAAAGGAAATTTAAATCCGATGCCGAAATATCGCAGTACCTATTACGAAATTTTGAAATTCTATCCTTAATTGCAATTTTTGCTCAAAATATGCCGATTTGTAACTGTACTATATTATGGTGTGTATGCAAGGGTATCAGTACAGATTATACGACGCATATAGGGAAAAAGAAAAATTATAATATACAATTGCCAAATTGAGAAAAGTAACTTACCACAGTGGTACAGGTCAAAACGAGTAAGGCTGCAATCAATACGAAATTCATTTTCGGTCTTAAAGTGAGTAACTTCAGAGAAAAGATGAACAGTGATGTCTCTAGTGCAAGCTTTGTACTTTTGGAAGGAATAGCGCTTTATATACCGAATCGAGTTTCTTAAAATTAAAAAGAATGTTTAAAAATCAACCTATTCTTGCGACATGCCTTTGTACCTCAATGTGAATGTTGCAAATAGACATGTTTAAATAACAGTCAGACAGTAATTTATTTCTCAGACTGCCATTAAAAAGTACCTAACAATACAGTGAGACGTTCTGCGACGTCAAAATGGGGGTCTGTCATGGAGAACCGAAAGTGCTTATGTAGTTTTAAATGCGCTCATAAAGTGTCCTCAATATATCATACTAATATTTAAGTCTGTCAAAAATGGGGAAATTAACTCCCTTAAAATATGGAGTTCAAAATTTATATTAAGTTTAATTATGGTTTAAATAGTTAGTTTGAAATATTCACCTTATTCGGAAGATGGCTATTTGGCCTCAGTTTTTTACTTTATCATGGACTATACTATAAATATGCAAAATTTCAGGCTTTGATTACATCGAGAAATTTCTGTTGGCCCTCGAAAAACATTTATAACTCACCACTGCGCCTTTCCCGACGAGAAATCAAAAATCTAACTCCTTTAGGTTCTACCTCGTAGCCGACACTATAATAATAATGATCAATCATTCATAAAGTATTGTTTATGAAACACTTTCCAACTGCAATACAATTTAAGTTAAACATCTTTAAAATGCGATACAATCAGCAGTGATATTTTTAAAATTACCACAATACTACATTTATTTAGTATATTTGAGAACTTCAAACTTCATCCGAAAAAATTAACTTTATTCAAATTACGATATGAATTGAATGACGATATGAAATGAAATATAAATTGAATGCTCTCTATGTTAAAGTTGTAAATATTTCATTCATACACTTTTATTCCATTCCTTTCACTCATTACAATACTACAATAATTTATTTTATTTAAAAAAACTTAAAACCATGGAGGTAAACGTAATTTATCGCTATGCTTAAAATCCTCGAAAAAGTCTGCTATAAAATCGTATGTTCTCTATGCAAAATCAATGAATGTTTCATTCATATCAGCAATATTTCAGATTTAAAGAGCTTAATAATTTTGTGTTAAAGAAATTCAGCAATTCTTCTACAACTCATCCTACATCTTTATGTGTTTACATTCTCCATAAGTGAAAATTAGGCTTCATTGTAGAAATAATCAAAGTTTGATAACCATTTAAACTGAAATATATTGTAATTGCATTGTTTCATTATGTAAATGCACAGAAATTAAGCAAAAATAAAGCGGTTTTATAATGCATACAACGTTAAATATAAATTAAAAATAACTTTAAAAATCAAGATTTTGACACTAGATGAATGGCATTGATCATTTAAACTCAAATTTTTTGTAATTGTGCTGTTTCAAAGTATAGATGCACAGGAATTAAGCAGAAATGAAAATATTTTAGGACGGATGGAACACTAAATATAAATTAAAAATAACTTTAAAAATCACGACTTTGATAGTAGATGGATGCCATATTTTATTCTGAAGTGGGTCACGTGATCTCTTCACATAATATGGGTTTAATTATTATTTTAAATTTTATTTCAAAAACTACTGAATGTTTTTTCGTAATTTTAATGGGGTAATCTGAATATTTCTTGAATCTTTCCAATCAGTTTGTGAATTTTAAATTCGCTTGAAAAATGTTCGAAAAATTAGGTCCCATAGTGTTCAATGTATTTCATTTATTTATCCCGGATGCAGTCTAAAACTAATTGGACGTTTTTATTTATTTATGTTCCCATTGGTCCCACAGACCGTCTGAACAACATACTAAAATTTCTTTTTTATAAAGTCAATTTTATGGCAGTTAGCGTGCAAACGGAGAGACAGACATTAATCAGACAGAATGAACAAAGTCATAAACACTTTTCAACTATGTTATAGAGTGTTATGTTGGGATTCATGGTGTAAATTAATAGTTTACAGACTAAGTTTGGTACTGAAAGTAATCGGATAAAATGTCAGGTGCATTTCTTTGTTAAACGTTAAATTGTTAACGTAAGGCATTGGTACTTTGAAACACGCTGTCATAAAAATCTTTATGTTTAATACAAAACACAGAAATAGAAATTTGAAAGAAACTTTTGCATACCAAGGTCACGTCAGTTATTTATTTCGGTTAATAAGCCTTCCATAAAAATCATGCATAATACTTCGATATTAAAATATAAATTGAAGGAAAATAAATTTCTCTTTTCCTTGAAATGACAAAAGCAGCATTTTTTTTTCACAAGATTCTATCTTTTTTATGAAATGTAGTAAGAATCTTAAAAAATCTCACATAAATATACTAAACAATATTCTTTTGAGAATTAAAAGCATCAGCGACTAATAATATTTCACAGAATTTCAGCTACATCTAAAGGAATAATTCACGTCTACCGTGTCACTCGTTTAATAAATGTTTCATGCATTTCCTAAACAAAAAATAGCAGAATAAAAAATGAAAACATTGTTTTGGTTTAAGGGGGCATAGGACCTTTAAACAGTCGAAATTCATTGAAAATAGAGCTATCTTTACAATTTTTTAATTTTAACCAGGTGTATCCCAGATATTCAAATTTTTTCTCTAAACATATAGAAAACCTTTCCTACTACACAAATTTTACTGAAGTCATGTAATTATATGTACATTTTATATTGTTTTTCAAAATTTATGCAATGTTGACAGACATAACGGTGTATGTAGCAGCCGCGCGCAAGATATTTCAAATAATATTATACTTATGGACTTCAATTTGATAATAATATATTTATAACTATTACATCTTTAATTTGTACACACTTTTTAAAATTTTGAAATAAATTTAATATTTTTAAAATTTAAACAAAATAAAATTTTCATTTTCAGTGTTAAAAAACATGAAATAAACCTCTTCACAATTCGTTTTTTACTATTTATGGAGAATTTTTGAAGTACAAATTATATATATGGATGAAACAAGTAAGTCCAAAAAATTTGAAAGTGATTGGTTAAATATATTTTAAGATATGTTGCGCGCAAGGGCTAAAATCTCATATCTGAGAAAAACAGTTTTATAATTTAAAAATGCTTCACTGTTACTTATTATCTTATTTTGTACCTTAAAATGCCTTTAGTTCATAATTAGCACCTTCCCATGTCTGTTATGTAAGAAAAATCAAAAATTTTCTTCCTTTTAGGGGCTACTTGAGCTCTATATGTTGCTTCGGAAACTCGAACAGACGTTTCGCGCAGTCGTTTCTTGTTAGTCAGATGAAGAACGTTTACTAAATTTTTACTTATTTATGAAGAATTGTTATCTATAAATTATGTATATAGATGAAACAAGTAAGAGCAAAAAATTTGAAAGTGATTCGTTACATATATTTTAAAATATATTGCGCGCAAGTGTTAAAATCACATATCTGAGAAAAACAGCTTTAAAATTTAAAAATGCTTCAATGGTACTTATTATCTTATTTTGTACCTTAAAATGCCTTTAGTTCATAATTAGCACTTTCCTATGTCTGTTATGTAAGAAAAATAAATTTGTTTTTTCTTTTAGGGTCTACTTGAGCTCTATATGTTTTTTCGGAAACTCGAACAGACGTATCGCGCAGTCTTTTCTTGTTAGTCAGATGAAGAACGTTTACTAAATTTTTACTTATTTATGAGGAATTTTTATCTATAAATTTTGTATACAGATGGAACAAGTAAGAGCAAAAAATTTGAAAGTGATTGGCTACATATATTTTAAAATATATTGCGCACAAGGGCTAAAATCACATATCTGAGAAACCCGCTTTCAAGTTTAAAAATATATTCAGTGTTACTTATTATAGTATTTTGACCTTTGAATGCCTCCAGTGCATAAATAGCACCTTCCTATTTCTGTTATGTCTGAAAAATCAAATTTTTTCTGCCTTTTAAGGGGTATTTGAGCTCTATATGTTGCTTCGGAAGCTCGAACATCAGCTTCGTGAAGAAGTTTCTTGTCAGTCAGATGAAAAACATTTACTAAATTTTTACTTATTTAGGAGGAATCTCTTTTGTATAAATTGTATATATAGATGAAACAAGTAAGAGCAAAAGCTTGAAAGTGATTGGTACAATATATTTTAAAATATGCTGTGCGCAAGTTGTAAAATCACATACCTGAGAAAAACAGCTGCAGTGGTCAGGCCCCCCACATCAAATTGTGGGACAGGGCACCAGGTAGTGCCGTGGGCCCCATGTAAATTAAGGGGGTGATTATCCCCTCCCCCGGTATCCAACGCATTTTCGACAAACCTAGCTTTAGTAAAATAATTTTTGCTTTATCTTTTTAATTAATTTAAAGTTGCATTCTCTAGTTACAAAATAGTAAAACACAGAAGAAATAGCAATCACTTAAAGAAACGAAAAATTAAATGTATATTCATCAATAAAGTAAAAAAACAGATTTATCCAAAATATCATTATTTGATCAACTTCTATTCCTATTGCCACTCTTTTAACAAAAGTAAGATAAGACACTCTGATTTTGAGTAGTAATCAATTTTTTGTATCAAAATCTCATATATGCAAAGTTTCTGGTTTTTGCGATGAATGATTTTTTAAAAATAGGTAATAGTAGTTTGGATCTTCTAAATCAACTGGTCTCTATCATAGGGATACGAAAAAGTTAATTTTACTTAATATAAAAAGGTGTGTAGCGGGAAATCTAAGCTGCGGATAACGAAGGAATTTAGTACAGAGGCACTTCAGGACCCGGACAAATACATCTCGGCAAATTTCTTTTATTCGTATTAGTTTTTTAGTTATTTTATATTGAAGCACGATTTTCACGCAAATTGGTTATTTGGCGATCGAAAATTTTGTCACAGAGTTTCTATTTTTACACCATAGATAGAATAACGTTCGGGGATATCCTATAACGAGGGATCTATCCTATAACGTTCGTTATAGGATAGATCGAATAACGTTCTTTCCAATGGTATTTGAACCGAACCGAACCCGTAGAACAACCAATTCCTTATATTTATTTATTTGCTGTCTAATGGTCTAGCGGCCAAACGACCGGCATTTGTAAACATATTTATTTATTTATTTAAAATACATCAAAATGTGTATATTTTAGATTATTTCGTACTTAAATATGTGTATATATCTTCGTATTCTAAAGAAAAAAAAATTACTACATTATTTTAGTTTTCGTGAATTTTCAAACAAACGCATAAAATTAAAATTTTAGGTACATTAATGAAATACATATATTGTTTTTTCTCCCTGGTGAACGTTTGAGCTCATGAACGTCAAAGCCTTGGAGCTCACGGTGTAGTTTAAATCTAGTCTTCTCTCCTAAGAAAAGATTCCATTTTGTTTCTTTTATTTATTTATTCTGTTTTCCTGCTTTCCACAGTTGCGAAACGAAAGGAAGAAATGAGTTGAAAATTGAGGCGGTTTGAAAGCGATATGGAAATTGGGTGGATTTATCTGTAAATGTATTGTTTAAGTAGCGGAAGCTCATTTAGGACCCAGGCAACGATGGGTTGATTTGTTCTAGTAGTATGTAAATGTCCAACCGGGGAAGATGAAAGTCCAATTTGCATCCTATGATCTCCTAATATGATTAATTTTGCAGTATGACATGTATCTGAGACCTATATCCCTTAACTATTTTAATTTTGCGTTCAACAGTATATTAGTTGTAAAAATTTCTACAACTATTATGAGTTATTTAATAATTTGGAAGAAATTACAACTTTTCTGCAAATTTTAATTGTTTTATTTACTTCTCAGAGAACGAGAAAATTATCCACAGACCCAATAACTAAAATATCTGATGTATCTAACACAAAGCTTTACCAGAAAATGAATATATTTTGATATCCATAAACAGTAAAAAATTAGAACTTCCTTATGACGCGAATTGGGTGATGGACACCGATTAAAATAAATATACCTAATCACATAGAAATCGTTAAACTCTCTTGAGAGATATTACACGCGTTGTGAGAATAGTAAAATTTCTAATACACAAAAGCGGTTTGTGATAAATCCTAAATACATTTACAGTTTATTTCCGGTTAAAAGTACTTAAATTATCCACACAATTCATAAAAAATATCACATTTAACTTTTTTAATTTTTTACCATGGATAAAAAAATTCAATGTCTGGACGACGGTACATCCTACAAATGGTGTAATTTACTTTTAAACGAAAAAAAAATCAATATTAAATCTCTATTTCTGTACATATATAGGTAACATTATTATTTTGTGTTTTTTCAGTTTTAGGAATAAATGTTTGAAAAAGCCTTCTCTTGGTCCGATCTCACTGAAAATCGTTATGTTTAGGCGATTAAAATAATCAGACGATACTGTGATTGAATATTTCAATCTGTTCGAGAAATACTATACTTTCGAGAGATACTATACTTCTTGAATTACTAGTTCGTTTTTGGGATGATTTCAATGAGTAAATCAATCCAAAATTTTATACAAATTTTAAATATACAAGTATTTTACAAGAATAATTTTATAAAACTATATAAAATTCTGATAAAATAAAAAATATGATGTGGACAGCAAATGACCTTCCCTGCAGACTTATATTCACGTTCTCTTTATTTTAATTAAATTTAATTCACTTTTAATTCAATTTTCGTTTTCATTTGGTAACTGGAGTTATTTTCAAATATGGCATAGAAAAAATACGAAAAAACTAAAATATCTCGAGAACGGCTATCGCTAGTGGAATGAGATTGGTCTTACGCTTTTTATCGTTAAAAATTACGCATAAAACAAGCATTTAATGGATATATTTGAGCGCACGCAGTTTTTTATTTTAGATTTTGACGATTATTGCCGGACATTTTGCAACAAAAGACAGGTTATTTTTTTCCGAATCGTACCAAAATCTAATCAGCACCAGGGTCACCCACGAGCGACATATCTACTGAATTTTGTGAAATTTGGTCAATTAGTATTTCAGCTAGAGTGAATACATGAGATTTTGGGGGGCCATTTCGCAAAAAAGAGGCGGGTTCTTTTATCCCGAGTCGTATCCAACACTAATCAGCACCAACCAGATTCGCCCACAAGTGACTTACCTACCAAATTTTATGAAATTCGGTCAATTAGTTTTTAGTTAGAGTGGATACATAATGTGGACAGACAGACACACACACACACACACAGCTAGACAGACACACGCACAGACGTCACGCTAAAAATATTTTTTTCGTATTCTAGAGGTCTCGAAATGCGTAGATCCGTCGAAAACTCGAGTTGCGATTTTAGGCATGATTCCAATACTTTCTCTATACATTACCATGTATTGCAGGGAAAGTAATAGCGTTCATTCTAATATCAAGATTTTGCAGCAATTAAAAATAATGTTGAAAAAAATATAAGAATAAAATTAAACATACCTTGTGCTAAATTTTCTTAATTACAAATAATTAATTGAAGAATTTATATGAGTGATAAACTGTTACTAAATAAAATAATTTTTTACATTCCCTTATATTGAGATCTTTGATTTTTCTCATCAACACAAACTGAACAACTTCGTTTTCAGAGGACCTACTACTCACTTGAACCTTGCTTGGGAACATTTTGTTAGACAAAAGGCCTTTCAAGGACGATCCCTCGTCTTCCAGGATGATATACAACATTCTGCCGTCAGGAATCTACCCAAAATGTCCTCCAGAACTGCAAAAGACAGTCCGTAGACTGGACACCCTGATGTGTTAATTGCTTTGGGACAACTGAGCGTTCCCATAAGATCTTATCTATATGGGAGGGGAAAAGATCCCTCTAGACAAATAAATAACCATGACACAGTGCTCACTCTCTGCGAATACTTGTTTTTTTCTTGTAAAGGCATTTATTTTATCAGTTAAATGCTTGCAAATTTCGGAAGTCAAATTAGAAACAATTACTTTTATTGCCCTGGGAACCAAAGAGGTCTCTTTGATGGAAGCTGGTCCCTCGTAAAGGTTCTTCCCCTCCCTTCAAAATTGGGCTATTTACGGGAAGTATTTATTGTTGTGTTGATGGTATAGCATTCAAGGCATCTTCCTTGTACGCTACGGGCCCCCGTCTCTTTTTTCTTTTCACTTTTTTGCAACAGACGTGGAATCAAAGAAATAGAACAAGCTCCCTCACGTATCACATGTTAAATTTCTACAATTCTTTGGGTTTTATTTTATATTTTTAAAAGACTTGCGTTTGCTTTCAATTTATTCTATATGTGTAATTTCATAATTGCACAAAATATGCTTTATTATATCATAAAAGAATTTTTATTATAAATTCATATGCACAAATAATACTGTAAAAAAAATTTCTTCAGACACCTTCGCGGGCCCCTATCTTTCGCCGGGCCCTAGGACCATGGTACCAACTGACCCCCCCCCCCTTTGTGGGGGCCCTGGCAGTGGTACTTTGATAAACTGAAACTCTAGTGACAAGAAAAGAATGAGTTACAGAAAATTTGACGTATTGAAATTGCTTAAAATTACAAAAATATATAACAAATATGACTTTCGCACATGGAAAATTTTGAGTTATCGCAGTTCGGCTAATTAATGTTTGGCTGTAGTTTATTATACATCCTGTGTTATTTTATATCTAATTTAGCATCAAAATGCACCTGATGCATAAGTAATTCCTTCCTCTTCCTCTTGTCATTGAAAATCAAATGTTTTCTGCCTTTTACGAGCTTTTCAAACTTCATATGTAGTGCTAGAGACTCGAAATTCCATCACATTCCATTTTTCCTACACTACGCGAATGGTTTTTTGAACACACTATTTTATGATTATTTTTCCACTTTTCATACCGAGGGCCACTTTTCTTACTTCTGTAGCTGTTGCAACCTTTACAAAAAGAAGACATTACTTCGGTTTCAATAACCTTCCCGCTTTCTGCTCCGATTAGTGTACACACACCTACACGTGGCGAATGCCCCCTTTTTTTCCAACTACCATCTCCACTTACAGTAATATCTTTCGAAATATTTGATAATTCTCTTTCGTCCTGGACAGCAGTTTTCATTGAAGATTCAGCTACAACAGATGTGGCATTTAAAGTCCTGCGATTAATTTTATTATATGATTTCTGAGAAACAGGCGCTGGAAGACCCATCGTAGAACAAAAAGTAGATAAAGCCGATAAACCCTGCCCTATGCATCGCATAGAAAATAGAGCTCTTCTGTTTATTTCTGGAATATTTTTCTTAACACCAAGCATTTTTGAATTTTTCACAGACTTTAGTTCATCACAGCTATCACAATATACAAGAAATGTTGATGCTAAACCCATTGAAGATTTTTCACGTATATTTATTGTTAAATGACATATTTTGCAGCACAAAACATTTGCAAGCTCCTTGAAAAGTACTGATATATCAACTATTCTATATTAATGTTCTTCAGATGAAATATGTGACTTATCAAGTGAAAGTTCATCTTTTGAGCTGAACAGTTTTTTTACTTGAAGCACATAGCTTAGGCGTAGAATCGACATTTTGTCATTCGAACACTTTCGGATTGTTTTTGTTTTCAATTACATACATATTTCATTGAAAACGTCTTCTTTTCGTTCTTTTACCGGAACGAGATTTAGTTGCCGGTGTATCCATTATTAGAAAGCAAAAAGCAAAAAGTTTATATTAAAAAATTGCACCAAACAGTCTTGTACGTTGAAGTTTACACAAATAAATATGCAAACGTGAAGAAGTTTGTAATGTATAATTAAAAAATAGATTAACTGTATTTTAGTTTAAAGTTCTTATGCTTAAACAACATAAATGCAGCAAATCAATCCTAAAAAGTAAGAAAATATAATGAAAAGTAATTATGAAACTCAGAAGAAATTTTCCACGTTATAAACAAATTAACGGCTCTAGAATATAAACAAACTGGGCTGAGCAGTTCAGTAGAGGTGAGTAGTTGCCTTCCTACTGCTGCAGAAATAATTAAATAAATAATTAAGACATGGTGGTGGAAAAAGTATTAGATTTACATGACAAAACAGCAAACTGCAAACGTAAACAAATAGTGGCGTCCCTTTAAAAATGGCGGCGATGGCTGACATGAGAAAATTTTCAAAAGTGTATGTTGCATAAAAGCTCATAACTTTAGAAATAATGCGAATTTTAGAATGCGGTTTTTTGCACAGTGTTCAGAAATATTCAAACATTCAGAATAAAATAAAATTGAAAAATTGATTTTTTGAAGGTTTAAAGGTCCTATGCCCCCTTAAAGACTGGAAATTTACTTAGAGTAGATTATTTTTCAGTGCATCACCTTTCAGCTTTTGCATTTGATAGTTTTGTCAAAAATGTTTGTCTATCTTGAGCATGATAATCTGAGTCACTTTTTCTACATATTACAATTTTAACTTGTTTATAATATTCACGTTGTTCCGGATTAAACTGAAACAAAATTTAAGCTTTGTAAAATGTGAAATATTTTTACCATAAATCTGATCGTAATGGTAATGAACCAATGAAAGAATATGTAAATCCGTTAAATCGTGTACATGTTATACCGGGCATTTTTCTCAGACAGTCTTGCTGTCAACAGACAGCCTTTGTTTAACAGACAGCCTTATAAATCTGCTTGCTGTTTGTGTGGGCCAATGCAGAAGGATAAATCTTAAATCTAAAACATTTACTTGACTGGGTCTTATTTATTGTTGATAGTTTTACTAAAATAAAACATGTATTAAAAATATATACTTAGCTGAGAAACATATTTTATAATTTATCATTTTTAACGATTTTACGAAATTCATTCGTTATAGGATGATAACCTTTCCATTAGAATTGAACTCAGTTCTATTCCCTGAAAAAAATACCAATCGCGATGTTCCGCATATATTACACATACAACTGTGTGTTCAAATTTTCATTTATATAATATATTAGCAGTATACCCGTTCTTCGTACGGAGTATATAATATAAAAAATTTATAATTCGCAATCATGTGCAAATTCTATTAAAATATTAAATTTATTGTTCCTAAAGATAAGTTTAAGAATATGTGTTCTCACAATGCATAATTGTCTTCAAAGGCAGATCTGAAGAATACAACATCCTGGCCCCTTTCGTAAGCAAATTTACAATTAGAAAAAAAAAGGAAGTGAATCAATATATGCAACCCTGTACTACTTATATTGTCGCAGATTAGAAAATATGCCAGTGTGTTAGTATAAGGTTATCCGTATTAAAATATAAGTCTAAAAATATTTGCCAAAATAAAAGAGATGACGTAATAAATTGAAAATATCAATAATCCCCGTACTCTTTATACCAGAAGGTCATAATTGATTCCAATATATGCCAATATATATCAAAACATATGCCAATATACCTGTACTATTTATATTCTCGTAGATTGAAAGATATACCCGTCTATTTGTAGAAGATTACTCGTACAATTTACAATATATGAGTTTAAACAATTTTTGTCATAATAAAACAATTGCATAATGACTTGAAAATATCAATAATCCCTGAATCAATAATCCCCGAAAATATCAATAATATTAATGTTTAAACCTGAAGACCGTATTTGATACTATCCAGTCAAAAATGCTATAAGAAAAATCAAATCGTTTTATTCTAAAATATATTTTTATATTTTAGATTAGATTAAAATATATTTTAGTCTGTTAATTTTAATAATAATTTTTTCAAATCGAAAAATTTATTATTAAAATTAACAGACGGATTTAATTTAATTGCGTTTCTGAGTAACATGATATAAGATAGAATCTTCCTCATAAACTGCGAAATTAAATGACCATTTTGATTTCTTTATACTTTTCATTGTTCAGTAAAAACTTGTTTTAATTAAACGATGGAGATAGATTTTCCTTTAAATCGCGTTTCAAACAATTCATGTTTTCTGAAAGTGACTAATTAGTGCAAAAAATCTCTCTCTAAACTTAGAGATATTATTTTAATTCACTTTCAAACGATTTTCAAGCTTTCCATTTGGATAACCCACTGAGTTAGGGAGTAGAACTCCTAGGAAAAAGTTTCGTTTTTCATTAATATCTCAACAACCCCTGATCTTAGATACTCGAAACTTGGGCCAAATTTATGGGGAGCTACTTCAAGGCTATCCACAAAATTCCACTAAATTCGTTTCAGCCGTTCTCTCGTGATGGTGAGACAAACGAAAATTTCGTTTTTTACTAATATCTCGAGAACCACTAATTGTAAAAACTCCAAACATAATCTAAATTTTAGGTGAGACTATTTCCAGGCTACCCACAAAAATTCATCACATTCGGTTCATCCGTTCTCACGTGATGACGGGACAAACAGACAGACAAACATATTTTCAATTTTATATATATAGACTAGCAGCATACCCGTTCTTCGTAAGGAGTATATAATATAAAGAAACTTATAATTCGCAATCATGTGCAAATTCTGTTAAAATATTAAATTTATTGCTCATAAAGAGAAGTTTAAGAATATCTGTTCTCACTATGCAAAATTATCTTCACGGGCAGATCTGAAGAATAAAACATCCTGAACCCTTTTGTAAGCAAATTTACAAAAAAAAGGAATTGAATCATTATATGCAACCCCGTACTACTTATATTGTCGTAGATTAGAAAATATGCCAGTGTGTTAGTAGAAGATTACCCGTATTACAATATGAGTCTCAAAAATATTTGCCAAAATAAAGGAGATGACGTAATAAATTGAAAATATCAATAATCCCCGTAATCTTTTACCAGAAGGTCGTAATTGATTCCAATATATATCAAAATATATGCCAATATACCTGTACTACTTATATTCTCGTAGATTAGAAGATATAATGCATTTGTAGAAGATTACTCGTACAACGTACTATATATGAGTTTCAACAATTTTCGTCATAATAAAACAATGTCATAATAACTTGAAAATATCAATAATCCCTGAATCAAAAGTCTCCGAAATATCAATAATAATAATGTTTAAACCTGAAGACCGTAATTGATATTATCCAGTCAATGAACTTTATTTTATATGCATATCTTTATTTTATTCAAATCGGAAAAGATTTAATATAAAATTGTATGCCACATAACACACTGGATCCGTTGCTAAGCGACATGATATCATTTACTTTAAATAAATTGATGGAAATCATATCATCTGAATAATGCGACCTCCATGGAAGGTTTGGCGGCATTTTAGTCAATTTAGCGATAATTTATAAAATCCCCAAATTTATCGCCAAGTGGGACTGTAGAACAGATAGTCCCATTTTGCGACAAATTGACGAAACATCATCACAATACTATCCCCTAACGAAACACAATTATTTTCATTTATTAAGCGCGATTTTATCAATTCTGTGGTATTTTTATGGACTCACAAATATTTTTATCAATTTAATGATATTAAAAAAATTCGTTAAATGTGTTACTAAGTAGGATGGAAGGACTGTCCGACAAATGCTACCGAAACATCATTTCAGTACTCTATTCTAAAAAAACAAATCATTGGTTTGCGTCATTTTTATAAAATTGGAAACATTTTCGCTAATTTGGTAAAGTTTAAGAAAAGTTACCAAGTTATTTAGAGATATTCCGCTAAACTCGTAGCTCTAAATTTGCAGATCTGAAGAATAAAATATTCTGATCCCGTTTGTATATACTAAATGAAAACACTAAAATTGTATTATAAGATACAGCCGTTCTACTCTTTTTCTGCTTCAACAATCGGTTAAATGAATTTATTGGGTAAACACAATATATGAGTTTATTAGCTAAACACAATATATGAGCTGGAAACCTCTTTGCTAAAATAACTGAAAATGATGTACGCAGTTCGCAATTTATATAATTAAAAGAGCAACCAAACCTTTCATTTAAAAATATATTTTTACATCCATTTATTTATTATTCAAATAGAAAAAATAATAATAAATATTAACAACACATTTATTTACATTCCGTTGCCGAGCAACATGATATAAGATAGAATCTTCCTCATAAAATGCGAAATTAAATAGCCATTTTGATTTCTTTATACTTTTAATCGTTGAGAAAAAGCTTGTGAAATATAACCACAGAGGTAGATTTTTCCATTTAAATTCATGTTTCAAACAATTCTTGTTTTCCGATAGTGACTAATTAATGCAAAAATCCTGCACCAAACTCGGAAATAAAGTTTTATTTCATTTCGCCGTTTTAAACAAATTTTCATCCTTTCCGTTTGAATAAACCACGGAGTTGGAGAGTATAACTCATAGGAAAAAGTTCAGTTTTTGATTAATATATCGACAACCCCTAGTCTTAGAAACTCGAAACTTGGACTAAATTTATGGGGGCTATTTCAAGGCTATCAACAAAATTTCATTAAATTCGGTTCAGCCGTTTTTCCGTGATGATGAGACAAACGAAAATTTCGTTTTTTACTAATATCTCGAGAACCACTGGCCGTAGAAACTCAAAACACAGACTATATTTTAAGTGGGGCTATTTCTAGGCTACCCACCAAATTTCATCAAATTCGGTTCAGCCGTTCTCCCGTGATGATGGGACAAACAGACAGACAGACAGACAGACAGACAGACAGATTTTCAATTTTATTTATATAGATTAAGTAAGCCAAAAAGCCCAGGTAATATTTCCTGTTCTTTTCTTTTTAAGGGATCTGTTTAAAAAATATATATTTTAAAATTCGTGTAAGGTAATTAAAAAATGAATTTATGTGGCCAAAATAGGATATTTGCATAACTGGCAATAATGCACTGACCGTATTAAATTTGTATCAGCTGAGCCAGTTTTTGAAATGAAAATGAATTCAATGTTGTACACGCTACAGTATTGCTAATCGTTTTCAGTGTACGCAAATGAAATATGTCCAAAAGATTTAAGCGATATGTTATATCGATTATTTAAAATTAGTTTACAGTTTGAGATCATGATAATGAAGAATGTTTTTCAGTTTTATCCCAATACGTTTGAAATAATAATTCTTTAAAATACATATTTAAGTTGAAAGAAATTATAAAAGAAGAAAAAAAAGAAAATTTAAAAGACGACAAATAAAAAAGAAAATATAAAATAAGAAAAATAAGAAAGAAAATATAAAAACTTTTCAAAATCATAAGCAATAAATATAACATAAAAAATAAATACGACAATGAAAAACAATTACTTAAAGACCAATCTAAAGGTGACTTGTTGAATATTAGGAAAGCTCTGTCATTACAGATGATATCATCCATGTACCAGTTCCATATTTTAAATGCGTTTCGCAGTATGGAATGCAGTGCTCGAAAAAAGTATAAGGACAACATATAATTGAATGAAAATATACTTTATTTTCATTTTATCAAAATGAATTTTCGATATTTCTGAATTCTAATATGAAATTAAACAATAACATTTACAACACATAAAAGAACATATATGAACCTTACAAAAGTTCACCTTATAAATATTATCATTAAAGAAAATATAGAAAAAAAAATATGAGGACATGTTCTAAAGTATACATAACATTTCTCTTAATAATCAAGAAAACAACCATTTTCTTCAATTACTTGAATGAGCCGAGAGGCCATGGATGCTGAAAAGTCATTTAAGGTGTCTATGGAAATGTTATTCTAATCTTGTTTAGTGGCTAACACAAGATCCTGCTTAGACTGATATTGTGTGCCATTTTTATAAACTTCTCGGACTAGAAGGCCCCATAAATTTCCTATTGGATTGAGAACGGGACGCCAAGCCGGCCAATCATGTAAATTTACTGAATTAGCTTCAAACCAGAGTTTTGCATTTTTAGAAACGTGTATGGAAGGTTATCCTGTTAGAAAATAGAGTCTCTTGAAGTAATTAGTGGGGCCTCAGGTAACAAATGTTAGCTTAACATATCAACATATTTGTCAGAGTTCATTTTGTAGTTGGTAAAGATTATAGAAGTGGTTCCGTTTGCTGCAAATGTGCCCCAAATATTACTGCTCCACCACCGTATTGACGTTTGTAAAAAACTTCTTTGGTTTTGCGAAAATTATATCAAAAATTGCGAAGCCCATCAAGATTGAACTTCTTTTAGTCCGAAAAGATTACTTGAATTCATTTTGGATTGAGAATAATTTCTTTTTTTGAAAACCACTGTTTTCTTTCTTTATTCCCCTTTTTAAGAGGATGACGTGAAATTAACTTTCCATACCAAATATTCGAATGTTTATTCAAAACTCATTTTGAACTGTTCAGTTTGAAATGTTGGTGTGGACATGGTAAGTCCAAATTTCTTCTAACTTAATTTGATGTTTCCTTTTTTTCACAATTTCTTCTTACAATCATTCTTTTCTGTCGATGAGTTAGAATTTCTGGTATTCCAGTTAGTTTTATCATTCCAAACATTCCAGGTTCTTTTAAAAAATTATAAACTACAGTTTTAGATCTTTTAATTTTTTTTCGAAATTTCATTCCCACTCATTCCACATTCTTTACAAGCAAGAATTTACCCCTTTTCAAGGTCACACAGATAAGTTCCTTTTGGCATCGCATAACAATCCTGCAGAAATGAGACAAGTGTTGAACTTTGTTTAGAAACCCAGACTTTATATTTGAAATTACCATTTTTTGCTTTCAAATATGCACATTTTACTATAATTTTAAATGAAAAAACAGTTGTCCTTATATTTTTCTCCAAGACCAAATAAGTTTATAATGTATAAAGTAAATTTATACATATTTATTTTTGGAAAATTTAACTAATTTACATGAAAAAGAACTGAATTTTATCAATATTTTTAAGAAATTTGCATACATTTCCGTCTAGAAGATTTCTAGATTTGGCGAGTTTTCGCTTGTGCCCAAACTGTCTTTGCGCACTGCAGATGACGTCAGCAATTCCAGTATGAAAATTTGTCTTTTACTACAAAAATTAAGCTTTATAATTTTTTTAAATTCTTTTTTAAATTTACGTTCACGTTAAACATCGAAATTGCACTCAGTTGTAATAAATAACATTGCTTTGAATTAACATGAAAGCGATCTTATTATTTACATACTGAAATAGAAAACTCTTGTTCTAAAGATTATACGTACATATCTGCAAATTATTAATTCCCATTTTATAATAACATGAAATTCCTAGGTCAAACATCCTCTTAGAAACTACGGGATACAGATAAATACACAGATACAGTAATAGATAGAAACCCCGATGTTAATTGTATAAGTTAAAGAATATAAAAATCAGATGTAAGCATCACAATACTGTCTATAATGCAACGCATGTACTTCTTTCCTAGTTAAAAATGATATTTATGATCCACTGCAGTATTTTTAACGTTAAATTGTACATTTGACACTTTTCTGGCTGACAACATGCAAAACTATCCCAAATAAATTATAATTTGCCCATCTCTAAATTGTCAATTGTCAATATTGATAGTATCCTCAATAAATATAGACTATATATTAAAATCTTATAACTTGACGTCATTTTTGCAATTTTAACGAAATTTTCGTCAATCTGAGGCGAAAGTCGGTGATGTTTCTACAGATTATAAACAAATTTCGCCAAATGTATCGCCAACCGTTACAGACATATGGACAGAAGAGCATTTCTGATATATTAGTAGGTATGTCCGTTGCTTGGCGAAATTCAAAATTTGCAATATGTTACCTCCCATTGATGTCACTTTTATCAATGTCGCGTCAATTTTATTACTATAAAAAAACTGATGTGGGCAGCTCATGACTTTCCTAAAGTAATGCAATGTATTTACTACTTTTACAGTAAAAATAAAATAGGTTATTCTTGTAGTAGATATATTTTTTCCCAAGATATTGAATTATCGTCAAATAGTCGTTATTTTCTTTGATTTAGCGTCATTTTTATCAAGTTACGAGATTTTCTTTGATTTAGTGAAATTTAAAAAAGTTGCCAGGTTGGCGACATTCCGCCAAATTCGTCGCCAAAATCTCGCCAAGCGTTATGGATGGAAAACTAAGTTATTCTTATAGCATATAAATGACTATTGGCGTTCAAATACCAAAGTATTACTCAAAGTATCACTTTTCATGAATAGAACGTGCTGGATCCACGAAAATGATGTCATCAAATTTATCGCACGATATTTCATATGAAAAGGGAACATGTTTCTCAATAGGAATTATTTTATTTTATTTTATATAATTTTTGGATAATATTTATGAAAAATGTGCAATATCTAAATAACGGTTTATGCTAGCGTTCTAAAATTTATATTAATCGTTTTCTAATGAAAAATTACATAAGGAATGTCTATTTGTGTAACTTTATAAGAGATCTTGATTTTTTGATGATTTTTTAAATATTTCACTCAAAGATTTAGAGGGTTCTGAACATTCGATTGCGTATAAAATCAATAGGCTTCTAGTATTCACGGATTGTCATATTTGTACCAAATTTCGTTCGAATCAGCCCATTCGTTCGTCAGTTATCGTCTCTACAGTCTCACTGACACACACACACAGACATCACATCATAAATGTTCGATTCGTGGTCAAGGATGCTTGAAGCGCGTTCTTCCGTCGAAAACTAGAATTCGAATTTTCGACCCCGTCACAGTACTTTCCTTATATATCAAGGAAAGTATAAACCGTATTGTCATGTATAATTGATGCACGAAACTTTTGTTATTACTTTCCTTATATACATAATGTATAAGGAAAGTATTGCGACGCGGTCGAAAATTCAAATTCGAGTTTTCGATGGGAGAATCCCTGATCACGAATCAAACATTTTTGAAGTGATGTCTGTGTGTGAGTGTATGTGTGTTTGATCACAATACTACATTAATTTATTATATTTGAAAACTTATACCTTTATCGAAAAAAATGAATTTCATTCAAATGACGGCATTGAAATATAAATTTCTTGGTTTAAACATCTCTAAAATGAATCATCACATTCCTCGGTAATAATTTTAGAATTATCATAATACAACGATAATTTATTATATTTGAAAACTTCATCGAAAAGAACTGAAATTCATTCAAATGACGTCATAGAAAAATAACACGCCTGGCTCTCTCTATAAAAGCAACATTTCATTCATAAATAATTTTCCATTCATGTCATTCATAACAATACTATAATACTTTATTTTAGTTAGAAATGAAGACCATGGAGCTACAAGTAATTAAAGTCTATGCGTGAAACTTCATCGAAAAAAAATCGTCCTTCTCTTTGTAAAATCAATGAATATTTCATTCATATCTGCTATGCAGACTCCATGAACTAAATGATTTTGTGTTAAAGAAATACAGCAATTCTAATACAACTCATTCTACATATTTGGCTGTTTACATTTTACATAGGAGAAAAATAGGCTTCGTAGTAGAAATAATCATATTTGGATGAGCATTTAAATTCAAATATATTGTAATTGCGTTGTTTCCGTATGTAGATGTACTGAATTCTAGCAAAAATAAAGTGGTTTTAGGACGGATACAACACTCAATATGAATTAAAAAGAACTTAAAATATCACGATTTTGAGACAAGATGGATGCCATATTTCATTTTGAAGTGGGTCATGTGATATTTTCATATCATGGTCACATGATCGTTTCATATAAGAGGTGTAATTATTATTTGTATTTTTATTTAAAAAACTACTGAATATATTTCGGTGATTTTTTTTTTATATATTTTATGGAACAATTTAAATATTACCTAAAATTTTCGAAGCAATTTTTGGATTTTAAATCCGCTTAATGTTTGAAAAATTAGGTCCTATAGGGCTCAATGTATTTCATTTCTTCAACCCGGATTCAATCCAAAACTAATTGGATGATATTATTCATTTATATTCCCAAAGGTCCTACAGACCGTCTGAACAACACATTAAAATTTCATTTTAATTAAGCCATTTTTTCGGCAGTTATCGCGCTGACGGGCAGACAGACAGACAGGCAAAATGAACAAAGTCATAAACACTTTTCAACTTTGTTGTAAAGGGTTAAAATGCAACAGAACTTTGGAAAACACCCTTAAATACCCCAAAACATACCAAAGAATTTTCAATCGCAACAGATATTCACTGCTAGACATTATATTTAATTGCTTTAAATAGAAATTTTATGTTCTAAGTTTCTTTGAGATGTACAGAATGACCAATCGAAATGGATGGTTTAGAATTTGCACAAAGGAGATGGATAGCTTTTACACTTCTCTATGAAAAGTTTACATTCTAACCACTAGAGATCTTATTTCATTTCTCTAAAAATACCACAGATATTATGGCAGAACACCATGGAATCATTTACTGTGAAAAACATTTTCAAAACATAATTCCAAATTGTTCCCTTATTCCTACAAAGTACGAGCACGATAAATATGTAGGATACGATAAATATGAAATAACCATGGTTTGCTGATTTGTCTGTTTACGCCATATGATGGAGCCCTCAAACTGTATTGCTATTTTCATGTTTTTATGCAGTCGTCTTTGTCCCGTGCTTTTTTTTGTGTTATATGGACATGATGTACATATAAGATGAGGTGCCGTGTTTTCGTCTTAGTTAACGTTAGAACTTTCAAAGTATAACAAATATATAGTTTCTTCAGATCTGCAGCAATTACACATTGTGAAGATTTCACTGTGAAAGATCCACAAGCATCACAGGACTTGTTTGGGTCATGAATACACTTTCACGGCATTACAACACACTGTAAATAATAGAAAAATGACAGAGCTTCATTTTCAATATTTACGCAGGGTGATTAAAAAAAGATGGGTCAAACTTTACGAGGTAGTAGCGCACACATAACCAAGCATTTTTCCTCATAGTTTACGACATCGGGAATGAAACGTAAAGGCGCAGTGGGCTCATAATGGTGAAACCGATGAGATAAGATAAAAACACAAGAATTTCTTATAAGTTATAAAATGACATTTGAGCAATTACTGCAATTATTGTTTACTAGCCGCCTTTGGCGACCAGCCTGTTCGCTACCCTTGAAAATCCTGACAGTGGCAAGCTCGCTTTTTAACGATGCTGCTTAGCGAAAAAGTTTTTTTTTTTAAGATTGTCCCCACCACCACCCGATGCATAAATGCACCGCGACAATCTCCATAACTTTCTTTTTATTTATTTATTTATTTATTCAGTGTTTAAGTTTTTTCATTGTGGTCCCAACCACCACCCGATGTAAACAATACATCGCCACAATTCAATCCAGCATAATGAGCCAGAAACCTTTAAAAAGCAAACACTAATTCAGTTTTTAATTGTGCCTAGGCTAAAAAGCGTGTAAAAAGCAAACACTTATTCGGGTTTTAATTGTCCTTAGGCCAAAAACCGTATAAAAAGCAATCAATGATTAAGTTTTTTCATTGTGGTTCCAAACAGCACCCGATGTAAATAATACATCGCCACAATTAAGTTTTTACAATACAACAACAGAGTACGCCACAACAATACGTCGCCACAATTAAGTTTTTTCATTGTAGTCCCAACCACCACCCGATGTAAACAATACATCGCCACAATTCAATCCATCATAATGAGCCAGAAACCTTATAAAAAGTAAACACTAATTCGGTTTTAAATTCTTTTTTTTTTTTAAAGATTGTCCCCACCACCACCCGATGCATAAATGCACCGCGACAATCTCCTTAACTTTATTTTTATTTATTTTTTTATTTCTTCAGTGTTTAAGTTTTTGCATTGTGGTCCCAACCGCCACCCGATGTAAACAATACATCGCCACAATTCAATCCAGCATAATGAGGCAGAAACCTTATAAAAAGCAAAGATTAATTCGGTTTTTAATTGTGCCTAGGCCAAAAACCGTGTAAAAAGCAAACACTTACTCGGTTTTTAATTGTCCTTAGGCCAAAAACCGTATAAAAGCTTTGGCGACCAGCCTGTTCGCTATCCTTGAAAATTCTGACCGTGGCAAATTCTAACCATGGCACACTCGCTGGCGCGACCTACCAGGAAAGTGTAAGGTAACTGTTTGGACGGCCAAGAAGTGCCACCCAATTTAGACCGGAACTCAGTGAGGGAGGCATCCACAGGGACCGTACCCTCCTTCCCCTACCACCAACCTCTCGGAAGGACTTACGGTCCCACATGTTTAACGTGATCGTACTCCGCCTGAACACAGCGGTAGTTTTAGTAGTGGCGGAAATCGAACCCGGACCTACCGAGTGCAATTCCCGCGCGCTAACCACTGGGCTACCGCGCCCTCCACGACAATCTCCATAACCTTCTTTTTATTCACCCAATTTAGACCGGAACCCAGTGGCAGGGTCATCCACAGGGACCGTACCCTCCTTCCTCTACCAACAACTTCTCGGAAGGACTTACGTACCCACATGTTTAACGTGATCGTACTCCGCGTGAACACGGCAGCAGTTTTGGCAATGGAAGGAATCGAACCCGGGCCTTCCGAGTGAAATTCCCACACGCTAACCACTGGGCTACCACGCCCTCCGCGATAATCTCCATAACTTTCTTTTTATTTACCCAGTTTGGACCGGAACCCAGTGGGGGAGGCATCCACAGAGACCGTACCCTCCTTCCATTTAAAATATCCATAAATTCAAATATCCATTTATAAAATCCATATCATTCTATGAATCATCCATATCGTTCCACCAATCCATAAATATAATAATTTCAAATACATCACCAGAATTCAATCCACCATAATACAATCATTTAAATTATTTAAAACATCCATAAATTAAAATAACCATTTAAAATATCACATAAATATAATTATTTCACTCGATGTATCCAATACATATGCTAAGCTCTTAATACATTTAAAACCCGAAGCGTGGTGGTCTCCATGGAGACGGGGGAAAAACTACTGCGGTGGGAAATGTCGGGGAGAATCGGTTCTTCGCCGAGTATTGGGCAAGAAATATAAAATCATGACGTCTTTAAAATTGCGATCCTACAGGCAATTTTCACTATTTCTTGACCAGATTGGACTTGTAAGAATGCCAGATGTTTGACCTTTCTAAAAATGTAAATTATTAGTCGAAATTCTGAGTACTTTTTACTATGCGAGAATTTAAAAACCAAAAATCGTTTTTTTGAGTCAAAAGTGACTTTTGCTTTAAAATCATAAAAAAATATTAGAATTTGTCCCTGAGATTTGAAATTGATATATTTTTACTCGAAATTCTCTGCTCTTTCCGATGGTGTGATTTGTTTTTTTCTACAGTGTCTGGATCGTGGAGAAAAAAGAGCAAAAATGTCAAAAAACGGTCGAAATCTCATAAAACATTAAATAACAAAAAAAATAATTAAAATTTTAAAAATCGGTTTTCACGTGTCCCCTTCCCACCCCCCAGGGTCTCCAATTGCCAAATTCCGTAGCTCTCCGACGCGCGGTCGCGAAACGTATAGTGTATAAGACAGACAGACAGACAGACAGACGCACAGACACACAGACATTGCCTTTTATTATTTAAGATTAAGAGAACCTGAATGCACGCACATCCAACCTGAATGCACGCACATCTCTCGACATCGATGGAGGAAATGGCAATCTCTCTTGAACAGACAAGGCATGTCGCACATTTCGGCAGCTGAAATTCTAGCGGCGACATCCTTTTCAGAATCAAAGGGAGTGTCATAGACGAGTGTTTTAAAATGTCCCAACAAAAATAAGTGAAGACAAGACAGATCGGGCTCTCGTGGGTGCCAAGCTATGGGACCACCTCGCCCAATTCATCGTGCTGTAACATCTCTACTTTTCGTTTCCGACCCTGTAAGTTATAACGAAAATGATAGATTTCCTTTTTACTACTATTTCGCGAAGTTAAGTACAACTATGAGTGTCGTTCAGGACAGAGCACAAGGCGCGAAGCGCCTTTAATCTCCAGTGTAAATATGTGGTTCTTATCGTCAAACTGTGATATTAATTCAGTCACCCATTTAAATAAAACTTTTTCTTAATCACAATATATATAGAATTTTACCGTGTTTTATTAGTGGCAATTGGGTGGAAAACTGTTTTAAAATTATATTCTTGTAATTTTTAGAGAAATGTTAAAATAATACCTAAATACAAATGTTTTAATTATCTTTTTTAACACTTAAACAACAAAGTTGAAAAGTGTTTATGACTATGTTCATTCTGTCTGTCTGTCCCTTTGCACGAAAACTACCGTAAAAATGACCTAATCAAAATGAAATTTTAGTATGTTGTTCAGACGATCTGTAGGACCTATCGGAATATAAATGAATAATATCACCCAATTAGTTTTGGATTAAATCCGGGTTGAAGAAATGAAATACATTGGACCGTAAGGGACCTAATTTTTCAATTATTTTTTAAGCAGATTTAAAATTCACAAATTGCTTCGAAAATTTTTGGTAATATTCAAATTGTTCCATAAAATATGTAAAAAAAATTCAGAGAAATATATTCAGTAGTTTTTTAAATAAAAATTAAAATAATAATAACACCTCTTATGTGAAGCGCTCACCTGACCATGATATGAAAAGATCACTTGACCCACTTCAAAATGATATATGGCATCCATCTTGTCTCAAAATCGTGATTTTTAAAGATCTTTTAAATTCATATTGGGTGTTGAATCCGTTCTAAAACCACTTTATTTTTGCTTAAATTCTGTGCATCTACATACTGAAACAACGCAATTACAATATATTTGAGTTTAAATGCTCATCCAAATTTGATTATTTCTACAACGAAGCCTATTTTTCACCTATGTAAAATGTAAACAGCAAAATATGTAGAATGAGTTGTATTAGAATTGCTGTATTTCTTTAACACAAAATCATTTAGTTCATGGAGTCTGCATAGCTGATATGAATGAAATATTCACTGATTTTACAAAGAGAAGGATGATTTTTTTTCGATGAAGTTTTACGCATAGAGTTTAATTACTTGTAGCTCCATGGTCTTAGTTTTTAAATAAAATAAATTTGTGTAGTATTGTGATGAATGACATGAATGGGAAATTATTTATGAATGAAATGCTTTTAAAGAGAGAGCCAGGCGTGTTATTTTTTCTATGACGTCATTTGAATTCATTTCAGTTGTTTTCGCTGAAGTTTTCTAACATAATAAATTATTGTAGTATTATGATAATTCTAAAATTATTACCGAGGAATGCATAACATTTTAGAGATGTTTAAACCAGGTAATTTATATTTCAATACCGTCATTTTTCTGAAGGTCCTTTTTTTCGATGAAGGTTTAAGTTTTCAAATATAATAAAATAAAGTAGTATTGTAATAAGTTTTAAAATATTATCGAGGAATGTATTGCATTTTAGACATGTTTAAACAAAATTCCATTGATGTTGGAAAGTGTTTCATAATTGATGCTTTAAGCATGATTGATCTTTCTTGTTAATCTTGACGTAATTGCCAGGATCTTTCTCATCTTTCAAAACTTTTGAAAGAAACTGCTAATTCCAGGACCACAGTCCGATATTCATAATTTAACAGGGAATTAAAATCAGTGTGTAGTGTATAAATAATACACACTGCTATAAATCAAACAAAATGTTTCTGGGGTCATTCATTTACTATTTATCATGTTTATAAAGTATTCGTGTATCTTTCATATCAAAACATAATACGGGAACTGCGTTTTACAAAACTCTTTTTGGGTGAAAACGGGACTTACTGAATCGAAAATCTTCCCCGTGAGGCCCAACGCATTTGTATAAAAGCAGAGTTTGCGGTTGCTATGATGTAACAAAGAGAAAACAATAAAGACAAAAAGGAAAAACAACAGAGTAAAAAAGAGAAAACGATAGAGTAAAAAGGAGGAAACAACAAAGTACAAATTATTAAACAACAAAGTAAAATAACGAACAACAAAATAAAGCTGCGGAATTTAGTATCGTGGTAATTCTTGTCTGAATAAGATAATGTCCAAAGCCACTTTTGAGTGACATTTTTTTAATTCAACGTAGGAATTTATTTATTTTATATTAACGTACAATGTTAATCAATTTTCGTAAAAACTTATTTGTTAGTGATCAAAAACCGTATCACTGAGTTTCCGTCTTAGAACCATCGGAAAAATCAAATAATTCTCATATTAAAAAGCTTTGAATGGAATATGTACTATAAATAGAAGAATTTTGTGAATTTTTAAATATATATACTCTTCAGTATAGGAAACATAATTGGTTTCAAAATTCTTACATAGAAAAATCGACTGACAGTCCGATATCCATAATTAAGCAGGGAATTAAAATCACAGTGTAGCGTTTAAATATTACACACTGCTATAAAACAAACTGTTTCTGGAGTCATCCGTTCATTATTTATCATTTTTGTAAGGTATTAGTGTCGCTTATATCAAAACACAAGACGGGTACTGCATTATCCAAAACTCTGTTTTCTGTGTCATGAGTGAAGTTAATTAATCGAAAATCTAACCAGTGTAGCGCATACGCATGTGTACAAAAGTCGAGTTTGCGGTTGCTATGATGTAAAGATCAGAAAAAAATAAAGTAATAAAGTGAAAATAATAAAGTAAAAAAGGGAAAATAATAAAGTAAAAATGAGAAAACAACAAAATAAAAAAGAGAAAACAACAAAGTAAAAAAAGAGAAAACAACAAAATAAAAAAGATAAAAAAACAACAAAGTAAAATAGAGAAAACAACAATGTGAAAAAGAGAAAACAACTATGTGAAAAAGAGAAAACAACAAGCAAATGTAAAGTGTATTGAAAAGAACAGTACAATTTTTGAAGGAACTTTTTATTTGCAGTTGACATCATTTACAGAATATTTATTTATCCATTGAAGATATTCTTATGTAAGAATGCCCAGAAGTATGACCTACACTTCTATCAAATTTTTTTACATTTTTCCTGGAAAAAATGAAAATAAGTTTCAAACAAGAAAAATATATATACATATATGTACATTGATATATGCAATACTTAAAATGCCTTGAGTAATTGTTGCGTAATTCCATGTGAAACAGCTAAATCTGAAAGATGGTTTCTGATTGACCAACTTCAAATTGGATAGAACTTTAAATAAAGTGGATACCGATTATAAAAAAATTACCCATTAAATTATTATCGACCGGATAAGTGAAAAACAAAGTAGAATATTCGCTTATTTTAATATTTTGTTTTGATTCGTGAAATTACTTTATGTCAGTAGTGTATAAAAAGACATTAAGTATTTTACTTTTGGTATTCGGCAAATCATAGAATATACGTTTAAAACGCATGTTATCAAATGCAGTAAAAATAAATAGGTTATATACCGGATAAAATTGCAAAATTTGTGTTCTTACATCGATTCCAATCAGACATGATCTTGACATTTACATATTGCTTTTGCTGTTAGAGTTTATTTTTTTGATCAGAAATTGAAAACAATTTTTTATTATATTTGCTTGCTATTTTAGTTCGTTTTGACGTATTATTAGATAGGTAGAGGAAATTATATACAATAAAGTCATCATAGGAATACTTGAAGGATTTTTAAGCTACCTTATGATGATTAAACTATTGGTTGAGTTCATTTGGAAATCTAGTTTTGTATGTTCATATGAGTTCATTTTCTAATAAATATTCTGTCATAATAATTTTGTTGATTCAATGTTGTCGATCTCATGTGTTGAAAAATTTTCATATTCGAATTTTTAAACACGAAGCTTAGCTGTAATATTACTTGAAATCTTTTATATGATTCCTGTGTACATTAATTCGGAGATGCAGAGGATAGTTGATTTGGCCTATATATGATATATTACAAGTTTTATAAACAATTTTACAAATACAAATATAAGCTTTACAGAAGCCTGGATAATTACAACTATTGATGTCGTTGCGATTACTGTGCGGAGACGATTTACATCCATATATATATATATATATATATATATATATATATATATATATATATATATATATACAAAAAATTCGACACTCCAAGAAAGAATTAATTATTTGATGTATTATTAGACAGGTAGAGAAAATTATATACAATAAAGTCATCATAGGAATAACTGAAGGATTTTTTAGCTACCTTATGATGATTAAACTATTGGTTGAGAGCATATGGAAATATAGATTTGTATGATGATAAGAGTTCATTTTTTAAGAAATATTCGGTTATAATAATTTTTTTTGATTCAATGTTGTCGAATCCATGTGTAGAAAAATGTTCATATTCGAATTGTTAATCATGAAGGTACCATTGATTTCGTTACTTTCAGTATGGGGACACGATATAAATCTGTATATATATATATATATATATATATATATATTGCAAGACAGAAATATTCGACGCACCAAGAAAGAATTGTATAAATGAGAAATCTCGGGATCTAGCTAGTTAAGGAAGTGTTGAAGATCCAGACCACACGACTGACCGAGATGTTTACAGCAGCGAGATGTGACGTCGGGAGAAGGCTAATGAAATGTGTCTTCAGCATGCAGCCAATTAATAAAGAGACGTGTGTGTTCTGGCATTACATTGCTGAAAAGTTACCCCGTGTATCGTGAAAGGAATGACAATACAACGAGTCGTAGAATGTCGGCAACGTACTGCTGGGCTGTGATGGTGCCACGGAGGACTAGCAAAGGGATCCGGCTATCAAACGAAATGGCTCCCCAGACCATAACTCCCTGTTGTCGGGCCGTGTGGCATGTGACAGTAAGCGCAGCACCCTGTCGATATCCGGGCTGCCTCCACACATGTCTACACTGGTCGTCGGGAATCAATTAGAAACGGGAATCATCACTGAACACAATTCGTTCTTCCCAATCTGAGCAATTCCACATTGATCTGGTTAGCCACCAGTGCAATCGCTGTTGACGGTGCATACTCTTCAGTGGCAGGCTGCGTAATGGACGCGGTGAGTATAGATTCAGCTTTCGTAGTCTACTATTAATGATACGGTTGGACACTTTCGTTTTTTTTTCACACGTTGGATGGTTGATAAATACGAATCTCGTGCTGTTACAGCTGCTCTAACAATCGTTCTATCTTTAATTTCTATCATCACCCTAGGTCGTCCGCTGCCCTCTGAAATCAGCCATTCCATGCCCATTCATGCCACAATCGTTTCATTACTGCATCGCTCCTACCGAAATGCTGAGCGATTCGACGGTGTGACTATCCAGCCTCATGCAGTCCGACCGCACGTCCACTTTCAAAGCCTTGGTCATAGTGGCCGCGAATACGCCAGCGAGTCATTGATATAATCAAGGTACGTAAAGGCAATCGAAATCTAATGCACGTTTTGTTCCTGAAAGCGGATGTGGCTCCTTATGTACAGCATTAGGGTGCTCAGTGTCAATGCGCAGCAGTCCCGAGGATTCATTCATTGGCTGCGAATTTTTAATCATTTCCGTATTCGGTCGAAATGTGTTTGCAGGTAAAATTTCATTACTATCGGATTATTTTTCGGGGTGAGTCGATTTTTTTGTGTTATATATATATAAGACAAAAAATTTGTCTCTCTCTCTCTACATATATACATAATCTCTCTCTCTCTCTCTATATATATAATGTCTATATATATATATTTATATATAATGCCTATATATATATATATATTATTTTTTTGTCTCTCTCTCTCTATATATATATTTATTTAAATAATAAAATACAATCCCATGAAGTTAAAATTTCCAAAAATAAAAGGGCGCATATTGCCGCACTATCAGAGACTTGAAATATAAGATTTAAAATAAATAACGATTATAGAGTTGGAATATATATATATATATATATATATATATATATATATATATATATATATATATATATATATATATATATATATATATATATATATATATATATATATATATATATATATGTATATATATATATTTATATATGTATATATATATATATATTTATATATGTATATATATATATATATGTATATATATATTTATATATATATATATATATATATATATATATATATATATATTTATATATTTAAATATATATATATATATATATATATTTATATATATTTATATAATATATATTTATATAATATTATTTATATATATATATATATATATATATATATATATATATTATATATACATATATATATACATATATATATATATATATATATATATATATATATATATATATATATATATATATATATATATATATATATATATATATATATATATATATATATATATATATATATATATATAGTGTTTAAAATATTGAACTATTTTGAAAGTTTGTTCTGATTTCAATACCTTAGTTTTTGAACTGTTCTGAAATTCTGGAAGCGAATAAAACATGTACAAAACAAAAATTTGTCCACATAAACCCATTTCGGCACCTTTTCTTCTTTTTATAGCATTCGTGTCTGAAATGGCATATTTCTTCGGTTTTCATTATATTTTTAATTTAATTTATTTTAATCTTTGCCATTTGCCTCTTTTTAAATTTCCTTCTTTGCAGTGTGTATTTTGAAGAATATGATCCAAAGTATTATCAAAACAGCTGTTACATTTTTACATTAGTTATTATGTCGAATATTTATGTTGTTTTTATTTTTAAGCATATTATGGAAACAATTATCTTACTGTTTTTAACGAAAATTGTGAAACTTTATGAAGCCTCTAAATGCTTGATATTTAATTAAAAATATAGTAACTGCAATTGTAAATAATTTGACAAAATTAGTGAGTCGATAATGTTGATATAAAACAACACAATTTTTGCATGTTTCGATAGGGAAAATGTTGACAATCTCTGTGATAATGGTACACGTTACTTAAGGAAATGCATCTATATTTTTTATTTGAAATTTAATATCTTTACACTCTTCTACTAGAATTATTTTGTATTACAGTTTTAAAAGTATATAAATCACATCTATTTTGAGCTTTACTTTATCAAGAAGTGCGTTTTATACATTGACTTATCACTGTATATACATTACCTTTTCACTGCATTCTAAACCCATTTGACAGGGGCAGTGGGGTTTGTAGATGTCATTCACAATATCAATTGGTTCGGTAGTGCATTTAGCTCCTGTATAAAATACGCATTTTAAGAACAATGAAAAAAATTTAACCAATCATAGTAATTCCTGAAAAGAAAGTTTATGTTAGCAAATATGTATGGTCATTAAACAGAATGTTGACAAATGGTGGTTTGTTCCTTAACTATTCTTGATGCTATTTATTCCTTAAACGTGCATAGTGAAAAACATTTCTATTTTCATCTTTATTTTGTAAAGTTTTTTGACAACAGTTTGTTAGTAAACTCGATACGACAAATAATATCTAATGTGGTCAGCATGTGGTTTTACCTGCACAGAGCAATGACTTTACTTTTTCCACAACAAAATAAAAGTAAACAAGACATACGGCATGATGTTTTTGGTTCTAAATTGAAATTTCTCTTGTTGGCAACTTAATAGTCCGAACAAAATAATTGTGTTATACCTATGGGCAAAGTTGTTCTCAAAATGCTATTAACATTTATATAATACCTAGGGAAATAAATATTATTGAACAAATTATTGGGCATCAAAATATTCAAAATGCTTACAAATTGTATCTTCTCTCATGAATGGAGTGATATATATCCAAGAGAATGATATTGACGGATTTGTTGCATAATATTGCATATGGAAAGTCAATATATTTGATAATACTCTCTACATTTTCATTTATGTTTGTTTTTATAAATATTTTGATAATGTGCTATATATCGAAGAAATTTTATAATAGCGTTCTAAAGATTTTGACAATCGTTTTGTATTAAAAAATTACGTCTGAAGTGATTATTTATTTAACAGAATTAAAAGTTCTGGACTTTTCATGATCTGATTAAAAATCCAATTAAAAATCATACAATATTTCTAGAACGGTTCAGACCAGCATTCTAATATATGTATCATTGGTTTTCTGATAAAAATTACGTATCAAGTAAATTTGTATTTAGTATTATTGAAAGTCCTGATATTTTTAACATCTAATACGACTCCGGACGACTCGATTGTGTTTAGAAACAATAGAGTTCAAAGATTCACTAATAATAATAATCGTACCAAATTATTTTCGCAACACTTTGTACCTAGACTCGCGAACACACACTTTGACATTCACACTATAGACACACACAAACACACATGCAATATACACACATTGCCTTAAAAACGTTCGCTTCGGATTTGGAATTGCTGGATATGTGTTCTTCCAAGGAAACTGGAATCCGAATTTTCAATCTCGTTAATATTCATTCTCTATACACTAGTGTACTTGAGCCCGTTATACTACAGGCTAACTTATCAAGCATATTGAACCCCTGTAAGGTTTCTACGAATATATGGGTTAACATATTTGGCGGTTTAGGGCGTGCTCCAAATATTAATTTTTATAGGTATTTGATAATGTTAACAAATTTACAATTGAGTGGTTTTATAATGAATATGAATTTGATTTTAGTAACATTTGTAATTACGCAACATTTATTAACACGAATCAAAAATATTATTCTTACGCTATAAACAGATTAACAAATAGATGGACATTTTTTTTTTTTTTGCAAAAATCCTGTTTTATTAAAATTTGTGAAATACTTTTATGTATAATTATATTTTACAGCTGTCAATATTCTTGCATTATATAGAATAAAATATGGTCTTATTATGATCTCAGAAATACAATGCATTATTTGAAATACCTGTACTAAATAATAAAAAGTTGTTTTTGAAATATGTACTTACGATGGAGCAATTTAAAATAAAATATTATGAAGCACTTTAAAATAAAAATGCTAATTTAATATTGAATGTACTAAAATTTTAAAGAGGAGCAATTTTGTTATAAACCTGTGAATGTATAGATTAGATAAATACGGAATTTAAAATCTTAATAATGATAATAAATTATATAAATCTGTATTGTAAACGATATATTTTGTATGCCTAGTACAAAAGAATTGAAGTACTTTAAAAGATAATATTTAGGAAATCCTCTAAACTGGATCCTATAAACATAGCGCCAATGTTTACATCAAATGATTGGCATCAATCATCGTCTTGGCGATAAAAATATCAGTGCCATTCCAAAGTAAATTCGTGTCATTTAGACGTAATTTCTATTCGTTTTTAGTAACAATAAATATTTATATATAATTTTAAGCAATTATTAAGTTTGGAAGAGAGAATAACACATTCAGGAGACTACAAACCACGCTTACTAAGATAAGACTATAACAAATGAAAGTGAATAAAAATACATACCACAATTACCGAAATCATAAAATAAGTGTTTAAAATAAGTACTTTATATAAAAATAGAAGTTTCAATTACAATATTGAAAATTTACCTTTCACATGCATGCTCCATTACCGGTTATTCAATGATTCTGCCGACTATTTATAAGATATTTTTTTATTCCATCTTCATTTCTGAGAAAGAGAAATTACCTAAACCTTCTTTTACTTTGTTTATAGAAGTTTGGTGCAGAATACCCACCAAAAATTATTTCAATAGTACCTCCTAAAGTGAAAATTCGAATTGGGCTAATGCTAACGGATTACGCTTCCGGCCTGGGTAGGCTTCAATATGCTTGACTAGTAAGCTAGCATATAGAGTAGCTTTACAGTGTACTGTTACGAAAGTGTAAAAGGCCTTCACTGGAGTCACTTTTGAGACCCAGAATGAGAAAATACCTTTACAAGCAGTCATCCTATGACGTGATTTTTGGGTGGACATATGTCGTCGGCTTTTGCAGACTTCTCCAATGCCCACGAACCTTCTCGAAATAAATAATTTTCTTCGAGATACGGGCCCCTTCAGGAAGTTTCTACGGAGAGTATATAAAAGTGGACACCACTCAATTGGTGAAGAATTAACGTGATATGAGCTACTTTGATTTGTGACTTACATCAACGTTCTGAGAAGAGTAGCCGCTGTTTTCTGAAATAGGTAGGCATTTGCTGTTTTAATGAACCTGGCAACTGTATAATGATCTCAGGAGATTGTTATCAAGCCATTTGGTGTTTATTTTTCCTGTTTACATTGGGATTGTAAATAAATGTTTTAATTATCCAGAAATTTGGATACATTTTTGTATTCTGAAAGGGCACCCATGATTATAGTGTAAATAAGAAAGAATTATTCATTATACATGTTCCTTACTAATCATTTATAAAAAGATGGGCTTGTCGGAATAATCTAAACTGTACTTTACATGTCATTATAAGAATTTGTCTACGATTTAAATGGTTCTGATTTAAAGAAGGGTTAATATTTTTCAGAAAGGTACGCGAGCTCTGGCGGTACAGTTCCCGTCCTGTGTTCCCAAATAAAATATTGAAACAATTCTTGTATATTCTTATATGTGTACTATATTTTCGACAAAACAAGTAAAATTATTTACATTTTTATCTATTACGCAAAAAGATATATATGATCAACCAACGTTCTTCTATTTTTTGTACATCTCAGACTTCATCCAAATACTCCGATCATAGACTTTGTCATGTCAAATATTATATTTTTTCAATTTATCGTTATATTATATGAATTTTAAATATAATGACATTTAAATATAATGACATTTCAATAGCTCTGAAACATTATCAAAAACCATCTGAAAACGTTAAAAACGAAAGGAATGAAAGTTGGCTGTTACATACTTACCATTTGCAGCCAATGTCTTACACATGTTTTTTCCACCAGCTGTTTCAACGCAGCATTCCTTTGCAGTGCACTGTGATCCCATTTCACACTCCTTCGCAAACTACGAATAAAATTTCCAGACTTAGGGAAAGGCTTGACGTTAACAAGACACATGTTTCTAAAATCTAACACTCTAACAGAAACTATATAAGATGTTTTCAATTTTATTTGACGGAGGTGCTTATATAGCCTCCGAAACCAATTGTTTTTTTTACAAATATTTTGTTTTCAACTTATTCCTGGGTTTTCCATCAGCTGTCTTAAGGCAGCATTCCTTTGAAGAGCACTGTGATCCCATTGTACCATCCTTACCAAACTACGAATAGCATTTCAAGATTTTACAGAGAACTCGATATTAACAAGACAAAATTGTTAAAGGATTAAACAATCTAACTGCACTTTTACTCCTGTTTTTATGTTCAATATGTACATAGAATAACCTATAGTGATGGTATTGTGCTGGGCTTGCAGTTTCAAATTATATTTTTGCAAGAAGAGCGCATTTTAAGTATCCCTAAACGCGAAACGAATGTTTTGGAGATGTTGTTTTATGTGTTTCTATGTTAGTGCTTGCATGTGCCTGTATGTGTGTTTTTATGTGCATTCGTGTGAGTGTGGAGGAGAATCGAATGAAGAATTTTGAAAAAATATTGTGCAATAACGGCAATGAATCCTGGAACCATATTTAATCGTAACGCAATCGAATGATCGGAAGACGCCCTAATTGTCGAACGAATTTTTAAGAAAATCGTTAAAACTGAGTGCGTTCAATATTGATAATTAAATAATCATTACATACCTAATTTTTCAAAAGAAAACAAACGATAAAAACTTTTGAACACTGTGATAAACCGTTTTCCAAAGATTTTTTTTATAAATTTATCTCTTGAATTACAATATATTAAATTTATATAATCAAAAAATAAAATATTTTTAAAGTTTAAAAAATAATAAGTATTATAAATATATACACTCATCACATACAGTGTTATAGAACAAATATTTTTATTTAAATTTTGGATCTAGCTCATTCATTCACGAAAAAATATATTTTGCAATAGTTTCAAATTTAGAAGCTATTGCATATATCGTTCTGTTTGAACTAATATGAGGCAAAAAGCACCATTAAAATAATAATTACACATTTTATATGAAGAGATCACGTGACCCTCTTCAAAATAAAATATGGCATCCGTCTTGTATCAAAATGGTGATTTTTAAATTTCTCTTTAATTCGTATTTAGTGTTGTATCCTTCCTAGAACCGCTTTACTTTTGCTTAAATTCTGGGCATCTACAAACTGAAACAAAGCAATTACAATATATTTAAATTTAAATGATTATCAAATTTTGATTATTTCTTGAACGAAATCTAATTTTCACTTATGGGAAATGTAAACACCAATGGAGTATGTAAACAACAAAATATATAGAATGAGTTGTATAGGAATTGCTGCATTTCTTTACCGCAAAATTATTTAGCTCATGGAGCATTTAGCTCTATCAATACTGATAGAATCCGCAATGATCATTGTAGTCCATGTATTAACATATTTTATTAATAAGTTCATTTCATTTGAGCGTCATTCTCATTAGTTTAGCCATTTTTGCAATTTTAATGATATTTTCGTCAATTTGGGATGGAATTTCGCCAAGTTCGCGATATGTCGCCAACTGAGTAACTAAGCGTTATAGACAAACGGAAAGAAGAATATTTCGTATACACAGAATATGTTTTCGAACTAACTAGTTTACCGAAAACTGTGTTAACAAATTTATCGCATTATTTTACATATAAAAAGTGAACATATTTCACAATAATTTAAACTTTTATAATTTTTGCCGTTATTTACTTTCATGATTTGTTTGATAAAATTATTTGAGGAGGTGCAATATCCCGAGAATCGTTCAGTCTAGAGTTCTAATATTTATGTCAATCGTTTTCTAATTAAAAAAAAATTATATAACAAGTAATGACTTATTAATATTATTATTGTCTCTGATTTTCTGATTTTTAGTGATTTTTTGAAAATTTCATTCGGAAACTTGTGAGACTTCCGTGCATTTGATTGTATTTAAAATCAACAGGCTTCAATTATTCAATAATTGTAATTTCTGTACCAATTTTTTTTTCGAAATGCTCTATTCGTTCTTGGGATATCGTCTAAAAAAGAATAAGGAAGCCCGCGCCATACACACATACACACGTGCATCAAATCAAAAAGGATTGATTCCTATTCAGACATGTTTGAGACGTGGCCTACCGTGGAAAACTCGATTCCGAATTTTCGACCCCTTCGCAGACCTTCCCTATATCTTATACGCACTATGCATACTATAATGAAAGTAAAAACTTTTTAAAACTTAGGTATAAGTTAAACTTGCCTAATTATGGTAATATGTGTAAAATATTATGTTTACGCGTATTGCACTTTAGCAAACACAGTAATGTTTATATGCTACGTGCATTGTGGTATACCCATAACACATGAATGCATTCATATTGTTTCAAAACCTGCAGGTCACTTTAGCGCATACATGAGCAATTTATGCAAATTTTAAAAATTAGGATAAGAATAAAATAAATTTCAGTTATCAGGACTGATCTCCCCCTACAGTAAAATCAATAATTTAATATTTTGAGCTATTTCTTAACAAAATTAAATAAATAAATAATGTTTTCGCATAAACTTGTTTTAGTGCCATTCTACTTAATATCTCTCGGCATATCTTCAAAATCATTAAAAGATAGATATAAAAGTAAATAACAAGAAAAGTTCAAATTATGTTTTCACAAAGCTCTTATATGTTTATAGCAATCGTATTGTCAGTTTGAAGAAGATTGACTATTTTACATTTAAAAAGTCTGTAATGCTTAATTATCGAAAGCTAACAGATATGAACGCTGTTATATTGTAATTTGCAATCCCAATATAACATTGCTCCTTTGAAAGAGGAAGTAGACCTAAGAAGACGGTCCCTCATGCAGTGAGGCAATAAGTATAACGCTCCCTCTAATGCAGCTGCACCGGACATGGTTTCGAAAAAGAGAGGGGGCTTCTCAAGTTCATGTCAGCATTAGGTGCTATGACAAACGGAAGGGGTTGAACTTCCTGACCCGAGACGTCAATTCATATCACTTGGACCATGGGAAAATTCGCGTGAGAACTTTCAACGATTTAAAACAGGAGACTTCATATCTTATATTTTAGGGGGTCCTGGACCAATATTATAGCTGAAGGGCGTAGCTGTTAATTTACTTAGCCAATTATGGACAGGGGCGCCTTGTAAAGGGAGAAGAGACAGAGAGCAACTTTGCACTATAAAATTTAGAAATCGAGGACTTGAATTTTGGCGGTGAAAACGAACGGTCGCGAGAGCGACGGGAGAAGAGCGAACTCGGCGGAACGGTGCAACCACGAACGAGCCGACAAGTCCGGGGTACTTCGATGACGGCAGAGGTAGGATCTTTCTATACATATTTTTACACGAAGGCTTCTTTTTCACTCTCTGAACCCTCTAAATAAGGTTAGCCTGGGCCATAAGACAATGGCATGTAAGATTAGTGATTTAATGTACCTGGATAGGTAAAAACTGTGAAACTCATATTTTGATAATAGAATGAAGGGAATTTATATATCTTAATGTATTACACTAAGGATGATAGTATGTGAATTACAGATGTTAAAATTGCTAAATGAGGTTTTATCTTAATAAATAAATTTTTGTTATTGTTCTTAAATTAAGTCTCTTCATTTTAATTACTTGTATTATGTATTTTTTTTTACTTACTCCACTTTACGTGATCGGCCTACTTAGCGTCCTTACGGGACGTGTGGTTATCCACATACCAAACGCTAACAGATCGAATGCTTACAGATCGAAAGCTAATAGATGTATCCATATGTTTTAAACATTTTGTTCGGCGCTATTGAAAATCCCTCTACGTTGGTTTATGTTCGGTGGTTAATGATATAACTGTGAAAAGAATCAGCCTCGTGTCACCAAATAGGGAGAAGGTGTGTGTGTGTGTGTGTGTGGCGGGGGGGAGTGTAGCTTTTGAAGTCTCGGGGAATTCTTTTAACACCCCCGATCATTTTTTCTGCCCCGGCGGAATCGAAAATCCGGCTCCTTTAAGTTAGGCAATGAAACGGCTTGTAGATTCTGCCTAAACAAATTACCAAATCTATCCCGTGACCGATACTATAAGTTTACATACATTAAGCTGTCTATGTCAGTCGGGGTGGAGAGGTCTTCCGAAAGGTCGAAAAAACAACAAGCTATAGATTTTTATTTTAAGAGGACAGTAATACAATATCCAGATTGACTCTATCTGAATTTCTTACATAACAATGTCTCAAAATCAATGACGCATTTACAATTTATGAGCTGGGATGGATTTACTGGCAAGCGGATTACTGACAAGCGGATACTGACAAGCGGATTATTCGTTAAAAGTGGACCTCTATATAGTTCATCCACAGAAAACACATATTATGGGGCCCTACACCCATCATCTTGGGTGTAGAGTCAAGGTTCAATTTGATTCTACATCCATTGCTGTTCTTAGAGGACCATTTTTGTACTGTAGTATCTCAAATAAAAGAATTGAAATTGAGAATTGGTTGCCTTTAACCCTAACAAATCAGGACATTATATTTATGGAACTGAGACTTTTTACGGGTTCTGTATGATCAAGTGATGTTGTCTCAGAGTATAACGCTAGACATTTAAGGGATGGCCTATTAATAAGGAGTAGCATATCTAGAAATTTCTACAGAGTCATTACTTTCCTTATATACATAATGTATAAGGAAAGTATTGTGACGGGGTCGAAAATTCGAATTCAAGTTTTGGACGGGAGAGCACGTTTGATCACGCACATCCCTGATCACGAATCAAACATTTTTGAAGTGATGCTTGTGTGTGTGTGTGTGTGTGTTAGTGAGACTGTGGAGACGATATCTGACGAACGAGTGTACCTATTCGAACGAAATTTGGTACAAAAATCACAATCCGTAAACACTAGAAGCCTATTGTTTTTATACGCAATCGAATGCTCAGAACCCACCTAAATTTTTGCGTGAAATTTTGAAAAAATCGTCAAAAAATAAAAACCACTAAAAAAGTTACGCAAATAGACATTTCTTATGTAATTTTTCATTAGAAAACGATTGACATAAATTTTAGAACACTAACATGAACCGTTCTTGAGATATTGCATATTTTTCAAATAATTATCAAAATGTCATATAAAATAAAAAAAAAATATTTCCTATTGAGAAACATGTTCACTTTTCATATGTAATACCATGCGATAAATTGAGAGATATCATTCTCGTGGAACTAGCTCGTTCCATTCAGGAAAAAAGATACTTTGAGAAATACTTTTTATTTGAACGCCAATAGTCATTTATCTGCTGTAAGAAAAACTTATTTCTCCGTCCATAACGCTTGGCGATATTTTGGCGACAAATTTGGGGGAATGTAGCCAACTTGGCAAAATTTATAATTGTTGCCAATTTAACAAATATCTCGCTAAATGGATAAAAATGACGCTAAATCAATGAAAATGACGACTCATTGAAGAAAATTCAATATCTTGTAAAGAATATAAGTATCTACTATAAAAATAACATTTTTTTAAACTGTAAAAGTAATAAATTCTTTGCATTATATAAGGAAAGTCATGTGTTGCCCACATCAGATTTTTTTCATTGGTTTTTCCCCAAAAATATAGTTCTAACAGTCGGAGAACTCAGGTGAGGCATTTTAAATCTTGTATAAAATTGTCGCTAAATGATTTTAATACGTTTGGAATTTACGTATATTTAACTTTTTAATAAATGAAACCGTGAACCTTGGTGAGAGGTATATTTATTTTCTTACTTATTTCCTATTTTCACTGATTTTTATATAAATATATGGTTGAAATATTTCCCCGTGCAATGTGTTTTTCCGTCTACAATATTTTTGTATCAATTCCTCAGAAAAAACCCAAAACCAGAGTTTAACATTGATAAGTAAATAGCAAGATATCATTAATTTGCTTTCTTTGTAATTTAATTATTATATTTTAATGAAATTTTATCTTTGTTAAGATATACAACTTAAAACCTAATTTTTGCTCTGTGGTTTTTTGTCTCCAATAATTATTAACTTACATATTCCAACGCGTTTTATATGAATTCGGAGTCACTTAAAGCGTGTAAATCCTTCGAAAGCTCGAATTCGAATTTTCCACCTCGACACATTTTTTTTTATTCAATCAATAGAGGTAAATACGAAGTAAACTTGATTATGTCTTAAAGTAAATACAAAAATTAAAAATCAAAAATATACCTTGGTTTTGCTTGCAATCTCGCATGTTTGTAACAGTTGATATTTTATTAAAAAGGGTATATTGCCTGAATTGATTCAAAATATTTTGCATTTTTTATTAAAAATGAAGCATTCTGAATTATATAACGAAACAAAATATCGAATACTTCGATCAATTCAGATTTTTGTTCCGTTATGATGAAGCAGGACATGTATTATTTTAAGGAAATTTCAAATTGATTTTCTTAAAACTATATTTTTTCACTTTCAGCGCACTCTAGTTTATAAAGTGCTGGACATAGAGTTTTAGAATACTGCAAGGCAATATACAATGGAAAAGCGTACATTACAATTCTTACCTAACTATAAGCACGTACTTGTGAACAAGCTATTTTTTAAATTAAAAATCCTTTTAAAATGTTGGTAGTTAATTCAAATTATTATATACATTTAAAATATAATTTTATTTTTAAAAATTCTGATGTGGGTAGTACATGTGTTTTGCTTATATAATAGAACGAACTTACTTCTTTCACAGTGAAAAAATTATGTATAAAATCGACGGCACAATGTTTTTAATTTTGAACTGTACATTTGGTACTTTTCTGGATGACCACATGTAAAATTACTTAGATGATCCCAATGAAGTTATAGTTCACGCTACTGTAAATTGGCAATTATATATTTTGATAGAATCCGCCGTAAGCAGAATAGTCCATATATTAACATATTTTAATAATTAGTTTATCAATTTGGCGTTATTTTCATTTCTTTTGTCATTTCTGCAATTTTAATGATATTTTCGCCAATTTGGGACTGAATATCGCCAAGTTCGCGATACGTCGCCAACTGTGTACGCAAGCGTTATAGACGAACGGAAAGAAGAATATTTCGTATACCAAAATATATTCTCGAAGGAACTAGTTAACTAAAAACAGTTTCAACAAATTTACCGAATTATATTACGCATGAAAGGTGAACATATTTCACAATAATTAATACTTTTATAATTTATACTTTTATTTACTTTTATGATTTTTTTTATAAAATTATTTGAGAAAGTTCAATATCTCGAGAATGGTTCTGGCTATTGTTCTAAAATTTATGTCACTCGCTTTCTAATTAAAAAATTATATAACAAATAATGACTTACTAACATCATTATTGTTACTGATTTTCAGATTTTTAATGATTTTTTGAAAATTTTATTCGGAAATTTGTGAAGCTTACGAGCATTTGATTGTATTTAAAATCAACAGGCTTCCATTATTCGCTAATTGAAATTTTTTGTTCCAAATTTTGTTCGAAACGCTCAATTCGTTCGTGAGATATCGTCTCCAAAAGAACAAGGATGCGCAAGGCACACACACACACGTACATCAAATCAAAAACGATTGATTCCAACTCAGACATGTTTGAGACGTGCTCTTCTGCGGAAAACTCGATTTCGAATTCCCGTCACAGTACCTTCCCTATACATTATACGTACTACGCATAATATAATGAAAGTAAAAACATTTTAAAACTTAGGTACAAGTTAAAATATGCCTAATTATGATAATATGTGTAAAACATTTTGTTTACGCGTATTAAAGTTTAGCAAACAAAATAATGTTTATATGCTATGCGCATTGTGGTACGTCCACAACACATGAATGCATTTATTTTCTTTCAAAAACTGCAGTTCAATTTAACGCAAACATGAGCAATGTATGCAAATTTTAAAAACTAGGATAAAAATATAATGAATTTCAGTTGTCAGGAGTGATCTTGCCCTACTAAAAAAGCAATTTAATATTTTAAGCTATTTCTTAGCAAAATTAAATAAATGAATTTTGTTCTGGCGAATGTGTTTTAGTGCCATTCTACTAACTCATCTCTCGGTATATCTTCAAAACTATTAAAAGATTGATATACAAAGTAAATAAAAAACAATGTACAAATAAAGTTTTCACAAAGTTCTTCTATTTTTATAGCAACCGTATTGTCAATTTGAAGAAGATTGAATATTTCATACTTAGAAATCCATAACGCTTATATATCGAAAGCTAATTGATATATTAGCTATGCACTGGAAGTGTACAATTTATCGTCATCTAAAATTTATACAAGAATGCAAGTGACATTTGGAATGGGGTTTTAGCTTTCGTAATATATTGATAAAATATTTGCTAATTTAATTGTCTATTTTTCAATATATTATTCATGCAAAACCATTTCTGATTTTTCGCAAAACCGTTTCTGCCTTTCAGGCAAAACCATTTCTGATTTTCACCAAAACCATTTCTAAATTTCACACAAAACCATTTTTGCTTCATCGTAGCGGAACCATCGCAGATTTTTTTCTTAATATGAAAAAATGTTCCCCTTAGATCTTAGAAAAACACATTTCAAAACACTATCAAATTTTATAAAATAAACTTTGCAAACAGATCTGTCGATTCCTCCAAAGGAAATTAAATCCGATGCCGAAATATCGGAGTACCTATTACGAAGCTTTGAAATTCTAGCCTTAATTGAAATCTTTGCTCTAAATATGCTGATTTGTAACTGTACTATATTATGGTGTGTATGCAAGGGTATCAGTACAGATTGTACGACGTATATAGGGAAAAAGAAAAATTATAATATACAATTGCCAAATTGAGAAAAGTAACTTACCACAGTGGTACAGGTCAAAACGAGTAAGGCTGCAATCAATACGAAATTCATTTTCGGTCCTAAAGTGAGTAACTTCAGAGAAAAGATGAACAGTGATGTCTCCAGTGCAAGCTTTGTACTTTTGGAAGGAATAACGCTTTATATACCGAATCCAGTTTCTTAAAATTGAAAAGAATGTTTAAAAATCAACCTATTCTTGCGGCATGCCTTTGTACCTCATTGTGAATGTTGCAAATAGACATATTTAAATAACAGTCAGACAGTAATTTATTTCTCAGACTGCCATTAAAATGTTCCTAACAATACAGTGAGACGTTCTGTGACGTCAAAATGACGTCTGTGCATGGAGGACCGAAAGTGCTTATGTAGTTTTAAATACGCTCATAAAGTGTCCTCAATATATCATACTAATATCTAAGTCTGTCAAAAATGGGAAAATTAACTCCCTTAAAATATGGAGTTCTATATTAAGTTTTATTTTGGTTTAAAATGTTAGTTTGAAATATTCACCTTATTCGGAAGATGGCTATTTGGCCTCAGTTTGTTACTGTATCTTGGGTTATACTATAAATATGCAAAATTTCAGGCTTTGATTACATCGAGAAGTTTCTGTTGGCTCTGGAAAAACTTTTATAACTCACCACTACGCCTTCCCCGACGAGAAATAAAAAATCTAACTCCTTTAGGTTCTGTCTCGTAGCCGAAACTATAACATGAATGATCAATCATTCATAAAGTATTGTTTATGAAACACTTTCCATCTGCAATGCAATTTTGGTTAAACGTCTTTAAAATGCGATACAATCAGCAGTGATATTTTAAAAATTATCACAATACTACATTAATTTATTATATTTGAGAACTTAAAACTTCATCCGAAAAAATTAACTTTATTCAAATGACGATATGAATTGAATGACGATATAAAATGAAATATATAAATTGAAGGCTCTCTATGTAAAAGCTGTAAATATTTCATTCATACACCCTTTATTCCATTCCTTTCACTCATCACAATTCTACAATAATTTATTTTATTTACAAACTTAAAACCATGGAGGTAAACGTAAATTATCGCTATGCTTAAAACTTCATCGACAAAGTCTGCTATAAAATCGTCTGTTCTCTATGTAAAATCAATGAATGTTTCATTCATATCAGCAATATTTCAGATTTTAAGAGCTAAATAATTTTGTGTTAAAGAAATTCAGCATATCTTCTTCAACTCATCCTACATCTTTATGTATTTACATTCTCCATAAGGGAAAATTAGGGTTCATTGCAGAAATGGTTTGATAACCATTTAAACTCAAATATATTGTAATTGCGTTGTTTTAGAAATTAAATGCACAGAAATTAAGAAAAAATAAAGCGGTTTTAGAATGCATACAACGTTAAATATAAATTAAAAATAGCTTTAAAAATCAAGATTTTGACTATAGATGAATGGAATTGATCATTTAAACTCAAATATATTGCAATTGCGCTGTTTCAAAGTGTGGATGCACAGAAATGAAGCAAATATGAAACGGTTTTAGGACGGATTCAACAATAAATATAAATTAAAAATAACTTTAAAAATCACGATTTTGATAGAAGATGGATGCCATACTTTATTCTGAAGTGGGTCAAGTGATCTCTTCATATAATATGGGTGTAACTATTATTTTAATTTTTATTTAAAAAACTACTGAATGTATTTTGCTGAAATTTTTTTCATATTTTTTATGGGGTAATCTGAATATTTCTTGAATCTTTCCAATAAGTTTGTGAATTTTATATTCGCTTGAAAAATGTTCGAAAAATTATGTCCCATAGGGTTCAATGTATTTCATTCATTTATCACGGGTTCAGTCTAAAACTAATTGGATGTTATTATTCATTTATGTTCCCATTGGTCCCACAGACCGTCTGAACAACATACAAAAATTTCATTTTTATAAAGTCATTTTTATGGCAGTTAGCGAGCAAACGGAGAGACAGACATTAATGAGACATAATGAACAAAGACATAAACACTTTTCAACTATATTATAAAGTGTTATGTTGTTATTCATGGTGTAAATTAATAGTTTACAGGCAAAGTTTGGTATTGAAAGTAATCGGATAAAATGTCAGCTGCATTTCTTTGTTAAACGTTAAATTGTTAACGTTACGCATTGGTACTTTGAAACACGCTGTCATGAAAATCTTCATGTTTAATACAAAACACAGAAATAGAAATTTGAAAGAAACTTTTGCATACCAAGGTCACGTCAGTTATTTATTTCGGTTAATAAGCCTTTTATAAAAATCATGCATAATACTTCGATATTAAGATATATAAATTGAAGGAAAATAAATTTCTCTTTTCTTTGAAATGACAAAAGCAGCATTTTTTTTTTAATTTCACAAGATTCTATCTTTTTTATGAAATGTAGCACTAATCTTAAAAGAACCTCACAGAAAGATACTAAACAATATTCTTTAGAGAATTAAAAAGATCAGCGACTAATAATATTTTGCAGAATTTTGGCTACATCTGAAGGAATAATTCACGTCTAGCGTGTCACTCGTTTAATAAAGGTTTTATGCATTTCCTAATCAAGAAAGAGCAGAATAGAAAATGAAATCATTGTTTTGCTTTAAAGACTGGAAATTTACTTAGAGTAGATTGTTTTTCAGAGCATCTATTTTCAGCTTTAGCATTTGATAGTTTTGTCAAAAATGTTTGTTTATCACAAAACTTCAATTGATGAAACAAAATTTACAATGAAACAAAATGAAACAAAATTTACGGTTTGTAAAATGTGAAATATTTTTACCATAAATCTGATCGTAATGGTAATGAACCAATGAAAGAATATGTAAATCCGTTAAATCGTGTACAAGTTATAACCGGGCATTTTTGTCAAACAGACAGCCTTGCTTTCAACAGACAGCCATTGTCAAACAGATAGCCTTTGGTCAAACACACAGTCTTATAAATGTCCTTGCTGTGTGTGTGGGCCAATGCAGGAGGATAAATCTTAAATCTAAAACATCTACTTGACTGGGTCTTATTTATTGCTGACTAGCAGCATACCCGTTCTTCGTACGGAGTATATAATGTAAAGAAACTTATAATTCCCAATCGTGTGCAAATTCTGTTAAAATATTAAATTTATTGCTCCTAAAGAGAAGTTTAAGAATATCTGTTCTCACTAAGCAAAATTATATTCACGTGCAGATCTGAAGAATAAATCATCTTGGCCCCTTTCGAAAGCAAATTTACAAAACAAAAGGAATTGAATCAATATATGCAATCCCGCACTACTTATATTGTCGCAGATTAGAAAATATGCAAGTATGTTAGTAGAAGATTACCCGCATTACAATATGAGTCTCAAAAATCTTTGCCAAAATAAAAGAGATGACGTAATAAATTGAAAATATCAATAATCCCCGTACTCTTTATACCAGAAGGTCGTAATTGATTCCAACATCTGCCAATATATATCAAAATATATGCCAATATACCTGTACTACTTATATTCTCGTAGATTAGACGATATATCCGTGCATTTGTAGATTACTCCTACAAAGTACTATATATGAGTTTTATCAATTTTCGTCATAAACAATGGCATAATAACTTGAATATATCAATAATCCCTGAATCAACAGTTCCCGAAAATATCAATAATAATAATGTTTAAACCTGAAGACCGTAATAGATAGTTTTACTAAAATCGACCATTTATTAAAAAAAATATATGTATTTAGCTGAGAAACATATTTTATAATTTATCATTTTTTAACGATTTTACGAAATTCATTCGTAAAAGGTTGATAACCTTTCCATTACAATTGAACTCAGTTATATTCTCTGGAAAAAATACCAATCGTGATGTTCCGCATATATTTCACTTACAACTGTGTGTTCAAATTTTCATTTATATAAAATACTAACAGCATACCCGTTCTTCGTACGGAGTATAAAATATAAAGAAACTTATAATTCAGATTCATATGCAAATTATGTTAAAATTTTAAATTTATTGCTCCTAAAGGGAAGTTTATGAATATCTGTTCACATCATGCAAAATTATCGTCACGGGCAGATCTGCAGAATAAAACATACTGGCCCCTTTCGAAAGCAAATTTACATAAAAAAAGGAATTGAATCAATATATGCAAAATGAATGTATTAAAATTGTATAGGACCCGTATTACTTTTATACGCGAATATTAGAAGATATAACCTGTATTAGTAGATTACATGTATAAATTGAAAATATCAATAAACCCGTAATTGATTCCAATATATGCCAGAATGAAAGCACTAAAATTATATGGGAATATATATATATATATATATATATATATATATTTATATATATATATATATATATATATATATATATATATATATATATACATATACCCATACTACTTATATTGTCGCAGATTAGAAAATATGCCTGTATGTTAGTAGAGGATTACCATTATTACAATATGAGTCTAAAAAATCTTTACCGAAATAAAACAGAATACATTACAAATTGAAAATTTCAATTATCCCCGTAATCTTTATACCAGAAGGTCGTAATTGATTCCAATATATGCCAATATATATCAAAATATATGCCTATATACCTGTACTACTTATATTCTCGTAGATTAGAAGATAACACGTGCATTTATGGAAGATTACTCGCACAACGTACAATATGTGAGTTTCAACAATTTTTGTCATACAAAAACAATGGTATAATAATTTAAAAATATCAATAATCCCTGAATCAATAATCCCCGAAAATATCAATAATAATAATGTGTAATCTGAAAACAGTAATCGATATTTTCCTGTCAAAAATGCAATGCCAATGAAATTTGTTTTATATACATATCTTTATTATTCAAATCGGAAAAGATTTATTTAAAATCGTATGCCACATAACACTCATTGGATTTACATCCATTGCTAAACGACATGATATCAGTTGCTTCAAATAAATTGATGGAAATCATATCGTCTGAATAATGCTATCTCCATGAAAGGTTTGACGATATGTTCTTCAATTTAGCGATAACTTAAAATATCGCCAAATTTATCGCCAAGTGGGACTGTAAAACTGATAGTCCCATTTTGCGTCAAATTGACGAAACATCATCATAATATTATCCCCTAACAAAACACAATTAATTTCATTTATTAAGCGCAATTCTATCAATTTCATGACATTTTTATAGATTCACAAACATTTTTATCAAATTGGTGATATTTTAAAAATTCGATAAATGTGTTACTAAGTAGGATGAATAGACTCACCCACAAATGCTACCGAAACATCATTTCATTACTGTCTTCTAAAAAAACGAATTTAATTTCATTGATTTGTGTCGTTTTTAGCAATTTGGCGATATTTCCTCCAATTTCGCAAAGTTTAAGAAAAGTTACCAAGTTAGCGATATTCCGCCAAATTGGTAGCTCTGAAATTGCAGATCTGAAGAATAAAACATCCTGATCCCGTTTGTATATACTAAATGCAAACACTAGAATGGTATTAGGTGATATACACTTTCTACTCTTTTTCTGTTTCAACAATAGGATAAATGAGTTTATTGGTAAACACAATATGAGTTTATTAGCTAAACACAATATAAAAGCTTAAAAACTCTTTGTCAAAAGAAAGTGATGTACGCAGTCCGTAATTAATATAATTAAAAGAAAAATCAAACCGTTCATTTACAAAATATATTTATACATCTATTTATTTATTATTCAAATAGAAAAAATAATAACAAATAATAAGAAACACATTTAATTTAATTGCGTTGCTGAGCAACTTAATATAATAAAGAATCTTCCTCATAAACTGCGAAATTAAAAAACCATTTTGATCTCTTCCTCATAAAATGCAAAAATAATAACCATTTTGATTCCATTACTTTCCATTGTTTAGTAAATGGAGTTAGATTTTCCATTAAAATTCATGTTTCAAACAATTCATGCTTTCAGATAGTGACTAATTAATGCAAAAATCCTGCACTAAGCTCAGAAATGAAGTTTTAATTCACGTTGACGTTTTAAACAAACGATTTTCATCCTTTCCGTTTGGATAAACCACGGAGTTAGAGAGTAGATCTCCTAGGATAAAATTCCGTTTTTCATTAATATCTCGACAACCTCTGGTATTAGAAACTCGAAACTTGGGCAAAATTTATTGGGGGCTATTTTAAGGCTACTCACAAAATTTTATCAAATTCGGTACAGCCGTTCTCCCGTGATGATGGGACAAAAAGACAGACAGACAGACAGACAGACAGATTTTCAATTTTATTTATATAGACTAGCAGCATACCCGTTCTTCGTACGGAGTATATAATATAAAAAACTTAAAATTTGCAATCATGTGCAAATTCTGTTAAAATATTAAATTTATTGCTCCTAAAGAGAACTTTAAGAATATCTGTTCTCACTAAGCAAAATTATATTCACGTGCAGATCTGAAGAATAAAACATCCTGGCCCCTTTCGTAAGCAAATTTACAAAACAAAAGGAATTGAATCAATATATGCAACCCCGCACTACTTATATTGTGGCAGATTAGAAAATATGCAAGTGTGTTAGTAGAAGATTATCCGTATTAAAATATAAGTCAAAAAATATTTGCCAAAATAAAAGAGATGACGTAATAAATAGAAAATAACACTTATCCCCGTACTCTTTATATCAGAAGGTCGTAATGGATTCCAATATATGCCAATATATATCAAAACTGATGCCAATATACCTGTACTATTTATATTCTCGTAGATTAAAAGATATGTCCGTGTAATTGTAAAAGATTACTCGTACAACGTACAATATATGAGTTTAAACAATTTTTGTCATAATATAACAATTGCATAATAACTTGAAAATATCAAGAATCCCTGAATCAATAATCCCCGAAAATATCAATAATAATAATGTTTAAACCTGAAGACCGTAATTGATACTATCCAGTCAAAAATGCTATAAGAAAAATCAAATCGTTTTATTCTAAAATATATTTTTATATTTTAGATTAGATCAAAATATATTTAGCAAACAGATTTAATTTAATTGCGTTTCTGAGTAACATGATATAAAATAGAATCTTCCTCATAAACTGCGAAATTAAATGACCGTTTTGATGTCTTTATACTTTTCATTGTTCAGTAAAAACTTGTTTTAAATAAACGATGGAGATAGATTTCCCTTTAAATCATGTTTCAAACAATTCATGTTTTCAGAAAGTGACTAATTATTGCAAAAAATATCTCCCCAAACTCAGAGATATTGTTTTAATTCACTTTCAAACGATTTTCAAGCTTTCCGTTTGGATAAACCACGGAGTTAGAGTAGAACTCCTAGGGAAAAGTTTCGTTTTTCATTAATATCTCAACAACCCCTGGTCTTAGATACTCGAAACGTGGGCCAAATTTATTGGGGATTATTTTAAGTCTATCCTCAAAATTTCATTAAATTCGTTTCTGCCGTTCTCTCGTGATGGTGAGACAAACGAAAATTTCGTTATTTACTAATATCTCGAGAATCACTGATTGTAAAAACTTCAAACATAATCTAAATTTTAAGTGAGACTATTTCCAGGCTACCCACAAAATTACATCAAATTCGGTTCAGCCGTTCTCCCGTGATGACGGGACAAACAGACAGACAGACAGATTTTCAATTTTATATATAAGGATTAAGTAAGCCAAAAAGCTCAGGTAGTATTTCTTGTTCTTTTCTTTTTAAAGGATCTGTTTAAAAATATATATATTTAAAAAATTCTTGTAAGGTAAATAAAAAAAGGATTTATGTGGCCAAAATACCATATTTGCTAGCATAACTGGCAATAATGCACTGACCGTACTAAATTTGATCAGCTGAGTCAGTTTTTGAAATGAAAATGAATTCAATGCTGTACACGATACAGTATTGCTAATCGTTTACAGTGTACGCAAATAAAATATGTCCAAAAGGTATAAGCTATATGTTATATCGATTATTAAAAATTACTTTACAGTTTAAGATCATGATAATGAAGAATGTTGTTCAGTTTTATCCCACTACGTTTGAAAGAATAATTCTTTAAAATACATATTTAAGTTGAAAGAAACTATAAAAGAAGAAAAATAAAGAAAATATAAAAGACGACAAATAAGAAAGAAGATATAAAAGAAGAAAAGTAAGAAAGAAAATATTAAAATTTTTCAAAATCATAAGAAATAAATATAACATAAAAATAAATACGACAATGAAAAACAATTATTAAAGACCAATCTAAAGGTGGCTTTTTGAATATTAGGAAAACTCTGTCAGTACAGATGATATCATCCATATACCAGTTCCACATTTTAAATGCGTTTCGCAGCATGGAATACAGTGCTCGAAAAAAGTATAAGGACAACATATAATTGCATGAAAATATACTTTATTTTCACTTTATCAAAATGAATTTTTGATATTTCTGACCTCTAATATGAAATTATACAATAAAATTTACAACACATAAAAGAACAAATATGAACCTTACAAAAGTTCACCTTATAAAGGTTATCATTAAAGAAAATATTAAAAAAAATATAAGGACATGTTTTAAATTATACTTAACATTTCTCTTAATAATCAAGAAAACAACCTTTTTTTTTCAATTACTTGAATGAGCCGAGAGGCCATGGATGCTGAAAATTCTTTTAAAGTGTCTATGGAAATGTTATTCGAATCTTGTTTAATGGCTAACACAAGATCCTGTTTAGACTAATATTGTGTACCATTTTTATAAACTTCTTGGGCTAGAAGGCCCCATAAATTTTCTATTGGATTGAGATCGGGACTCCAAGCCGGCCAATCAAGTAAATTTACTGAATTAGCTTCAAACCAGAGTTTTGCATTTTTAGAAACGTGTATGGAAGCGTTATCCTGTTAGAAAATATAGTCTGTTGAAGTAATTAGCTGGGCCTCAGGTAACAAATGTTAGCCTAACATATCAACATATTTGTCAGAATTCATTTTGTAGTTGGTAAAGATTATAGAAGTGGTTCCGTTTGCTGCAAAAGTGCCCCAAATCATAACTGTTCCACCACCGTATTGACGTTTGTAAAAAAACTTCTTTGGTTTTACGAAAATTATATCAAAAATTGCGAAGCCCATCAAGATTGAACTTCTTTTAGTCCGAAAACACTACTTGAATTCATTTTGGATTGAGAATAATTTCTTTTTTTGAAAACCAATGTTTTTTTTCTTTATCCTCCTTTTTAGGAGGCGGACGTGAAATTAACTTTCCATACCAAATATTCGAATGTTTTTTTAAAACATTTTGAACTGTTCGTGTGGACATGGTAAGTCCAAAGTTCTTCTAACTTCATTTGCAGTTTCCTTTTTCTCACAATTTCTTCTTATAACCATTTTTTTCTGTCGATGAGTTAGAATTTCTGGTATTCCAGTTAGTTTATCATTCCAAATATTCCAGGTTCTTTTAAAAATTATAAACTACACTTTTAGATCTTTTAATTTTTTTTCGAAATTTCATGCCCACTCATTCCACATTCTTTATAAGCAAGAATTTTCCCCTTTTCAAGATCACACAGATGAGTTCCTTTTGGCATGGTATAACAATCGTGCAGACATGAGACAAGTGTGAATTTTGTTTAGAAACCCAGACTTCATAATTGAAATTAAAATTTTTTGCTTTCAAATATGCAAATTTTACTAAAATTTTAAATGAAAAAACAGTTGCCCTTATATTTTTCTCCAAAATCAAATAGGTTTATAATTTATGAAGTAAATTTATACATATTTATTTTTGGAAAATTTAACAATTTTACATGAAAAATAATTTAATTTTATCAATATTTTTATTTAAGAAATTTGCCTACATTTCCGTCTAGAAGATTTCTAGATTTGGCGAGTTTTCGCTTGTCCCTAAACTGTTTTCACGCACTATAGATGACATCAGCAATTAGAGTATGAAAATTTGTCTTTTACTACAAAAATTAAGCTTTATAATTTTTTAAAATTCTTTTTTAAATTTATGTTCACATTAAACATCGAAATTGCACTCAGTTGTAATAAATAACATTGCTTTGAATTAACATGAAAGCGATCTTATTATTTACGTACTGAAGTAGAAAACTCTTGTTCTAAAAATTATGCGTTCATATCTGCAAATTATTAGTTCCCATTTAATAATAACATGAAATTCCTAGGTCAAACATTCTCTTAGAAAACTTCGGGATACAGATAAATACACAGATATAGTGATAGATAGAAACCCCGATGTGAATTGCATAAGTTAAAGAATGTAAAAATCGGATGTAAGCAGCACAATACTGTCTATAATGCAATGAATGTACTTCTTTCCTAGTTAAAAATGATGTTTATGATCCACTGCACTGTTTTTAACGTTAAATTATACATTTGACTCTTTTCTGGGTGACAACATGCAAAACTATCCCAAATAACTTATAATTTACCCAACTCTAAACTGACAATTGTCAATATTGATAATACATATAGACTATTTATTAAAATCTTATAACTTGACGTCATTTTTGCAAGTTTAACGAAATTTTCGTCAATCTGAGGCGAGAGTCGGTGATGTTTCTACAGATTATAAACAAAGTTCGCCAAATGTATCGCCAACCGTTACAGACACATGGACAAAAGAGCATTTCTTATATATTAGAAGGTATGTCCGTTGCTTGGCGAAATTCAAAATGTGCAATATGTTACCTTCCTTTTGATGCCACTTTTATCAATGTCGCGTCAATTTTATTACTATAAAAAAACTGATGTGGGCAGCTCATGACTTTCGTAAAATAATGCAACGTATTTACGAGTTTTACAGTAAAAATAAAATAGGTTATTCTTATAGTAGCTATATTTTTTCCTAGATATTGAATTATCGTCAAATAGTCGTTATTTTCATTGATTTAGCGTCATTTTTATCTTATAGTAGATATAGGTTATTCTTATAGTAGATAGGCTTAGATGATGATTGATATGAATTGAGCTATAAATTTTAGAATGGAATAAGGGGTTTGTTTCACTAAGTATATCCACTTTGAGGTTCTAGAGATAACATATCCTTTTAAAAACCATTAATTTTAATTGCAACATATATTTTACTAGGGACTGCCAGTAGCCACCAAAATTGATACTATTACCAGTTTTATGGAGGGAATTGAATTATCAGTTCTAAAAAATAATTGACTCACCTGGAGAAGGAGTGAACAACAACACAACAAAACACACTTGAGCAACAACACACTTGAAACTTGACCTCCTCCCCTCTATTACTTGCAGCTCAAACCCGGTACTATCCCGGATAAAGTATATGAAATAAACCAAATGTTAAGCACGAAGTGAAACTGGAGCCCTACACGGGGAGAAATGTCTTTGACACCAGTTTTACGGCTGCAACCGATATTGTTATACGTCGCAGGTCTGTATATTGCCAATGATCAGTAGGTCTGTATATTGTACGATGTGCAGGATCTCAAGTATTATTCAACGTATCTTTTTTCATGAATAGAACGAGCTAGATCCACGAAAATATGTCATCAAATTTATCGCACGATATTACATATGAAAAGTGAACATGTTTCTCAATAGGAAATTTTTTCTTTATTTTATATAATTTTTTGATAATATTTTTGAAAAATGTGCAATATCTCAAAAACGCAGGTTTATGCTAGCGTTCTAAAATTTATGTTAATCGATTTCTAATGAAAAATTACATACGATATGTCTATTTGCGTAACTTTATTCGAGATTTTTATTTTTTGATGATTTTTTCAATATTTCACTCAACGTATTAGAGAGTTCTGAACATTCGATTGCGTATAAAATCAACAGGCTTCCAGTATTCACGGATTGTAATTTTTGTACCGAATTTCGTTCGAATCGACCCATTCGTTCGTCAGTTATCGTCTCTACAGTCTCACTGACACACACACACACACACACACAGACATCACACCAAAAATGTTCGATTCGTGGTCAGGGATGCTTGAAACGTGTTCTCCCGTCGAAAACTAGAATTCGAATTTTCGACCCCGTCACAGTACTTTCCTTATATATCAAGGGAAGTATAAATCGTATTGTCATGTATAATTGATGCAGGGAACTGTTGTTATTACTTTCCTTATATACATAATGTATAAGGAAAGTATTGTGACGGGGTCGAAAATTCGAATTCGAGTTTTCGATGGGAGAGCACGTTTCAAGCATCCCTGATTAAGAATCAAACATTTTTGAAGTGATGTCTATGTGTGTGTGTGTGTGTGTGTGTGATCACAATACTACATTAATTTATTATATTTGAAAACTTAAACCTTCATCGAAAAAAATGAACTTCATTCAAATGACGGCATTCAAATATAAATTGCTTGCTTTAAACATCTCTAAAATATGATACATTCCTCAGTAATAATTTTAGAATTATCATAATACTACGATAATTTATTATATTTGAAAACTTCATCAAAAAGAAATGAAATTCATTCAAATGACGTCATAAAAAATAACACGTCTGGATCTCTCTATAAAAGCAGCATTTCATTCATAAATAATTTTCCATTCATGTCATTCATCACAATTCTATAATACTTAATTTTATTTAAAAATTAAGACCATGGAGCTACAAGTAATTAAACTCTATGCGTGGAACTTCATCGAAAAATATCGTCCTTCTGTTTGTAAAATCAATGAATATTTCATTCATATCTGATATGCAGACTCCATGAACTAAATGATTTTGTGTTAAAGAAATACAGCAATTCTAATACAACTCATTCTACATATTTTGCTGTTTACATTTTACATAAGTGAAAAATAGGCTTCGTAGTAGAAATAATCAAATTTGGATGAGCATTTAAATTCAAATATATTGTAATTGCGTTGTTTCAGTATGTAGATGCACAGAATTTAAGCAAAAATAAAGTGGTTTTAGGACGGATACAACACTCAATATGAATTTAAAAGAACTTAAAAAATCACGATTTTGAGACAAGATGGATGCCATATTTCATTTTGAAGTGGGTCATGTGATATTTTCATATCATGGCCACGTGATCGCTTCATATAAGAGGTGTGATTATTATTTTAATTTTTATTTAAAAAACTTCTGAATATATTTCGCTGATTTTTTCTTATATATTTTATGGAGCAATTTAAATCTTACCTAAAAATTTTAAAGCATAATTTTTTAATTTTTTTAATTTGTGGATTTTAAATCCGCTTAAAAAATGTTTGAAACATTAGGTCCCATAGGGCTCAATGTATATCATTATTGCAACCCGGGTTCAATCTAAAACTAATTGGGTGATATTATTCATTTATATTCCCAAAGGTCCTACAGACCGTCTGAACAACATATTAAAATTTCATTTTAATTAAGTCATTTTACGGCAGATATCGTGCTAACGGACAGACAGACAGACAAAATGAACAATGTCATAAGCACTTTTCAACTTTGTTGTAAAGTGTTAAAAAGCAACAGAACTTTGTAAAACCTCCTTGAATACCCCAAAACATACCAAGCAATTTTAAATCGCAACAGATATTCACTGGTAGACATTATATTTAATTGCTTTAAATAGAAATTTTATGTTCTAAGTTTCTGTGAGATGTACAGAATGACCAATCGAAATGGATGGTTTTGAATTTTCACAAAGGAGATGGACGGCTTTTATACTTCTCTATGAAAGTTTACATTCTAACGGCTGGAGATCTTATTTCATTTCTCTAAAAATACTACAGATATCATGGCAGAACACCATGGAATCATTTACTGTGAAAAACATTTGCAAAACATAATTCTAATTTGTTCCATTATTCCTACAAAGTACGAGCAGGATAAATATGTAGGATCACAGCCGGTATACAACCATCGTCATATTCCCTTTCACTCGCTTTCTTCCCATTCACACACATTATGTCTGACTGTGCCTGTTGGTGTCTGTGGAATTAATAAAACTTCCACATGAGAAACTGGTCTCATTTCTGGGCTTAAGCTTGCATAAACAGTTTCATGTTTATATTTTGACAAAAAGCCAGAAACATTAACATCGCAGAAATAACCATAGTTTGCCTGATTTGTCTGTTTACGCCATATGATGGAGCCCTCAAACGGCATTACTATTTTCATGTTTTTTTATCCAGTCACCTTTGACCCGTGCTTTTTTTTCCAGTTATATGATCATGATGTACAGATAAGATGAGGTGCCCTGTTTTCGTCTTAGTTAACGTTAGGACATTCAAAGTATAACAAATATATAGTTTTTTCAGATCTGCAGCAATTACACATTGTGAAGATTTCATTGTGAAAGTTCTACAAGCATGACAGGACTTGTTTGGGTCATTAATACACTTTCACTGCATTATAACACACTGTAAATAATAGAGACATGACACAGCTTCATTTTTAACACGTTACAACAAAGTTGAAAAGTGTTTGTACTTTGTTCATTCTGTCTGTCTGTCCGTTAGCACGATAACTGCCGTAAAAATGACTTAATCAAATTGAAATTTCAGTATATTGTACAGGCGGTCTGTAGGACCTATGGGAATATCAATGAATAATATCACCTAATTAGTTTTGGGATTGAACCCGGGTTGAAAGAATGAAATACAATGAACCCTATGGGATCTACATTTTCAAACATTTTTAAGCGGATTTAAAATTCACAAATTGCTTCGAAAATTGTAGGTATTATTCAAATTGTTCCGTAGAATATATAAAAAAAAATTCAGTGAAATATATTCAGTAGTTTTTTAAATAAATATTAAAATAATAATTACACATCTTATATGAAGCGATCATGTGACCATGATACGAAAAGATCACGTGACCCACTTCAAAATGATATATGGCATCCATCTTGTCTCAAAATCGTGATTTTTAAAGTTCTTTTTAATTCATATTGAGTGTTGCATCCGTCCGAAAACCACTTTATTTTTGCTTAAATTCTGTGCATCTATATACTGAAACAACGCAATTGCAATATATTTGAGTTTAAATGGTCATCCAAATTTGATTATTTCTACAACGAAGCTTATTTTTCACCTATGTAAATTGTAAACAACAAAATATGTAGAATGAGTTATATTAGAATTGCTGTATTTCTTTAACAGAAAATTATTTAGCTCATGGAGTCTGCATAGCTGATATGAATGAAATATTCATTGATTTTACAGATAGAAATACGATTTTTTTATGAAGTTTTACACATAGAGTTTAAAAGCCGTCCGTCCAAATAGTTGCTCTTAGTCCTCTGGACGAGTCGGACGGTCTGGGTCTTCAACATAGAGTTTAATTACTTGTAGCTCCATGGACTTAATTTTTAAATAAAATAAATTATTATAGTATTGTTATGAATGACATGAATGGTAAATTATTTATGAATGAAATGCTTCTTTTATAGAGAGAGCCAGGCGTGTTAGTTTTTCTATGACGTCATTTGAAAGAATTTCAGTGCTTTTCGATGAAGTTTTCAAATATAATAAATTATCGTAGTATTATGATAATTCTAAAATTATTACCGAGGAATGTATCACATTTTAGAGATGTTAAAACCAGACAATTTATATTTCAATGTCGTCATTTGAATGAAGTTCATTTTTTTCGATGAAGGTTTAAATTTTCAAATATAATAAATTAAGGTAGAATTGTGATAAGTTTTAAAATATTACCAAGGAATGCATTGCATTTTAGACATGTTTAAATAAAATTGGCATTGAAGTTGGAAAGTGTTTCATAATCAATGCTTTAAGCATGATTAATCTTTCTTGTTATTATTACTATATATTTATTTATTGTTTCTTAATTACTTCTAATTACAAGACCACAAACTTTTATCCTCGAACTTGAATTTTTCGAGGTTTTTAATATTGAGTTCTAGAGAGTGTGTTGGCATCATGAAGTAATTGAAATGTTGTTTAGGTTATTTGTCTACACATATTGTGTCCTTGCATAAACAAAACAAATTGAATGGACATTTTTACATTAGCTAATGCTTATTATGAGACATTGTATTAAATAGTATTAGAAGAACATTTGATAAAGCAAATTATTTTTAAATCATATTAATGTGAATGTGTTATGAGTAAAAATGTTTTAATAGTTTGTGTACTAGATTAGCATAAATAACCGCCTTTGCTTTTATTTCAAGAGCTTTAAATATTAGTCATTTTATGAATATTATTTTTAAAAAAGGATAATCTGCTTTGTAATAAATTCTTTATATATTGTTCTCCAAGATAATTTCGGTTTCCATTTCATTTAAATAATCCCCAGTGTGACTGCAATGGATTTTCTCAATCATTCCCAATCCATTTTGTTTTAACTCCACTTGTATTATTCCCACTTGCAACCTATATCCAAAAGAAAGATATTTTCTTTTTTTTTTGAGTATTCGTTTGAAAGATATTATTTATAATTTTTCTAAAAATATATTTGAACATTATATTTACGTTCAAAAGAGACCACTTTGAAGAATCAATTTTAATGCTCATCTGATTATTGAAAGAATATAGTATATTATTTTAACATTATATTTTCCTGGAGATGTTCAAACTAATAGTTTCATAAAATATTCTAGCAAAATTTTTCCAGCATATATTGTTTTCAAGCATATATTGTTGGAAAAATGAAATTCAATGAAGCTTATACGACCTAATTTTTCAAACATTTTTTAAGCGAATTTAAATTTCACAAATTTCTTCGAAAGTTTTAGGAAATATTCAAGTTATCCCATACTATTATATCTTCCTGGAGATATTCAAACTAATAGTTTCATAAAATATTCTAGCATAATTTTTCCAGCATATATTGTGTTCAAGCATATATTGTTGGAAAAATGAAATACAATGAAGCCTATACCACCTAATTTTTCAAACATTTTTAAGCGAATTTAAATTTCACAAATTGCTTCGAAAGTTTTAGGAAATATTCAAGTTATCCCATAAGACAGATAAAAAAGTTTTCAGCAAAATATATTCAGTAGTTTTTAAATGAAAATTAAAATAATAATTACAGCTTTTATATGATGAGATCACGTGACTATTATGTGAAGAGATCATGTGACTCACCTCAAAATAAAATATTACATCGATCTCGTGTCAAAATCGTGATTTCTAAAGTTCTTTTTAAATAATATTTAGTGTTGTATCCGTCCTTAAACCACTTTAGTTTTTCTTAAATTTTGTGCATCCGCATACTGAAACAACGCAACTACAATATATTTGAATTTAAATGATCATCAAACTTTGATTATATCTACAACACAGCCTAATTTTCACTTATGGAAAATGCAAACATCAAATGATGTAGAACGCGTTGTATAAGAATTGCTGCATTTTTTTTATTCAAAATTATTTAGATCATGGTGTCTTCAATATAGCTGATATGAATGAAACATTCATTGATTTTACACAGAGAGATATAATTTAAAGATCTAACTTAGTGATATCTACCGTCTAAAATTTTAAAATTTCGTGAATTATTTATGATCTAATCATATGAAAAAAAATATTTAACTATTTCCACTTTTCGATAATACATTTTACAAGCCTTTTGTCTTCATTTATTCATGATTTTTAAGCTTCATGGTATTTTTTCAGGTTTTTTAGCCATTTTAAGACATTTTTTTGTTATTTTTGAGTTATTATTCAGCATTAATTTAGTATTCCAAAGAAAAAATTACAATGAACACTTTACAACATAGTTGAAAAGTGTTTAAGATGTTTTTTTCATTCTGTCTGTCTGTCTGTCTGTCCGTTAACACGATAACTGCCGTAAAAATGACTTTATCAAAAATAAATTTGAAAAAATGAAATACAATGAAGTCTATGGGACCTGCTTTTTCAAACATTTTTAAGAGAATTTAAAATTCACAAATTGCTTCGATAGTTTTAGGAAATATTCAAATTATCCCATAAAATAGATAAAAAAGTTTTCAGCAAAATATATTCAGTAGTTTTTAAAATAAAAATTAAAATAATAATTACACCCTTTCTATGACACCTTTCTGGTAGGTCGGATGGTCTGGGTCTCAACAACAACAACACCCTTTCTATGAAGAGATCACGTGACTCACCTCAAAATAAAATATGCAATCCATCTTGTGTCAAAATCGTGATTTTTAAAGTTCTTTTTAACTCATATTTAATGTTGTATCCATCCTTAAACCACTTTAGTTTTGTTTAAATTCTGTGCATCTACATACTGAAATGACGCAATTACAATATATTTGAATTTAAATGATCATCAAATATTGATTATTTCTACAACGCTGTCTAATTTACACTTATGGAAAATGTAAACACCAAAAGAAGTAAAATGCTTTGTATGAATATTGCTGCATTTTTTTAACGCAACATTATTTAGATCATGGAGTCTGCAATATAGCTGATATGAATGAAATATTCATTGATTTTACACAGAGAACTAGACGATTTTTTCGATGAAGTTTTCATAGAGTTAAATTACTTATGCCTCCATAGTTTTAAGTTTTTAAATGAAATAAATTATTATAGTATTGTGATGAATGAAAGGATTGGAAAAATGTTTATTAATGGAATGCTGCTTTTATATAGAGGCGATTTATATTTCGATGACGTCATTTGAATAAATTTCATTTGTTTCCGATGAAGTTTTCAAATATAATAAATTATTTTAGTATTACGGTAAGTTTATAAATATTACCGAGGAAAGTGTCGTAGTTTATAATGTTTGAAGCAGTCAATTTGTATTTCAATACCGTCGTTTGAATGAAGTTCATTTTTTTCAATAAAGTTTTAAGTTTTCAAATATAATAAATTAATGTAGTACTGTGATAATTTTAAAAATGTTACCAAAAAATGAATGTATCGCATTTTTGAGATATTTATATAAAATTGGATTGAAGTTGGAAAGTGTTTCATAATCAATGTTTTATGCATGATTGATCTTTCTTGTTATAAACTTGTTTTTGTAATTGCATTTACATTTGAATTTACTTTATCTTAACAGTATAAATTAAAGTAGGTTTCTAAGTAAGTTAAGTTGTTTCTCACACTGAATTTTGGTAAACCAAACAGGATGATACCTTGGGACCAGGAGACATTTATGCAGTTTTAATATTACATATATTTGCGATATATACCATACGAAACAAAACGCAGACTCGTAATCGCCATTTTACGACAATCCTGGTCCAGGTGTTCATGATCCCAATAAATTCAGTCCCAATAAGTTGTAGGTGTGGTTAGGTCAGAAATATCCTTGGGACTAAGGCTTATACCATGCAGATTGGAAAATGAGGTGCCAATGAAGAAGTGTTGCTATATTGCCTTGAGGAATAAGCAATAAGATACGGATGGCTTATATGGACCTCAGGCGAAATGGAAGAAAATAAAAGCAAGTTTCAATGAGGAAAATTATAAAAAATTGTTGGTTGGAGTACACTATCAAAATTTTCTTGAGAAACTGTAGTGAATTCCATTTGAAGAAGCCAAATTTGAAGATTGTGCTTGATCGACCATCTTCAAATTTGATTAATTGTTGAAGTTCCAACTGCAGATATAATTCGATGAGGTAGGTCACCAGAGTCGTTTCAGTTAGATCGCAGTATGTTGGGAAAAATTGTCGAGTTTTTCATGCTTCTGATTCAAAATCTCAAACATGCAAAAAAGTGTTATCCAGCTTCACCTTTTCAAGCAGAGTATATCCCACTTTCTTTATTAGCTTTTATTACTTTTTTAAAATTACTCGTCCCTCAGCATTGAACGCATCAAACTTAATCCCTGTTTAGAACTTTGTATTTCAAAATTGCCACATCTAATTTCATTGTGTATAGCACTAATAAGAAAAATACATTTACATCTATTACAAACTTTTATTTTCAATCTTGCGTCTTGTTATAAGCAGAAAAAAGACTGGTTCCTAGTTCTTCTGGGGACTTTCCCTACCTATGACTGAACATTTACTTTTCACATGCAGACTTGTTTTCACGTGTAGTCAATGCTATACTAAAATATTATTGTCAAATTCCGTACCTTAGGGTAACTTTTTGATCACAAATATTACAGTACCAATATTTGGATATATGTATGTATTGCCAAAGTGACTTGAAAAGTTCCCATTGGAATTGTTACGCTAAGTCTCAGTTTCACTGATCACCTGAGAAGAACATTTTGTAGATAAATAACATGAGGGCGGAGGGAACATTCTCCCGAAGCAAAAATATGATTAATTTATCCCTTAAATTGAAAGCAAAAATTACTCCAAAAGACATATTTTTAACAGAAACTTTCCCTCCCAAAAGACGATTTTATTCTAAAATAGACAATTATTTAGAACCTCCCAATTTTTCCGTATAGTTGCCACAAAATGTATATTTATCGAATTATTATAGTGTCTTAAAATCAGGTTTACGAAGGTACATTATTATAGCTACGGATCAAGGATCTGGGACAAGAATATAATACATTTTAAACTGTCATCAACAAAGTGATTTTATTGTCAATGTTGAGTGGATATTTTATCGCATAAGCTATGGAAAAGTCGTGATTCGATGAAATCAGTGGAACAGTCACACATTCCGCTTCACGAGTGCTAAATTTTAACAGCAGCAGATGTATTCGGGTTTTAATAAAATAATTAATGCAAATGTAATTGAATATACTTTTGCAGCTATAAATGAAATTGAGAAAATATAAATAGATCAAAAAGAACAATACAGGAATGCATGGAACCATTTTCTGGAGCCATTCAGGAAGAGAAAATCACCTCTTTGTTTCAAACAATAAAAATAAATTCACATTAATATAGTGTCAAGTAACACAACATCGTTTACAACAAAAGTAGACCAGAGTGCCAAAATAACTTTTTATGTACTTGTTGCAGACCCCCAACTAGAAGAATACTTGTATGTCTGTATCTATGATGATAATTGGTGGATTGTGATGACTAAAATAATTTCAATTGAATAGCGCAATGCCTTGATATTCCGTATGCACTTTATATTTCGTATCCCATTCCTTAAAATAAGCAATGTTTACGAAACAATCTGATCTCCAGAAATTTATTTGAACCGCATTGTCAATAGAGTGAAAAGATAAATTTAACGATCAGGTTTGTGTCGTTTATTTCCCAAATTGCCTTTAAAATGTTCATAAAAATTCGAGGACTGATTTTGCGACGTCAGAAGCATGACGTCGGAAGAGTACTTAGGAGTAACGATTCGAAACTGTTTATATAGTAATATTAAAAACTCAATGAAGTTCATAAACTGTCTTCATTGTGTTATGTATGAGGTATATTGTTAAAAGCTGGTTTGCTAATTTGCATAACAAGTGAGCAGTGCAAAGCATGTGGAGTACATGTTTTCATGCCATACCAATTTTGTTGCCAGATTTGCCGGTAGACAGACTACGCCCTTAACTAGTTCCAGGGGCACTGAAAGATGACCAAAGACGTTTAAATGGGATCTTCCAATACTACATAAGAAAATTACATAATATTTTAACAGAAAATTCATTACCGAGTTGCACCCAAAACTCATTACCGATTTAGATACAAAATTAATCACAGATTTGTATCCCGACTGCAAATGTACTTTTGTTTGCGGGGAACTATTTTACTACCAATTGCATCACAAATAAAAGAGTTTATCTCATAGTTACGCCATAATCATTATTCTATGCTCGTTATATAGCAGGTATTGCAAACCGATAATGAAAATTTTATTAAGATTCACATTACGCGCCTTACAGATGCGAATGCATCCTTTTCTTTTGCTTCTTATTATGCATTAATATGATATATACAGCAGAAACAAACACGTGGAATGGAAATTTATTTGAGAGCACTTTATTTTTGAAGTGTTAACAATTTTTTCTTTGATTCTGTTATTTGGTGCATTTTGGGAAGGTTTAAGTCGTCAAACATATCTCCAGTTTTGAAAGATTATGTTTTTTCTTTGGTTTTGTTATAATTATGTTGTTTGTTTTGTCATAATGTATAATAATAAAGAAATATGATTGCTATATTACTTTGACTGTTGGTTGCGTAGCGGAAGATCAAAGCAACCCATAGCTACGAAATTTAGTATCGTGGTAATTCATATCAGGTTAAGATAACGACCAAAGTTACTCTTTAGCGATTTTTTAATTCGAAGTTGGATTTTATTTTACATTAAAGTACAATTTTGAGAAAGTTTCGTAAAAATTTAATTGTTAGTGATCAAAAATGTAATGACAACGTTTCCCTCTTAGCACCATCAGAAAAATCAAAGAATTCTCTTTTTAAAAATATTTGAATGGAATCTGTACTATAAATATAAACATTTTGTAAATTTTTCAATATATATACTTTTCAGTGTTGGAAATTTAATTGATTTCAAAATTTTTATATAGAAAATTCGACAGACAGTCCGATATTCATAATTTAACTGGGAATTAAAATCAGTGTGTAGTGTATAAATAATACGCACTGCTATAAATCAAACAAAATGTTTCTGAGGTCATTCATTTACTATTTATCATGTTTATAAGGTATTCGTGTATCTTTCATATCAAAATATAATACGGGAACTGCGTTTTTCAAAACTCTGGTTTTTGGGTGAAGACGGGAGTTACTGAATCGAAAATCTTTCCCGTGAGGCCCAACGCATTTGTATAAAAGCAGAGTTTGCGGTTGCTATGATGTAACAAAGAGAAAACAATAAAGACAAAAAGGAAAAACAACAGAGTAAAAAAGAAAACGATAGAGTAAAAAAGAGGAAACAACAAAGTACAAATTATTAAACAACAAAGTAAAATAACGAACAACAAAATAAACCTACGGAATTTAGAATCGTGGTAATTCTTGTCTAGATCAGATAATGTCCAAAGTCACTTTTGAGTGACATTTTTTTAATGCGAAGTAGGAATTCATTTATTTTATATTAACGTACAATGTTAATCAATTTTCGTAAAAACTTATTTGTTAGTGATCAAAAACAATATCACAGAGTTTCCGTCTTAGAACCATCGGAAAAATCAAATAATTCTCATATTAAAAAGCTTTGAATGGAATATGTACTATAAATAGAAGAATTCTGTGAATTTTTAAATATATATATACTCTTCAGTATTGGAAACATAATTGGTTTCAAAATTCTTACATAGAAAAATCGACTGACAGTCCGATATCCATAATTAAGCAGGGAATTAAAATCACAGTGTAGCGTTTAAATATTACACACTGCTATAAAACAAACTGTTTCTGGAGTCATCAGTTCATTATTTATCATTTTTGTAAGGTATTAGTGTCGCTTATATCAAAACACAAGACGGGTACGGCATTATCCAAAACTCTGTTTTCTGTGTCATGAGTGGATTTAATTAATCGAAAATCTAACCACTGTAGCGCATACGCATGTGTACAAAAGTCGAGTTTGCGGTTGCTATGATGTAAAGATCAGAAAAAAATAAAGTAATAAAGAGAAAATAATAAAGTAAAAAAAGGAAAATAAAAAAGTAAAAATGAGAAAACAACAAAATAAAAAAGAGAAAACAACAAAGAAAAAAAGAGAAAACAACAAAATAAAAAAGATAAAAAACAACAAAGTAAACTAGAGAAAACAACAATCTGAAAAAGAGAAAACAACTATGTGAAAAAGAGAAAACAACAAGCAAATGTAATGTGTATTGAAAAGAACAGTACAATTTTTTGAAGGAACTTTTTATTTGCAGTTAACATCATTTACAGAATATTTATTTATCCATTGAAGCTATTCTTATGTAAGAATGCCCAGAAGTATGACCTACACTTCTATCAAACTTTTTTACATTTTTCCTGGAAAAAATAAAAATAAGTTTTAAACAAAATATATATATATATACATATATGTACATTGAAATATGCAATATTTAAAATGACTTGAGTAATTGTTGCGTAATTCCATGTGAAACAGCTAAATCTGAAAGATGGTTTCTGATTCACCAACTTCAAATTGGATAGAACTTTAAATAAAGTGGATACCGATTATAAAAAAAATTACCCATTAAATTATTATCGACCGGATAAGTGAAAAACAAAGTAGAATATTCGCTTATTTTGGTATTTTGTTTTGATTCGTGAAATTATTTTATGTCAGTAGTGTATAAAAAGACATTAAGTATTTTACATTTGGTATTCGGCAAAATCATAGAATATAAGTTTAAAACGCATGTTATCGAATGCAGTAAAAATAAATAGGTTATATACCGGATAAAATTGCGAAATTTGAGTTCTTACATCGATTCCAATCAGACATGATTTTGACATTTACATATAGCTTTTGCTGTTAGAGGTTATTTTTTTTGATCAGAAATTGAAAACAATTTTTTATTATATTTGCTTGCTATTTTAGTTCGTTTTGACGTATTATTAGATAGGTAGAGGGAATTATATACAATAAAGTCATCATAGGAATAATTGAAGGATTTTTAAGCTAATTTATGATGATTAAACTATTGGTTGAGTTCATTTGGAAATCTAGTTTTGTATGTTCATATGAGTTCATTTTCTAATAAATATTCTGTCATAATGATTTTGTTGATTCAATGTTGTCGATCACATGTGTTGAAAAATTTTCATATTCGAATTTTTAAACACAAAGCTTAGCTGTAATATTACATGAAATCTTTTATATGATTCCTGTGTACAGTAATTCGGAGATGCAGAGGATTGTTGATTTGGCCTATATATGATATATTACAAGTTTTATAAACAATTTTACAAATACAAATATAAACTTTACAGAAGGCTGGATTATTACAACTATTGATTTCGTAGCGATTCGTTGCATGCCCATTCATGCCACCATCGTTTAATTACTGCATCGCTCCTACCGAAATGCTGAGCGATTCGACGGTGTGACTATCCAGCCTCATGCAGTCCGACCGCACGTCCACTTTCAAAGCCTTGCCCATAGTGGCCGAGAATACGCCAGCGAGTCATTGATATAACCAAGGTACGTAAAGGCAATCGAAATCTAATGCAAGTTTTGTTCCTGAAAGCGGAGGTGGCTCCTTATGTACACCATTAGGGTGCTCAGTGTCAATGCGCAGCAGTCCCGAGTTCATTCATTGGCTGCGAATTTTTAGTCATTTCCGTATTCGGTCGAAATGTGTTTGCAGGTAAAATTTCATTACTATCGGATTATTTTTCGGGGTGAGTCGATTTTTTTGTCTTATATATATATATATATAAGACAAAAATTTTGTCTCTCTCTCTCTATATATATATAATTTCAATATACATATATATATATAATGTCTATATATATATATATATATATATATATATATATATATATATATATATATATATATATATATATATATATATATATATATAATGCCTATATATATATATATATATTTAAATAATAAAATACAATCCCATGGAGTTAAAAATTCAAGAAATAGAAGGGCGCATATTGCCGCACTATCAGAGACTTGAAATATAAGATTTAAAATAAATAACGATTATAGAGTTGGAATGATTGTGTTTTCAGGGTTGCAGAAAGGTCAAGAGGGATTGCGAACCCTTTCTCTAGTTAGAAGCTAGCTTTGACTTCATGAAAACGCACCCACCTCTATAATCATTATTCATTTTAAATCATATATATATATATATATATATATATATTTAAATATATATGTATATATATATATTTATATATATATATATATATATATATATATATATATGTATATATATATATGTATATATATATTTATATATATATATATATATATATATATATATATATATATATTTATATATATTTAAATATATATAAATATATATATTTAAATATATATATATATATTTAAATATATATATATAAACATATATATATATATATATATATATATATATATATATATACATATATATATATATATATACATATATATATATATATATATATATATATATATATATATATATATATATATATATACATACATATATATATATATATATATATATATATATATATATATATATATATATATATATATATATATATATATATATATATATATATATATATATATAGTATTTAAAATGTTGAACTATTTTGAAAGTTTGTTCTAATTTCGATAGTTTAGTTTCTGATCTGTTCTGAAATTCTGGAAGCGAATAAAACATGTACAAAACAAAAATTTGTCCACATAAACCCATTTCGGCACCTTTTCTTCTTTTTATAGCATTCGCGTCAGAAATGGCATATTTCCTCGGTTTTCATTATATTTTCAACTTAATTTATTTTACTCATCGCCATTTGCCTCTTTTATTTTCCGTCTTTGCAGTGTGTATTTTGAAGAATAAGATCCAAAGTATTATCAAAACAGCTGTTACATTTTTACATTAGTTATTATGTCGAATATTTATGTTGGTTTTTATTTTTTAGCATATTATGGAAACAATTATCTTACTGTTTTTAACGAAAATTGCGAAACTTTATGAAGCTTATAAATGCTAGATATTTAATTAAAAATATAGTAACTGCAATTATAAATAATTTAACAAAATTAGTGAGTCGATAATGTTGATATAAAACAACACAATTTTTGCATGTTTCGATAGGGAAAATATTGACAATCTCTGTGATGATGGTACACGTTACTTAAGGAAATGCATCTATATTTTTTATTTGAAATTTAATATCTTTACACTCTTCTACTAGAATTATTTTGTATTACAGTTTTAAAAGTATATAAATCACATCTATTTCGAGCTTTACTTTATCAAGAAGTGCGTTTTATACATTAACTCATCACTGCATATACATTACCTTTTCACTGCATTCCAAACCCATTTGACAGGGGCAGTGGGGTTTGTAGATGTCATTCACAATATCCATTGGTTCGGCAGTGCATTTAGCTCCTGTATAAAATACGCATTTTAAGAACAATGAAAAAAATTTAACCAATCATAGTAATTCCTGAAAAGAAAGTTTAAGTTAGCAAATATGTATGGTCATTAAACAGAATTTTGACAAATGGTGGTTTGTTGCTTAACTATTCTTGATGCTATTTATTCCTTAAACGTGCATAGTGAAAAACATTTCTATTTTTATCTTTATTTTGAAAAGTTTTTTGACAACAGGTTGTTAGTAAACTCGATACGACATATAATATCTAATGGTGTCAGCATGTGGCTTTACCTGCAAAGAGCAATGACTTTACATTTCCACAACCAAATAAAAGTAAACAAGACATACGGCATGATGTTTTTGGTTCTAAATTGAAATTTCTCTTGTTGGCAACTTAATAATCCAAACAAAATAATTGTGTCATACCTATGGGCAAATTTGCTCTCAAAATGCAATTAACATTTATATAATACCTAGGGAACTAAATATTATTGAACAACTTATTGGGCATCAAAATATTCAAAATGCTTTCAAATTATCAAATGCTTTCATATTATCTCTCGTGAATGGAGTAATATATATCCAAGAGAATGATATTGACGGATTTGTTGCTTAATATTGCGTATGGAAAGTCAATATATTTGATAATACTCTCTACATTTTCATTTATGTTTGTTTTTATAAATATTTTGATAATGTGCAATATATCGAAGAAATTTCATAATAGCGTTCTAAAGATTTTGACAATCGTTTTGTATTCAAAAATTGCGTCTGAAGTGATTATTGATTTAACAGAATTAAAATTTCTGGACTTTTCATGATTTGATTAAAAATCCAATTAAAAATCATACAATATTTCTAGAAAGGTTCAGACCAGCATTCAAATATATGTATCATTGGTTTTCTGATAAAAATTACGTATCAAGTAAATTTGTATTTAGTATTATTGAAAGTCCTGATATTTTTAACAACTTAACACTTTCACTCGAGTTAAACTCACGAGTACGAAACTGACGAGAAGTTGAGTTAGACTCCGGAAGACTCGATTGTGTTTAGAAACAATAGAGTTCAAAAATTCACTAATAATAATAATCGCACCAAATTATTTTCGCAGCACTTTGTACGTAGACTCACGAACACACACTTTGACATTTACACTATATACACACACAAACACGCATGCAATATACTCACATTGCCTTAAAAACTTTCGCTTCGGATTTGGAATTGCTGGATACGTGTTCTTCCAAGGAAACTGGAATCCGAATTTTCAATCACGTTACTATTCATTCTCTATACACTAGTGTACTTGAGCCCCTTATACTACAGGCTGACTTATCAAGCATATTGAACTCCCGTAAGGTTTCTACGAATATATGGGTTAACATATTTGGCGGTTTAGGACGTGCTCCAAATATTGATTTTTATAAGTATTTGATAATGTTAACAAATTTACAATTGAGTTGTTTTATAATGAATATGAATTTGATTATAGTAACATTTGTAATTACGCAACATTTATTAACACGAATCAAAAATATTATTCTCACGCTATAAACAGATTAACAAATAGATGGACATTTTTTTTTTTTTTTTTTTTTTTTTTTTTTTTGCAAAAATCCTGTTTTATTAAAATTTGTGAAATACTTTTATAAATATTCATATTTTACATCTGTCAATATTCAAGCATTATATAGAATAAAATATGGTCTTATTATCATCTCAGAAATACAATGCATTATTTGAAATACCTGTACTAAATAATAAAAAGTTGTTTTTGAAATATGTACTTATGATGGAGCACTTTGAAATAAAATATTATGAAGCACTTTAAAATAAAAATGCTAATTTAATATTGGAAGTACTAAAATTTTAAAGTGGGGCAATTTTGTTATAAACCTCTGAATGTATAGATTAGATAAATACAGGATTTAAAATCTTAATAATAATAATAAATTATATAAATCTGTATTGTAAACGATATATTTTGTATGCCAAGTACAAAAGAATTGAACTACTTTAAAAGATAATATTTAGGAAATCCACTAAACTGGATCCTATAAGCATAGCGCCAATGTTTACATCAAATGATTGGCGCCAATCATCGTCTTGGCGATAAAAATATCAATGCCATTCCAAAGTAAATTCATGTCATTTAGACGTCATTTCTATTCGTTTTTAGTAACAAGAAATATTTATATATAATTTGAAGCAATTATTAAGTTTGGAAGGGAGAATAACACATTCAGGAGACTACAAACCACGCTTACTAAGATAAGACTATAACAAATGAATGTCAATAATAATAATACCACAATTACCGAAATCATAAAATAAGTGTTTAAAATAAATACTTTATATAAAAATAGAAGTTTCAATTACAATATTGAAAATTTACCTTTCACATGCATGCTCCATTACCGGTTATTCAATGATTCTGCCGACTATTTATAAGATATTTTTTTATTCCCTCTTCATTTCTGAGAAAGAGAAATTACCTAAACCTTCTTTTAGTTTGTTTATAGAAGTTTGGTGCAGAATACCCACCAAAAATTATTTCAATTGTACTTCCTAAAGTGAAAATTCGGATTGGGATAATGCTAACGGATTACGCTTCCGGCCTGGGTAGGCTTCAATATGCTTGACTAGTCAGCTCGCATATAGAGTAGCTTTACAGTGTACTGTTACGAAAGTGTAAAAGGCCTTCACTGGAGTCACTATTGAGACCCAGAAAGAGAAAATACCTTTACAGGCAGTCATCTTATGACGTGATTTTTGGGTGGACATATGTCGTCGGCTTTAGCTGACATCTCCAATGCCCACGAACCTTCTCGAAATAAATAATTTTCTTCGAGATACGAGCCCCTTCAGGAAGTTTCTACGGAGAGTATATAAAAGTAGACACCACTCAATTGGAGAAGAATTGACGTGATATGAGCTACTTTGAATTGTGACTTACATCAACGTTCTGAGAAGAGTAGCCGCTATTTTTTGAAATTGGTAGGCATTTGCTGTTTTAATGCACCTGGCAGCTGTATAATGATCTCAGGAGATTGTTATCAAGCCATTTGGTGTTTATTTTTCCTGTTTACATTGGGATTGTAAATAAATGTATTAATTATCCAGAAATTTGGATACATTTTTGTATTCTGAGAGGGCACCCAAGATTACAGGGAATATGCCGTAATAGTAATATGTACGTATGGTAATAAAAATTGTTTTTAAAATACAATTTATTTTTCTAACTATTTAAATAAAATGTTTTAACCGTCAAAGATATTTTGAAAATTAAGTTTTTCAAATCCTTTTGCAGCAGTAAGTTATATATACTATTTAATTTTAAAAAGTAAACTGAACAGTTAAAATTATTATAATGTTGCTAACATTTCCAGATATTGGAATTATTTGAATTTAAGGGATACTACTTAAGTTTTCTTAAATTTTATTAAGAATATATTTAAATTTAAGTTGCGGTTTCTAAAATTTTATGCATGACACCAAACATTTTTCTTATAAAATTTCAAATCTAATATTGAAAAATATTAGATTTGGAAAAAAGTAGCTGAAAAGCTGAAAATGTGTTTTCTATTTATTAGAACACCTAGCTAATGTACTTAAGGATGAGCATCAATAAATCATCTGCCCTATCCGAGCTTTGTTAACTTTCGCAGAACACGTTTTTCGCCGAAATTCTACTCAAACAGTTGAGAAACATTTTCTGAAAAAGAAAATGTAATGCTTACATTATTTTAAAACTAAATTTAATACTCAATAAAATATAATTTTTATTTTAATCCAAAATATTTTTAGTGCTGTCATCTGTTTTCGTAAATTAATTCATGCCGACTATTTTTATCTTTTAATAGATATTTTAAAGTGTCTATTCCTTCTAATACTGTATTAAATACAACATATATATATTAACGCCACAATCAAGATAAGTTCATTGAACTTGGACTTAAGGACAAAGGAAAAATAAAATATTAAAACAATTCTTGTATATTCATATATGTGTACTATATTTCCGACAAAACAAGTAAAATTATTTACATTTTTATCTATTACGCAAAAAGCTATATATGATCAACCAACGTTCTTCAATTTTTTGTACATCTTTGACTTCATCTAAATACTCCGATCATAGACTTTGTCATGTCAAACATTATTTTTTTTCAATTTATTGTTATATTATATGAATTTTAAATATAATGTTTGTGACATTTCAATAGCTTTGTATTATCAAAAACCATCGGAAAACGTTAAAAACGAATGGAATGAAAGTTGGCTGTTACATACTCACCATTTGTAGCCAATGGCTTACACTTGTTTTTTCCACCAGCTATTTCAACGCAGCATTCCTTTGCAGTGCACTGTTCTCCCATTTCACATTCCTTCGCAAACTACGAATAAAATTTCCAGACTTAGGGAAAGGCTTGACGTTAACAAGACACATGTTTCTAAAATCTAACAATCTAACAGAAACTATATAAGATGTTTTCAATTTTATTTGACGGAGGTGCTTATATAGCCTCCGAAACCAATTGTTTTTTTTACAAATATTTTGTTTTCAACTTATTCCTGGGTTTTCCATCAGCTGTCTTAAGGCAGTATTCCTTTGAAGAGCACTGTGATCCCATTGTACCATCCTTCCCAAACTACGAATAGCATTTCAAGATTTTACAGAGAACTCGATATTAACAAGACAAAATTGTTAAAGGATTAAACAATCTAACTGCAGTTTTACTCCTGTTTTTATGTTCAATATGCACATAGTATAACGTATAGTGATGGTATTGTGCTGGGCTTGCAGTTTCAAATTATATTTTTGCAAGAAGAGCACATTTTAAGTATCCCTAAACGCGAAACGAATGTTTTTGAGATATCGATTTATGTGTTTATATGTTAGTGCTTGCATGTGCCTGTATGTGTGTGTTATTATGTGCATTCGTGTGAGTGTGGAGGAGAATCGAATGAAGCATTTTGAAAAAATATTGTGCAATAACGGCAATGAATCCTGGAACCATATTTAATCGTAACGCAATCGAATGATCGGAAGACTCCCTAATTGTCGAACGAATTTTTAAGAAAATCGTTAAAACTGAGAACGTTCAATATTGATAATTAAATAATCATTACATACCTAATTTTTCAAAAGAAAACAAACGATAAAAACTTTTTAACACTGTGATAAACCGTTCTCCAAAGATTTTTTTTATCACTTTATCTCTTGAATTACAATTATTAAATTTATATAATTAAAAAATAAAAAATTATTAAAGTTTAAAAAATAATAAGTATTATAAATATATACACTCATTACATACAGTGTTATAGAACAAATATTTTTATTTAAATTTTGGATCTAGCTCATTGATTCACGAAAAAATATATTTTGCAATAGTTTCAAATTTTGAGTCTATTACAAGTATCGTTCTGTTTGAACTAATATGTGGCAAAAAGCACTATTAAAATAATAATTACACATTTTATATGAAGAGATCATGTGACCCTCTTCAAAATAAAATATGGCATCTGTCTTGTATAAAAATGGTGATTTTTAAATTTCTCTTTAATTCGTATTTAGTGTTGTATCCTTCCTAGAACCGCTTTACTTTTGCTTAAATTCTGTGCCTCTACATACTGAAACAACGCAATTACAATATATTTAAGTTTAAATGATTATCAAATTTTGATTATTTCTAGAACGAAATCTAATTTTCACTTATGGAAAATGTAAACACCAATGGAGTATGTAAACAACAAAAGATATAGAATGAGTTGTATAAGAATTGCTGCATTTTTTTACCGCAAAATTATTTAGCTCATGGAGTCTACAATATAGCTTACATAAATGAAACATTCATTTATTTTACACAGAAAGAAATATGTTTTTTTCGATGAAGTTTCAAGCATAGAGTTAAATTACTTGTACCTCTATGGTTTTAAGTTTTTTAATAAAATAAGTTTTAATATATGTAGTTGTGATGAATGAAGGAAATGGAAAAAAGTTTATGATTGAAATGCTGCTTTTATAGAGATAGCCGGGCGATTTATATTTCGATTACGTCATTTGAGCAAAGTTCATATGTTTTCGATGGAGTTTTCAAATATAATAAATTATTGTATTATTATGATAATTTTAAAAATAGTACCGATTAATGCATCGCATTTTAGAGATGTTTAAATAAAATGTTATTGAAGTTGGAAAGTGTCTTATAATAAATGTTTTATGCATTATTGATCTCGCTTGTTTAAATTAAATATCCCTTTAAAATTTTGATAGTCAATTCAATTTACAAATTCAAAGTACAAATTTAAAATATAATTTTATTTTTAAAAAATCTGATGTGGGCAGCACATGACTTTTGCTTATATAATACAACGAACTTATTTCTTTCACAATGAAAACATGATGCATGAAATCGACGGCACAATTATTTTTAATGTTGAACTGTGCATTTGGTAATTTTCTGGAAGACCACACGTAAAATTATTTAGATGACCCCAATTAAATTATACTTCATGCTACTTGACAATTATCAATACTGATAGAATCCGCAATGATCATTGTAGTCCATGTATTAACATATTTTATTAATAAGTTCATCCATTTGGCGTCATTGTCATTAGTTTAACCAATTTTGCAATTTTAATGATATTTTCGTCAATTTGGGATGGAATTTCGCCAAGTTCGCGATATGTCGCCAACTGAGTAACTAAGCGTTATAGACAAACGGAAAGAAGAATATTTCGTATACACAGAATATATTTTCGATCTAACTAGTTTACCGAAAACTGTGTTAACAAATTTATCGCGTTATTTTACATATGAAAAGTGAATATATTTCACAATAATTAAAACTTTTATAATTTTTGCCTTTATTTACTTTCATGATTTGTTTGATAAAATTATTTGAGGAGGTGCAATATCCCGAGAATCGTTCAGTCTAGAGTTTTAATATTTATGTCAATCGTTTTCTAATTAAAAAAAATGATATAACAAGTAATGACTTATTAATATTATTATTGTCTCTGATTTTCTGATTTTTAATGATTTTTTTAAAATTTCATTCGGAAACTTGTGAGACTTCCGTGCATTTGAATGTATTTAAAATCCACAGGCTTCAATTATTCAATAATTGTAATTATAAAATTGTAAAGTTGTTCAATAATTGTAATTATAAAATTGTCGCTAAATGATTTTAATACGTTTGGAATTTGCGTATATTTAAATTTTTAATAAATGAAACCGTGAACCTTGGTGAGAGGTATATTTATTTTCTTACTTATCTTATTTCCTATTTTCACTGATTTTTATATAAATATATGGTTGAAATATTTCCCCGTGCAATGTGTTTTTCCGTCTACAATATTTTTGTATCAATTCCTCAGAAAAAACCCAAAATCAGAGTTTAACAGTGATAAGTAAATAGCAAGATATAATTAATTTGCTTTCTTTGTAATTTAGTTATTATATTTTAATTAATTTTTAACTTTGTTAAGATATACAACATGAAACCTAATTTTTGCCCTGTGGTTTTTTGTCTCCAATAATTATTAACTTACATATTCCAACGCGTTTTATTTGAATTCGGAGTCACTTAAAGCGTGTAAATCCTTCGAAAGCTCGAATTCGAATTTTCAACCTCGACACATTTTTTTTTATTCAATCAATAGAGGTAAATACGAAATTAACTTGATTATGTCTTAAAGTAAATACAAAAATTAAAAATCAAAATTTTTTTTTATATATTTTATGGAACAATTTGACTATTACCTAACATTTTCGAAGCAATTTGTGAATTTTAAATCCGCTTAAAAAATGTTTGAAAAATTAGGTCCCATAGGGCTCAATGTATTTCATTTTTTCAACCCGGGTTCAATCCAAAACTAATTGGGTGATATTATTCATTTATATTCCCATAGGTCCTACAGACCGTCTGAACAACATACTAAAATTTCATTTTGATTAAGTCTTTTTTACGGCAGTTATTGTGCTAACGGACAGACAGACAGACAGACAGAATGGACAAAGTCATAAACACTTTTCAACTTTGTTGTAAAGTGTTAAAAATAGGATAAAAATATAATGAATTTCAGTTGTCAGGAGTGATCTTGCCCTACTAAAAAAGCTATTTGATATTTTAAGCTATTTCTTTGCAAAATTAAATAAATGAATTTTTTTCTGCCGAATGTGTTTTAGTGCCATTCTACTAACTCATCTCTCGGTATATCTTCAAAACTATTAAAAGATTGATATACAAAGTAAATAAAAAACAATGTACAAATAAAATTTTCACAAAGCTCTTCTATTTTTATAGCAACCGTATTGTCAATTTGAAGAAGATTGAATATTTCACACTTAGAAAATCCATAACGCTTCTATATCGAAAGCTAACTGATATATTAGCTATGCACAGGAATTGTACAATTTATCATCATCTAAAATTTATACAAGAATGCAAGTGACATTTGAAATGGGGTTTTAGCTTTCGAAATATATTGATTAAAATTTTGCTATTTTAATAGTCTATTTTCCAATATATTATTCACGCAAAAGCATGTCTGATTTTTACGCAAAACCGTTTCCGACTTTCACCAAAACCATTTCTAAATTTCACGCAAAACCATTTCTGCTTCATCGTAGAGGAACCATCGCAGACTTTTATTCTTAATTTGAAAAAATGTTCCCCTTAGATCTTAGAAAAACACATTTTAAACACTATCAAATTTTATAAAATAAACTATTTTTATAGAACAATTTTTATAAACATCTCTGTCGATTTCTCTAAAGGGAATTTAAATCCGTTGCCGAAATATCGGAGTACCTATTACGAAGCTTTGCAATTCTATCCATAATTGCAATTTTTACTCAAAATATGCCGCTTTGTAACTGTACTATATTATGGTGTATATGCAAGGAAATCAGTACAGATTATACGACGTATATAGGGAAAAGAAAATTATAATATACAATTGCCAAATTGAGAATAGTAACTTACCACAGTGGTACAGGTCAAAACGAGTAAGGCTGCAATCAATACGAAATTCATTTTTGGTCCTAAAGTGAGTAACTTCAGAGGAAAGATGATCAGTGAAGTCTCTTGTGCAAGCTTTGTACTTTTGGAAGGAATAGCGCTTTATATACCGAATCCAGTTCCTTAAAATTGAAAAGAATGTTTAAAAATCAACCTATTCTTGCGGCATGCCTTTGTACCTCATTGTGAATGTTGCAAATAGACATATTTAAATAACAGTCAGACAGTAATTTGTTTCTCAGACTGCCATTAAAAAGTACCTAACAATACAGTGAGACGTTCTGTGACGTCAAAATGACGTCTGTGCATGGAGAACCGAAAGTGTTTATGTAGTTTTAAATGCGCTCATAAAGTGTACTCAATATATCATACTAATATTTAAGTCTGTCAAAAATGGGGAAATTAACTCCTTAAAATATGGAGTTCTAAATTTAGATTTTAATTTTGGTTTATAATGTTAGTTTTAAATATTTACCTTATTCGGAAGATGGCTATTTGGCCTCAGTTTGTTACTGTATCGTGGACTATACTATAAATATGCAAAATTTCAGGCTTTGATTTCATCGAGAAGTTTCTGTTGGCTCTGGAAAAACTTTTATAACTCATCACTACGCCATCCCCGACGAGAAATAAAAAATCTAACTCCTTTAGGTTCTGCCTCGTAGCCGAAACTATAACAAGAATGATCAATCATTCATAAAATATTGTTTATGAAACACTTTCCAACTGCAATGCTATTTCGGTTAAACATCTTTAAAACGCGATACAATCAGCAGTGATATTTTTAAAATTATTACAATTCTACATTAATTTATTATATTTGGGAACTTAAAACTTCATCCGAAAAAATTAACTTTATTCAAATGACGATGTGAATTGAATGACGATATGAAATGAAATATAAATTGAATGCTCTCTATGTAAAAGCTGTAATTATTTCTTTCATACACTTTTATTCCATTCCTTTCACTCATTACAATACTACAATAATTTATTTTATTTATAAACTTGAAACCATGAAGTACAAATTATGTATATGGATGAAACAAGTAAGTCTAAAAAATTTGAAAGTGATTGGTTAAATATATTTTAAGATATGTTGCGCGCAAGTGCTAAAATCACATATCTGAGAAAAACAGCTTTAAAGCTTAAAAATACATTCAGTGTTACTTATTATCTTATTTTACACCTTAAAATGCGTTTGGTTCATAAATAGCACCTTCCTATGTCTGTTATGTAAGAAAAATCAAAAATTTTCTGCCTTTTAGGGGCTACTTGAGCTCCATATGTTGCTTCGGAAACTCGAACAGACGTTTCGTACAGTCGTTTCTTGTTAGTCAGATGAAGAACGTTTACTAAATTTTTACTTATTTATGAGGAATTTTTATCTATAAATTATATATATAGATGAAGCAAGTAAGAGCAAAAAATTTGAAAGTGATTGGTTACATATATTTTAAAATATATTGCGGGCAAGTGTCAAAATCACATATCTGAGAAAAACAGCTTTAAAATTTAAAAATGCTTCAATGTTACTTATTATCTTATTTTGTACCTTAAAATGCCTTTGGTTCATAATTAACACCTTCCTATGTCTGTTATGTAAGAAAAATCGAAAATTTTCTGCATTTAGGGGCTACTTGAGCGCAATATGTTGCTTCGGAAACTCGAACAGAAGTTTCATGCAGTCGTTTCTTGTTAGTCAGATGAAGAACGTTTACTAAATTTTTACTTATTTATGATGAATTTTTATCTATAAATTATGTATACAGATGAAGCAAGTAAGAGCGAAAAATTTGAAAATGATTGGCTACATATATTTTAAAATATATTGCGCACAAGCGCTAAAATCACATATCTAAGAAACCCGCTTTCAAGTTTAAAAATATATTCAGTGTTACTTATTATCTTATTTCGACCTTAAAATGCCGCCAGTGCATAAATAGCACCTTCTTATTTCTGTTATGATTGAAAAATCAAAATTTTTCTGTTTTTTAAGGCGTATTTGAGCTCTATATGTTGCTTCGGAAGCTCGAACATCAGCTTCGTGTAGACGTTTCTTGTCAGTCAGATGAAGAACATTTACTAAATTTTTACTTATTTAGGAGAAATTTCTTATGTATAAATTGTATAAATAGATGAAGCATGTATCGCAGTTCGTCTAATTAATGTTTCGCTGTAGTTTATAATACATCCTGCGTTATTTTATATCTAATTTAGCATCAAAATGCACCTGATGCATAAGTAATTCCTTCCTCTTCCTCTTGTGTTTGAAAATCAAATGTTTTCTCCTTTTACGAGCTTTTTGAACTTCATAAGTAGTGCTAGAGGCTCGAAAATCTGCTTCGTGTATCCGTGTCTTATCACTCAGATGCAAAACATTTAGTAAATTTCTGTTTATACTCAAATTTAAAGCATTCATAATTTTTATTATACCATTACCACCATCATTGAATGTTATACTGGCAATATTTGTTGCTATTTGTGCAATTTCTCTCCCAGCATTTATATTTTTCTGGCAATATTTCCATATGAGGGAGATTAAAGACTCATAAGGATTTTGAGTTCTCCCTCCAAGGCAGCGTTTCAATAGATTTGGATCCGAAAGATCTTTAAATATTGGTTTTGCCAACTCCATGACAGATTTTGAGAGGAAGTTTTTATGCTTGAAGTTTGATATTGTGTTCGAGTATGCGTTGGTTGTACTTACACCAAGTATTTGGATCCTTAGGACAAAAAAGTGTTGTGGGTCACTGTCAGATGACACCATATGCATCCATACAGCCCATATGCTTTGTCGAATTTTAAACAAATCATTTTTTTTCCACGAATTGCATTTCCATAGTAGGAAGTCAGTTTGATTGTCTTTCCATCTGATAGCTTTTTTCCAGCAATCTGGGTTTTCAGCTTTCTCAAAAGAGTCCCCCTTCTTTTTTGAATGTGACCTGTGCATTCACGTTTTTCAACCGCTATTTCATTTCCATATGGTTTGCTATTCGATATTTGTGAAAATGTTTTCGTATCACCATCACCAATATAAAATTTGTAACGAACATCGTGGTCTTCAATTGATCTGTTGAATATGCGTAACATTTCCGGCACTACCCGAATGGTGTTTTGAACACACTGTTTTATGATTCTTTTTCCACTTTTCATACCGAGGGCCACTTTTCTTACTTCTGTAGCTGTTGAAACCTTTACAAAAAGAAGACATTACTTCGGTTTCAATAACCTTCCCGCTTTCTGTTCCGATTAGTGTACACACACCTACAAGTGACGAATGCCCCCTGGTTTTCCAAATGCCATCTCCACTTACAGTAATATCTTTCGATCCATTTGATAATTCTCTTCCGTCCTGGACAGCAGTTTTCATTGAAGATTTAGCTACAACAGATGTGGCATTTAAAATCCAGTGATTTATTTTATTATATGATTTCTGAGAAACAGGCGCTGGAAGACCTATAGTAGAAAAAAAAGTAGATAAAGCCAATAAACCCTGCCCTATACATTGCATAGAAAACACAGCTCTTCTGCTTATTTCTGGAATATTTTTCTTAATACCAAGCATTTTTGTATTTTTCATAGACTTTAGTTCATCACAGCTATCACAATATACAAGAAACGTTGATGCTAAACCCATTGAAGATTTTTCATATATATTTATTGTTCCATGACATATTTTGCAGCACAAAACATTTGCAAGCTCCTTGAAAAGTACTGATATATCAACCAATCTATATTCATGTTCTTCAGATGAAATATGTGATTTATCAAGTGAAAGTTCATCTTTTGAGCTGAACAGTTTTTACTGGAAGCACTTAGCTTAGGCGTTGAATCAACATTTTGTCGTTCGAACACTTTCGGATTGTTTTTGTTTTTAATTACGTACATATTTCCTTAAAAACGTTTTCTTTTCGTTCTTTTCCCTGAACGAGATTTAGTTGCCGGTGTATCGATTATTAGAAAGCAAAAAGCAAAAATTTCATATTAAAAAATTGCACCAAACAGTCTTGTACGTTGAAGTTTACACAAATAAATATGCAAACATGAAGAAGTTTGTAATGTATAATTATAAAATAGATTAACTGTATTTTAGTGCAAAGTTCTTATACTTAAACAACATAAATGCAGCAAATCAATCGTAAAAAGTAAGAAAATATTATGAAAAGAAATTGCGAAACTCAGAAGAAATTCTCCACGTTATAAACAAGTTAACGGCGCTAGAATATAAACAAACTGGGCTGAGCAGTTAAATAGAGGTGAGTAGTTGCCTTCCTACTGCTGCAGAAATAATTAAATAAATAATTAAGACATGGTGGTGGAAAAAGTATTAGATTTACATGACAAAACAGCAAACTGCAAACGTAAACAAACAGTGACGTCCCTTTAAAAATGGCGGTGATGGCTGACATGAGAAATTTTTCAAAAGTGTGCGTTGCATAAAAGCTCATAACTTTAGAAATAATGCGAATTTTAGAATGCGATTTTTTGCACAGTGTTCATAAATGTTCAAACATTCAGAATAAAATAAAATTGAAAAATTGATTTTTTGAAGGTTTAAAGGTCCTATGCCCCCTTAAAGACCATTCTAAAGGTGGCTTGTTGAATAAAAGGAAAGCTCTGTCATTACAGATGATATCGTCCATGTACCAGTTCCACATTTTAAATGCGTTTCGCAGCAAGGAATACAGTGCTCGAATAAAGTATAAGGACAACATATAATTGAATGAAAATATACTTTATTTTCACTTTATCAAAATCAATTTTTGATATTTCGGGCCTCTAATATGAAATTATACAATAATATTTACAACACAGAAAAGAACAAATATGAACCTTACAAAAGTTCACCTTATAAAGATTATCATTAAAAAAAATATAGAAAAAAAATATAAGGACATGTTCTAACTTACTTAACATTTCTCTTAATAATCAAGAAAACAAACTCTTTTTTTCAATTACTTGGATAAGCCGAGAGGCCATGGATGCTGAAAATTATTCTAAGCTTGTTTAATGGCTAACACAAGATCCTGTTTAGACTGATATTGTGTGCCATTTTTATAAACTTCTCGGGCTAGAAGGCCCCATAAATTTTCTATTGGATTGAGATCGGGACTCCAAGCCGGCCAATCAAGTAAATTTACTGAATTAGCTTCAAACCAGAGTTTTACATTTTTAGAAACGTGTATGGAAGCGTTATCCTGTTAGAGAATAGAGGCTCTTGAAGTAATTAGTGGGGCCTCAGCTAACGAATGTTAGCTTAACATATCAACATATTTGTCAGAGTTCATTTTGTAGTTGGTAAAGATTATAGAAGTGGTTCCGTTTGCTGCAAAAGTGCCCCAAATCATAACTGTTCCACCACCGTATTGACGTTTGTAAAAAAACTTCTTTGGTTTTACGAAAATTATATCAAAAATTGCGAAGCCCATCAAGATTGAACTTGTTTTAGTCCGAAAACACTACTTGAATTCATTTTGGATTGAGAATAATGTATTTTTTTGAAAACCACTGTCTTCTTTCTTTATTCTCCTTTTTAAGAGGCGAACGTGAAATTAACTTTCCTTACCAAATATTCGAATGTTTATTCAAAACATTTTGAACTGATCGTGTGGACATGGTAAGTCCAAATTTCTTCTAACTTCATTTGCGGTTTCCTTTTTCTCACAATTTCTTCTTACAACCATTCTTTTCTGTCGATGAGTTAGAATTTCTGGTATTCCAGTTAGTTTTATCATTCCAAACATTCCAGGTTCTTTTAAAAAATTATAAACTACAGTTTTAGATCTTTTAATTTTTTTTCGAAATTTCATTCCCACTCATTCCACATTCTTTAAAAGCAAGAATTTTCCCCTTTTCAAGGTCACACAGATAGGTTCCTTATGGCATCGCATAACAATCCTGCAGAAATGAGACAAGTGTTGAACTTTGTTTAGAAACCCAGACTTTATATTTGAAGTTAACATTTTTTGCTTTCAAATATGCAAATTTTACTATAGTTTTAAATGAAAAAACAGTCGTCCTTATATTTTTCTCCAAGATCAAATGGGTTTATAATTTATAAAGTAAATTTATACATATTTATTTTTGGAAAATTTAACTAATTTACATGAAAAAGAATTTAATTTTATCAATATTTTTATTTAAGAAATTTTCATATATTTCCGTCTAGAAGATTTTTATATTTGGCGAGTTTTCACTTGTCCCTAAACTGTTTTCGCGCACTGTAGATGACATCAGCAATTACAGTTTGGAAATTTGTCTTTTACTACAAGAATTAAGCTTTATAATTTTTTAAAATTCTTTTTTAAATTTACGTTCACATTAAACATCGAAATTGCACTCAGTTGTAATAAATAACATTGCTTTGAATTAACATGAAAGCGATCTTATTATTTACGTACTGAAGTAGAAAACTCTTGTTCTAAAAATTATGCGTTCATATCTGCAAATTATTAGTTCCCATTTAATAATAACATGAAATTCCTAGGTCAAACATTCTCTTAGAAAACTTCGGGATACAGATAAATACACAGATATAGTGATAGATAGAAACCCCGATGTGAATTGCATAAGTTAAACAATGTAAAAATCGGATGTAAGCAGCACAATACTGTCTATAATGCAATGAATGTACTTCTTTCCTAGTTAAAAATGATGTTTTTGATCCACTGCAGTGTTTTTAACGCTAAATTGTACATTTGACTCTTTTCTGGGAGGCAACATGCAAAACTATCCCAAATAACTTATAATTTACCCAACTCTAAACTGACAATGGTCAATCTATATAAATAAAAATGAAAATCTGTCTGTCTGTCTGTCTGTCTGTCTGTCTGTCTGTCTGTTTGTCACACCATCACGGGAGAACGGCTGAACCGAATTTGATGAAATTTTGTGGGTAGCCCAGAAATAGCCCCACTTAAAATTATATCCGTGTTTTGAGTTTCTACAACCAGTGGTTCTCGAGATATTAGTAAAAAACGAAATTTTCGTTTGTCTCATCATCACGGAAAAACGGCTGAACCGAATTTAATGAAATTTGGTGAATAACCTTGAAATATCCCCCCATAAATTTTGTCCAAGTTTCGAGTTTCTAAGACCTGGGGTTGTCGAGATATTAATGAAAAACGGAACTTTTTCCTAGGAGTTCTACTCCCTAACTCCGTGGTTTATCCAAACGAAAAGCTTGAAAATCGTTTGAAAGTGAATTAAAATTTAATCTCTGAGTTTGATGGGAGATTTTTTGCGTTAATTAGTCACTTTCTGAAAACATGAATTGTTTTAAACATGATTTAAATGGGAAATCTATCTCCATGTTTCATGGTTTATTTAAAACAAGCTTTTACGGAACAATGAGAAGTATAGAGAAATCAAAATCGTTATTTAATTTCGCAGTTTATGTTATAAGACATGACATATTTAACATGTTATAAGATTCTATCTTATATCATGTTACTCAGAAACGCAATTAAATTAAATCTGTCTGTTAATTTCAATAATTAATTTTTCGATTTGAGTAATAAATAAATGGATATAAAAATATATTTTAGAAAAGAACGATTTGATTTTTATTATAGCATTTTTGACTGGATAATATCAATTACGGTCTTCAGGTTTAAAAATTATTATTATTTATATTTTCGGGGATTATTGATTCAAGGATTATTGATATTTTCAAGTTATTATGCAATTATTTTATTATGACAAAAATTGTTTAAACTCATATATTGTATGTTGTACGAATCTTCTACAAATACACGTGTATATCTTTTAATCTACAAGAATATAAGTAGTACAGGTATATTGACATATGTTTTGATATATATTGGCATATATTGGAATCAATTACGACCTTCTGGTATAAATAGTACGGATATTATTGATGTTTTCAATTTATTACGTCATCTCTTTTATTTTGGCAAATATTTTTGAGACGCATATTGTAATACGGGTAATCTTCTACTAGCACATTGGCATATTTTCTGATCTGCGACAATATAATTAGTACGGGGTTGCATATATTCATTCAATTCCTATTTTTTCTTCTGTAAATTTGCTTACAAAAGGGGGCAGGATGTTTTATTCTTCAGATCTGATCGTGAAGATAATTTTGCATAGTGAGAACATATATTCTTAAACTTCTCTTTAGGAGCAATAAATTTAATATTTTAACAGATTTTGCACATGATTGCGAACTTTAAGTTTCTTTAAATTATACACTCCGTACGAATAACGGGTGTGCTGTTAGTGGTTAATAAATTTTAACATTTTAGGAGGATATATCATGTTGCTCGGCATCGCAATTAAATTAAATGTGTTTGTTAATGTTTTTATTATTTTTTTTTCGATTTAAATAATAAATAAATGGATAAATGGATATAAAAGTATATCTTATGAATGGACGGTTTGATTTTTCTTTTAATTATATTAATTGCTGACTGCGTACATCAATTTCATTTATTTTGCAAAGAGTTTTCAAGCTTATATCGTATTTAGCTACTAAACTCATATATTGTGTTTAGCCAATAAATTCATATAGCCGATTGTTGAAACAGAGAAAGAGTAGCGCGAGTATAACTTCTAATACAATTGTAGTGTTTTCATTTAGTATATTGAAACGGGATAAGAATGTTTCATTCAGATCTGCAAATTCAAAGCTACGAATTTGGAGGGATATCGCTAATTTGACAGCTTTTCTTAAACTTTGCCAAATTGACGGAAATGTCGCCAAATTGATATAAACGACACACAAACAGCTGCCATAAACCTTCGGGTTGGTCGTGTGGCTTGGGTCTTCTACATATCAATGAAATTTTTTTTTGTTTTGTTAGAAGAGAGTACTGAAATGATGTTTGGTTAGCATTTATCTGTCAGACCAACCATCCTACTTAGTAATACATTTAGCGAATTTTTAAAATGTCACCAAATTGATAAAAATGTTTTCAAATCTATAAAAATATCTTGAAATTGATAAAATGGCGCTACATAAATGATATTAATTGTTTTTTGTTAGGGGATAGTATTGTGATGATATTTCGTCAATTTGTCGCAAAGTGGAACTGTCAGTTCCACAGTCCCACTTGGCGATAAATTTGGCGATTTTTTAAGTTATCGCTAAATTGAAGAAAATATCGCCAAACCTTCCATGGAGATAGCATTATTCAGACGATATGATTTCCATCAATTTATTTGAAGCAACTGATATCATGTCGTTTAGCAATGGATGTAAATCCAATGTGTTATGTGCCATACGATTTTAATTAAATCTTTTCCGATTTGAATAATAAAGATATGTATATAAAATAAATTTCATTGCCATTTCATTTCGGACTGGATAATATCAATTATACTCTTCAGGTTTAAACATTATTATTATTGATATTTTCCGGAATTATTGATTCAGGGATTATTGATATTTTTAAGTTATTACGCCATTGTTTTATTGCGGCAAAAATTGCTGACACACGCATATTGTACGTTGTACGAGTAATCTTCTAGGAATGCACGGGTATATCTTCTAACCTACGAGAATATAAGTAGTGCAGGTATATTGGCATATATTTTGACATATATTGGCATATATATTGGAATTAAGTCTTCTGGTATGAAGATTAAGGGGATTAATTATATATTCAATTTATTACGTCGTCTGTTGTATTTTACCAAAAAACATTTGTGACTCATATTGCAATACGGGTAATCTTCTACTAATAATCGGACATTATAAGTAGTACGTGTATATCTTCCCATATAATTTTAGCACTTTAATTTTGACATAAATTGGAATAAATGACTGTCTTCAGATTTAAAGATTACGGGTTTATTGGTATTTTCAATTTATACATGTAATCTACTAATACAGGTTATATTTTCTAATATTCGCGTATATAATTAGTACGGGTCCCATACAATTTTAACGCTTTTATTTTGCATATATTGATTCAATTCCATATTTTTTTTTTATATTTGCTTACATAAGGGGTCCAAGATGTTTTATTCTTCAGATATGTCCATGAAGATAATTTTATATAGCGAGAACAGAGATTCTTAAACTTCTTTTTAGGAGCATTATATTAAATATTTTAATAGAATATTTTGATTAAACATGTCATTTAGTATACTATAAGAATTTGGGCATGATTATGAATTTCAAGTTTCTTTATATTATATACTCCGTACGAAGAACGGGTATGCTGCTAGTCTTCTAATACAATTGTAGTGTTTTCATTTAGTATATTGAAACGGGATAAGAATGTTTTATTCAGATCTGCAAATTCAAAGCTACGAATTTGGAGGGATATCGCTAATTTGACAACTTTTCTTAAACTTTGCCAAATTGACGGAAATGTCGCCAAATTGATATAAACGACACGCAAACAGCTGCCATAAACCTTCGGGTTGGTCGTGTGGCTTGGGTCTTCTACATATCAATGAAATTTTTTTTTGTTTTGTTAGAAGAGAGTACAGAAATGATGTTTGGTTAGCATTTATCTGTCAGACCAACCATCCTACTTAGTAATGCATTTAGCGAATTTTTAAAATGTCACCAAATTGATAAAAATGTTTTCAACTCTATAAAAATATCTTGAAATTGATAAAATTGCGCTACATAAATGATTTTAATTGTTTTTTGTTAGGGGATAGTATTGTGATGATATTTCGTCAATTTGTCGCAAAGTGGAACTGTCAGTTCTACAGTCCCACTTGGCGATAAATTTGGCGATTTTTTAAAATGTCGCTAATTTGACGAAACTGTCGCCAAATGTTCCATAGAAATATAACTATTTAGACGATATTTTTTCTACCAATTTATTTGAAGCAAATGATATCATGTCGCTTAGCAACGGATTTAAATCCAATGTGTTTATGCGGCAGGCGATTTTTATTAAATCCTTTCCGATTTGAATAATGAAGATATGTATATAAAATAAATTTCATTGCCATTTCATTTTGGACTGGATAATATCAATTATACTCTTCAGGTTTAAACATTATTATTATTGATATTTTCCGGAATTATTGATTCAGGGATTATTGATATTTTTAAGTTATTGCGCCATTGTTTTATTGCGGCAAAAATTGCTGACACACGCATATTGTACGTTGTACGAGTAATCTTCTAGGAATGCATGGGTATATCTTCTAACCTACGAGAATATAAGTAGTACAGGTATATTGGCATATATTTTGACATATATTGGCATATATATTGGAATCAAGAACAGTCTTCTGGTATGAAAATTAAGGGGATTAATTATATATTCAATTTATTACGTCGTCTGTTGTATTTTACCAAAAAACATTTGAGACTCATATTGCAATATGTGGGTAATCTTCTACTAATAATCGGACATTATAAGAAGTACGTGTATATCTTCCCATATAATTTTAGCACTTTAATTTTGACATAAATTGGAATAAATGACTGTCTTCAGATTTAAAGATTACGGGTTTATTGGTATTTTCAATTTATACATGTAATCTACTAATACAGGTTATATTTTCTAATATTCGCGTATATAATTAGTACGGGTCCCATACAATTTTAACGCTTTTATTTTGCATATATTGATTCAATTCCATATTTTTTTTTATATTTGCTTACATAAGGGGTCCAAGATGTTTTATTCTTCAGATATGTCCATGAAGATAATTTTATATAGCGAGAACAGAGATTCTTAAACTTCTTTTTAGGAGCATTATATTAAATATTTTAACAGAATATTTTGATTAAACATGTCATTTAGTATACTATAAGAATTTGGGCATGATTATGAATTTCAAGTTTCTTTATATAATATACTCCGTACGAAGAACGGGTATGCTGCTAGTCTATATAAATAAAAATGAAAATCTGTCTGTCTGTCTGTCTGTCTGTCTGTCTGTCTGTTTGTCACACCATCACGGGAGAACGGATGAACCGAATTTGATGAAATTTTGTGGGTAGCCCAGAAATAGCCCCACTTAAAATTATATCCGTGTTTTGAGTTTCTACGACCAGTGGTTCTCGAGATATTAGTAAAAAACGAAATTTTCGTTTGTCCCATCATCACGGAAAAACGGCTGAACCGAATTTAATGAAATTTGGTGAATAGCCTTGAAATATCCCCCCATAAATTTTGTCCAAGTTTCGAGTTTCTAAGACCTGGGGTTGTCGAGATATTAATGAAAAACTGAACTTTTTCCTAGGAGTTCTACTCCCTAACTCCGTGGTTTATCCAAACGAAAAGCTTGAAAATCGTTTGAAAGTGAATTAAAATTTAATCTCTGAGTTTGATGGGAGATTTTTTGCGTTAATTAGTCACTTTCTGAAAACATGAATTGTTTGAAACATGATTTAAAGGGGAAATCTATCTCCATGGTTCATGGTTTATTTAAAACAAGCTTTTACGGAACAATGAGAAGTATAGAGAAATCAAAATCGTTATTTAATTTCGCAGTTTATGTTATAAGACATGACACATTTAACATGTTATAAGATTCTATCTTATATCATGTTACTCAGAAACGCAATTAAATTAAATCTGTCTGTTAATTTTAATAATTATTTTTTCGATTTGAAGAATAAATAAATGGATATAAAAATATATTTTAGAAAAGAACGATTTGATTTTTCTTATAGCATTTTTGACTGGATAATATCAATTACGGTCTTCAGGTTTAAAAATTATTATTATTTATATTTTCGGGGATTATTGATTCAAGGATTATTGATATTTTCAAGTTATTATGCAATTATTTTATTATGACAAAAATTGTTTAAACTCATATATTGTATGTTGTACGAATCTTCTACAAATACACGTGTATATCTTTTAATCTACGAGAATATAAGTAGTACAGGTATATTGACATATGTTTTGATATATATTGGCATATATTGGAATCAATTACGACCTTCTGGTATAAAGAGTACGGATATTATTGATGTTTTCAATTTATTACGTCATCTCTTTTATTTTGGCAAATATTTTTGAGACGCATATTGTAATACGGGTAATCTTCTACTAACACATTGGCATATTTTCTGATCTGCGACAATATAATTAGTACGGGGTTGCATATATTCATTCAATTCCTATTTTTTTTCTGTAAATTTGCTTACAAAAGGGGGCAGGATGTTTTATTCTTCAGATCTGATTGTGAAGATAATTTTGCATAGTGAGATCATATATTCTTAAACTTCTCTTTAGGAGCAATAAATTTAATATTTTATCAGAATTTGCACATGATTGCGAACTTTAAGTTTCTTTAAATTATACACTCCGTACGAATAACGGGTGTGCTGTTAGTGGTTAATAAATTTTAACATTTTAGGAGGATATATCATGTTGCTCGGCATCGCAATTAAATTAAATGTGTTTGTTAATGTTTTTATTATTTTTTTTCGATTTAAATAATAAATAAATGGATAAATGGATATAAAAGTATATCTTATGAATGGACGGTTTGATTTTTCTTTTAATTATATTAATTGCTGACTGCGTACATCAATTTCATTTATTTTGGCAAAGAGTTTTCAAGCTTATATCGTATTTAGCTACTAAACTCATATATTGTGTTAAGCCAATAAATTCATATAGCCGATTGTTGAAACAGAGAAAGAGTAGAGCGAGTATAACTTCTAATACAATTGTAGTGTTTTCATTTAGTATATTGAAACGGGATAAGAATGTTTCATTCAGATCTGCAAATTCAAAGCTACGAATTTGGAGGGATATCGCTAATTTGACAGCTTTTCTTAAACTTTGCCAAATTGACGGAAATGTCGCCAAATTGATGTAAACGACACACAAACAGCTGCCATAAACCTTCGGGTTGGTCGTGTGGCTTGGGTCTTCTACATATCAATGAAATTTTTTTTTGTTTTGTTAGAAGAGAGTACTGAAATGATGTTTGGTTAGCATTTATCTGTCAGACCAACCATCCTACTTAGTAATACATTTAGCGAATTTTTAAAATGTCACCAAATTGATAAAAATGTTTTCAAATCTATAAAAATATCTTGAAATTGATAAAATGGCGCTACATAAATGATATTAATTGTTTTTTGTTAGGGGATAGTATTGTGATGATATTTCGTCAATTTGTCGCAAAGTGGAACTGTCAGTTCCACAGTCCCACTTGGCGATAAATTTGGCGATTTTTTAAGTTATCGCTAAATTGAAGAAAATATCGCCAAACCTTCCATGGAGATAGCATTATTCAGACGATATGATTTCCATCAATTTATTTGAAGCAACTGATATCATGTCGTTTAGCAATGGATGTAAATCCAATGTGTTATGTGCCATACGATTTTAATTAAATCTTTTCCGATTTGAATAATAAAGATATGTATATAAAATAAATTTCATTGCCATTTCATTTCGGACTGGATAATATCAATTATACTCTTCAGGTTTAAACATTATTATTATTGATATTTTCCGGAATTATTGATTCAGGGATTATTGATATTTTTAAGTTATTACGCCATTGTTTTATTGCGGCAAAAATTGCTGACACACGCATATTGTACGTTGTACGAGTAATCTTCTAGGAATGCACGGGTATATCTTCTAACCTACGAGAATATAAGTAGTGCAGGTATATTGGCATATATTTTGACATATATTGGCATATATATTGGAATTAAGTCTTCTGGTATGAAGATTAAGGGGATTAATTATATATTCAATTTATTACGTCGTCTGTTGTATTTTACCAAAAAACATTTGTGACTCATATTGCAATACGGGTAATCTTCTACTAATAATCGGACATTATAAGTAGTACGTGTATATCTTCCCATATAATTTTAGCACTTTAATTTTGACATAAATTGGAATAAATGACTGTCTTCAGATTTAAAGATTACGGGTTTATTGGTATTTTCAATTTATACATGTAATCTACTAATACAGGTTATATTTTCTAATATTCGCGTATATAATTAGTACGGGTCCCATACAATTTTAACGCTTTTATTTTGCATATATTGATTCAATTCCATATTTTTTTTTTATATTTGCTTACATAAGGGGTCCAAGATGTTTTATTCTTCAGATATGTCCATGAAGATAATTTTATATAGCGAGAACAGAGATTCTTAAACTTCTTTTTAGGAGCATTATATTAAATATTTTAATAGAATATTTTGATTAAACATGTCATTTAGTATACTATAAGAATTTGGGCATGATTATGAATTTCAAGTTTCTTTATATTATATACTCCGTACGAAGAACGGGTATGCTGCTAGTCTATATAAATAAAAATGAAAATCTGTCTGTCTGTCTGTCTGTCTGTCTGTCTGTCTGTCTGTCTGTCACACCATCACGGGAGAACGGCTGAACCGAATTTGATGAAATTTTGTGGGTAGCCCAGAAATAGCCCCACTTAAAATTATATCCGAGTTTTGAGTTTCTACGACCAGTGGTTCTCGAGATATTAGTAAAAAACGAAATTTTCGTTTGTCTCATCATCACGGAAAAACGGCTGAACCGAATTTAATGAAATTTGGTGAATAGCCTTGAAATATCCACCCATAAATTTTGTCCAAGTTTCGAGTTTCTAAGACCTGGGGTTGTCGAGATATTAATGAAAAACGGAACTTTTTCCTAGGAGTTCTACTCCCTAACTCCGTGGTTTATCCAAACGAAAAGCTTGAAAATCGTTTGAAAGTGAATTAAAATTTAATCTCTGAGTTTGATGGGAGATTTTTTGCGTTAATTAGTCACTTTCTGAAAACATGAATTGTTTGAAACATGATTTAAAGGGGAAATCTATCTCCATGGTTCATGGTTTATTTAAAACAAGCTTTTACGGAACAATGAGAAGTATAGAGAAATCAAAATCGTTATTTAATTTCGCAGTTTATGTTATAAGACATGACATATTTAACATGTTATAAGATTCTATCTTATATCATGTTACTTAGAAACGCAATTAAATTAAATCTGTCTGTTAATTTTAATAATTATTTTTTCGATTTGAATAATAAATAAATGGATATAAAAATATATTTTAGAAAAGAACGATTTGATTTTTCTTATAGCATTTTTGACTGGATAATATCAATTACGGTCTTCAGGTTTAAAAATTATTATTATTTATATTTTCGGGGATTATTGATTCAAGGATTATTGATATTTTCAAGTTATTATGCAATTATTTTATTATGACAAAAATTGTTTAAACTCATATATTGTATGTTGTACGAATCTTCTACAAATACACGTGTATATCTTTTAATCTACGAGAATATAAGTAGTACAGGTATATTGACATATGTTTTGATATATATTGGCATATATTGGAATCAATTACGACCTTCTGGTATAAGGAGTACGGATATTATTGATGTTTTCAATTTATTACGTCATCTCTTTTATTTTGGCAAATATTTTTGAGACGCATATTGTAATACGGGTAATCTTCTACTAACACATTGGCATATTTTCTGATCTGCGACAATACAATTAGTACGGGGTTGCATATATTCATTCAATTCCTATTTTTTCTTCTGTAAATTTGCTTACAAAAGGGGGCAGGATGTTTTATTCTTCAGATCTGATCGTGAAGATAATTTTGCATAGTGAGAACATATATTCTTAAACTTCTCTTTAGGAGCAATAAATTTAATATTTTAACAGAATTTGCACATGATTGCGAACTTTAAGTTTCTTTAAATTATACACTCCGTACGAATAACGGGTGTGCTGTTAGTGGTTGATAAATTTTAACATTTTAGGAGGATATATCATGTTGCTCGGCATCGCAATTAAATTAAATGTGTTTGTTAATGTTTTTATTATTTTTTTCGATTTAAATAATAAATAAATGGATAAATGGATATAAAAGTATATCTTATGAATGGACGGTTTGATTTTTCTTTTAATTAGATTAATTGCTGACCGCGTACATCAATTTCATTTATTTTGGCAAAGAGTTTTCAAGCTTATATCGTATTTAGCTACTAAACTCATATATTGTGTTTAGCCAATAAATTCATATAGCCGATTGTTGAAACAGAAATAGAGTAGAGCGGGTATATCTATATAAATAAAAATGAAAATCTGTCTGTCTGTCTGTCTGTCTGTCTGTCTGTCTGTCTGTCTGTCTGTCTGTCTGTTTGTCACACTATCACGGGAGAACGGCTGAACCGAATTTGATGAAATTTTGTGGGTGGCCCAGAAATAGCCCCACTTAAAATTATATCCGTGTTTTGAGCTTCTACGACCAGTGGTTCTCGAGATATTAGTAAAAAACGAAATTTTCGTTTGTCTCATCATCACGGAAAAACGGCTGAACCGAATTTAATGAAATTTTGTGAATAGCCTTGAAATATCCCCCCATAAATTTTGTCCAAGTTTCGAGTTTCTAAGACCTGGGGTTGTCGAGATATTAATGAAAAACGGAACTTTTTCCTAGGAGTTCTACTCCCTAACTCCGTGGTTTATCCAAACGAGAAGCTTGAAAATCGTTTGAAAGTGAATTAAAATTTAATCTCTGAGTTTGATGGGAGATTGTTTGCGTTAATTAGTCACTTTCTGAAAACATGAATTGTTTGAAACATGATTTAAAGGGGAAATCTATCTCCATGGTTCATGGTTTATTTAAAACAAGCTTTTACGGAACAATGAGAAGTATAGAGAAATCAAAATCGTTATTTAATTTCGCAGTTTATGTTATAAGACATGACATATTTAACATGTTATAAGATTCTATCTTATATCATGTTACTCAGAAACGCAATTAAATTAAATCTGTCTGTTAATTTTAATAATTATTTTTTCGATTTTAATAATAAATAAATGGGTATAAAAATATATTTTGGAAAAGAACGATTTGATTTTTCTTATAGCATTTTTGTCTGGATAATATCAATTACGGTCTTCAGGTTTAAAAATTATTATTATTTATATTTTCGGGGATTATTGATTCAAGGATTATTGATATTTTCAAGTTATTATGCAATTATTTTATTATGACAAAAATTGTTTAAACTCATATATTGTATGTTGTACGAATCTTCTACAAATACACGTGTATATCTTTTAATCTACAAGAATATAAGTAGTACAGGTATATTGACATATGTTTTGATATATATTGGCATATATTGGAATCAATTACGACCTTCTGGTATAAAGAGTACGGATATTATTGATGTTTTCAATTTATTACGTCATCTCATTTATTTTGGCAAATATTTTTGAGACGCATATTGTAATACGGGTAATCTTCTACTAACACATTGGCATATTTTCTGATCTGCGACAATATAATTAGTACGGGGTTGAATATATTCATTCAATTCCTATTTTTTCTTCTGTAAATTTGCTTACAAAAGGGGTCAGGATGTTTTATTCTACAAATCTGATCGTGAAGATAATTTTGCATAGTGAGAACATATATTCTTAAACTTCTCTTTAGGAGCAAGAAATTTAATATTTTAACAGAATTTGCACATGATTGCGAACTTTAAGTTTCTTTAAATTATACACTCCGTACGAATAACGGGTGTGCTGTTAGTGGTTGATAAATTTTAACATTTTAGGAGGATATTTCATGCTGCTCGGCATCGCAATTAAATTAAATATGTTTGTTAATGTTTTTATTATTTTTTTTTCGATTTAAATAAAATAAATGGATAAATGGATATAAAAGTATATCTTATGAATGGACGGTTTGATTTTTCTTTTAATTATATTAATTGCTGACCGCGTACATCAATTTCATTTATTTTGGCAAAGAGTTTTCAAGCTTATATCGTATTTAGCTACTAAACTCATATATTGTGTTTAGCCAATAAATTCATATAGCCGATTGTAGAAACAGAAAAAGAGTAGAGTGGGTATATCTTCTAATACAATTGTAGTGTTTTCATTTAGTATATTGAAACGGGATAAGAATGTTTCATTCAGATCTGCAAATTCAAAGCAACGAATTTGGAGGGATATCGCTAATTTGACAACTTTTCTTAAACTTTGCCAAATTGACGGAAATGTCGCCGAATTGATATAAACGACACACAAACAGCTGCCATAAACCTTCGGGTTGGTCGTGTGGCTTGGGTCTTCTACATATCAATGAAATTTTTTTGTTTTGTTAGAAGAGAGTACTGAAATGATGTTTGGTTAGCATTTATCTGTCAGACCAACCATCCTACTTAGTAATACATTTAGCGAATTTTTAAAATGTCACCAAATTGATAAAAATGTTTTCAAATCTATAAAAATATCTTGAAATTGATAAAATTGCGCTACATAAATGATATTAATTGTTTTTTGTTAGGGGATAGTATTGTGATGATATTTCGTCAATTTGTCGCAAAGTGGAACTGTCAGTTCTACAGTCCCACTTGGCGATAAATTTGGCGATTTTTTAAAATGTCGCTAATTTGACGAAACTGTCGCCAAATGTTCCATAGAAATATAACTATTTAGACGATATTTTTTCTACCAATTTATTTGAAGCAAATGATATCATGTCGCTTAGCAACGGATTTAAATCCAATGTGTTTATGCGGCAGACGATTTTTATTAAATCCTTTCCGATTTGAATAATGAAGATATGTATATAAAATAAATTTCATTGCCATTTCATTTTGGACTGGATAATATCAATTATACTCTTCAGGTTTAAACATTATTAATATTGATATTTTCTGGAATTATTGATTCAGGGATTATTGATATTTTTAAGTTATTACGCCATTGTTTTATTGCGGCAAAAATTGCTGACACACGCATATTGTACGTTGTACGAGTAATCTTCTAGGAATGCACGGGTATATCTTCTAACCTACGAGAATATAAGTAGTACAGGTATATTGGCATATATATTGGAATCAAGTACAGTCTTCTGGTATGAAGATTAAGGGGATTAATTATATATTCAATTTATTACGTCGTCTGTTGTATTTTACCAAAAAACATTTGTGACTCATATTGCAAAACGGGTAATCGTCTTCTAATAATCGGACATTATAAGTAGTACGTGTATATCTTCCCATATAATTTTAGCACTTTAATTTTGACATATATTGGAATAAATGACTGTCTTCAGATTTAAAGATTAGGGTTTATTGGTATTTTCAATTTATACATGTAATCTACTAATACAGGTTATATTTTCAAATATTCGCGTATATAATTAGTACGGGTCCCATACAATTTTAACGCTTTTATTTTGCATATATTGATTCAATTCCATATTTTTTTTTATATTTGCTTACATAAGGGGTCCAAGATGTTTTATTCTTCAGATATGTCGATGAAGATAATTTTATATAGCAAGAACAGATATTCTTAAACTTCTTTTTAGGAGCATTATATTAAATATTTTAACAGAATATTTTGATTAAACATGTCATTTAGTATACTATAAGAATTTGGGCATGATTATGAATTTCAAGTTTCTTTATATTATATACTCCGTACGAAGAACGGGTATGCTGCTAGTCTTCTAATACAATTGTAGTGTTTTCATTTAGTATATTGAAACGGGATAAGAATGTTTTATTCAGATCTGCAAATTCAAAGCTACGAATTTGGAGGGATATCGCTAATTTGACAACTTTTCTTAAACTTTGCCAAATTGACGGAAATGTCGCCAAATTGATATAAACGACACGCAAACAGCTGCCATAAACCTTCGGGTTGGTCGTGTGGCTTGGGTCTTCTACATATCAATGAAATTTTTTTTTTTTTTGTTAGAAGAGAGTACAGAAATGATGTTTGGTTAGCATTTATCTGTCAGACCAACCATCCTACTTAGTAATGCATTTAGCGAATTTTTAAAATGTCACCAAATTGATAAAAATGTTTTCAACTCTATAAAAATATCTTGAAATTGATAAAATTGCGCTACATAAATGATTTTAATTGTTTTTTGTTAGGGGATAGTATTGTGATGATATTTCGTCAATTTGTCGCAAAGTGGAACTGTCAGTTCTACAGTCCCACTTGGCGATAAATTTGGCGATTTTTTAAAATGTCGCTAATTTGACGAAACTGTCGCCAAATGTTCCATAGAAATATAACTATTTAGACGATATTTTTTCTACCAATTTATTTGAAGCAAATGATATCATGTCGCTTAGCAACGGATTTAAATCCAATGTGTTTATGCGGCAGGCGATTTTTATTAAATCCTTTCCGATTTGAATAATGAAGATATGTATATAAAATAAATTTCATTGCCATTTCATTTTGGACTGGATAATATCAATTATACTCTTCAGGTTTAAACATTATTATTATTGATATTTTCCGGAATTATTGATTCAGGGATTATTGATATTTTTAAGTTATTGCGCCATTGTTTTATTGCGGCAAAAATTGCTGACACACGCATATTGTACGTTGTACGAGTAATCTTCTAGGAATGCATGGGTATATCTTCTAACCTACGAGAATATAAGTAGTACAGGTATATTGGCATATATTTTGACATATATTGGCATATATATTGGAATCAAGAACAGTCTTCTGGTATGAAAATTAAGGGGATTAATTATATATTCAATTTATTACGTCGTCTGTTGTATTTTACCAAAAAACATTTGAGACTCATATTGCAATATGTGGGTAATCTTCTACTAATAATCGGACATTATAAGTAGTACGTGTATATCTTCCCATATAATTTTAACACTTTAATTTTGACATAAATTGGAATAAATGACTGTCTTCAGATTTAAAGATTACGGGTTTATTGGTATTTTCAATTTATACATGTAATCTACTAATACAGGTTATATTTTCTAATATTCGCGTATATAATTAGTACGGGTCCCATACAATTTTAACGCTTTTATTTTGCATATATTGATTCAATTCCATATTTTTTTTTATATTTGCTTACATAAGGGGTCCAAGATGTTTTATTCTTCAGATATGTCCATGAAGATAATTTTATATAGCGAGAACAGAGATTCTTAAACTTCTTTTTAGGAGCATTATATTAAATATTTTAACAGAATATTTTGATTAAACATGTCATTTAGTATACTATAAGAATTTGGGCATGATTATGAATTTCAAGTTTCTTTATATTATATACTCCGTACGAAGAACGGGTATGCTGCTAGTCTATATAAATAAAAATGAAAATCTGTCTGTCTGTCTGTCTGTCTGTCTGTCTGTCTGTTTGTCACACCATCACGGGAGAACGGATGAACCGAATTTGATGAAATTTTGTGGGTAGCCCAGAAATAGCCCCACTTAAAATTATATCCGTGTTTTGAGTTTCTACGACCAGTGGTTCTCGAGATATTAGTAAAAAACGAAATTTTCGTTTGTCCCATCATCACGGAAAAACGGCTGAACCGAATTTAATGAAATTTGGTGAATAGCCTTGAAATATCCCCCCATAAATTTTGTCCAAGTTTCGAGTTTCTAAGACCTGGGGTTGTCGAGATATTAATGAAAAACTGAACTTTTTCCTAGGAGTTCTACTCCCTAACTCCGTGGTTTATCCAAACGAAAAGCTTGAAAATCGTTTGAAAGTGAATTAAAATTTAATCTCTGAGTTTGATGGGAGATTTTTTGCGTTAATTAGTCACTTTCTGAAAACATGAATTGTTTGAAACATGATTTAAAGGGGAAATCTATCTCCATGGTTCATGGTTTATTTAAAACAAGCTTTTACGGAACAATGAGAAGTATAGAGAAATCAAAATCGTTATTTAATTTCGCAGTTTATGTTATAAGACATGACACATTTAACATGTTATAAGATTCTATCTTATATCATGTTACTCAGAAACGCAATTAAATTAAATCTGTCTGTTAATTTTAATAATTATTTTTTCGATTTGAAGAATAAATAAATGGATATAAAAATATATTTTAGAAAAGAACGATTTGATTTTTCTTATAGCATTTTTGACTGGATAATATCAATTACGGTCTTCAGGTTTAAAAATTATTATTATTTATATTTTCGGGGATTATTGATTCAAGGATTATTGATATTTTCAAGTTATTATGCAATTATTTTATTATGACAAAAATTGTTTAAACTCATATATTGTATGTTGTACGAATCTTCTACAAATACACGTGTATATCTTTTAATCTACGAGAATATAAGTAGTACAGGTATATTGACATATGTTTTGATATATAATGTCATATATTGGAATCAATTACGACCTTCTGGTATAAAGAGCACGGATATTATTGATGTTTTCAATTTATTACGTCATCTCTTTTATTTTGGCAAATATTTTTTAGACGCATATTGTAATACGGGTAATCTTCTACTAACACATTGGCATATTTTCTGATCTGCGACAATATAATTAGTACGGGGTTGCATATATTCATTCAATTCCTATTTTTTTTCTGTAAATTTGCTTACAAAAGGGGGCAGGATGTTTTATTCTTCAGATCTGATTGTGAAGATAATTTTGCATAGTGAGATCATATATTCTTAAACTTCTCTTTAGGAGCAATAAATTTAATATTTTATCAGAATTTGCACATGATTGCGAACTTTAAGTTTCTTTAAATTATACACTCCGTACGAATAACGGGTGTGCTGTTAGTGGTTAATAAATTTTAACATTTTAGGAGGATATATCATGTTGCTCGGCATCGCAATTAAATTAAATGTGTTTGTTAATGTTTTTATTATTTTTTTTCGATTTAAATAATAAATAAATGGATAAATGGATATAAAAGTATATCTTATGAATGGACGGTTTGATTTTTCTTTTAATTATATTAATTGCTGACTGCGTACATCAATTTCATTTATTTTGGCAAAGAGTTTTCAAGCTTATATCGTATTTAGCTACTAAACTCATATATTGTGTTTAGCCAATAAATTCATATAGCCGATTGTTGAAACAGAAAAAGAGTAGAGCGGGTACTTCTTCTAATACAATTGTAGTGTTTTCATTTAGTATATTGAAACGGGATAAGAATGTTTCATTCAGATCTGCAAATTCAAAGCTACGAATTTGGAGGGATATCGCTAATTTGACAACTTTTCTTAAACTTTGCCAAATTGACGGAAATGTCGCCAAATTGATATAAACGACACACAAACAGCTGCCATAAACCTTCAGGTTGGTCGTGTGGCTTGGGTCTTCTACATATCAATGAAATTTTTTTTGTTTTGTTAGAAGAGAGTACTGAAATGATGTTTGGTTAGCATTTATCTGTGAGACCAACCATCCTACTTAGTAATACATGTAGCGAATTTTTAAAATGTCACCAAATTGATAAAAATGTTTTCAAATCTATAAAAATATCTTGAAATTGATAAAATTGCGCTACATAAATGATATTAATTGTTTTTTGTTAGGGGATAGTATTGTGATGATATTTCGTCAATTTGTCGCAAAGTGGAACTGTCAGTTCTACAGTCCCACTTGGCGATAAATTTGGCGATTTTTTAAAATGTCGCTAATTTGACGAAACTGTCGCCAAATGTTCCATAGAAATATAACTATTTAGACGATATTTTTTCTACCAATTTATTTGAAGCAAATGATATCATGTCGCTTAGCAACGGATTTAAATCCAATGTGTTTATGCGGCAGACGATTTTTATTAAATCCTTTCCGATTTGAATAATGAAGATATGTATATAAAATAAATTTCATTGCCATTTCATTTTGGACAGGATAATATCAATTATACTCTTCAGGTTTAAACATTATTATTATTGATATTTTCCGGAATTATTGATTCAGGGATTATTGATATTTTTAAGTTATTACGCCATTGTTTTATTGCGGCAAAAATTGCTGACACACGCATATTGTACGTTGTACGAGTAATCTTCTAGGAATGCACGGGTATATCTTCTAACCTACGAGAATATAAGTAGTACAGGTATATTGGCATATATTTTGACATATATTGGCATATAAATTGGAATCAAGTACTGTCTTCTGGTATGAAGATTAAGGGGATTAATTATATATTCAATTTATTACGTCGTCTGTTGTATTTTACTAAAAAACATTTGAGACTCATATTGCAAAACGGGTAATCTTCTACTAATAATCGGACATTATAAGTAGTACGTGTATATCTTCCCATATAATTTTAGCACTTTAATTTTGACATATATTGGAATAAATGACTGTCTTCAGATTTAAAGATAACGGGTTTTTTGGTATTTTCAATTTATACATGTAATCTACTAATACAGGTTATATTTTCTAATATTCGCGTATATAATTAGTACGGGTCCCATACAATTTTAACGCTTTTATTTTGCATATATTGATTCATTTCCATATTTTTTTTTTATATTTGCTTACATAAGGGGTCCAAGATGTTTTATTCTTCAGATATGTCCATGAAGATAATTTTATATAGCGAGAACAGAGATTCTTAAACTTCTTTTTAGGAGCATTATATTAAATATTTTAACAGAATATTTTGATTAAACATGTAATTTATTATACTATAAGAATTTGCGCATGATTATGAATTTCAAGTTTCTTTATATTATATACTCCGTACGAAGAACGGGTATGCTGCTAGTATTGATAATATATATAGACTATTTATTAAAATCTTATAACTTGACGTCATTTTTGCAATTTTAACGAAATTTTCGTCAATCTGCGAAAAACGGTGATATTTCTACAGATTATAAACAAAGTTCGCCAAATGTATCGCCAACCGTTACAGACACATGGACAGAAGAGCATTTCTTATATATGTTACCTCCCATTGATGTCACTTTTATCAGTGTCGCGTCAATTTTATTAATATAAAAAAGCTGATGCGGGCAGCTCATGATTTTCCTAAAATAATGCAATGTATTTACTACTTTTACAGTAAAAATAAAATAGGTTATTCTTATAGTAGATATATTTTTTCCCAAGATATTGAATTATCGTCAAATAGTCGTTATTTTCTTTGATTTAGCGTCATTTTTATCCATTTAGCGAGATTTTCTTTGATTTGGTAAAATTTAAAAAATTTGCCAGGTTGGCGACATTCCGCCAAATTCGTCGCCAAAATCTCGCCAAGCGTTATGGATGGAAAACTAAGTTTTTCTTACAACATATAAATGGCTATTGGCGTTCAAATACAAAAGTATTACTCAAAGTATATTTTTTCATTGATGAGACTAGCTAGGATCCACGAAAATGATGTCACCAAATTTATCGCACTATATTACATACAAAAAGTGTACATGTTTCTCAATAGGAAATATTTTTTTTTTATTATTTTTTTATGCTAGCGTTCTAAAATTTATGTTAATCGTTTTCTAATGAAAAATAACATAAGAAATTGTCTATTTGCGTAATTTTATTAGAGATTTTGATTTTTTGAGGATTTTTGCAATATTTCACTCAAAGATTTAGAGGGTTCTGAACATTCGATTGCATATAAAATCAATGGGCTTCCAGTATTCACGGATTGTAATTTCTGTACTAAATTTCGTTCGAATCGGCCCATTCGTTCGTCAGTTATCGTCTCCACAGTCTCAGTGACACACACACAATGTGTTCGATTCGTGGTCAGGGATGCTTGAAACGTGTTCTCCCATCGAAAACTCGAATTCGAATTTTCGACCCCGTCACAGTACTTTCCTTATATATCAAGAAAAGTGTAAATCGTATTGTCATGTATAATTGATACAGGGAACTGTTGTTATTACTTTCCTTATATACATAATGTATAAAAAAATTATTGTGACGGGGTCGAAAATTCGAATTCGAGTTTTCGATGGGAGAGCACGTTTCAAGCATCCCTGATCACGAATCCAACATTTTTGAAGTGATGTCTGTGTGTGTGTGTGTGTGTGTGTGTGTGTGCGTGTGTGTGCGGGTATGTGTGTGTGTGTGTGTGTGTGTGTGTTTGTGTATGTGTGTTTGTGTGTGTGTGTGTGTGTTTGTGTGTGTGTGTGTGTGTGTGTGTGTGTGTGTGTGTGTTTGTGTATGTGTGTTTTTGTGTGTGTGTGTGTTTGTGTGTGTGTGTGTGTGTGTGTGTGTGTGTGTGTGTGTGTGTGAGTCAGTGAGCCATTGCAGACGATAACTGAAGAACTAATGCACCGATTCGAACTAAATTTGGTACAAAAATCACAATCCGCAAACACTGGAAGCCTATTGTTTTTAAACGTAATCGAATGTTCAGAACCCCCCTAAATTTTCGAGTGAAATTTTGAAAAAATCGTCAAAAAATCAAAACTGCTAGTAAAGTTACGCAAATAGACATTTCTTATGTAATTTTTGATTAGAATGCGATTAACATAAGTTTTAGACTGCTAACATGAACCGTTCTTGTGATATTGCACATTTTTTAAAAAAATTATCAAAAAGTCATATGAAATAAAAAAAAAATATTTCCTATTGAGAAACATGTTCACTTGTCATATGCAATACCATGCGATAAATTAGTGACATCATTCTCGTGGATCTAGCTCGTACCATTCATGAGAAAAGATACTTCGAGTAATACTTTTGTATTTGAACGCCAATAGTTATGTATCTGCTATAAGAATAACTTATTTCTCCGTTAGTAAGGCTTGGCGAGATTTTGGCGACGAATTTGGCGGAATGTCGCCAACTTGGCGACTTCTTGATATGTTGTCAAATTAACGAAAATCTCGCCAAATGGATTAAAATGACGCTAAATCAATGAAAATGGCTACTAATTGTCGAAAATTCAATACCTTGGATAGAATATAAGTATCTACTATAAGGAAAACCAATTTTGTTTTTACTGTAAAAGTAGTAAATTCATTGCATTATATAAGGAAAGTCATGTGTTGCCCACATCAGATTATTTTATTATGCGTACACATCTATAGATTATTAGCTCTAATTTAATATCAACATTTCCAAGGTCTAACTTTCTCTGAGAATACTTCGGGATACAGGTAAATACACAGATACATTGATTGATAGATACGCTGATGATAATAATGGATGCTGCAAAATAATTTAGATGTAAAAATAATTTAGATGTATAAAAAATGTATAAATAATTTAGATGTATAAAATACTGCGGAGATTATCGAGTATTCTTAGTTGAGAAAAAATGAATGTGATGTTGAATTTCCATTGCCGGTCTCTTTTAACGGGAATACTCGCTTCAGGAATAGTTTTTAACCTTCATCTCTCAAATTTATGCTTCCACATTTCAGTGATAATCCAACTTTGCAGGCAATAAATACCTGGTAAGTGAATTTCAAAATTAACTATAATAAAACTGGAGAACGTTAAAAACTTCCATCGTTAAAAAATCTGTTGTGGGCAGCACATGACTTTCCTTATATAATGCAATCTATTTACTATTTTTACGGTAAAAATAAAATAGGTTATTCTTATAGTAGATACTTATATTTTCTCCCAAGATTTTGAATTATTGTCAAATATTTGTTATTTTCATTGATTTACCGTCACTTTTATTCATTTGGCGAGATTTTCTTTGATTTCGTAACATTTAAAAAAGTCTCAAAGTTCGCGACATTCCGCCAAATTCATCGCCAAAATCTCGCCAAGCGTTATGGACGGAGAAATAAGTTATTCTTATAGCAAATAAATGACTATTGGCGTTCAAATGCAAAAGTATTACTCAAATTATCTTTTTTCATTAATGGAACGAGCTAGATCCACGAGTATGATGTCACCAAATTTATCGCATGATATTAAATATGAAAAATGAACATGTTTCTCAATAAGAAATATTTTTTTTTATATCGTATAATTTTTTAATAGTTTTTTGAAAAATGTGCAATATCTCGGGAAAGGTTCATGCTAGCGTTCTAAAATTTATGTTAATCGTTTTCTAATGAAAAATTACATAAGCAATGTCTATTTGCGTTATTAGAGGTTGCTTTATTAGAGTCTATTAACTTTATTAGAAGTTTTGATTTTTTGATGATTTTTTCAATATTTCACTCAAATATTTAGGGGGTTCTGAACATTCGATTGCATATAAAATAAATAAGCTTCCAGTATTCAAGGAATGCAATTTTCATACCAAATTGTGTTCGAATCTGTCCCTTCGTTCTTCAGTTATTGTGTCTAAAGTCTCATTGACACACACACACACAGAGATCACCTCAAAAATGTTCTAATCGTGATCAGGTATTCTTGAAACGTGCTTTCCTGTTGAAAACTCGAAAGTAAAAATCGTATTGTCATGTATAATTGATGCAGGAAACTGTTGTTATCTTTATTTTACGTACACAACTATAGATTATTAGCTCTAATTTAATACCGACATAACCTTCCAAGGTCTAACATTCTCTGAAAACACTCCGGGATACAGATAAATACATAGATACATGGATTGATAGATACGCTGATGCTAATAATGAACGCTACAAAATAATTTAGATGTAGAGTTGTAATAAAATAAAATATTGCGGAGATTATCGGGTATTCTTAGTTGGGAATAAATGTGATATTGAATTTCTACTGTCAGCCTCTTTTAACGGAAATACAAATTTCAGGAATAGTTTTTAACCTTCATCTCTCAAATTTATGCTTCCACATTTCAGTGATAATCCAACTTTGCAGGTAATAAATACCAGGTAAATGAATTTCAAAATTAACTGTAATAAAACTGGAGAATGTTAAAAAATTTCATCGTTAAAAGTCTTCCAGGAAATAAATAAAAGGAAGCTAAACATTTTATGACGACAAAAAATAATCCTTCATCTCCTTGAAATATCCAATATACGATTCCCTCAGAAAATAAAATGAAAAAGGCTTAAAAAGATTTTTCGAAGAATCATCACTAAATCTGTAGAAATAATTCACGCCTCTGCTGTCACATGTTTATTAAATTTTCTATTTACCTCTTACCGAGGAACGACGTTATAAAGAAAGAGAAAATTCGAAGCATGTACTGATTTAAGGTAATATAATGTAATTGTAAAAAACGGTTTTCTACTCAATGCGTTTAGGACCCCACTTAATCTAATTGGGACCTACGGCAGACTATCTTTCGAGTTCCCCTGCACCTCTCGATATATAAGATATATACAAAAATATTTTTCTAAAATATACTGCACTCTAGAAAAGGGTACAACAGAAAACGTAGTTCCTGCATATTTTACTGGAATTTAAATTATTGGCAACTTCCTTATCAATGGTAACATGCTAAATTAATGCGATTTATCCTTATATATCTCCAAAATTTATCTATACACTGAGCAAACCTATTCCGACGGCATACATTTGTTTTTGGGGAAACTGTCTCAAATTTTTCAATGTCGTATTTGTTTAACTTGAGAGCCTTCTGTTGCGGACGCCTGGGGCAGCAGCGCCGCAATTACACAGAGTAATTTTTATTTTGTATTGCCAAACTTCGGCAATTCCATCCGTCAATCATACTTTAGGTTCGTCCTCTCTAACTGGCCCCCTGCTCCGTGTAATAATTACTCCGTGTAATAACACATTTAGTCAGGTTCCCAATGCATTCATGATCTTTCTGTAACACATGGTATATGTAAAAGTGAAAGCATACTCTAAATCAAAACTATGATTTTGGTATGGTGACGGATTTGACGTTTTGGTGATCTTTGTTAGTACGTGCCAATTATAACTGACAGAATTTGTCCAAATAATTGGTTTTGCCATTTATTTTTTTTAAACATCTATTTCTCAGAATCTAGTATAGATAGAGATCGGTTGATGATGACCTTTATATATTCAGCATCATCTACTGGAGGAGGTTGAGGTCCACTAAGAATTTCTACTTCCGGTTATTTTTCCGTTTCCGGATTAAAATATTTCCTTTTTTTGGATGCATCTATTTTTCAGAATCTCAGATATATATGAAGTTTAGATGATGATTGATATCGATTCAGCCTCAAATTCATGAGGCGGTAGATTAGTTCGTTAAAAGTTTTCTAATTTCGGTTCTTTTCAACTTCTGGTTCAAAATTTTCTTTGGAATATCAATTTCCCAGAATTGCTTATGGATAAAGCTTGGATATTGACTGATATTGATCTAGCATCAAATTTAGAAAGAGGTAGTAAACACTGAGAATTGTCACTTCCTATTAGAAAATATGTATTTCCTTTGCAACATCTATTTCTTAGTATCAGCTATGGCTATAGAGTGGATGTTCACTGATATTAATTCAGCGGTAAATTCAAGAGGATGGAGGTTTACTAAGGACTATTCACTTTCGCCTTTGCCCTTCCTGTCAAAAAATTTTCTTTGAAACACGTACTTCTAGGGATTAGATGTAGCTCAGTGAATTGCTAATATGAATTCAGAAGCAAATACCAAATAGGTAAAGGGGCTTATTAAGAATTTCCATTTCTAGTTCCTTTCCCTTAGTCGGTCAAAAAAATTTTAAATTTCTCGAAATATACAGGGTGATCGGAAAATGTTTGGCCAGATTTTAAAGGGGTGTAGAGGGGACGAATATAAAAAGATTCGCAGTACAATGCGTGTCCGGAAACGCCGCGTAAAAGCCCTGGAGAGTAAAGAAAGTGGAAAGGTAAAAAAAAGACACAAAAAAAATGTAAGCCAACAGCCAATCTGGCGACGCTGTTGCTGCTGGAGATGTGCAGGACATGGCTGGTGTTTTTGCTAAGGTACGCAGCTCTATGCGGCGGCAATGTGAAGCTTGTATTATGGTTGGTGGTCGCTCTTTCGAGCATTTGCTGTGACACGTTGATTTAATAAAAGGCTTGTTACATTTGTTTGTGTCTCTTTCCTTTTACCTTTCCACTTTCTTTACTCTCCAGGGCTTTTACGCGGCGTTTCCGGACACGCATTGTACTGCGAAACTTTTTATATTCGTTCCCTCTAAACCCCTTTAAAATTTGGCTAAACATTTTCCGATCACCCTGTATATTTGTCATAAACGGCTATGGATAGTGTTTAAATGGTTGCTGATATGGATTTGCCATCGATACAGGGGGTTAACTATATATTTCTACTTCCGGCTCTACAGATGAAGCGTATCGTCAGATAATGACTAATATGAATTTAGCATGTATTTCCAGGGGAGTTAGGGGGATAAACATTGAAGCATAATTTAAGAGGGTATTACGGGTTCACTAATGATTTCCAGTTCCAATTTCTGTTCACTTCCGCTTTAAATATTTTCATTGAAACATCGATTTCTCAGAATTGGCTATATATTGTATTAGCGGGAATCGGACCTCTTAAATTTCGAATTTAGAAGATACCCACAAGCACCACAAACCCGTGATCGAATAGGCCGCAAATAACTCACCTGGGTTTACCCTTCTGTCCGGAGAAGTAAATCTCCAAGATGACCTGCCCGAAAACAAAGAAGAGCCAAAGCACCTAAATAACAAAACCTTACCTTAAAGGATCATCTTCTTCATCAAAATATTAAATAAAATCAATATCCCAGTAAATCAATACATACAATAAAATGTGTGAAGTAGAAAAAAGTTATTTATTATCGTTATGCATGGAGTATTTAAAATAACAACTGAATCCTCATCAGCAACACCCACTGGACCTTAGTTAAAATACCACAAGCTTTCCAAAGCTTCAAACAGTAGAAATCAAATATATTAAATCAGTAGTGGCAAAACATCAATAATTATAATTTCATAATTTATGGTATGGTAAAAGTACAGGAGGCGAGCACTCGAAAGAAATTCAATTAGAATTCACTCGTCTTGTGTCTTTCTTAGTTCTCTCCTGCTTTCTGTGTCACTAGTCCTGAATCGGCTCCGCCGAAGCAGGAGGTCATCAGTAACAACAACAACAACAACAACAACAACAACAGCCCTTCTCGGTATATCAGAACCAAGCACCCCATTGCCCTGCAAATCATTTTCTTCATAAAATTTTCCTGAAAGAACTACTTCTCTTCTCAAAACAATTACTTAATCTTCGTGATTCATAAATGGCATCATATCTAGATAGTTTCATAAGTTGACTCAATTTTATATTCTTTTCCACACAAAATCTATATATGTAACTATCCCGCGCTTCGCTCGTTTGGAACAATCATTGGTCGTTAAATGTGGCACCCACTCACTTAATAAATATGTTGATATTTTTTCAACTAGTCATAAAAATCGTCCCGCAGATAAAGATCTAACAATAACTCTTCGAAAAATGTAACAAATGTTCCTTTGGTTTTCTGATGAGATGCATTTAATATTTTAAAAATTGAGGTTTTATATTTTAGGGTGATTTCGATTCGATTTGACCGGTCTATTATGTCCGAACTTAGCGCATGTTTACACAGACGATTTATCACTCAGTTAACACAGACGATTTTTCACTCAGTTAACACAGACGATTTTTCTGAAATTTTCAAATTTGTGGTATGATAAACTCGTACTATAGATACATTGTTGCTGTTTTAAACCTCCGGGTGAGTGTTACAAATTCACAAACCTAACATTTTAAAGGGAGTAGCAGTTCAGGTCAAGATAGCAGAAGGATAACACATGAATATATTTAATGGAATGATTTCTAACAATGTATTCATTTTACTAACTTTTATTAAATTTTATGTACTAGTTGTCATGACAAAAAGTTTAAGTTTTTGAAATGGCATGCCACTCTAAAATCATGCTTGAATTCAATGAGCATTTTCAAGTTGAAAAGAAATATCTGTGGAGATACTAAATATAGGCATTGAAGGTACCATAGGGAGGTAATAAAAAGAAAAATGTTCTTAAAGATTTTGTAAAATAAAACTTTTCCGAGATAAACAAGACTTTTCGGAAGCACCACAAAACATTGGGAATATGTATTCTTGGCAGTCATATTTTTAAGATATTTGCTATATCTCTAAGTTTGAGGAGTATAGTAGTTGGGGAGTATATATTATAAAAGTAAAAAGCAACATTAGATTTAATTTAAGTTCGTATTATGTGACTAAAAATTTCATTATGGTGGTAGTATATTTATTTACCTTTGTTACTTTCCTTATATACATATAATGTATAAGGAAAGTATGGTGACGGGGTCGAAAATTCGAATTCGAGTTTTCGATGGGCAAGCACGTTTCCAGCATCCCTAAACACGAATCAGGAGCTTTTGAGATGATGTCTCTCTCTCTGTGTATGTGTGTGTGTGTGTGTGTGTGTGTGTGTGTGTTTGTGTGTGTGTGTGCGTGTATGTGTGAAAGTGTGTGTGTGAAAGTGTGTGTGTGGGTGGGTGTGTGAAAGTATGTGTGCGTGTGTGAGTGTGAAAGTATGTGTGTGTGTGTGTGAAAGTATGTGTATTTGTATGAGTGTGTGTGAAAGTATGTGTGTGTGTGGGTGTGTGAAAGTATGTGTGGGTGTGGGTGTCAATGAGCCTGTGGAGACGATAACTGACGAACGAATGCAGCGATTCGAACAAAATTTGGTACAAAAATTACAATCCATGAATACTGGAAGCCAATTGTTTTTAAACGCAATCGGATGTTCAGAACCTCCTAAATTTTTTAGTGAAACTTTGAAAAAATCATAAAAAAATAAAAACCTTTAATAAAGTTACGTAAATAGGACATAGTTTACATAAATTTTAGAATTTTAGCATGAACCGTTCTCGAGGCATTGCACATTTTTCAAATAAATGTATAAAAAAATCCCATAAATTAAAAAAATATTAACAATCGTCATTTTTCTGCTATAAGAATAACTTATTTCTCCGTCCATAACACTTGGCGAGATTTTGGCGATGAATTTGATAGAATTTTGCTGACTTGGAGATTTTTTGAATGTTGGCTAATCAACGAAAATCTCGCCAAATGGATAAAAATGACGCTAAATCAATGGAAATGACGACTAATTGTCGAAAATGTCGACTAATTGAAGACTTATGGTCTTGGAAAGAATATAAGTATCTACTATAAGAATAACCAATTTTTTTAACTGTTACAGTAGTAAATTCATAACATTATATAAGGAAAGTCATGTGCTGCACACATCAGATTTTTTTTATTCAAGACAAATGTTTTGTGTCAATTAAGTAATTATATAAAAAATAAAATAAAATATATTTTATTTTCAATGGCAGGAGGTATACTGTCAAGTTTAAGAACTCGAGAATGCACTTTGGTTCAAATTGAAATTGCCCAAATCAAGAAATAGTTGTGAAAACATATAATATACATATATTATTTCATTTATTTCCATTTATTTTCATTACGATATTTCTTACATAAACCAACAACTTATTTTTCTTTCATAATGTATATCATTATGTTCATACAACAGGTAAAACTACATATAGTATAAACTCATCTGGAGCAAGTTATAGTCGTTACATGCAAGAAACTGTGATATTTTATAGTACTTAACTGTTTCATATTTCAGCTGATGTAAGGTAATATATTTTAAATTAAATCGAAGACGCAGTGTGACAACGCATTTGCGGCACAGTCTCCGGATCCCGGCTAAAATTTTGATCCACACGTCCTGAAGTTATAAATGCCAAAATCCCGAGACTTTGAGATTAATCTCAGTTATTTTATGAATTTAAGATTTTTTAATTAAATAGTCGCTCAAAAACTTCTGCAATCATAGTACAATACAGGGTGTCCCAAAAAGATTGAAACGCGCTTTAATTCTTTACCTGTTGGAGATAAGTGGGCAATGTAAATTGCAAAAATGTTGAAAGTGAGGTAGGAAATAAGACTACGTGAATGAAATAGTCCTCCCATTCATTTTCATACAGTTACACTTTTTAAATTTTTATACGACCTCCTTAGACAAATTTAGTCAATCAGAAAATGTTTATTTTTGATGCAACAAGATCGATAAAAAATCCCGCATATCTGTATCTTTAAAATTGAGCGAGTTGTATTCCATTGAAAGTTGAACATTGTGAATGGGGACCATATATCAAATTAGAAATATAAATTTGTGACATATCACAAAAAAGATAAAACTGGATGATAATACATAGGATACCCAACAGCGTAGTGAGTACCACTTCTTTATATAATCCCTGTCTGTGTAATGCTTTATTTAGATGCATTTGTGATAAAAAAAATTTAACACATATTAACGTATTTCTAATCTAAACAATTAACGTCGTCAATTGGTTTATGATCCCTATTTTCACTGATGAAACAGCCTTTCATATGGTACGGAAAAGTGGCACTCATATTTTATCCTTTATCATAATTCAGTTGATTTTAAATATACAGATATGCGGTTTTTTATGATCTTGTTGCATTAAAAATAAAAAATAAAACATTTGATTGGCAAAATTTGTCTAAGGGGGTCGTATAAAAATTTAAAACGTGTAACTTTTTGAAAATGAATGGAAGGACTATTTCATTAACGTAGTCTTATTTCCTACCTTACTTTCAACATTTTTGCCATTTACATTTCTCACTTATCTCCAACAGAAAAAGAATTAAAGCGAGTTTCAATCTTTTTGGGACACCCTGTATATAAAGATTTGTCACGAACCTCTCTCACTCTATGCCAAAAGGGCTATGGTAAAGGTTATTATCGGTCCGCCATCTTGCTTCTTTGGACTCAGTAGAGATGGTCCCCCAATTTGATATTGTGGTTGTCAGGTGGCAAAATCTAAAGGGGAGGGAAATGGCGGTTGAAGAACGGGAGACTTGCTTTCTGGACTCTCATCTGAAAGGACGATGGGACACGCGGAGTTCGATTATTATGGAGTATGAATAATCAAGAATCTGTGTATATATATCTAAATAGATATGCAGAAAATAAATGTGTTCGCTTGCTTATAGGAAAGTGTATTTAATAGCACAATTGATAACATTTAAAGGGGAGAATCATCGAGCTGGCTCAAGGCTAAGAACATTTGGAACAGAGGCCAGCTTTCAACACTGGTTCAGCCGATAGACAGTATAAGAATAAAAAAATAATAACTGTCTCAGTTCGACAGCAAAGTAAAATGGAAAAATTCTAAACGGAGGCAAACGGCGGAGTGATGCGATCTGCTAGCAAATACCGATAGGTCTGTTACTTAAATCGGATGATGAGATACCTGCGTGAATCATATTGACTCAATTTCGCTTTTAGCCATATAGACATACAGACGTGATTGACTTTCTGTTACAGCTTGTGACAAAGACCTCGTATCCATAAGGATGACTGCTGACCTTCGATACAGAAGGGGTAAGAAGAAAATTTTACATTTTAGTGATGCTCTCTGTACTAGGGCATATTTTAAATTTTAAAATTATTAATGAGTATAAAGTGGGTCACTTTGTTTGTGGGGTATATTTTGTACTATATTTTTGTATCCATTTATTTATTATTCATATCGGAAAATTAATAATTAAAATTAACACACAGATTTAATTTTATTACGTGTCTGAGCAACATGATATAAGATAGATTCCTCATAAACTGCGAAATTAAATAACCATTTTGATTTCTTTATACTTTTTATTGTTCAGTAAAAGTTTGTGAAAAATAAACCATGGAGCTAGATTTCCCATTTAAATTCTTGTTTCAAACAAGTCATGGTTTCAGAAAGTGACTAATTAGCGCAAAAATCTCCCACCAAACTCAGGGATAAAGTTTTAATTTACTTTCAATCGATTTTTAACCTTTTCGTTTGGATAAACCACGGACATAGAGAGTAGAACTCCTAGGAAAAAGTCTGATTTTTTATTAATATTTCGACAACCCCTGAACTTAGAAACTCGAAACGTGGGCTAAATTTACGGAGAGCTATTTCAAGGCTATCCACAAAATTTCATTAAATTCGGTTCAGCCGTTCTCCCGTGATGATGAGACAAACGAAAGTTCAGTTTTTTACTAGTATATCGAGAACCACTGGCCGTAGAAACTCCAAACATGGACTAAATTTTAAGTGTGGCTATTTCCAGGCGACTCACAAAATTTCATAAAATTCGGTTCAGCCGTTCTCCCGTGATGATGGAACAGACAGACAGACAGACAGAGCGATTTTCAATTTTATTTATATAGATTATTCCTAAGGTACGTTTTTTTATTAATGAGACATACCAGTGTTAATTTTACGATTGGGGATTAATAATATTGTTAAAGGAAAACGTTCCTGTGTTCACTGTAAATATGAAATGATATTGAAGAAAAAAAATCTGATGTGGGCAACACATGACTTTCCTTATATAATGTAATGAACTTACTACTTTTACAGTAAAAAAATAGGTTTTTCTTATAGTAGATAATAATATTCTTTCCATGATATTGAATTTTCGATAATTAGTCATCATTTTCATTGATTTAGCGTCATTTTTATCCATTTGGCGAGATTTTCGTTAATTTGGCAACATTTCAAAAAGTCGCTAAGTTGGCGACATTCCGCCAAATTCGTCTCCAAAATCTCGCCAAGCGTTATGCATTAAGAAATAAGTTGTTCTTACAGCAGATAAATGACTATTGGCGTTCAAATACAAAAGTATTACTCAAAGTATATTTTTTCATGAATGGAACGAGCTAGATCCACGAGAATGATGTCACCCAATTTATCGCATCGTATTACATATGAAAAGTGAACAGGTTTCTCAATAGGATATATATGTTTTTTATTTTATATGACTTTTTGATAATTTTTTTAAAAAATGTACAATATCTCGAGAACGGTTCATATTAGCGATCTAAAATTTATGTCAATCGTTTTCTAATGAAAAATTACCTAAGAAATGTCTATTTCCGTAACTTTATTAGTGGTTTTGATCTTTTGACGTTTTTTTCAAAATTTCATTCGAAAATTTAGGGGATTCTGAATATTCGATTGCGCATAAAAACAATAAGCTTCCAGTGTTTATGGAATGTGATTTTTGTACCAAATTTGGTTCAAATCGGTCCATTCGTTCGTCAGTTATCGTCTCCACAGACTCACTAACACACACACACAAGCACACACACACACACACACACACACACCACACACAGACATCACCTCAAAAATATTTGATTCGTGATCAGGGATGCTTGAAACGTGTTCTCCCGTCGAAAACTCGAATTCGAATTTTCGACCCCTTCACAATACTTTCCTTATACATTATGTATATAAGGAAAGTAAAAATAGGTTTTTCTTATAGTAGATACTAATATTATTTCCAAGATATTGAATTTTCGACAATTAGTCGTCATTTTCATTGATTTAGCGTCATTTTTATCCATTTGGCGAGATTTTGGTTAATTTGGCAACATCTAAAAAAAGTCGCCAAGTTGGCGACATTCCACCAAATTCGTCGTCAAAATCTCGCCAAGAGTTATGCAATAAGAAATAAGTTATTCTTACAGCAGATAAATGACTATTGGCGTTAAAATACAAAAGTATTAGTCAAAGAACATTTTTTCATGAATGGAACGAGCTAGATCCACGAGAATGATATCTCTCAATTTATCGCATGGTATTACATATGAAAAGTGAACATGTTCCTCAATAGGAAATATTTTTTTATTTTATATGACTTTTTGATAATTTTTTTGAAAAATGTACAATATCTCGAGAACGGTTCATGTTAGCGTTCTAAAATTTATGTCAATCGTTTTCTAATGAAAAATTACATAAGAAATGTCTATTTGCGTAACTTTATTAGTGGTTTTGATTTTTTGACGATTTCTTTAAAATTTCATTCAAAAATTCAGGGGGGGTTCTGAACATTCGATTGCGCATAAAAACAATAGGCTTTACGAATTGTGATTTTTGTACCAAATTTGGCTCGAATCGGACCCATCGTTCGTCAGTTATCGTCTCCTCAGTCTCACTGACACACACACACACACATACACGCACACACACAGACATCACTTCAAAAATGTTTGATTCGTGATCAGGGATGTTTGAAACGTGCTCTCCCGTCGAAAACTGGAATTCGAATTTTCGACCCCGTCACAATACTTTCCTTATACATTATGTATATAAGGAAAGTAATAATTGTAAATCAAGTAATGCTTATCAGCAGAATTTATAATAGAAAGGAAATATTGGTGTAATATGCTATGATATATGTATGTGATCGCTAATTTTTATTTGGTATGTGTATACGTTATGTATTTTGGAGCAGGTGGAAAATGCAATGTTGTGTATTAGGAGGGTGTTATCGTATAGATTCGGGTGAACTATTATTTAGGTAATTTTCGTTTCTCACGACAGTGGTTAGGATGGCGTATGTATTAGACGCGAAGAAAATTGACCTTTCGATCTTTTGTTATGAAATAGGCGAGACGGCGGATTCTGAGTGTGAAAAGTTGGAATTAAAAATACAATTTGTGGGAGCAAGGAATACGACAAAGAAATGATAAAAAATCTGTTGTATTCTATTATGGAAGAGAGAGAGGAGAATGAAGAAAAAGAGAGAACGACAAAAAATTCAAGAGTGGGAAAGAGAACGACAAAAAAATCAGGAAGAGTGGGAGAGAAAGGAAATAGAGTTTGGGAGAAAGAAGAATGAGTGGGAGAGAGAGCGACAGCAAGAGAGGAAAATCCAGATCAAAAGTTTAATGTGGGAACTGGGAGTGAACCAAGATAAGAATAGTGAGACCCAAATTACACAGAATACCTCTTTCTAGAACTATATTCGCCAAATTGGCAGAGCGGTGAAAAAAGTGCATAATAACACAATGTTGTGATTCGCATGTGAAAAGTTAGGACGCTATAGGTATGAATGCCCAGAGGTATTTAGTGCGCTTACCAGCAAGTGGCTTAATTTGGAAAAGTCGCAAAAAAGTACAAAGCTTAATTCAGAAAAGTCTCAAAAAGCTCAGTTTGGAATATTTGAGGAGACCTGGGAAAAATTAGAATTGCCAAGGACCCATCGGAGATGACAACTACAGGGACCGTGTCCTCCTTTCTCTACCACCGACCTCTCGAAAGTACTTTCGAACCTACTGATTTAATGTATCTGTATTCTGGGTAGAACTCTTAGTTTCTGTCTTGTAACGGTCAGAAGCGAAACACATTTTTAACTGATCCAACGGCTTTAAATTGGTATCAAACGTCCTAAAAATGGCACATGCTTATTTAAGACGATTCATATAAAAGTAATTGCTACCGCAAAACTTTCCTAACGTGGTGTCAAAACAAAAAATCTCGCACATCGCAATTTTATTGGACAACATTAAGATGACATAAATTTGGGAACACAGGGGCTCACTTAAATTCCGACGTAATTATTTACACTTGATAAAACGCGCGATGTTCATATTTTATTTCTCAATGCAAGTTCATACCGGAATTTTTAATTGACAGATCAAAAGGGAATTTACCGAGAGTTGCATTTATGATGCAACAGCTGCAATAAAAGATCGCTTTGCAATTGCAACGGCATTTTGAGAGGATAATTTTAGGTTCAAAATATTAGTTATTCAATTGCGTAAAAAAGAAAATAGATAAATATAAAGTCTATCGGAAAGAAAATTTGAACTTTTCTGAAAAATAAAGAAAAATACAATTTTGAAGTAACATTTTATTTGCAGTGAACATTGTTTACAGAATATTTGTTTATTCATTAAAACTACCCTTATATGAAAGATATATGAAACGTCTAAAGAATATTTTTACACAGCCTCTGGAAAATAAAATAAAAATACATTTTAAAGAGAAAAAGTATATAAGTTTATACATTGAAATACACTGTTAAAATTTCCTTAAGTAACTGTAGGGTCATTTAATGTGAAGCAGACAAGGTTGAAATGGTACATAATCGATGAACTACAAATTCAATGTAAATTGTACCGAATGTCCCTACAGGTTTACCAGAAGTTTCAGATTCAGATATAATTTGGTGAGATTAGAACCGTGCCATGAAAATCTTAGTAAGTTGTAAGAAATTGTCGAGTTTGTCATGATTTTGCTTCTGATCCAAAATCATTAACTAGCGAAAAAGTATTATTTTAGTTCACCTTTTCACGTAAAGTTCTTCATCTTCTTCGACTCAGACCTTTCGACCTACCGGAGGTGCAAGGTATCTGTTTGGTAGGTCTGGAAGTGCCATCCAATTTAGACCGGAAACTCGTGTGAGAGTTATCCACAGGGACCGCATCCTCCTTTCCTTACCACCAACATCTCGGAAGGACTTACGAATCCGAAATATTGAACGTGTACGTAATCCGCGTGAACACAGCAACAGTTTTTGCAGAGGCCGTAATCGAACTCGAGTCGTTCGAGTACAATTCCCGCGCGCTAACCACTGGGTTGTCGCACCCTCGTGTGAAGTTCAAAACAAAAAAATCAATCATGCATAAAGCATTGATTATGAAACACTTTCCAACTTCAATGAAATTTTATTTAAACATCTCTAAAATGCGAACTATTCCTCGGTAATATTTTAAAAATTATCACAATGCTACATTGATTTATTATATTTGAAAACTTAAAATTTCATCGAAAAAAATTAACTTCATTCAAATGACGGCATTGAAATATAAATTGCCTCGTTTAAATATGTCTAAAATGCGATACATTCCTCGGTAATATTTTTCAAATTATTATAAAACTACAATAATTTACTATATTTGAAAACTTCATCGAAAACAAGTGAAATTTATTCAAATGACGTCATTGAAATATAACACGTCAAGCTCTATCTATAAAAGCAGCATTTCATTGATAAACATTTTTCCATTCATTTCATTCATCACAATACTCTATAGTAATTTAATTTATCTAAATACTTAAGACCATGGAGGTACAAGTTGTTAAACTCCATGCTTGAAACTTCATCGAAAAAACCGTCCTTTTCTCTGTAGAAGCAATGAATACTTCATTCATATCAGCTATATTGCAGACCCCATGAGCTAAATAATTTTGCGTTAAAGAAATGCAGCAATTCTTTAACAACTCATTCTAAATATTTTGCTGTTTACATTTTCCATAAATGAAAAATAGGCTTCGTTGTAGAAATAATCAAAGTTGGATGATCAGTTAAATTCAAATATACTGTAATTGCGTTGTTTTAGAATGTAGATGCACAGAATTTAAGCAAAAATAAAGCGGTTTTAGGACGGATGCAACACTAAATACGAATTAAAAATAATTTTAAAAATCACAATTTTGACACAAAATGGATGCCATATTTTATTTTGAAGTAGGTCACGTGATCTATTCATATAATGGTCACGTGATCGCTTCATATAAAGGATGTAATTATTACTTTAATTTTTATTTAAAACTACTGAATATATTTTGCTGATTTTTTTATATAATTTATGGGATAATTTGAATATTTCATAAAACTTTCAAAGCAATTTGAGAATTTTAAATCCGTTTAAAAATGTTTGAAAAATTAGTTCCCATAGGGTTCAATGTATTTCATTTTTTCAACCCGGGTTCAATCCAAAGCTAATTGTGTTATATTATTCATTTATATTCCCATAGGTCCCACAGACCTTCTGAACAACATACTAAAATTTCATTTTGATAAAATCATTGTTACGGCAGTTATCGTGCTAACGGCCAGACAGACAGAATCAACAAAGTCATAAACACTTTTCAACTGTGTTGTGAAGTGTTAATTAGCACAAATCTAGCTCAAAAATAAATGTATTTGCCGCAAATTGCCATCAAAGAGGCCGATAAATTTCACTACGACAATGAGCCCAATGCTTTAACAATGTATATACAGAATATAAATGCATTTGAGAAAATCAGGCTTAGGCAGTTCTTACACAATGTGACTGTGACTCTTGCAGAAATGTTTAAGCAGAGTTTTCATCACTTTCTTTATTTGCTGTGTTATTAGTTTTTAAAATTGGACCCTCACCCATAAATCGAACACGTCAAATTTTACACTGATTCAGAAATCTGTATTTTAAAGTTAGCATGAACTGTTCTCGAGAAATTGCACATTATTCAAAAAAATTTATCAAAAAATCCTATAAATTAAAAAAAATTATTAACTGTTGAAAAACATGTTCACTTTTCATATGTAAAATCATGCTCTAAATTTAGTGACACCATTCTCGTGGATCTGACTCGTTCCATTCATGAGAAAAGATACATTGGATAATATTTTTGTATTTGAACGCCAATAGTTATTTATCTGCTACAAAAATAACTTATTTCTCCGTCCGTAACGCTTGGTGAGATTTTGGCGATGAATTGAGCGGAATGTCGCCAACTTGGCATCTTTTTTAAATGTTGCCAAATTAAAGAAAATCCCGCCAAATAGATAAAAATGCGGCTAAGTGAATGAAAATGACGATTAATTGACGAAAATTCAATATCTTGGAAAGGATATAAGTATCTACTATAAGAATAACCTATTTTTTACTGAGAAGTAGTAAATTCATTATATTATATAAGGAAAGCCATGCGCTGACCACATGATATTTTTTTCAACGCAGTTGCAATAAAAAGTATTTTTTACAAATTGATAAAAGTGTCTTGTAACGATCCTTACAAATATCAATTATATTAATTATTACTTTCCTTGTATACTTAGCAAAATATATAAGGAAAGTACTGTGACACAGATCGAAAATTCGAATTCGAGTTTTCGACGGGAGAGCACGTTTGAAACATCCCTGACCATGAATCAAATATTTTTGAGTTGATGTATGTGCGTGTGTCAGTGAGTCTGTGGAGACAATAGGTCACAAACGGATAGAACGATTAGAACGAAATTTGGTACAAAAAATACAATTTGTGAATAACGGAAACCTATTGTTTTTAAACGCAATAGAATGTTCAGAACCCCTATAAAATTTCGAAAGAAAATTTGAGTAAATCATCAAAAACTCAAAACCTTTAATAAAGTTACACAAATAGTCATTTTTTATGTAATTTTTCTTTAGAAAACGATTGACATAAATTTTGGAACGCTAGCATGAGCCATTCTCGAGATACTACACATTTTTCAAATAAATGTATCAAAAAATCGCATAAAATAGAAAAAAAATGTATATTAACTATTGTGAAATATGTTCGCTTTTTATATTTAATATCATGCGATAAATGTGGTGACATTATTCTCGTGGATCTAGCTCTTTCCATTCATAAAACAAGATACTTTGGGTAATAACTTTGTATTTGAACACCAATAGCCATTTGTCTGTTATAAGAATAAGTTATTTATCCATCCATAACACTTGCCGATATTTTGGCAATAAATTTGGCGAAATGTCGCCTACTTGGCGAAATTTTAAAATGTCACCCATTTGATAAAATGATGCGAAATCAATAAAAATGACGACCAATTGAGTTCAATATATTGGAATGTACATTAGAGTAGACTGAAAGTGAAACCCATTTCTCCGTCTGTCCGCCTGAAAAAGTTGGCGATAAACTGAGCTGGATTTCGGTAATTTGGCGACTATTTCAAATGTTGCCAAAGTTCCAAGAGTGTCGCCAAATTGATAAAAAATAACTCCAAATGTAAAGTAATGTTTCGCAAATTCTGACTCGTATATAAGAAATGCTTTTCTCTCTGTTTGTCCGCAACACTTGTTGATGCATCTGGCTAACGTGATGAATAATCTAGCGGTGTATCACCAATTTGGCGATATTTCTCTAGAGGTTTACGAAAATATCGTCAAAATTGCAAAAACGACCCTAAATTAATGAAATTGACGCCTAATTGATGAATGAATAATTAAAATACTTTAATATATGAACTATGTCGACTATTGAGGATGCTATCAATATTGATAATTGTTTATTTAGAGTTGCACGAAATATAAGTTAATTGGGTACTTAGAAATAGTTTTACATGTTGTCATCCGGAAAATCGCCAAATGTACAATTCAATGTTAAAACACAGTACCATTAATCTTATACGTCATTTTTAACACTTTACAACAAAGTTGAAAAGTGTTTATGATTTTTAACACTTTACAACAAAGTTGAAAAGTGTTTATGACTTTTTAACACTTTACAACAAAGTTGAAAAGTGTTTATGACTTTGTTCATTCATTCTGTCTGTCTGTCTGTCTGTCCGTTAGCACGATAACTGCCGTAAAATGACTTAATCAAAAGGAAATTTTAGTATGTTGTTCAGACGCGGTCTGTAGGACCTATGGGAATATAAATGAATAATATCACCCAATTAGTTTTGGATTGAACCCGGGTTGAAAAAATGAAATACATTGAGCCCTATGGGACCTAATTTTTCAAACATTTTTTAAGCGGATTTAAAATTCACAAATTGCTTCGAAAATTTTAGGTAATGGTCAAATTGTTCCATAAAATATATAAAAAAAATTCAGTGAAATATATTTAGTAGTTTTTTAAATAAAAATTAAAATAATAATTACACATCTTATATGAAACGATCACGTGACCATGATATGAAACGATCACATGACCCACTTCAAAATGATATAAGGCATCCATCTTGTTTCAAAATCGTGATTTTTAAAGTTCCTTTTAATTCATATTGAGTGTTGTATCCGTCCTAAAACTACTTTATTTTTGCTTAAATTCTGTGCATCTACATACTAAAACAACACAATGACAATATATTTGAGTTTAAATTCTCATTCAAATTTGATTGTTTCTACCACTAAGCCTATTTTTCACCTATGTAAAATGTAAACAGCAAAATATGTAGAATGAGTTGTATTAGAATTACTGTATTTCTTTAACACAAAATAATTCAGTCCATGGAGTCTGCATGGCTGATATGAATGAAATATTAATTGATTTTATAAACAGAAGGACGATTTTTTTCGATGAAGTTTCAAGCATAGAGTTTATGAATTGTAGCTCCATGGTCTTAATTTTTAAATAAAATAAATTATTATAGTATTGTGATGAATGAAATTAATGAAATCCTGCTTTTATAGAGAAATCCAGGCGTGTTATTTTTTCTATGACGCCATTTGAATTTATTTCAGTTATTTTCGATGAAGTTTTTAAATATAATAAATTATCGTAGTATTATGATAGTTTTAAAAATATTACCGTGGAATGTATTGCATTTTAGAGATATTTAAACCAGGCAATTTATATTTCAATACCGTCATTTGAATGAAGTTCATTTTTATCAATGAAGGTTTAAGTTTTCAAATATAATAAATCAATGTAGTATTGTGATAAGTTTTAAAATATTACCGAGGAATGTATGGCATTTTCGACTTTTTTAAATAAAATTGCATTGAAGTTGGAAAGTGTTTCATAATCAATGCTTTAAGCATGATTGATCTTTCTTGTTTACTTTAAAGGAGTACATTCATTGCAATATATAAGGTAAGTCATGTGCTGCATATATGAGATATTTTAGTTATGAGCTTATGGCTTAAGCGCCCAGTATAAGAATGCAATAATTTTTAGAATGCTATCAGTGCTGTGGCTTTATTGTCAGTGGTGATTGTATATTTTTCGGTATAAGCCACGGAAAAATCTTGACGCGACGTAATCAGATAAACAGTCACTCAATTAGGTTCGCAAGACCAAAATTTAAAACCAGTTAATTTATTCGAAGATTTTATTTAAGAACGTAAATGTGATTGAATTCGCTTTTACATCAAAGGAAGAAATTGGGGAAGTATAGGTAGATTTAAAGGAACGAATCTAAAATTTATGATTTTTGGAACCAATCTGGAAGAGAGAACTACTGCTTTATGCAAAACAATGAAAATAACTGCTTGTTAGTAGAGTGCCAAATGAAACAATATCGTTTACAACAAAAGTAGAACAGAGTACCAAAATAATTTTTCGCTATGCACTTATTGCAGACCACTAACTAGGAGGATACGTGTATGGTTCTATGATTATTGGTAAGTAGTTAATACTTAAAATATTTTAACTGAAGAGCATAATGCCTTAATCAATATTATATATCCTCGCGGAATTTTCCAATCCTTCTACTTTTCGTCCAGACAAGACATCTGTTGGATTTCAGAATATCAGATCATTGACTTCCAACATCAACAATAAAGCGTCAATATAACTTATCAGAAGTAATACTGATGACCATCACCAGCAAATATAAGGCATTCAAAGTATGTACAATAAAACATTATCGTTTGAAAACCAACAAACTTTCCAAATATGGTTGGGATTCTAGATGAAGACATCAAATAGAGACTAGGAATCCTTGATGAAAGGTCCACATAAGGCTTGTTAATCTGCAAGACACTCTTTTCATGTTTGCGTACTTATAAAACAGAGACACACCCATAACTCACCTTGACTGGCTATCGGGCAATGTCCCTTGCTAATTAATGACTTTCCTAATCATCAAGATTAATAGTGATTACGTTGAGCATGGTCCTATGCAAAAAATCGTATATCTCGCGCAATATTGATCATGTACTTTGCACAAACTTTTCGTCCATAAAATCACATGAAAAGGAAACAAGTGTTTCAAATATGTTGAGAAATTTTATTTTCAATGGTGCTATAGACATTGGAATGGGACGTATTAATTTGAAGATACAAGGTTCGGAAAATGAATAAAATCGATTTTGGGGACAATTTTAGGGACAGATAATATGGCAAATACCGTGAAAACACTGCTTGAACTCTGCCGCGACAAGCATATACCGTGGTCGACAATCTGGCCAAATATCCATATCTCAAAGTTTTATTTACTGTACATTGTTAAACTGTTAACAAATTTGGCGTGATGAAATTTATTGGGCACTTTGAAGACACATTATTACAAATAAATTACTATCTGTGCTTACTCTGCACTCTGAACATAAATTTTGACCAGGACATCAAGTTGTAGCATGTTAGCTGTTGTAGATCAGCTACAATATTGTGACATACTTGACGATTTCTTAGAAACAGACTTCATATCAGATTTCGGATTAAAAATGTGATCTTCATGGAAATGGTTATGATATCTTAACAGTACTGCATGTGAAACTAAAACTGCACGTGATTCATTCTTTATATGATGTGATATACTATTGCATGATGATATTTCTGTGGAAGGCGCTTTTATAATTATCTCGACAATCGCTGATCCTAAAAACCCGAAAGATGAAAAACTTTTAAAAGGGCTATTCTGAGGACGCTCATAAAAAATTCATGAAATTCGGTGCAGCCGTTCGCTCATGATGATGAGACAAATACTACATACAAATTTTCAATTTTATTTTGATTGATATAGTCCATTCTATGTTTCTTGCCCACTGTCATTTGCCTTATTTTTTTGCAGCCTGAGATATAAAGAATACGATCCAAAAATTACCAAAATAGCTGTTAGACTTTTGAATTATTTATTATTACTCGATCGGATCACCAGGTTGCTTCTTTTGACATATTAAGCAAACATTTATTTTACTGTTAACATTTTGTTAACACTGAAAATTAAAAATGTTGTAACTAGAAATACAGTAAATACGATTGCTATTACTTTTCACCACTGTACAACATAGTTGAAAAGTGTTTATGACTGTGTTCATTCTGTCTATCTGTCCGTCCGTACGATAACTGCCTTAAAAATGACTTTATCAAAATGAAATTTTAGTATGTTATTGATACCGTCAGTGGAACAGAGTTAAGTGAACTGGCCAGACAACCGTTAAGTTTATGCCTTATTTAAGGCCAGCCACTAAGGTAACTAAATCTCGATTCCAGCGGAGCCGCAGCCAGGTCGCTGACTTGGCGAAATCATTCACCGGGCAAGGGCCGATAGAACGTCCGCCAAGCTCGACACCAGCCACCGGTCGGCCCTTGGCTCAGGCCATGAATAGGCACAGTCCATGGGCACGACCACCTGGAAGAGTCGGGACGCTACCAACTCAATGTTTCGTCGGCCACTTCATCGTCAATAAGGTAACCCGATTGTTTTTACCCCAGCAGACGGAGGAACAGAGGTACAGACCTGAGATCCGTTCACTGCAATCAATGGCGGCGCCGACCCCTGGGGGGCCCGTCAGTGGGACATATGGGAGTGTATATGAATAATATCACCCAATTAGTTTTGGATTGAACCCGGGTTGACAAAATAAAATACATTGAAGTAATGGGACCTAATGATTCAAACAATTTTTAAGCAAATTTAAAATTCACAAATTGCTTCGGAAATTTTAGAAAATATTGAAATTATTCCATAAAATATATAACAAAAAATTCAGCAAAATATGTTCTATAGTTTTTTAATAAAAATTAAAAATTAAGCATCCACGTTTTTTTCAAGTGTCAAAATCGCGATTTTTAAAGTTCTTTTTAATTTATATTTAGTGTTGCATCAGTCCTAAAATCGCTTTATTTTTGCATAATTTCTTCGTATCTGTATACTGAGCCAACGCAATTACAATATTTTATAGTTTAAATGATCATCAAACAACGTTCTACAACGAAGCCTAATTTTAATCGATGCAGAATGTAAACACATCAAGCTGTAAGATGAGTTATATAAGAATTACTGAATTTTTTAAAGCAAAATTATTTAGTTTTGGAGTCTGGAATATAGCTGATATGAATGAAACATTTAATAATTTTACATAGAGAAGCAGACGATTTTATCGTATTGCTTTTTTCAATGAAGATTTTAGCATGGAGTTAGCAAGTACTTTTACCTCCATGGTTTTAAGTTTCTAAGTAAAATAAATTATTTAGTGTTGTGATAATTTTAAAAATATCACCGCTGAATGAAAGTAATGGAATAAAAGTTTATGAATGAAATATTCATGACATTTATATAGGCCAGGCGATTTATATTTCGATGACGTCACTTGAATAAAATACATTTCTTTTTCGATGAAGTTTTAAGTTTTGAAATATAATAAATTATTATAGTATTGTGATAATTTTAAAAATATCACCGCTGAATGTATCGCATTTTAGAGATGTTTTAATAAAATTGCATTGCAGTTGGAAAGTGCTTCAGAATCAATGCTTTATTCATGATTGAACATTCTTTTTACTTAATTAGTGAGTAGCGCTGTTAGTTATTGAAGATTGAAGTGAAACATGCCATTTTTCGCATATTTGGAATGGTGAAAGTTAGATTTGTTGCGTGTGACGTTGGTAAACAAATTAGGGAAAAGTTTCATTATTTTGAATTTAAAATTTAAATTTTTCACTCTTTTCAACTAAAATTACTTTATAATACAGATTAAAGGTATGTGATATAAGACAATACAAGACATATTATGTTCCATGTTGAGGTAGGTAGATATTTTTTTGTCTATCACGTCAAAAACTCAAATGACGATGACGAGCTTATAGAATTACGTGGAAAGTTCTTGAAGAAGCATGTAGCTCGTGATATTATTAACCAATGAACACAATTCAAGCATTTTTCGGGATTAGCTGAAAGTGGGCAACATGGCTATATTTCGCCAAATTTGTCGCCGAGATCAAGTGACCCAGACCTTCAAATTACAACAATGGGTTTTCCTTACGTATTCGCAACAATATGATGTGACTTCCGTTTCGTTCGACATGTACTATATCAGAAAGTAGATTCCATACATTACCTTATCACTGCATTCAAGATCCAGTTTGCAAGAGAAGTGGGGCGTATTAGATGCCACTCACAATATCAGATGTTTCAGTGGTGCATTTTTCTCCTGTATAAAATACAATATTTTAGACCAATGAAAAATTGAACCCTCCGCAGTTGTTCGCTGAAAAGAAAGTTTTGAAATGTTAGTCAGTCATTCCACAGAATGCTGATACATGATAGTTGACCCCCGGCCGTCCAAATAGCTGCTCTTAGTCCTCAGGACGAGTCGGACGGTCTGGGTCTTCAACATGATAGTTGACCGACTATTTTTGATGCTTTTCAATTTTTATTGAAACATGGAAATGCATTGTATTTTCTATTTCACTTTGAAAAGTTTTTTGAATTGTTAATAAAGTCGGTACAGATGTAGTATAATCCATTTTTCAGCCTTGGCAATTTTAGGTGAGATTCTGGCAATCCTTGCTATGATTTGGAGACCATTGCATTCTGTCAATCCTCTCAGCGACATTTGTCGCATTTTGTCACCCTTTTGTCGGCAAAGTAAAAATGGCAACCTTCCTTTCTGGCAACGTTTTCCGCGTCTTTTGTCGCCATTTTGACGTCTTTTGTCGCTCTTTTGTTGCAAACGTAAAAATCGTCCTTTTTTCGCCAATGTGAAAATCGCCCTTTTGTCGTCAATGTAAAAGTCAGAAAATTTTCTGATTTTCATGTTGTGCACTATGAGCCACATAACACCTGTTGCACAAACAGTTATTTTTACCTGCGACCTCCGACAGCCAGCCGGGCCTTATTATATGATGTTTTTTCCACGGACGTAGGCACATGTTTGAATTTATACAGACCATCTGTTTCACAAACGGTGACAAAAGGACAATTTTAACTTTGGCGAAAACAGTGCGGCAAAAGATCCACAAAACACACTGAAAACTTTGCCAGAATGGAATGTTGTGATTTTTACCTTAGCGACAAAAGGGCGACAAAGAAGGCGGAAAGGGTTGCCAGAATGGGGTGTTCTTCAAATCATAGCAGAGTTTGCCAGAATCTCACCTAAAATCGCCAAGAATGAAAAAGGGAATATACTACATCTGTTCCATAAACGCGATACGACAAAATATGATGGGGACAACATATGACTTTACCTGCATTATGCAGTGACTTTACTCATTTCTCAACGACATAAAGATATACACGATACACACCACATGCCAACGGCCGTACAGTGCTGAAAACACCGGTTCTCGTTAGATCACCGAAGTCAGACAGCATCGCGCGCGGTTAGTACTTGGGTGGGTGACCACCTGGGAACACAGCGTGCTGTTGGCAAATTTCGGGCGCGGTAGCCCGGTGGTTTGCGCGCTGAATTTGCACGCTGCCACAACTGCCGCCGTGTTCATGCGGAGTACGATCACGTTAAACATGTGGGTCCGTAAGTCCTTCCGAGAGGTTGGTGGTAGGGGAAGGAGGGTACGGTCCCTGTGGATGCCTCCTCCCACTGGGTTCCGGTCTAAATTGGGTGGCACTTCCCGGCCGTCCAAACAGTTACCTTACACCTTTCTGGTAGGTCGGACGGTCTGGGTCTCAACGATACACACCACAATGTTTTTCGCGTTAGAATGAAATTTGGTGCTTTTGCAACTCATTTGTCCAAACGGAATACTTTTATTATAACTATAAGCAAAATCTTCATCAAACTGCACTTGGCATTTAAATCATATCTTGTAAAACAAATAAATATTGATGAATTCTTGGGCATCAAAATACAAAACTATTGCAAAAAGTATCTTATCTCTGATGTTGAGATATTTGTTGCATGATATTGCAAATAAAAAATTGAACATATTTGATGATACTTGCTAGTTTTCTATTTATATGTAAATTTTTATACATTTTATGAAAGCATTCTAATGTTTGTATCAATATTTTTCTAATAAAAACCACATATGAAAAGAATTTTTTTAAAAATATTTGAAGCCCTGAATTGTTAAGTATGTTTTCAAAAATTTCTTTGAATAACGATGTGCCCGTGGAACACTGGATTGCGTTTAGAAGCAATATGGTTCCAGTAATTACTAATAACAATAATCTTATAAAATATTTATAAACTCTGTTCACGAGATATCTTGTTCGACTAACCGAACACGCACTAACATAAATATATACATACACAAATACATTACATGGCCTTTACCTTAAAAACGTTCAATTCGCGCTTGGGAATGATTTAAACAGGGATGCTTAAAACATGTTCTTCCGTGGAAAACTGGAATTCGAACACATCACTATTCTTTTGCTATACATTACACTATGCATAAAAGAAAATTAAATTATGTTTAAAACATACATTTTATTTTCTTAATATAAGTAATAATATACTTAATATAATAATAATTATTATAATAAATTTCTTAAATACGACAATCACAATTCTATCATAACCGATTATTTTTTTCACAATCAACGACTATATTTCCTTAACCTTTTCATTGCAATTTTTCATCCATTAGAGCTATTTTAAAACTTAAAATGTACTTGAAATATTCACATATTATAGCAAAAAATTATATAATTTGATATAAAAAACAGTTGAAAAATGTAAAAATTAATAAAATATTGTTGAAATTTCCAGAATTTGGTATTATTTGAATGTAAGGGATAACATTGAGTTTTTTAAAATGTTAAGACGGTTACTAAAATGTTATTCAAGAAATCAAAATTTTTCTCGTCTCAAAATTTGAGCTTCAATATTAATTTTTCTTTCTTAATATTTTTTCTATCTTTTTTGTCTTTAGAATGTAAATTTGAGAGCTTTTAACTCGAAAGAGGCAAAAATAGAAAAAAAAAAGTTTATAGAGGAGTACTTCCACATATGTTGTGTAAAACCCAACATTTATTTCTGATATACGAATATTTAGATGACGCACTTGATGTCCTGGATCTATCGGTTTTAGTTCATCCGCCATGAATTATAGTAAGTTAGGCTTGTTCACTTTACCATATATATAATCTCATGAAGGTCGAGAAATTTGGGACAAAAAGATTATTGACTTTCGAAGAAGTGTCAAATTGAAGAAGTGGTGTCGACCATAACTCAGAAAGAATTAAAAAATAAATATTTCCTGATAATATTGGGTAGTTGAAAACTTTTTGGGTACTTTATATCCGGCGATTACAATCTAAATAAAAAAAATGAAAATCTGTCTATCTATCTGTATGTTTGTCTGATCATCACGGAAGAAAGGCTGAACCGAATTTAATGAGATTTTGTAGTTAGCCTTGAAACAGCCCCACTTAAAATTTAGTCTATGTTTCGAGTTTCTAAGAGCAGGGGTTGTCGAGATATTAATGAAAAACGAAACATTCATAGGAGTTCTTTTCTCCAACTCCCTGGTTCCTCTAAACGAAAAAGTTTGGGAATTGCTGGCTTAAAACGTGAATGTGAATTAAAACTCTATCTCTCTGTTTGGTTGGAGTTTATTGCGCTTATCAGTCACTGTTTTTTCTTTTAATTATATTAATTACCGACTGCGTACATCGCTTTAATTTATTTTGGCAAATAATTTTCAAACTTTTACACTGTGTTTAGCCAATTAACTCATATATTGTGTTTAGCTAATACACTCATTTAGCCGATTGTTAAAACAGGATTAGAGTAGAATGGTTAAATCTTCTAATACAATTTTAGTGTTTTTATTTAGTATATACAGGGTGTTTCACAAGGGACTCCCTAACTTTGAAATGAAACAACTCAGAAATGCTGATCGATAGAAGACTGAAACAAGTGATATGTTTATTGAAAAAGCCGTAAAAACTGTTACAAAAGTTTCAAAATTAGTTACAAATGTTGCTGAAAGATGGCGCAGAACGCTGTAGTCGCGGTACGGATCCCTGTAAAGATTGCTCTGAAGCACACAGCGATCAGTCTTTTGACGGTTCGGCTTTTGAAACGTGAAAGGAGGTTAGAGAACTGAAGTAAGTGGTTGAAGTCATGTATTCCGTGGAGCAATGTGTTTTTCTGGGAATTAAGTATCATCGGTTAAATCGCAGCAGTCCTACAGCAACATGGCGCAGTTTTCGACACCGATTTCAAGTTGTCCAAGGTTCTGATGTCAAAACAATTCGCCAGATTTTCGACAAATTTCAACGGACAGACAGCATGGCTAATGAGTTAGTGGGACATGTTGGTCCCAGGCAATCTGCAGTTTCACCTAAAAATGTCGCAATAGTTACTGCAGTTATTCAGTCTAAACCGAGGAAATCCATCCGATGAGTTGCAGCTGAATCCAGATTATCGCCATCCAGCACGAACAGAATACCGAGGAACACCTTAGACATGCTTCCGTTCAAAATCCAATGTCACTAAGCCATAACAATATCAGCTGTGCGACAAAGAGAAGAGTTCACGAAAGATATGCTCGCCATGATTGATGATGATGGATTTGATGTTGGCTGCATATGGTTCACAGATGAGACTCATTTCACCTGGATGGGGTCGAGAACATACAAAACTGGCGTCCTTGGGGTACCAAAAGCCCCCATTTGTGTCAATCACGACCACTACATTCCCCAAAATTTACCATTTGGGCTGCAGTATCGAGCAAGGGCATCATTGGCCTTTTTTCTTGCGGAAAACGATTACTACTGAATGGTAAGTAGAGGTTTTGTAACAACTTGTTGTCACACTACAAGCGTTGGAGGATCGCCCAGACACTTCGTGGTTCATTCAAGATGGGGACCGACCACACCGTACCCTCCGTTTTTGCCTTCCTTGAGGAACACTTTGGTAATAGTCATTTCTTTGAACTGTTCCACATTTACTGGAACAGGCATGGATTGTCCTCCATATTCGCCCAATCTTACGCCCTGCGATTACTTCTCGTGGAGCACATTAAAGGACACAATTTACCGTAACAATCCTGCAACACTGGACAAGCTTGAAGAGTTGATCTGTCAGGCATGTACGTCCATTTATGTTGACACACTACAGGAGGTGACTGCCAATTTCATCCTTCGTTTGCGCCATCTCTGTGGTGTGCAACGTGCACATTTTGAATCGATTTTGATGTGATTGCAATGACTACGTTACCAAGAACAGTCTCACCAATATTTATAGCCTATTTTTCAGAGTCCGTACTGCGACTACAGCGTACAGCGCCATCTGTCAGCAACATTTGTAACTAATTTTGAAACTTTTGTATCAGATGTATACTGCTTTTCCAATAAACATATCACTTGTTTCAGTCTTCTATCGATCACCGATTCCGAGTTTTTTCATCAAAGTTCTTTGTGAAACACTATGTACAGCCGCGGAAAAAAAAACGACCCACACTCTGTTAAACGATCATCGTTCATCGTAGAGAAAATTAAATGATACCATTCGATTAGAACTAACATCCTCTACAAATTTAATGTGCGTAAACTTTGCATAAGGGGCCGTCTTCATATCTAAACGCGCGCAAACTTTGAAATTTTAAATGGCAACACCCATGTTTGACAACATAGTTCGAAACTAGAGCAAAATTCAACCTGTGATATCAAATTCCAAGTCATTTGGGTGAAGCGTTTCTGAGTTGTGAGTATGTAAAGTTTTGAGCTCCTAATAATCAATTAGTTTCCAAGACTTCCATCCATATCTTCTGTAATAATTATCTGCTTACTCTGATTATTTGTATGACGTTACTGCTAAACAACACAAGCACATTTACGTGATTTTTATTTTTGTGGAAATAATTGTTTGTATGAAATATTAATTATGAATTCAATAATCGAAAAAATATGAATACAAACCTGGACATGTTTTGATAAAAATCGATTCACAAAGACTTTTTATATGTTTATGTAAAATTCCAGGTGTTTCCTCGCTTCAGTTCTTTCGAAATGTTTAAATATTCAGCATCACGATGATTTTAGCGGTCGTATATTAGTTTAAAAAATGACTAATTTGAAAAAGTTATATTACATGTAAGTTAATCTTTATTTAGGAAAACGGGTATTTATTTTTACCCAGTTTTAATAAAAACTTTGCATAAACAGTGTTGTATAGATGCAAAATAATCAACGTAATTCTGCTACTGTATTGAAGGATGACAACTTGTATTGTTATAAATGGCATCTACTTATGTTACTGTCGATTAATAGTTCCGGAGCTACTGCGAGTTGAAATCGCCCACAAAATATGATAATTTATAATACAAAATATTTATATAAAACAATAACAAATTATAAAATTATGTGATACTAAACACCAACAAGACTTCAAACAGAGATTGATATTGACGGATTGATACTTTTAAATTCGTCACCAAGTTCCAACGGAGTTGTTTTGTCGCGTCACCTGGAGATAGTTGTTAGTCTCATAAATTGTTTTTGAAACAGCATTATAAAATTACATTTGAAAATAAACATTTTATTCTTCTTTATATCTTCTTTCTTTCATTGGCCCTGGCACGAATGCCCCATTAGTTTTTAGCAACGTACCCAATACTATTTTCTATCCCTAATAATCGTGCTCTAATTGAGGCTCACATAATCCTACCCATTACAAGCCCACTGCCTTATGGTATTATTACACAGGGCAATTTTTATTGCCGAAGTTCGGCAATTCCGCACGTCAATCATACTTTAGGCTCCTCCTCTTTAACAGGTCCCATCTCTCTAATGTCGCCGATTTCATTTCAGAAAGCATTCTTTGGTGTGTTTTTCATATAATTTGAATCTTTTATATCCTAAAGGTGTCTGTAATTTGTTAAAAGTTCTATTATTATTTTTCCATCTCCAGGCTTTGGAAATTCCTCCCGGCAATGATGCTTTAGGCTCCGCCTATCTCAAACGCCCCTCCTTTTTAATACCGCCGTGTTTATTCCAAGAAGCATTATTTAGTGGGTTTTTTTTTTCGTATAATGTGGATATTTTATATCCCACAGGTATCTGTAATTTGGTAGAAGTTCTATTAATTTTTACAACTCCAGATTCTAACGTAATTGAGCTGCTTTGACGTGTTTGCATTACCGTCGCCATCGCCATTTTGAATGCAAATGAGTAGAGGAAAGGCGGAGCGTAGTGACGTCCAATTTTATCGTCTTCTGATTAGTTCTCTGCACAGAAATTGAGCAATTTTTATTGCCGATCACGAACGAATTGCGGCAATTCGGCGGCAAGATTTCTTCCCATTGAAATGTATGGTGTTGCTGAAAAATTGCTGGAATGAATTGCTCCGTGTAATAACACCATTAGTAATACACACACACACAAGACAACACCACACCCAGCCATGAAAATGCTCACCCTCCCATGCAGGAATCAAACCTGCGACCCTTTGGCTGTGAGGTAAGCCATAATGCTGGATGTTTAAGAGGATAGTTCAATAATTTACAACAGTGCTGTGGTCAATCAACGAAACATCGCCCTTCAAATTGCGATTTTCAATATGGAGCTGATCCCCCAAAATTGCACATTCCGGAATATTGAATATCTTCGGATATAAAGATAGAAACGCCGTGAAAATTTGAATTTCGACTAATTTGGGGGTCTAGAACTTGTGGGTGACCTCAAAATTGGGTGTTGCCATTGAAAATTTCAAAGTTTGTGCGCGTTAAGATATGAAGACCGCTCCTTATGCAAATTTTACGCACATTAATTTGTAGAGGATATTATTCCTAATCGAATGGTATCATTCAATTTTCTCTGCGATGAACGATGTTCGATTAACAGAGGGTGAGGCGTTTTTATTTCCGCGGCTGTACATACTGGATCAATATGTTTTATTCTTCAGATCTGCAAATTCTGATATACTAATTTGGCGGGATATCGCTAATTTGACAACTTTTCTTACATGTTTCTAAATTGACGGAAATGTCTTCAAATTGATGGAAACGACGCTAAATTCATGAAATTAATTTTGTTTTGTTAGAAGAGAGCACTGAAATGATGTTTCAGTAGCATTTGTCTGTCAGTTCAACTATCCTGCTTAGTAACACATATAGCAATTTTTTAAAATGTCGACAAATTGATAAAAATGTTTGTAAATCCATAAAAATATCTTGAAATTGATAAAATTGCGGTAAATAAAATTAATTACTTGTGTTTTGTTAGGAGATAGTATTGTGATGATGTTTCGCTAATTTCTCACCAAGTGGAACTGTCAGTTCTACAGTCCAACTTGGCGATACATTTGGTGATTTTTACTTTCCCTGCAATACATGGTAATGTATAGGGAAAGTATTGGAATCATGTTGAAAATCGCAACTCGAGTTTTCGACGGATCTACACGTTTCGAGACCTCTAGAATACGAAAAAACTATTTTTAGCGTGACGTCTGCGTGTGTGTCTGTGTGTCTGTGTGTCTGTCTGTCTGTGTGTCTGTGTGTCTGTCTGTGTGTCTGTCTGTCTGTCTGTGCAGATTTTGTATCCACTCTAACTAAAAAACTAATTGACCGAATGTCATAAAATTTGATAGGTAAGTCACTTGTGCACGAATCTGGTGCTGATTAGTTTTGGATATGACTCGGGTTAAAAGAACCCGCCTTTTTTTGCGAAATGGCCCGCAAAAGCTTGTATCCACTCTAACTGAAAAACTAATGGACCGAATTTCACAAAATTTGGCAGATAAGTCGCTTGTAGGCCACCCTGGTGCTGATTAGATTTTGGTATAATTCGAAAAAAAATAACCGGCCTTTTTTTGCAAAATGGCCCGCAAAAATCACCAAAATCTAAACTTAAGAACTACGTATGCTCAAATATAGCCATTAAATGCTTGTTTAATACGTAATTTTTAGCGAAGAAAAGAATAAGACCAACCCCATTTCACTAGGACTAGCCGTTCTCGAGATATTTTAGTTTTATAAGTTTATTTTTTTTAGTTAATTTAAATAAATAGAACGTGAATATAAGTCTGCAGGGAAAGTCGTGTGCTGCCCACATCAGATTTTTACTTTCCCTGCAATACATGGTAATGTATAGGGAAAGTATTGGAATCATGCCGAAAATCGCAACTTGAGTTTTCGACGGATATACACGTTTCGAGACCTCTAGAATACGAAAAAACTATGTTTAGCGTGACCTCTGGGTGTGTGTCTGGGTATCTGTCTGTTTGTATGTCTGTGTGTCTGTCTGTTTGCATGTCTGTGTGTCTGTCTCTGTGTCTGTCTGTCTGTCTGTCTGTGCAGATTTTGTATCCACTCTAATTAAAAAACTAATGGACCGAATTTCACAAAATTTGGTAGGTAAGTCACTTGTGGGCAAGTCTGGTGCTGATTAGTTTTGGGTACGATTAGGGATAAAAGAACCCGCCTTTTTTTGCGAAATGGACCGCAAAAGGTTGTATCCACTCTAACTGAAAAACTAATGGACCGAATTTCAAAAAATTCAGTAGATGAGTCACTTGTGGGTCATTCTGGTGCTGATTAGATTTTGGTACTATTCGGAAAAAATAACCCGCCTTTTTTTGCAAAATGGCCCGCAAAAATCGTCAAAATCTAAACTACAGAACTACGTATGCTCAAATATATCCATTAAATGCTTGTTTAATACGTAATTTTTAACGAAGAAAAGAATAAGACTAACCCCATCACACTAGGATTAGCCGTTCTCGAGATATTTTAGTTTTTCGTATTTTCTCTACACCACCTTTGAAAATAAGTCCGGTTACCGAATGAGAAAGAAAATTGAATTAAAAGTGAAATAAATTTAATTAAAATAAAGAGAACGTGAATATAAGTCTGCAGGGAAAGTCATCTGCTGCTCACATCAGATTTTTTAAATTGTCGCTAAATTGACGAAAATGCCGTCACATTGATAAAATGACTCTAAATTCATCAAATTGACACCGAATCGAAGAAAATTTAATATTTAGCTTAATTAAGTATGATTTTCTAATTAATCTCTATCATTTTGAGAGAATTTAGAAATATTGTTTCTAAATTTGTTAACAAACTGGGCCAATATGCTTTACTCTTCAGATCTGCCTGTGAAGATAATTTTGTATATCGATACAGTTTTAGAAGAATTAAATTAAATATTATAATAGGATATTTTGAATATCCTATTAAAATATTTAATTTAATAATATCCTATATCATTTTTCTAAGTCATTTAGAATACTATAGGAATTTATACATATTTGTGAATGTTAAGTTTCTTTATATTATATTTTCCATACGAAGACCGGGTACACTGCTAGTTATTTTATAAAAATAAAATAATATCGGAAGAGTGGAAGCCGTAATTCATATGTCAATAAATTTGGCTGCGACTAAAATGGGCTAATTGTGGTTTGAAGGATGGTTAGGACCCTTCAGCAGGGACCTCGAGACCTGAAAGTATAGTTCCGGTCCCTAGTAAAAAAATCTGAAGTGGGCAAAATATGACTTTTCTTATATAATGCAATGAATTTACTACTTTTACAGTAAAAAAAATAGGTTATTCTTATAGTAGATACTTATATTCTATCCAAGATATTGAAATTTCGTCAATTAATTGTCATTTTCTTTTATATAGAGGCATTTTTATCCATTTGGCATTTTTATCCATTTAAAAAGTCGTCAGGTTGGCAACATTCCACCAAATTCGTCTCCAAAATCTTTCCAAGCGCCATGGATGGAGAAATAAGTTATTCTTATAGCAGATAAATAACTATTGGCGTTGAAATACGAAATTATTACTCAAAGTATCTTTTCTCATGAGCTAGATTCTTGAGAATGATGTCATCAAATTTGTCGCATGATATTACATATTAAAAGTGAAAATATTTGTACACAGTTAATATTTTTTTTAATTTATTTAATTTTTTTGATAAATTTATTCGAAAAATGTCCTATATTTCGAGACCGGTTCATGCATTTAAAGCATTTTAAAGTTCATGTCAATGGTTTTCTAAGAAAACATTACACAAGAAATATCTATTTGCCCAACTTCATTAAAGGTTTGATTTCTTGATGATTTTTTTGAAAATTTCTCTCAAAAATTTAGGGGCTTTTGAAAATTCGATTGTGTTTAAAACCAATAGGCCTCCGGTATTTACGGATTGTATTTTTTGTACAAAATTTCACGCAAATCGCTCCATTCGTTCTTGAGATATCGTCTCCACCGACTCACTGACACACACACACACACACACACGCACGCAGGCACGCGCACACACACTCATACATAGACATCACCTCAAATATGTTCGATTCGTGATCAGGGATGCTTAAAATGTGCTCTTCCGTTCAAAAGTCGAATTCGAATTTTCGACGCCGTCACAATACTTTTCAAATACATTATGTATATAAGGAAAGTAAATTAAAAATGTTTTTGTATATTTATAAATGGATATCATTTTTCTTGAAAAGAAAAACTATTTACATTTTATCTATTAGGTTAAGATATATAAGCGTCCAAATTGTTTACATTTTTCGCAATGCTCCGATTTCATTCAGATACTCCGATCAGAGATGTTTTGTACGTCAAAATCTTACTAATTCAATTAAACCCCACGACAATTTTAATCCGGCCGTAAGTAGTTTAACAATGTAGTTTTTCCATGGGATATTACTGTAATAAATAGCAACACTCAATCACTGTCTATGTAAGCTACAACGCAAAAGGAGGCATTATAATAGCCATTCTTGTAAGTTTAAAAAGAGTACAATATCCAGCTTCTCTTCTCTATTTATCTATAAAGTTATTGCATTATATTGGGAAATGGCTATCAACATAATGGTCATCTTTTCAGTATTTGATGTCATACGCAACCTAAAGCTCCATGGTTAAATCATAATTTCGCTATGAAAGAAGTATAGTTAATACATTATGTAGGTTCACGTCATGCTGTCACTTTCAGCTGTCTGAGGCCATACACCATGTGAAGCCTCAGAATCCTACTATAGATATTATATAATTCTAAAATATGTTGGCGAATATATGTATGTTAATGAAAACGAATGGAATAAAAATTTTCTGCTTCATACTTACATTTTGCAGCTAATGGCTGACACTTGGTTTTTCCAGCAGGTGTGTTAAGGCAGCAATCATTCTGAATGCACTGTAATCCAAGTTTAAAATCTTTCGCAAGCTATGAATAAATTAATTTCGAGACTTAGAAAAGAGCTTGATATTACAAGATGAATTTATTGAAAAATCAAACAATCTATCGGAGGCTATTTGAGATAAATTCGCAATTTTATTTGATAAATTTAATCGTATATCCTCCCAAACTTCAATTTTATTTCTTTTTTTTTACAGAGTATAATGTATGTATTGTAATGTGATTGAAAATTTGAATTCCAGATTTTGTCGGAAGACTACGTTTTAAGCATACCGGAATGCGAATCGAACGTTCATGAGTTGATGTACGTGTGCATGTTCGTTACTGTGTGTTTGTATTTCTCTCACCTTCTCTCTCTCTCCCTCTGTCTGTATGTACATCCATATGTCCGTCCTTGAGACTGTGGACGAGATATACGAATTTTTAAAAATAAGCATTAAAAATAATAACCTTCAATAACGATAAGTAAATAATTATTTCATACTTAATTTTTCATTGAAAAATGAATGACACAGACTTTCGAACACTAACATGAACCGTTCTGGAGATATTGAAAAATGAATAAAAAATCAGGACTCTTAATACTGTTAAGTATATAATCATTTAATATGTAATTTTCCATTACAAAACAAAAAATCTGTTGTGGGCAGCAAATGACTGTCCTTATATAATGCAATGAATATACTACTTTTACAGTAAAAAAAATAGATTATTTTTATAGTAGTTATTTATATTATTTTCAAGATATTGAATTTTCGTCAATGAATCGTCATTTTCCATGTCGTCATCATCAATGAGTCGTCATTGATGTAGCGACATTTTTATTCATTTGGCGAGTTTTTCGTTAATTTAGCAACATTTAAAAAAGTCGCCAAGTTGGCGACATTCCACCAAATTCGTCGCCAAAATCTCGCCAGGCATTATGGAAGAAGAAATAAGTTATTCTTACAGCAGATAAAGGACTGTTGGCGTTCAAATACAAAAGTATTACTCAAAGTACATTTTTCATGAATGGAACGAGTTAGATCCACGAGAATGGTGTCACCAAATTTATCGCATGGTATTACATATGAAAATGAACATGTTTCTCAATAGGAAATATTTTTTTTTAACTTTATATGACTTTTTGATAACTTTTTTGAAAAATGTACAATATCTCGAGAACAGTTCATGTTAGCGTTTTAAAATTTATGTCAATCGTTTCCTAATGAAAAATTACATAAGCAATGCCTATTTGCGTAACTTTATTAGAGGTTTTGAATTTTGACGATTTTTTCAAAATTTTACTCGAAAATTTAGGGGTGTGTGTGAACATCAGATTCCGTATAAAAAATAGACTTCCAGTGTTTACGGATTGCGATTTTCGTACCAAATTTCGTGCAAATCGGTCCATTCGTTCGTCAGTTATCGTCTCCACAGTCTCACTGACACACACACAAATACTTTCACACACACACACAGACATCACTTCAAAAATGTTTGATTCGTGATCAGGGATGCTTGAAACGTGATCTCCCGTCGAAAACTCGAATTCGAATTTTCGACCCCGTCACAGTACTTTCCTTATACATTATTGTATATAAGGAAAGTAATGATAGTTACTGTAGATCGCTAGCTTGAACTTTTAGAACGAGATATGTCTTTACAATGGCGACCGAACGAATTAACCCTGTGTTGCAAATATATTAGAGACTTATAGTGCAAATATATTAGAGACTTGAAAGTGGCCCTAATACGGCTAGCACGGAATCAGTAGACTTTGAGATATGTAGCGCAGATTTCAAGTCAAGAAGATAACGACCACGAAGGAAGCTAACCTGTTGAACCAGGTGGATAAAAATAACATCAGGAAGATAACCTGAGGTAAAAATAGCAGGAGGTGGTCACTCAGATTGTCAGTTTCACGCCAATCTAACATTAGAGAGTAGAGAATGCAGAGTAAACTCCGAAAATTAGAGTTTGCAATTTCGTCCCAGTAGCTCAAAGGTACAGCATCGGCTGGCCACTTCAAAGATCTGGGATTTGATTTTTGGTTGGGACAGCAATATTGTTTATAATCTCTAAAACGGTTTATCCATAAGTAATAAGGTTGATCGTATTTACTCATCGTCAAATATCATGCATAAAACAATAGTTTTTATCAATTCATTTAGGCTCATTTAATATTTTTTTTCACATTTTAACGATTTTTATTGGTTTTTGCGAAAAAAAACAGGTTATTTCATTCCTAATCACACAGAAGTCTAACCAGCACTAGTGTAACCTATGAGTTACTTAACTACCAACTTTTAAGAAGTTTTATAAAGCTGATATTTAACTACAGTGAAAAACATCATCAGGGTCTCAAAATTAAAAAAAATCGACTGTACTGCATCCTAGAGTAAAGGTGTTTTGACCTAGTTCGGGACTAATAACATCGACACCCTACAGTCCTATTCGTTATCTATAAAAAATCATTTAATCAATATACTCAAGCAAATTTGTCGTTTGCTTTTAGATTTTGACGATTTTTGCTAGCCATACTTATTTCTAGCTATTTTTACTTCAAGATCTGACCGGAGACAGAAGTTTAAAAGCTGGCGTATTAAAGAGGCGAATCATATCTTAAAATCTACCTCATCATGTTGTGTTGCACTGCATTGGAAATGGAACTGAAATAGAGTGCATGTGCATTTTCTATTAGTTCACCTGCGTAAACCCAAACCGTCCAACCAACTCCAAGGTGTAAGGCACCTGTTTGGATTACCAGGATGTGCCTGCCAATTTAGACTGAAACTCAGTGAGAGCGGCATCCACAGGGACAATATCCTCCTTACCTTACCACCAACCTCTCTGTAGGACCTACGAACCCACATATTTAACCTACCTGTACTCCGTTACTCCGTGTGAACATCTGGATAGTTTCGGCAGAGGTGGGCATCGAACCAGGATCGGCCAAATGCAATCCCCGAGCGCTAACCACTGGGCTGTCTCACCCTATATACTATCAGTTGACTGCCATAGTCTGGGTAGACACTGCGAGATTATAAAAATATCTTCACTAATTCTTTTCGGCAAATATAGAGCTTATTGACTAAGCTTTAGTTAATAAGCATCAGAAACGTTATACACTAAGGGCTCTTGTGTGGCAATTTAAAATATGGACATTTTTGATACGGTTGGATTTTTCGATGTGCATTTAAGCTTTTACTATGAAAAGTGAGTCTTTGTGAGTGATATATTTATTTTCTTACTTATCTTCATTAATTTTTATATAATAAGTGTTACAATCCCGCGCACTGTGTTTTCCCAACTATAATATTATTGCATTGCTTCCTAAGAAAAACTCAAAACCGGAGTATCACTGTAATAATGAAATTTCAAAATGTTATTAAATTGTTTTCATAGTTATTATATATTAGTTTATTTGTAACCATGTTAAAATACACAGCAGGAAACCTAATTTTTGCTAATTGTGGTCGCAGGGATTATGTCACCCTTAATTATTTCTTTATGCTTCGCGCTGATAAATATACGCACAGACATACATCATCAACAGATATCCCAAACACGTTTTGATTCAGTGCAGGGGTACTTAAAATGTAAAAAAATTCTAATTTTCGACCCAGTCACACTTCTATTCTCATTCAATCAATAGAGGTAAATCGAAGTAAATTTGAATATTTTTAAAACGTAAATACAAAAATAAAAATATGATGTGGGCAGCATATGACTTTCCTTATATAATGCAATGCATTTACTGCTTTTACAGTTAAAAAAATCTGATGTGGGCAACACATGACTTTCCTTATATAATGTACTGAATCTACTACTTTTACAGTAAAAAAAAATAGGTTTTTCTTATAGTAGGTATTTATATTCTTTCCAAGATATTGAATTTTCGAGTATTAGTCGTCATTTTCATTGATTTAGCGTCATTTTCATCCATTTGGAGATATTTTCGTTAATTTGGCAACATTTCAAAAAGTCGCCAGGTTGGCGACTTCGCCAGGTTGGACATTCCGCCAAATTCGTCGCCAAAATATCGCCATAAATTATGGACGAAGAAATAAGTTATGACTATATGCGTTCAAATACAAACGTATTACTTAAAGCATCTTTTTCCATGAATGGAACGAGCTAGATCCACGAGAATGATGTCACCCAATTTATCGTATGGTATTACATATGAAAAGTGAGCATGTTTCTCAATAGCAAATATTTTTTTTTATTTTATGACTTTTAGATAATTTTTTTAAAAATGTGCAATATCTCGAGAACGGTTCATGTTAGCGTTCTAAAATTTATGCCAATCGTTTTCTAATGAGAAATTACATAAAAAATGTCTATTTGCGTAACTTCATTAGTGGTTTTGATTTTTTGACGATTTTTTAAAAATTTCATTCGAAAATTTAGGGTGGTTCTAAACATTCGATTGCGTATAAAAACAATAAGCTTCCAGTGTTTACGAATTGTGATTTTTGTACCAAATATGGTTTGAATCGGTCCATTCGTTCGTCAGTTATCGTCTCCACAGACTCACTGACACACACACATACTTTCACACACACACACACACTGACATCACTTCAAAAATGTTTGATTCGTGATCAGGGATGCTTAAAACGTGCTCTCCCGTCGAAAACTCGAATTCGAATTTTCGAACCCGTCACAATACTTTCCTTATACATTATGTATATAAGGAAAGTAAAAATAGATTATTTTTATTGTAGTTATTTATATACTTTCCAAGATATTGAATTTTCGTCAATGAGCCTTCATTTTCCATGTCGTTATCATCAATGAGTCGTCAATGATTTAGCGTCAGTTTTATCAATTTTGCGAGTTTTTCGTTAATTTAGCAACATTTAAAAATGTCGCCAAGTTGGCGACATTCCACCAAATTCGTCGCCAAAATCTTGCCAAACGTTATGGACGAAGAAATAAGTTATTCTTACAGCAGATAAATGACTATTGGCGTTCAAATACAAACGTATTACTCAAAGTATCTGTTTTTGTGAATGAAACGAGCTAGATCCACGAGAATGATGTCACCAAATTTATCGCATGGAATGACATATAAAAAAGTGAACATGTTTCTCAATAGGAAATATATATATTTTTATATTATATGATTTTTTGATAATTTATTGAAAAATATGCAATATCTCGAGATCGGTTCATGTTAGCGGTCTAAAATTTATGTCAATCGTTTTCTAATGAAAAATTACATAAGAAATGTCTATTTGCGTAATTTATCGCATGGAATGACATATAAAAAAGTGAACATGTTTCTCAATAGGAAATATATATATTTTTATATTATATGATTTTTTGATAATTTATTGAAAAATATGCAATATCTCGAGATCGGTTCATGTTAGCGGTCTAAAATTTATGTCAATCGTTTTCTAATGAAAAATTGCATTAGAAATGTCTATCGAAAATTTACTCGAAAATGTAGGGGGGTTACTCGAAAATTTAGGGGGGGTTCTGTGCATTCGACTGCGTATAAAAACAATAGGCTTCCAGTGTTTACGGATTGTGATTTTTGTACCAAATGTCGTTCGAATCGGTCCATTCGTTCGTTAGTTATCGTCTCCACAGTCTCACTGACACACACACACACATACTTTCACACACACACACAGCCTTCACTTCAAAAATATTTGATTCGTGATCAGGGATGCTTGAAACGTGCTCTCCCGTCGAAAACTCGAATTCGAATTTTGGACCCCTCACAATACTTTCCCTATACATTACGTATATAAGGGAAGTAAAAATTAAAGGTATATCAAGTGCTTCAATCTCACCTTTTCTTAACAGTTGATATTTTATTTAAGAGGGGAGATTACCTCTAATACTTCACATATATATATATATATATATATAATAGTAAAAATTGAAAGATTGGACATGAAGTCAGCCAACAGGTAATACATAAAAGGCCTAGGGGGATTGTGACCCCTAGTTCCCGTTTACAAGTCGACTTTTCCACCAATGGCAACACTCACGGAGCCATGCATTACCTGCGGTTAAATTCAGTACAACGTCGAAACAGAAGACGCCCATACGAAGCATATATCAAACGTAAAATGAAAAAATCCCCCAACATAAGAGCAATATAATTGAAACGACACAAAACTTAACCTACTTAAAATATACGAACTACAAATACAAATACCTTACCTCCATCCAAATCTCTCACGTCAATTTTACACGCTTAAATAGTCCCTCGCTGTATCGATGCCATTTTATTTCCTGAAATAAAGGTGTTGCCAAAATCCTTACTGAACGCATCGAAAACTTTACTATGTACCACATTGTAACACTGACAAATAAATATTAAAGGATAATTTTCTGTTATTGCTTCCTTAGTAAATATAGAATCATTTTTGATCCTATCCTGTCCATAAGAATGCATTCTTTCACTACGTTTAAAGTGATTAATGACTATATTGCGAAATATCCTGATACTTAAATTAGAATACCAGTTAATTATATAATGTATTCTAAAACTGTACTGTCTTCTTTTATCATAAATAGTATAATACGTTGTCTTGCTAGGTGTTAAATGTATACTTATATCCAGATAGTTGATTGCCTTTGTTTTATCCGAGATATTCTCAATAAGATTCAAGCAAGCTGGATAAAAGGAAAAATCAAATTCATACCCGTCTCCTGTGTTTTCGTATGCTATGAGGATGTCATCAATAAATCGAAAGTATACCATTTCGTTTATAAAGTGATTTCCTTGTTCATAATGGTGCAAATATATATTTGCTAATAATGTCGAGCACCCTCCACCCATTGGCAATATATATATATATATATATATATATATATATATATATATATATATATATATATATATATATATATATTTGAAATATGTAATAATAAGAATTATGTAAAAAATAAAAAAATATATAAATACAATTCAAGTAATATTAACATCACCATAGAAGCAAATTCACGGCCATAATGCCGATAAGAGAAAAGGACAGCACCGTCCCAAATTCGATGATTAATCAGAATTAAATTCATCTTCAGGTCTGAGTATTTAATTCGAATTAACCCAAACAAATGCCTGTTTCAGGTTAAGCAATAGTACATTACTATAAATGCTTAAACTCAGACTACAGGCAACAAAAAATGAAAAAATGAAAATAGGATACATTAAGAAAATTTGTATTACCATGCGGCATGAACCCTTCTTCTTCCACCACGTGTATACACGATCAACCTCAACAGCTTAATCTAGAAGCACCGGAATGAACAAGTCGAAATTCTACCAGGGAGGCAGTACGAACGTTCACGGTAATACTCCCAGACCCGTCCAGTGAGTCTAAGCTGGAGACTGGACAAGCAATTCAGAATATAACTTCCCAAATATGCAATCCTGAATATGAATATGAATCAAAGATGAAAATTCTTACTAAACAAGTAATTCATATGAAAACTGGATAAACGAGAATGCCACTATACACTATTATAAGGGCGCTCAAATCGTAGTTTCAATACTGACAAAAGTTGCATTTTTTTGCGAAAATAAAATTCAAAACATTAATGTTAATGCATCTTATTTTCCGATTTTTCTAATGTTTTTGACTTTGTTTATTATTTTTCATTTTTATTTATTTATATCATTAATAAATAATTATATATTTATTTATATATATATATATATATATATATATATATTTTTTTTTTTTTTTTTTTTTTTTTTACTGTATGTTAGTCACTATAATTAGGAATGTTTTCTAGGATGTTATCGAGTGAAATTTGATACACTGAGTTGTTAATTTTAATAATATATATATATATATCTATATATATATATATATATATATTATTATATATATATATTATTAGAAATGAAGCATTCTGAAGCATGTAAAGATAAAAAGTAAACAAAATCCAATCAATACGAGATTTTGATCTAAATGGTGAAGCAATACATGCAGAATTTAAAATAAATTTTTAACCGTTCATTGATTTTTCTTAAAACTATATTTTTTCACTTAGCGCGCACTCCAGTTTAAAAACTAATGGAGATAGAAACCCAAAATTGTACGAAATATTACACAATGGCCGTACGTGCCTACTTAAATTAAGAAGCAAAACGTGAAAAAAAAATCATTTGAAAACAATTTTTTTCAAATTCCGGTAGTCATTTTAATTAAGCTGAAGAATCCACTTCGACAATAAGAGCTTGCAATTCCATCCCAGTAGCTCAAAGGTAAAAGCATCGGTTGGTCACTACAAAGATTTGTTGTTCGATTCCCTTTTGGAGCATTGAGGTTCTCTACAAATTATAAATTTAAAAATATTATTTTATTTAAGGAATCATTTTAAAATTTGGACGTAAATTAAATCGTAACTGACATTGATTATGATTGTAAAATATTTTGTATATATGTATTACACTTTAGAGTTTTCAATCTGTATTATTCGAGAAACATATGAATGTATTTATTTTATTTCAATATATTCCATTTATCTTTATGCAAAGTAATCTATATATACAAAATATTTCGTTCATTTCATATGATTATCAATTTATGTACAAATTTTGAGTGATCTCTCCTTAAATTGAAAATAATTAAATAACCACCGGTTATATCTTTAGTTATATAATTCAATTATATTAATCTAGTTAGTGCCTTTGAATACTTTGAAACATCTCGCAAAACTTTTTAATTTATTTATTCCTGCCAACATTTCGAAGTGTGATTAGTCAATCATAAATGCGATAATAAATAAATTGTTTTAAATAATATTTCGCGACCTACTTCATCACAAATTTTTGCACGATACATTTAATGTTTAGTTAATATTACTTTCCTTATATACATAATGTATAAGGAAAGTATTGTGACGGGGTCGAAAATTCGAATTCGAGTTTTCGACGGGAGAGCACGTTTCAAGCATCCCTGATCACGAATCAAACATTTTAAAAAAGATGTGTGTGTGTGTGTGTGTGTGAAAGTATGTGTGTGTGTGTGTGTGTAAAAGTATGTGTGTGTGTGTGTGTGAAAGTATTTGTGTGTGTGTGTGTGTGTCAGTGAGTCTGTGGAGACGATAACTGACGAACGAATAGACCGATTCGAACCAAATTTGGTACAAAAATCACAATCCGTAAACACTGGAAGCCTATTGTTTTTATACGCAATAGAATGTTCAGAAATCTCCTCAATTTTCGAATGAAATTTTGAAAAAATCGTCAAAAAATCAAAACCACTAATAAAGTTACGCAAATAGACATTTCTTATGTAATTTTTCATTAGAAAACGATTGACATAAATTTTAGAACGCTAACATGAACTGTTCTTGAGATATTGTACATTTTTCAAAAAATTATCAAAAAGTCATATAAAATAGAAAAAAATATTTCCTATTGAGAAACATGTTCACTTTTCATATGTAATACCATGCAATAAATTGGGTGACATCATTCTCGTGGATCTAGCTCGTTCCATTCATGAAAAAAGATACTTTGAATAATACTTTTGTATTTGAACGCCAATAGTCATTTATCTGCTGAAAGAATAACTTATTTCTTAGTGCATAACGCTTGGCGAGATTTTGGCGACCAATTTGGCGGAATGTCGCCAACTTGGCGACTTTTTGAAATATTGCTAAATTAACGAAAATCTCGCCAAATGGATATAAATAACGCTAAATCAATGAAAATGACGACTAATTGTCGAAAATTCAATACCTTGGAAAGAATATTAGTATCTACTATAAGAAAAACCTATTTTTTTTACTGAAAAAGTAGTAAATTCATTTCATTATATAAGGAAAGTCATGTGTTGCCCACATCAGATTTTTTAGGAGTTATGTTACCTAAATTTATTAGGAAATGTTAAGTATTATGTTTATAATTACAAAATTATTATTTTTGACGTCAATGGAAGTGGTATCCGGCTGATATGGAAGTCTTATGAAAAATGTAAACACTTCAGATGCTTATATCTAGGAATCTACAAATAAAATTATAGACAAAATATTCTCGTTTTATCACATATATGGTACAATTTGTGTATATACAAAACAAAGATCAACATTTTATTATTTAGAGCCATTTTTTTATTAAATAAATAAAAAAGTTAATAAACGTTAGTAAAATTAAATAAATAAAATGTTTTTGCCAGAGCATATATTCGTTTCACTTTGCTTATTTTTTCTCGACATATCTGCTGAGCAATAAAATATAGATATAAACAATAAATGAGAAGCATGCCCATTTCTAAATTTAGTTTTTAGGCCCATAATTTCTTTTTATAAATCTCTTATAGTTTTTGAGCAATAATCTGGTCAATATAAAGTTTGAAAATTTAAGTTTCTAAAATTTGTATTGAAGTTCACGAAAAAGCTGGAAACTCTAACTAATAACAGAAAGGGAGTAATTTGTGACCCTTTAAAATTTAATCAAGGATCTGATTGGATATTAGATCGGGATTTATTAAAGTATGTAGGTTATAATTTCGATATTTTAATATTCTGTTTTAAAATATTTTACTCAATCCAAACCATTTCTGCTTCTGGATTGGAGCCATTGCCGGTATTTTCTTCTTATTTTTACTTTCCTAATATACAGAATGTATAAGGAAAGTATTGTGACGGGGTCGGAAATTCGAATTCGAGTTTTCCACGGGAGAGCACGTTTCAAGCATCCCTGATCACGAATCAAACATTTTTGAAGTGATGTCTATGTATGTGTGTGTGTGTGTCAGTGAGAATGTGGAGACGATAACTGACGAACGAATGGACCGATTCGAACAAAATTTGGAATCACAATCCTTAAACACTGGAAGCCTATTGTTTTTATACGCAATCGAATGTTCAGAATCCCCCTAAATTTTCGAATGAAATTTTGAAAAAATCAAAACCGCTAATGAAGTTACGCAGATATACATTTCTTATGTAATTTTTCATTAGAAAACGATTGACATAAATTTTAGAACGCTAACATGAACCGTGTCCGAGATATTGCACATTTTTAAAAAAAATTATCAAAAAGTCATATAAAATAGCAATTTCCTATTAAGAAACATGTTCACTTTTCATATGTAATACCATGCAACAAATTGGGTGACATCATTCTCTTGGATTTAGCTCGTTCCATTTATGAGAAAAGATGAAGATTCATGAGAAGAAGTTTGGCGAGGTTTTGGCGACGAATTTGGCGGAATGTCACCAACTTGGGGACCTTTTGAAATGTTGTTAAATTAACGAAAATCTCGCCAAATGGATACAAATGACGCTAAATCAATGAAAATGACGACTAATTGTCGAAAATACAATATCTTGGAAAGAATACAAATATCTACAGTAAGAAAAACCTATTTTTTTACTGTAAAAGTAGTAAATTCATTGCATTATATAAGGAAAGTCATGTGTTGCCCACATCAGATTTTTTTTAATTTGAAACATAATTTCACAAGGACTTTAAAAAACACCACCACAATGGTCGTAGTTTTAATTGGCTCTCTATATAAAATAATTCCATTGGCTAGTTCTTCCACTGTTTTTCAATTTTATCATTAATTGAAAATTTGTATGAAAATAGGTAAATTTGTGACTATTGTGCTTTATAGATTTTAAATCATTCTACAAACTTTGCTCATTTTTTCAGCTACTTTCTGGATAATTTTCGCAAATTGATAAGAAAAGCCACAACTACAAGCATTCATTAAATCTCCAGTTTTATTTCTGGAATATTCAGCTAATTATCGTCTGCGGAAGAGTTATTTTTGTATATATATCCGGACTTGCTAAGTGAAATTGACATCTATATACCTGCTTATAAGACAAGAAATAGCTGTGTACTCTTTTAGAGGTTTCATTTTAAACATTTTGTGATAAATCAACCTATAAAACATCACAGTTCGTCAGAGCGGTCAATGAGTTACCTCTCAGTCTTGACATTTTTAGCGATCCGCAAAATGTTTTAGATCCTGTTTGATGTCAATTTTAATTGTGCTTTAATGCATAAATTTTATATTTGCATACTTTTTATTTGTGTTTGTAGTTATATATATTGCTTTTTACCCTTCTTTGTAATTGGGCTTGTTGTTCCTGTTAAGATATAAATAAATAAATAAATGAATAAACATATATATATATATTGTATTGTGGCAATTAATTGAGAAATGCAGTTTTTTTATAAAATTCAGTTTTATTCAAGTTTTCTATGGATACATTTAAAACTAATAAGTGATATGACCTCCCCGAGACTTTATAACATCACAGACACGTTTCGGCATGGAATGTACTAGACTAGCACATATAGTTTTAATTTCAACGTCTCTGAACCATATGTCAATAACGGCCGAAATTAGCTTGTCCATCGTCGTACAGTCAAATTTGTGAAGCCGTTTTTGGACAATAGCCCACAAATTTTCTATGGGATTCAAGTCTGGTGAATTCCCGGGCCAATCCAGTACGGTAATATTTTTTTTTTTTGAGCAGAAATTTTTGATTCACTTCGAAGTGTGACATGGCAGGCTGTCTTGTTGGAAAACGCAATCTCCGTTCGGCCACAGTTTAGCCATGGTTGGAAGCACTTTTCGGGTCAATATGACTTCGTAACTGGCACTGTTCATCATTCCCTCTACGGGAACAAGAGATTCTGTCCCCAAAACGCTGAAACAACCCCAAAACATCTTTTTGGGCGGATGCTTGGGTGCTTGATTGATGTGGTGCTGATTGAGAGGTTCTCCTTGGATCCTTCTCACGAACATGGATCTAAATCCCTGAACCTCAAAATGTGTTTGTCAGAAAAGAGAACTTTCTCCCAGTCCTTCTCAGTCCATGTTTTGTATTTTCGTGCCCATTCCAACCTTTTTTTCTTCATGCGAAGCGTCAGAAGCTGCTTCTTGTACGGTCGACGTGCTCTCCGTCCGCGTTCTAACAGCCTGTATCGCACTGTTGAAGGTGCAATATCAACACAAGCTGCCACCATGGACTTAGACAGGTCAAAACTGGTTAATCGAGGATTTTTAACACTCATTCGATGTAAAGTTTCGTCGTCACGAGTCGAAGTTGATCTTTTTCGGCCGCATCTTCCAGAGCGGTTGGTTCCAGCATTTCCTGTTTCCTGAAACCGCTTCCAGATCCTCCCGACACTTGCTGTACTCACTCCACATATTTTACCTATTTCCTCGAACGTCTTAGAAGTGTGTTCTCTAAGCGCAATCACTTTAGCACGTGTTTCCCCGCTGATATCCATGTCGCTGAGACTGAGAAACTACCACTGAGAAACTACCGCAACAACTGAGAAACTACCACTGCGGAACACCTGCCACCTGGCGGAGGAATTTGAACACCTGCTACTTACCAGGTGAATACGAACACCTGCTACTTTGATAATAACTGCAATTTGAACTCTGAGCTAATTTGGAGTGCTTCTTCCTAAGCTTACGTGTGATAAAACGAAAAAAATGACATTTCTCAATTAATTGCCACAATATTGTATATATATAAATATATATCTATCATAACTATCAGGAGCCCTACTTCCCATTAGGAACAACTGATTCCCCTGAAACTTTCAGTAATATGCTTGCAAATGTTTTACAGTGTATGCAGGGAAAAGAACATGCATTATACTATGTATGCAGGGAAATTAACATACATTATACTATGTATGCATAGAAAGTAACATGCATTATACTCTGTATGCAGGGAAAGTAAAAAACATATTATAATAAAAAATATTACACATTGCAAACACAACTCACCACACTTGTATAGGTCAGAAAGAGCAAAACTGCTATTAATACGAAATTCATTTTCATGTCTAAAGTGAGTAACTGAGAAAATGCTAATTGCAATGTCTTTAGTTCAAGCTTTATACTTTTAGAATGAAAACATTATGTATCAGATTTGGTGTCGTAAAATTTCAAAAGAACGTTTAAAAAACGCTTAAACCTATACTTGCGGCATGTTTATGTTCCGAATTGTGGATTTTGCGAAAAGGACATGTTTGAGTAACAGTCTGACGGTAATTTATTTTCAAGACTGCCATAAAAACATTCATAACAATGCAGCGAAACATTTTATGACGTCAAAATGACGTGTGCTTCTGTAGAGAACCGAAACTGCTAATATAGCTAAATACGCTCAAAATGCGTCCTCAATAGATTTTGCTAATATTTAAACCTGTCAAAGACTGGAAATATAACTGTCTTCAAATATTAAGTTATAGTTTTATTTGAAATTTTTTTATTTTGGTTAAAAATGCTATCGTCAGGGTTAGTCACCTTTTTGGAAAATTGGCTCAGTATGTTTTTATCTCGTGGTCGATACTATAAGTGCACGAAATTTTATCATTTGAGGTAACTAAAGGACTTCTCTAAGCTCTGGAAATACTTTTACCCCGTTTGTCCTCAGCGGCGAATAAATTAATAATCAAACTCCGTTAAGTTCTGTCCCGGCGCTGATACTAAAAGTATGCAAAGATTCAGTCTCCTGGGTTACCTGTGGTTTCCTGGGTTACCTGGGGTTTCCTGGGTTACCTGGGGTCTCCTGATTTACCTGGGGTCTCCTGGGTTATGAGATTTTTGGAAGAGGTTAAAAGATTTCGGAAGTTTTTCATGTGTTGGACCCAAGGTGACATTGAACATCTCATTCCGTGATTTTCTGTCCCGTGGTTGATGATATAACCGTGCGAAGTTTCATACTTCTGCCACCCGCTGGGAAAAGCTTCTGTAAGTCTGGAAAAACTTTTCGAAATCATGCCACACCCCATTTTCTCTGTCATCAAAGAAATTGAAAATCCAGCTCCATTAGGTTCTATATCGAGGTCAATGCTATGAGTGTGTATTCAGCCTTGTATGTATCAGGGATCGGAAGGGAGTCTCCTGAAAACCAGGAAAGACAAAAACACGATAAACAAATATAATATAGTTTTTGTTTATTTTATGCGGAAAGTAAAAACTATCTGAATTACAGGATTGCACCTGAAATTCTCCCACAACTATACTTCAAGGTCAAAGGCAGATACTCAATTTACGATTAGAGTATTCGTTGAAGACGGATTGACTGCTTCATCTTATAGAAGCACATGTTATGGGGTCTCTACATTCTTTATCCTGGATGTACCGTTAGGGTTTATGCTGATTGTGCATCCACTAATATTTCTGGTGGACCTACTTGTCTTTTCTTGCATTGTGTCGTCTGTCTCAAGTAAAAGAATTGAAATTGATGAACCGAGGACGAGATTTTACTAAGCTTTTTTCTTTCGGGTTTTATGCAATTTATTATGGTATGTCTGTCTACCTGCATAATTTCTACGACGATAACTCCCTTAAAACGTAGCCATTTTTACTTTCCTTATATACATAATGTATAAGGAAAGTATTGTGACGGGGTCGAAATTTCGAATTCGAGTTTTCGACGGGACAGCACGTTTCAAGCATCCCTGATCACGAATCAAACATTTTTGAAGTGATGTGTGTGTGTGTGTATGTGTGTGTGTGGAGACGATAACTGACGAACGAATGGACCGATTTCAACCAAATTTGGTACAAAAATCACAATCCGTAAACACTGGAAGCCTATTGTTTTTATACGCAATCGAATGTTCGGAACCCCCCTAAATTTTCGAATGAAATTTTGAAAAAATCGTCAAAAAATCAAAACCACGAATAAAGTTATGCAAATAGACATTTCTTATGTAATTTTTCATTAGAAAACGATTGACGTAAATTTTAGAACGCTAACATGAACCGTTCTCGAAATATTGCACATTTTTCATAAAAATTATCAAAAAGTCATATAAAATTAAAAAGAAAATATTTCCTATTGAGAAACATGTTCACTTTTCATATGTAATACCATGCGATAAATTGGATGACATCATTCTCGTGGATCTCTAGCTCGTTCCATTCATGAAAAATATACTTTGAGTAATACTTTTGTATTTGAACGCCAATAGTCATTTATCTGCTGTAAGACTAACTTATTTCTTTGTCCATAACGCTTGGCGAGATTTTGGCGACGAATTTGGCGGAATGTCGCCAACTTGGCGACTTTTTGAAATATTGCCAAATCAACGAAAATCTCGCTAAATGGATAAAAATGACTCTAAATCAATAAAAATGACGACTAATTGTCGAAAAATCAATATCTTGGTAAAAATATTAGTATCGACTATAAGAAAAACCTATTTCTTTTTACTGTAAAAGTAGCAAATTCATTACATTATATAAGTAAAGTCATGTGGTGCCCACATCAGATGTTTTTTTTAGAAATTTGGATTCAAGTTGTATATTAACATTTTACAGTCTAAGATTGTTGGTGAACGCGATAGATATAAAAATTGCACGCACAATTTCTATTGACGTTAAATTTTTAACATACCGCACTAGCCTTTTTTAAACAACTTGTCATGAAACATTTCGTATTTGAAGCAAAACACGGAAAAGAAAATTTGAATGAAACTGAAGAAGCCCAATACGATGCTAACATCTTATCTTGTTTGATCCTGTGTGCAGCAATAATTATTAACTAATACTTTTCCATAAAATTCACCTCTGCGCATGTTATGTCTTCTTAAAAGTTGAGTTGCATCTTTATTAAAACACCCTGCAAAATAAAACGTTTGAAGTATATAAATATCAGGGGAAAAGTTTCTCTTTTCACAAGCTATGACAAAAGAAGAAAATTTTAAATTTTACAAGATTCCATCTTCCTCTGAAAACTATATTACTATTTTTTAAGGAGCCTCATAGAAATATACTAAATAATATTCTCTCGAGAATTAGAATGAACAGCAACTAAAACGATTTCACAGATTCTTATCTGCATGCGAAGAAATTATTCGCGTCTATTGTTGCGACATTTTTTTACTAAATTTTTCATGTATTTCTTAACCAAAACATAACAGAATATTAAAAAAATGAAAATATTGTTTTGTCTGATAATTTAAGTAGAGTAATTAAGAAAAAAATGTTTTGTCTGATAATTTAAGTCTGATAATTTAATTTGCTTAGACTGTTTTTCAATACATAATTTTTCAGCATTAGGTTTTAGATAGTTGGGTCAAAAGTTTGTTTTACTAGCACGAATATCGGAGTAACTAATTTTACATGATACAGTTATAATTTGATTACAATACTCGCGTTGCTCATGATTAAATTGAAGTAAAATTTACGGCGTGTAAAATATGAAAATTTTCACCTTGTGTTCGATCTTAATAACATTAATGAAACAATGGAAAAATATATAAATCTGTTAAATCGTTTAAGAGTTAATTAAGTTAATTTAGTTAGAGTGCACTGTTTTTCAATGCATCCCTTTATGAACTTCATATTTTGATAGTTGCTTCATTTTTTGATAGTTGCTTCTTTTTTTGAAAGTTCAAAAGTATTTTTTACCGTGTGAGTGATGTGTGATTATGTGAGTGATTATGTGAGTGATTATAGTGTGAGTGATTATTGAGACATCCTTCGTCAAAATGTTATCGTTATATTTGAATTGCTCAGGAATATACTGAATTAAAATTAACGAGGTGTAAGCTGTGGAGTATTTTCACCAGAAGCTTGATTGTAATAGAATTAATGAATCAAAGAAAAATTATGTAAACGTAAATATGTAAAATTAAGTAAATCAATGTAAACATATATCCTTTAAACCGTTTATAATTTTAAGCAACCGCGACAATTTCAGTCAGACAGCAATATATTTTAAATCGCCCTGGCAAATATAGGAAACTATAACTTAAATCTAAAATATTTTCCTAACTAAGTATCAATTATTGTTCAAAGTTTTATCGATATCGATCACATATTTAAAAATATACTTAGCTTGGAAGCACATTTTATAATTTCTCTTTTTACGTTTTAAAGCAATTACAATTATGTAATATCTTTAACCAAAAATATGAGTCTTATAAATTTTAACAAATCAGGGAAGAAAATATTATAAGAAAACTTTTTTAAGTTACGCAGTTTTAGTAAAATGCACTAAAAAGTAAAAAATAATTTTTAGCTGTGACATAAATTCCTGATCATATGTTACTAAAAATAAAACAGTTGCGTGACATGAAAGAATTAAACTTGGACCTTAACAGAATTTTAAGGCTCAATAGAACTGATAACATAGAAATGACATATTACTTTCCTTATATGCAGTAATGTGTAAGGAAAGTATTGTGACGAGGTCGAAAATTCGAATTCGAGTTTTCGACGGAAGAGCACGTTCCAAGCTGCTCTGCTCACGAATCGAACATACATTTTTGAGGTGATGTCTGTCTGTGTGTGTGTGTGTGTGAAAGTGTGTGTGTGTGTGTGTGTGAAAGTGTGTGTGTGTGTGAAAATGTGTGTGTGTGTGTGTGTGATAATGTGTGTGTGTGTGCGCGTGTGCGTGTGTATGTGTGTGTGTGAAAGTATGTGTGTGTGTGTGTGTGTGTGAGTGTGTGTCAGTGAGTCTGTGGAGACGATAACTGATGAACGCATGGACCGATTCAAACGAAATTTGGTAAACAATTTACAATCCGTAAACACTGGAAGCCTATTGCTTTTATACGCAATCGAATGTTCCGAAACCCCGAAATTTTCCAGTGAAATTTTGAAAAAAATCGTCAAAAAATCAAAACCTCTAATAAAGTTACGCAAATAGACATTTCTTATGTAATTGTTCATTGGAAAACGATTGGCATAAACTTTAGAACGCTAACATGAACTGTTCTCAAGATATTGTACATTTAAAAAAAAATATCAAAAAATCATATAAAATACAAAAAAAATTACTATCGAGAAACATGTTCACTTTTCATATGTACTACAATGCGATAAATTGGTTGACATCATTCTCGTGGATCTAGCTCGTTCCATTCATGAAAAAGGATACTTTGAGTAATAATTTTGTATCTGAACGCCAATAGTCATTGATCTGCTATAAGAATAACTTATTTCTCCGTCCATAACGTTTGGCGTGATTTTGGCGACGAATTTGGCAGAATGTAGCCAACTTCGCGATTTTTCTAAATGTTGCTAAATAAACGAAAATCGTGCCAAATGGATATAAATGACGCTAAATCAATAAAAATGAGGACTCATTGACGAAAATTCAATATCTTGGAAATAATATAAGTATCTACTATAAGAATTATGTATTTTTTTTTGCTGTAAATTTAGTAAATTCATTGTAGTATATAAGGAAAGTCATGTGCTGCCCACATCAGATTTATTGCCAAGCTTCAGATGTTATAATATCTTCTGGCACATGCGCTGCTCGTTACATGCTAGAATCTGTGATAACTCGCAGTACGTAACAGTTTCAGGTTTGAGTTGCTGAAATGTAATATAATTTGATTTAAAAGGAAGTGGTAGTGTAACATCGCAAGTAGTATATCTTTGAACGTATGAGCGCACATGTACTATATACACTAAAAACTATATTTTATAACTTATTTTTATCTTTTTTATATATAAAAAAAAGGTATCGATCCATATTAATATTAAAAACATGATTTTATATCAAAATAAGGCCTTTTTAACATTTAGACCAAATTTTAACTTTTTTTTTAGATAAATGCGTGAAAATGATTAAAAGAGCCCCATTATGAGCATATTTATGAGGGGACCGTTAGTCCCCCCATATATAGGTCGGTAAAAAATATAATGCCATTTTAAATGGTGTCAAAAAAATCAAAGATAGGCCGCTCCATTTTGGGGCTCCCTCATACATAGCTAAATTACGGTGAAAGGATTAAATAAATCCTCTAAGCTTTAAAATATATGGGGGGACCATAAGTCAACCCATAAAAGTTTGATCTAAAGATTTATTTTTAAAACATGGGTCCTGAAAAAAATAAAAATATTTTTCAACATAATTAAAGTCAGAAAATAAAGTGATTAAACATGATAGGTTAGAAAATCATAGAATAACTCTCATATTTACCATACCAGAATATATAAATCTACTTTGAACTGTAATATATGGTTTTATAGATATGAACAGATAGAAAGGCTCTTTAAGCTTTCTCATATCAGAAGCAAAAAAAATAAAAGTGTTTATCGACACAGCGAAGCCTTTTATCTCTCCTAAGTGCAACGTTATGAAGATTTATTTGATAGATGGCAGCACTATCCAATCTAAAATAAAATATAGTAAAATTCAGCAAAAAACCCCTTCCCCCGTAGACCTTTTCTGATGTTAAATACGTCTCAACACGTTGGGGGTTTTGAGGTCTACGGGGGGGAAATCCTTTTTTTTTTCTTAGGACTTCTCATCAGCCAGGCTCCTCATCAGTCAGTCAGGCCCTCTATTCAACACAGCCAGGATTCCATCTCCAATATTCTATGACTGAAATAGACAAGGAATATACAATTAATATACTATATATAGACTAATACTAATTAAATCTAATTAATTCTAATAAATAACGTACGGATCATATATTCACAGTGCACATGGAAATTTGAACCAGCATCTTTCTGATAGTAGACCATTGCTTTATCCATTCAGCCAACCCCGGGGCAATAACACATCAAAATTTTAAAAATATAAACATGACATAATATTTTTTAGTCGAAAAAAGTTAACATCTAAGACCTTTTCGACTAAAAAATAGTTTATAAATAATATAAAATAAAGAAGGATAGTTTTTGAAGAATATATACACAAAGTACTATAGTTTAATATATATTAAAAGATTAATAAATATTAAAGGAAGTGCTGCCATCTATAGCTTAGAAAAATCAACAAAAGTAAGTTGTTCTTTACTAATCTTATAATAATATTCTTACTAAGACTGCTGTTCCTTTTAACTCTAAAATATATTAAGCTTCCTCTAATTCATATTCATATTTATCATTAATCATACCTGAATACTTAAATAAAAATCTACCTTTATTGATTTCATATATAGATTCATCAGATAGCATACCGTGCTTATTCGCCAGATAATAATCTTTTTCTATATCTCCCACATATAACTTTATGATTACTGTATTTCCATATTTTGTTTTAATTTTTTTCAATGATATCAGATTATATTCCCCAGGATATAAATCATTTAATTTAAACGTCTTAGGATAACCTCTCAGTCTATTGAACTCTTCCATTTATTAGTAAACATTTTTTTATAAACTAAACATTATATGAGGATAGTCATCCCCCCTGAATTATAGAGATAAAATAGTTTTATAAACCCCTCTAATATATTAAAACTGCACTGACTTGTAGAAAATTATATAGAATTATCTGTCTTTCACATTATTTTTTCCTCTTTAGAAAGCGCGCCGCGTGTTGATTGATTTTTTTTGCGCCGGGTGTGAAAAGATAAGGATTGCTCATCTTTGACCTCGCTTCTAAGATTATTGTTTTTCTCAGTTGACTCAAGTAAGGCGGCACAATTTTTTTTCAGGATCATTTAATTTAAACATTTTTTATAAAATTCATGTCCAATAGAATAAATTCTTTGAAATAACATATAAAACTCCTAATCCATTCAATTTAATATCTTTATTTTCTTCTTTTTCAATTAATTCAGTCAACCTGTGAAAACTTTCTGATAATAGTTTTTTATTATGATCATATTTTATATATAAATCATACAATTCATTACAAAGATAAGTCATATAGTAAATTTCTTCAGAATTTGTAAAATTTAAAGCTCGAATATCACCTAAGCACTCATCCATTTATATAGAAACATTTTTATAGTGTCCTAAAGCTCTAGTATTCATACCATCTTCTAATATAAATCTTTTATCATCTTTTGCTGATAAAGCTATCTTGTTCACTTGAATTGAATACAATTCATGTTTCTTACTTCTAATTAAATTCTGTGTTCTATATTGATCTTTTTTATTTAATAAACAGTCTTTATAATCTTCAAATGATATTCTCTTTTTAACGGTACTAGTCTTAGTACCTTTAGACCTCTTAATCTCAACATTTTTATGGTCTTCATTTTTATTATTATATTCTTCAACACTCTGTTTTTCTAATTTTATTGAATACATTTTACTTCTTAAACCTACAAATTCTTCCATAATCACACCGTTATTTTCATCTTTCATTTTACCTAATACTTTTTTATTACATCTAGGCATATTATACAGATTATTTACTTGATAATCAGATGTATCGAAATAATCAATCATAGACTTCATATCTTCATAAAAGTCATCTGTTTTAATATCATATATAAAACTATCTGTATCCATATATAATAACTTAATATTATCTTTATATCTCGGTTTCATAACATTATAATGAAAATCATACATTAAATGTTTAGATAAATCTAATATACTCATTCCAACATAAATCGGTTTATTAAAATATAGTTTTGTTTTTTTCATGTGAACAGCTACCAAATTTTCATCAAAAATAGTTCTACATTTGAAATTAGGTTTAGCAATTAATTTTTTAACTTGATCATAATTACAACATAATCTTACATCAATTCGCTTTCTTATAGATTTCATTGTTTTTCCAAATATAGAATTATTCATTAATTTATAAAAATCTTTCTCAAAATCATTAGCAGCTATCTTTCTCATTTCAGTGTTTAAATCTATATATTTTTTTAACCAATTTGATTGTTTAAATTGCAATACTCTATGTACTCTTACAGCCTTTAAACCCATTTTCAAATATTGTTTTAAACTTCTATAATGAACTACATATTTCTCTTTATCGTGTAAAGTTGTTAATAACTTACCTTGTTTCGAATTTTCAGGAATTCTATTTTCAGGACATAATGGTAAATCTGAATGATAATCATGTAACTCTTTTGGATATCTTAAACTAATTTCAAATATATATCCAATATCATCTTTTATTTTATTGTTATATAATTCACGTTTATCATAATCATTACACCATTTAAATTCTCCATATGGTAAATATTGACTCATAGCCCATCCATATAAATTATTAGCATCTAAATACATTAAATAATTGGATTCTTTACTATTATCATAATTTTTCATATATTTATTATTAGCTTTTCCATATCTATTACAACATTGTGAAACACCTCCTCTTAAACCCTTTTCTATCATGAGAATCATATCATAATCATTTAATAAATCTAATTTAACATTTGTTATTTTTAACATTGCATCCCAAGATAAACCAGGAGCAGTAAAATACCAATCAGGATCTAATTTATAAGTTTTTAAACAAACATCTCTAAAATTTTCAAATACATCTGTTAAAATTAATACATCTGTTTTGACATATAAATCTGTATATTCACCTAAATTTTTTATATTAAATTCTTTCCAAACACGTTGAGAATGTTTATATTCTTCATCAGTTATATTACATTCATTCAATTTATTATAAAATTTATCTTTTGAAGGTAATTCTGTTTCTTTGTATTTATCTCTAGAATCCATATAATCATAAGGATATACACCTTTTCTTGTAATGAGATCTAATTTATCATCAGGATAATGTAATGATGTCTCTCTAAATTTTGATTTTAAGTAATTAATATATTTCATTTTTCGTATTTTTGGTGGACACAACTCAATATTTTCTGGTAACTTTCTCAAGTTTTTTGATAAATTATCTAAACTGCAAGACATAAATTTAAATGAATCAATAAATCTCAATTTCATACCTCCTATTTTTTTGCTGAAAGATATATATTTTTCTTCAGTATTAGGTATAACATCTATTTTTGATTGATCAAATCCAAGTTCTTTTATAAGCAAATGAGAATCATAACCTGTTAAATTATGAATTTTTACTGGAATAAATTTTGGAATTTGATAATTTAAATTACAAATATTATGAGCTGGACCTCTATATTTTCCAGTTATATGACAATGATCAATTACTTTATCATCATTTAAGATTTGATTTTCACATATATGACAAATATTAGTTCTTTTATAATGATTTTCATCGAACTCTATCATTGATTTGATACTTTCATATTTTTTAGTTTTGTCTTCTATAATTTTTTCAATTTTAAGAGTATCCTCTTTTAACATAGATACAAACTTTTTGATTGTATCTGGTCCTCTATAAACAACATTCCTTCATATTCCTTTTCATATTTGATATAATAACAAAATGCATCTGCTACATGTTTTTGATATTTCACAGTATATGATTTAGTTTGTTCTTGCTCACATGTATCAATTTTAGGTAAGAGAGATTCAAAATCAGCATATATAGTATATGGTACTCTCATTTTTCTTTCATGATTTTTAAATTGAATAACTTCATCTTTTTTAGGCATATTAATTGTGACAGCATCTTTACAGTATTCCACATGTATCTTTAATCTTTCCTCAGAATAAAAATAATTTAAACTTCTATCACATAAAAATATACGATGATTATTAGTAATTTGTGATCTGATCAAACTATTCATATTTTTAATCCAACAATAATGATCTTTCATATAAAACAAGTTTACATGTTTTTCTAATTTATTGTTAGTTATTCTAAGTGGATAAATTGAACCATCATAACTATAAACATTTACAGATATATTATTTAGTTTTTCAAATTTCTTAATATTGTCTAATGAAACAGGAAAATCAATACCTTTAAAATTTAATTCATCTTTATATTGTTCATATTTTGACACTCTTTGAGGATCTTTTTTTACAGGATAAATTGCTGATAATATTGACCACATAAAACATTTATTATCTTTATTTTTTACATTTATTATGGCTTGTTTAGATTTAATTTTTTCAGGTAAATCAATATAACTTGATCCTCTCAAGGGTTGATACTTATTTATTCTCAATTCTAAAAATTTAATTTCTTCAAGACTCCAACCAGATCCTTTTGATATAAAATCATCAGATTCATTTATTAAGTTGTCAATAACATAATCATAAAAAGTATGTAAATCATTAGATTTTAATATAATTTGATTCTCAGTTTTGAATGTAAATTCTTGAATTTCTTCATTCAATTTATACAAACAAAACAATTTAAAATTTACCTTTATTCCATTAAATTCTTTCATAATATGCTTTATTTTTTCTATTACAACCTTTCTTTTCTCTTCTAAAAATTCTAGAGGGATTTTAATATTATTAAAATTATTAATTCTGTATGATCTTAATCTAGATTTGTAAGCAGTTTCATATTCCTTAATTTCTACATTACTTTCATCTAATGCTTTTTTATGTTTTCGACTTGATATGTGATTATCTAAATGTTTATAATATATACCGCAAATAATACATTTTCTTTTTTGTTTTGATCTTTTAATCATTAACTCTTTCTTTATATGTTCTTCTTCATCTTCATAATATTTACCACATATACGACATTTTCTATCTTCTGTAAATAACTTTTCAAGATTTTCTTCTTCTGTAAATACATTTTCTTCAGGAAAGACAGATTTAAAATCATTTTTATCAAATCTTAAATTAAAAGAATCAAAAATCTTTTTAATTTTTTTACGTTTTTTGGGTTTATCAATAAATATTTTTTTCTTTTTTTCCAAGTATTTTGATATATCTAAATTTAATAAATCTACTAAAACAGGTTTATATTCACCTGTTTTTCTGATATATTTAGTTAATAATTTAATTAAATCAACCTTCTTACAACCTTTAGGTTGTTTAATATTCAATAATTTTACTACTTTTCTAAGTTCATTAATAGTCTTTAAGTTGAGCTCCATTTATTAGGAAACATTTTTAACAATACTTTTTCCAAGATGCTTACTGTGATAAATACTTTTTAAATGCCGCTTTTTGTGTGTATAGGTATATTGCATACCACATTCACATTTAAATTTTTTATATTTGATTATGGAATCACAACATTTGCAATGACTTTGGAAATAAATTTTTTCATTTCTATGATATATGTAAAGCTCATTTACCGATTTCATAGTCAAACAGTGTATGCACTTTTTTGTAAGCTCCATTTATTAAGAAACATTTTTTGTAATACTTTGTAAGAAATCATTCCATATTTTTTCATATTTCTTTTTAACTTTTTGAACTTTTATATTATTTTCAATATTAAAAATATCACAAATCTTTTTCATAAAATAGTAATAATTAATTGATTTCTCATAATACATAAAATCTAAAAATTTTAAAAACATATCCTCAACTTCTTGAGAAATATTATATCTCCTTCTTAATCGGTTAAAATAACAAACTCTACTATTATATCTTTGTTTTAAACTTTCGTAATCAATAACATAAAAATGTTCTTCTTCTTCCGAATCATAGATTAATTTCATCTCCATTTATATTTAAACTAATTCAGATGTCCAACTATTAAATTCATCTGGATATCCTAGCCATTTTACAAAATACTTATTTCCTTTCTTTTTTATGATTTTTTCAATTTTATATACATCATCTTTTTTATTATATTTTACCATTTCATTTTCATAAAAAGTTCCTTCAATTTCTTTACTGTTTAAATCTTTTAATCGATAAGTAATTGGATCTGTTTTCAATACTTCAGAAACTATAAAAATCTCTTCAGTGAATGTAGAATCATCTACTTTCCTGAATGTTTTCTTAATTGTAGATATTCTAACACTATCTCCTATCTTAAATTTAGGTTTTTTCATGATCTTTTTAGTATATAAATTTTTATAAACTTGAGATTCATTTTCTCTAGCCTCAACAGGTGTCATTTTTATTGACCTATGATATGAATTGTTATAATTTTTAAGTAATTTGGGTAATACATCAATATATCTTTTAGTATTGTTAGCATGCATATATTTTATAATTTTTTCTCTTATACTTCTATTAAATCTCTCAGCTATTGCAGATTTTATTTCTTTATTTTTAGTTGTAAACCAATGTATATTATTATCTTTAAATAATTTTTGTGTCTGTTTTCCTGTAAATTCAGTACCTTCATCTGTCAAAATGAATTTTGGTATTCTTTCTTTAAAAACTTGTTTAAAACCTTGTACAACTTCTTCAGATGTTTTTCTTTTTATAGGAAAAGCCCAAGCATATTTATTAAAAGCATCTATAACCGTTAACAAATAATTAGTTCCATCATTATATTTGCTATAATTTTTTATAAATAACAAATCAGCGTCAAATTGATTATTACTGTTTGGAACATAAACTCTTCTTCTTTTAAATTTACGAATGACAGGTTTATATCTAGTATATACATCTTGTTCATGTAAAAATTCTTCAACATTAGATAACCCTGTTTTTCTTTTCAATTCATTAATTCCACAATAACCTGTTTCTGGATTATAATATGTCTCTTTTAACTCCCTAAAAAAGTATTCTTTTTACTTCCACAAATAGTACAGATACCTTTACCAATAGGTTTATTAATTTTAGAAGTAGTTTTATAATAATTTTTAGTTGGGGTTTTATCTTTACACTTGACACAATATATAGAAATACCTAATCCAAAAGTTTTTTTAACTTTAATAATAGGTTTAATAATTCCTCTAGCTAATCTTTCTTGAAATGTTGGATCTTGTATAGCATTTAAATTATCTATTAATTTTTGATCAGCAACATGTCTCAGTTTTGTATCTTTTGTTTTATTGTAATCAATATCATGTTCTTTACATGCTTTATCAACTCTATTTATTCCAGGATCACCTCTTTTTAATCTTTTTTCTAATTTTGTATTTGGACCACAATATTGATATCCTGGTAAATGCATTTCTGGAAGATTTACTTTATCTTGTATCCATCCAACAATATCACCACCTTTCTTTTTACAAACCATTTATTTATTTAGAAATTTATATCCATTCAATTGCATTTGTTTTACGTATTTTTCAACTGGATTAAATTTTAAACTTTTTATGAAATCCTTTTCACGCACATAAATTTCTTCTTCTGCCATATCCTTAGCTTTAAACGAATTAATGAGTTCTTTATAAAAATTATAACAATGTCTATATTCTTCTTTCCTTTCTGCTATTTTTAATGCCAGATCTATGGCTTCTACTATACCAACTGATAGACTTAAAAATGCAAGCGTTAGAAAGGCTATTGCTGATAAACCCGTTCCACTTAGAATAACCTTACTTAATGATAATGAAATACTTATCTTTTGATACATATTTCTACTCTTTCTGTAAACATATAATCTTTTTTCTAAATATACATCCATTTATAAAGGATTAAATTTTTTCCTGTATCTCATTTCTGAATTCACTAAATCTAACATAAAAAAATCATATTTTTCTTGAACACTTTTATTATACATTTGTTTGAATTCTTCAGTACTTAATAAACCATCTATCTCTCTTATAATCTGTTGATTTTCTTTTGGTTGTAGAGTGAAAAATATATCGTAATTACAGTTCCTTCTTATATTGATAGGTGTTAAATAATATGACTGAGTTAAATAAATAAAGGATGCGTTTTTCTTTCTACCTCTGATAAATAATTCTTCGATGTTTTTTTGATCTTTCTCAATCACACAATCATCAAAAATAACTAAATTCCTTAATGTAGGATTTAAATCATCTACATTAATAAAATTATGATCTGAAGAAAATAATACTTTTTTTTTTTGAATTTATCATATAATTTTAATAATTTTTTCTTATTCTTTATATTCTTACATTTCAAAATATCTTCTATTTCTATATCTTCAAACAATGTATATATTTCTTGTAATTTAGAATATTTAGGTTCGTATAAATCTTTTGCACATATATATAATGCATCAAAAAATAATAAATCATAAATCAAATTTAACAGTAAATTTGTTTTACCTGAACCTGAAGATCCTACTATAAGTAATCTAAATGGATGTTTAGGTAACAAAGGATGTTGTTTAGGATCAGGTAATTCTTCTGGTTCTGTGTAATCTTTAATTTTTATCATAATTTACTAGCAGTAAAAATAAAATTTGCTGCAGTAAAAAAATTAATATTATATAAATGAACTTAGAAAAAGAACGGAAACATAAGTTTTTAAAGCAAATAAAATATTCAATTAAAATAGTAAAAATAGAAAAAGAAATAAGAAAGAATAATGAAGATCAACTAAAAGAAAAAATAGGTATTCAAAAGACCTTAGAAGAATTTCATAAAACAATCACTCAAGAAATTGAAAAATATGAAAAATCATATAAAGATATTGTGAAAAGTATTCAAACTGTTGTAGAAAATATTACATTTCCATCTATAGAAGAGCCTATTGAAGCTGTGAAAGAATTAGTATCTTATACTTATGATATCGATCAAAATTTAAATTTAAAATATTTAAAAGAGGAAAAATTATACAGACCGTCAGTATTTTTAAACGATCAAGAAAAATTAGAGGAGATGTATGGAAGAGCTAAACAGTTAAAAGAACGATTATCTAAGAAAAGAGGCAACTTAAAAAGTATAATTTCTAGGGCTAAAAATTTTTCAGAGGAGGAATTAAACCAGAAAAAGAATGATATAAAAGAAATTAAAAATAAAGAAAATATGTTGCAAAATTATATGCATAGATTAAATATGATTCGAAGTAGCAAAGAAATGAAGGTAGGTAAAGGATTGAATGTATTATCAAATTTAACAGAAAAAATATGTAACGGAAGTAAATCAAAGAAATTGTATAATCAAGTAACTTTATTGTTAGATATGTTATTAAAAAATAAAGAAATTATTTATAATGATGTACAACAATATCATAAACAATTTCTCTGTTAATAAATGATAAAATATAAAGTTTATTTGAGTGATGGTCAGAAAAATAAACTTAAATCAGCTTTTAAAAATAAAGTAGAAGTAACATTACAAATAGATAAATCTAAAACTCCTAATCATGAGATGTATTTAACTAAAACTCAAATTAATCATATTAATGATAAAAAAAGAATTACAATCAGTAAAACTCAATTAGATAAAAATGGAGGATTTTTACCATTTCTAGCGGCACTTATACCCTCATTAATAACCGCTGCTAAAATTGCAGTTCCAGCATTAACAACAGGTGCTTTACATGGATTAGCTAGTTCAGCTGTGCAAAAAAAGGGATCTGGGAAAAAAAAAACTTGGAAAGGGTATTCCCTTTCCAAGTTCAACAGTGGGAATTAGCGACAAAATGATTATAGAAAATATGAAAAATGAAAAAGGATTTAGAGGTGTGTTTACCTCCGATCTATTACCTAAAACAATAGGAAAATTTGAAAATGGAATCATTAATTTAGATGTATCAACAGGTCCTGGAACTCATTGGGTTTGTTATTATAATGATCCTAAATATAAATATGTGGAATATTTTGATCCGTTTGGTGAATATGACAATATGAAGAAGGACTATATTCCTAAAAATATTAAATCATTTCTTGTTACATCCAATAAAAAAATAGGTTATAATGATAGTTTTTTACAGAAACCTTCATCTGTGAAATGTGGTATATTTTGTATGAAATATATAAGAGAAAGGAATAAAGGTATATCACCTAAAAATGTTCTCAAATCATTTCCTACACAAAAACCTAGTGACTATAATGAAAATTTTGTTATGTGTAAATGATAAAATTAAAATCTGAAGGTCATGAGAAATCAGAGGAATTTACTGTAAATTTTATTACACCTCTTAAAATAAAAAAATTAGCTTTACACTCATTCTCTATGGAAGTTTCCTGGTTTAATATAAGTAAGAATTATGGAAATAACATATTTAGATTGTATACATTAGACATAGATATAACAATTACTATCTCAAATGGTAATTATACTATAAGAGGATTAAATGAGTATATGATGAAAATATTCGGTGAGGATCCACCTGTCAAATTTGGTATTATTGAAGCAAGACAAAGAATATCTATTAAACTGAAAAATGGTTGGGTAATTGATTTTACAAAAAGTAACTTTCATAAAATTATAGGCTTTTTAAATCCTACATATGGAAGTTATGATGAAGAAACAGAGATTGAAGGTGAACATATTGCTGATATATCTAATGGAAATGATAATATTTATATTCACCGTGATGTTGTAAAAGGATCTTTAATAAATCAATATAATTCAGAAGTTATATATTCTTTCACTAATAAAAACCCTCCAGGTAGTATAATTTCAAAAGAATTTAATAATTGGATATTTTTTCCTGTTAAAGTAGATCCTGTTGAAAGAATAAAAATGAGGATTACTAATCAAAAAGGTGAATTAATAGATTTAAATAAAGGAGCTGTAGAATTTAATTTTATTTCTTCTTAAATAAATGTATAGAAGAAAAAGTAAAAAAATACAAGGATTTTTAAAGGTTTTATTGAAACCTAAGAATATATTAAATGTAATATTTTCTATGAAAAAGAAAGGAGGTGGTTTAAAAATTCTTCCTAAATAAATGATTTATGATTTAAGTGATACTCGTTATTATTATAATGATCACATTAAAAGTTATGAATTAAGAGAAATTCATCCAAAAGAACATAGTTCAGATGGGAATGCTACCTATGTTTTTCATATTAATGATACTAAAGCAAAAATTTTATATTCTAGAGGATATCTTGAACTAAAATTAAAAATTACAAAAAATGATAAATCATCCATTGGAAACGAAAATGTGAGTCTGGTAAATGGTGGAGGTTTTATCAAAACTTTAAAAGTACATATAGGAGATACTGAAATTGAATCAAATACACAGTCAAATTTTTCAATCATGAATCATGTTTTAAGATTAATTCATTATACTCCTGATTATGTAACATCACAAGCTCAAAATGAATTTTTTTATCTAGATACATCTGATTCATCTGACCGTAATGAGTTCAAATATGATGGTACTTTAGAAGATACTACTAAAATAACTGAATTTTTTAATAATTTGAAAATGAATAAAGATTATAATGAAGGATTCGTAAAGAGATGGGAACTAACGAAAGATAGCAGTGTCATTAAAATATGGACATCTTTAAAAGATATAATCGATTTCTTTAGAGAATATGAAAAGATAATTTCAGGTTTTGAAGTGAAAATAGAAATTCAAAGAAATGAAAATAAAAATATGATATATACTAATATAAGAAACGAAAATTATAAGGTAGTAGTTGAAGGTTTAACCTTACATTTACCTTATATAGAATTAAAAAATTCTGCAGAAAGTTTGTTTCTGGAATCATATCTATCTGATAAAGATATAGAGGTAAATTGGGATCGACATAGATTTAAGATGGTAGGCCCTTATAGAAGCAACAGCGGATCTGTGACAGCAACAACAGCGTCAGATGAAGTTTTAAGTGTCTATGTTATTCCTCAATATGTTGAAAGAGATAATAATTATGAAAAAAATAATATGATATTTGATCATATAGATATGGCAGAATGCTGGTTGATGATTAATAATAAACAAGTTCCTCTTATGCGTTATAAAACAAATTTTGCCAATAAATATTATGGTAGAGTGTATGAAGCTCTTTTACGTGAAGGACTTTACGATAATAATACAGATACAGGACCTTTGATAAATAAGGAGAATTTTGGTAAACTGTATCCTATTTTTCCTTTTGACTCATCAAATCATGAAAACTATACCGATTTAAATAATTTAGATATTGAATTTAATTGGATAACGAATAGTCAAAAGGAATATAAGTTTTATTTTATTTTTAAAGAAAGAAAGAGATGTTTTATAAATTTAAAAAATAAAACTATAGCAATGGTTAAGAGTTTAAAATCTTAAAATTAAATAAATGAGTGCTTATTATCCACCTTATGATGATCAAATGAAAGAAGGACCTATTGGACCTCCTGGTATAGGTTTTAAATTAATGAATGACGGAAATTATGATATGGAAAATAGAATTTTAAAAAATTGTGAAAATCCTATAGATGATTTAGATTTAACCAATAAAAGTTTTGTTTTGAATAAAATAGAGAATAATCATCATGAATTGAGAGATCTTATAAAAACTAAATATGATGAGGGTTTTTTAACCTTTACTGAAGAAACAGGCAAGAGAATAAAAGAATTAAATGATACAACACCTGATGATTGGCCTAAAATTTCTAGATATCAAAAATTATCAGAAGATTTTATTGAAAAATTTAAAGATAAAGTAGATTGGGTAAACATATCTCAATATCAAACTTTAAGTAACGAATTTATCATAAAATTTTCTGATAATTTAGATTTATATAAAGTATCAATATTTCAAAATCTTACAGAAGATACAATGAGAGAATTAAAAGATGATTTAAATTGGTTGTATATAACTAGATATCAAACATTTAGTGAAAATTTTATAGAAGAATTTATGCATAAATTAGATTTTTGTTATTTGATTAAATATAAATTTGAGCTATTACCTGATCACTTTTTTAATGTTTATTGGAAAGAAGTACAAGCAATACAGATGAGTGAATTAAATAAAAAGTTTGGTCATAATGAAATAGAACCTTACCAAGAGAAAATTTTTGAAGAGATATATGAAGTTAAATCAGTCTTGAGAGAGAGTGTATATCTTTTGAGACAATTAACTAACAAAGAGGATAAATAAATATTTAATAAAAATGTTTCTATATAAATGGATGTTGTATATAATAATGGTATGGAAAAAAAAACTATGTCTTTCTTAAATATAGAGAATCCTACTGAAGTGAAATCTATTTTTATATATAATTGTTCTCTTGAAGGAATAGAAAATTTAACTAATTTAAAAGAATTATATTGTGTGGGAAATAAATTAAAATCTCTTGAAGGTATAAAAAATTTAACTAATTTAGAAACATTAGATTGTAGCGAAAATGATATTACATCTCTTGAAGGTATAAAAAATTTAACTAATTTAAAAAAATTATATTGTGATTTAAATAAATTAACATCCCTTGAAGGTATAAAAAATTTAACTAATTTAGAAACATTATATTGTAGCGAAAATGATATTACATCTCTTGAAGGTATAAAAAATTTAACTAATTTAAAAAAATTATATTGTGAGGGAAATAAATTAAAATCTCTTGAAGGTATAAAAAATTTAACTAATTTAAAAGAATTATATTGTGACGGAAATAAATTAAAATCCCTTGAAGGTATAGAAAATTTAACTAATTTAGAAACATTAAATTGTAGTGAATTAATATTTTTACCTAGTGAACCCATGAAAAGAAATAATGTAGGATTTCCAGTCTTAAAAAATGTTTACTAATAAATGGAAGAGTTCAATAGTGGTCAAACATATGATGATTTATATCCTCTGATATCATTGAAAAAAAATTAAAAATATGATTGCAGGTACAACAATCGTAATTGTAGAAGATGAAGACCTTTCGAATAAACATGGTTCTAATAGATCGATAAATAAAATCAATAAAGGAAGATTTTTATATTTAGGTGATAACATATTAGAGTTAAAAAATAATTCTAAATAAATGGATCTTTATAAGATTAAAAAATCTCTAGAAAAGAAAGGAATTAGTGTAATAGCAAGATTTATAGAATCAAACGGTGATACTGGAACAGCATTTTTAAGTAATTATAATGATAAAGATCTTAAAAAAATTAGTAAGAATATTAAGTCATATTATAATTTTGGTGGAGAGAAAAAATTTAGTAAAGATTGTATACAACTTACTTTTATTGAAAAAAAGTGATTATATTTTATATCTAAGTATGGAAATATGCTTTTTTAACTTCAAGATTTTATGAACTCTAAAAAATGCGTCCGTAATTTACGGACGCGTTTCAAAGTATATATTCTGGTATGGTAAATATGAGAGTTATTCTATGATTTTCTAACCTATCATGTTTAATCACTTTATTTTCTGACTTTAATTATGTTGAAAAATATTTTTATTTTTTTCAGGACCCATGTTTTAAAAATAAATCTTTAGATCAAACTTTTATGGGGGGACTTATGGTCCCCCCATATATTTTAAAGCTTAGAGGATTTATTTAATCCTTTCACCGTAATTTAGCTATGTATGAGGGAGCCCCAAAATGGAGCGGCCTATCTTTGATTTTTTTGACACCATTTAAAATGGCATTATATTTTTTACCGACCTATATATGGGGGGACTAACGGTCCCCTCATAAATATGCTCATAATGGGGCTCTTTTAATCATTTTCACGCATTTATCTAAAAAAAAAGTTAAAATTTGGTCTAAATGTTAAAAAGGCCTTATTTTGATATAAAATCATGTTTTTAATATTAATATGGATCGATACATTTTTTTTATATATAAAAAAGATAAAAATAAGTTATAAAATATAGTTTTTAGTGTATATAGTACATGTGCCCTCATACGTTCATAGATATACTACTATCGCATTAGCGGAAAGAAACAATAAGAAAAATGCGAAAGCAGCAGGGTACGGGAATAACATTTGTACACAGAAGAAGACAATAGAGAGCTCCAGGTCATCAATCACACAAATTAAATAAACACAAATTAAATTGAACCACAAAAATTAAAAAATCTGATGTGGGCAACACATGACTTTCCTTATATAATGCAATGAATTTACTACTTTTACAGTAAAAAAAATTGGTTTTTCTTGTAGTAGATATTTATATTCTTTCCAAGATATTGAATTTTCGACAATTAGTCGTCATTTTCACTGATTTAGCGTCATTTTAATCCATTTCGCGAGATTTTTATTAAATTGGCAACAATTAAAAAGTCGCCAAGTTGGCGATATTCCGCCAAATTCGTCGCCAAAATCTCACCAAGCTTTACTGACAGAAATAAATTATTCTTATACCAGATAAATTACTATTGGCGTTTAAATACAAAAGTATTACTCGAAGTATCTTTTCTCATGAATGGAACGAGCTAGATCCACGAGAATGATGTCACCGAATTTATCGCATGGAATTATATGAAAAGTGAACATGTTTCTCAATAGGAAATATATATATATATTTTATTTTTTATGATTTCTTGATACTTTTTTTTAAATGTGAAATATCTCGAGAACTGTTCATGTTAGCATTCTAAATTTTATGTTAATCGTTTTCTAATGAAAAATTACATAAGAAATATCCATTTGCGTAACTTTATCAACGGTTTTGATTTTTTGACGATTTTTTCAAAATTTCACTCGAAAATTTAGGCAGGTTCTGAACATTCGATTACATTTAAAAACAATAGGCTTCCAGTGTTTGCGGAATGTGATTTTTATACCAAATTTCGTTCGTATCGGTCCATTTATTCGTTAGTTATCGTCTCCACAGTCCCACTGACACACACACAGACATACTTTCGCACACACACACACACACACACAGACATCACTTCAAAAATGTTTGATTCGAGATCAGGGATGCTTGAAACGTGCTCTCCCGTCGAAAACTCGAATTCGAATTTTCGACCCCGTCACAATACTTCCCTTATACATTATGTATATAAGGAAAGTAATAAACAGGGAAAATAAATTGGATATCTGCGGGATTGTAAAATAACCAGATTTATTCACGTTGTGAAGAAAATAATCAAATGATACCTCATTATCATCCTGGAGTTACAGCCGTCAAAAGAAGAATAGGCACACACAAGTCAGGAGGTAGGGAGTTCCAATTTATAAATTAAATGCATTTTAATATTTCTTTTTTTATTTTTTAACACTTTCCAACATAGTTGTAAAGTGTTTATTACTTTGTTCATTCTGTCTATCTGTCTGTCTGTCCGTTCGCACGTTAATTGCCATAAAACCGACTTTATCAAAATAAAATTTTAGTATGTTGTCGAGACGGTCTGTGGAACATATGGGAATGGATATGAAAAATATAACCCAATTAGTTTCGGATTGAACCAGGGTTTAATTATGAAATACATTGAGCCCTATGTGTGTGTGTGGGATATAATTTTTCAAATATTTTTTAAGGGGAGTTAAAATTCCCCAATTGCATCAAAATATTTAGGGAAAATTCAAATTATCACGTAAAATGTGTAAAAAAAATTCAGTAAAATATGTTAGGTAGTTTTTTATATAAAAATTGAAATAATATTTACACCCACATTATATGAAGAGATCACTTGATACATTTCGAAACAAAATATGGCATCCAATTTTTACCCGGTGTAAAATTCGTGATGTTTAAAGATCGTTTGAATTTACACTTAGTGTTGCATCCATCCTAAAACCGTTTTATTTTTGCATATTTTCAGTGTATCTGAATTCTGTGTCGACCCCATTACAATACTTTTTATTTTAAATGAACACTAAACGTTGATTATTCCGACATTGAAGCCTAATTTCTATTGCATGCAGAATGTAAACAAATCAAGCGATTGTAATATGAGTTGTATAAGAATTGCTGATTTTTTTCCACACAAAATTAGTTAACTCTGGAGTCAAGAATATAAGCCGAATATGGATATTTGAAAGTGTTTAATAATCATTGCCTTATGCATGCTTATAAAATTTTCGTGTTTTATATACAACATTAAATTTAACTTTTTCATAATAAAAAGTTTTATTTTTCTCACTATCTCAAAAGGGCATATTGTGATTGATGAAAAATGCATCGGAATAAAAACGAACACTCTTTCTAAGTAACTGTTCAAACGGCCACGAGAGCCCGTCCAATTTAAACAGAAACCCTGTGGGGGTGACAACGACACTGACGATACCTTCCTCCTCCTGCAACAGACCTCTCGAAATAAATTTCGAACATAGTGGTTTTAACGTGTCCCTGCTCTGGGTAGACGTTCTTAGTTTCTGTCCTGTAAAGCTCGGAAAAGAAACTAACTACAATCGCGAAGCTTTTCATCGGGATCGTCGATATCTCAGTGGCTACGTCACCAGACCCCGACGACTATGCACTGGCGGTGTGTTTGAGAGCCACCAATCCTGGGCTTCCGCGTAATATGTAACACGTCTCATCTGAGGTACTCAACCGCCATCGTTTCTTAAGAATGGTGGCGTTTTCAACCGTATGTAATCAGCTGGATCCTACACAAATGGGCAGCAACCGTCGTACATCTCCCGGGCATCAAAATGCGCAGCGAGCCCCCGGCGATGAACAGTAGATCCCCAGTAAGTTAAACACCAGCGGACTTTGCCTCACAAGCTATCCCTGTTGCACTCCAATCCTTCGTAAAAAAATCTGATGTGGGCAACACATGACTTTCCTTATATAATGAAATGAATTTACTACTTTTAGAGTAAAATAAATAGGTTTTTATTCTAGTAGATGCTGATATCCTTTCCAAGATATTGAATTTTCGACAATTAGTCGTCATTTTCATTGATTTAGCGTCAATTTTATCCATTTTGCGAGATTTTCGTTAATTTGGCAACATTTCAAAAAGTCGCCAAGTTGGCGACATTCCGCCAATTTCGTCGCCAAAATCTCGCCAAGCGTTATGGACGAAGAAATAAGTTGTTCTTACAGCAGATAAATAGGCGTTCAAATGCAAAAGTATTACTCGAAGTATCTTTTTTCATGAAAGGAACGAGCTAGATCCACGAGAATGATGTCACCCAATTTATCGCATATTATATATGAAAAGTGAACAGGTTTCTCAATAGGAAATATTTTTTTTCTATTTTATATGACTTTTTGATAATTTTTTTGAAAAATGTGCAATATCTCGAGAACGGTTCATGTTAGCGTTCCAAAATTTATGTCAATCGTTTTCTAATGAAAAATTACATAAGAAATGTCTATTTGCGTAACTTTAATATTGGTTTTGATTTTTTGACGATTTTTTCAAAATTTCGTTCGAAAATTTAGGGGGTTCTGAACATTCGATTGCGTATAAAAACAATAAGCTTCCAGTGTTTACAGATTGTGATTTTTGTACCAAATTTGGTTCGAATCGGTCCATTCGTTCGTCAGTTATCGTCTCCACAGATCCACAGACCCACTGACACACACACACACACACACACACACACACACACACACACACACACACACACACACACAGACATCACTTCAAAAATGTTTGATTCGTGATAAGGGATGCTTGAAACGTGCTTTCCCGTCGAAAACTCGATTTCGAATTTTCGACCCCGTCACAATACTTTCCTTATACATTATGTATATAAGGAAAGTACTACTGAAGTACCCTACTGAAACCGGGCAGCCAGTATGTTCTGCTTCCCCATCCTCTATCCCTGGCACATCCCCATATAAAACGTTGGAGGACAACTCTCAGGAATATGCAATCATATCTTGCATAAATGACGGAGGTAAGGTGTTGAATAATTATTAATTTCCTTCTATGCATAATGTACAAGGAAAGTAATGTGACGCGGTCGAAAATTCGAATTCGGATTTTCGACGGGAGATCACGTTTCAAGCATCTCTGATCACCAATCAAGCATTCTTGAGGTGATATGTGTGTGTATGTGTGTGTGTGTCAGTGAGTCTGTGGAGACTTTATCTCATGAACGAATGGAGCGATTTGAATGAAATTTAGTAAAACAGTTACAAACCGTGAATGCTGGAAGCCTATTTATTTTAACTGCAATCGAAAAAATCGTCAAAAAATCAAAACCACTAATAAAGTTACGCAAATAGACATTTCTTATGTAATTTTTCATTAGAAAACGATTGACATAAATTTTAGAACACTAACATGAACCGTTCTTGAGATATTGTACATTTTTCAAAAAATTATCAAAAAGTCCTATAAAATAGAAAAAAATATTTCCTATTGAGAAACATGTTTACTTTTCATATATAATATCATGCGATAAATTGGGTAACATCATTCTCGTAGATCTAGCTCGTTTCATTCATGAGAAAATATACTTTGAGTAATACATTTGTATTTGAACGCCAATAGTCATTTATCTGCTACTATAAGAATAACTTAGTGTTCGTCCATAAAGATTGATGAGATTTTTGCGACGAATTTGGCGGAATGTCGCCAACTTGGCGACTTTTTTAAATGTTGCCAAATTAACGAAAATTTCGCCAAATGGTTAAAAATGGCGCTAAATCAATGAAAATGACGACTAATTGACCAAAATTCAATATCTTGGAAAGAATATAAGTATATACTATAAGAATAAACTTTTTTAACACTTTACAACAAAGTTGAAAAGTGTTTATGACTTTGTTCATTCGGTCTGTCTGTCTGTCTGTCTGTCCGTTAGCACGATAACTGCCATAAAAATGACTTAATCAAAATGAAATTTTAGTATGTTGTTCAGACGGTCTGTAGGACCTACGGGAATGTAAATGAATAATATCACCTAATTAGTTTTGGATTGAACCCGGGTTGAAAAAATGAAATACATTGAGACCTAAGAGACCTAATTTTTCAATCATTTTTTAAGCGGATTTAAAATTCCTAAATTGCTTCGAAAATTTTAGGTAATATTCAAATTGTTCCATAAAATATATAAAAAAAAATTCAGCGATATATATTCAGTAGTTTTTTAAATAAAAATTAAAATACTAATAACACTTCTTATATGGAGCGATCACGTGACCATGATATGAAAATATCACGTGACCCACTTCAAAATGATATATGGCATCCATCTTGTTTGTCTCAAAATAGTGAGTTTTAAAGTTCTCTTTAATTCATATTGAGTGTTGCATCCGTCCTAAAACCATTTTATTTTTGTATAAATTCTGTGCATCTACATACTGAAACAACGCAATTACAATATATTTGATTTAAATGCTCATCCAAATTTGATTATTTCTACAACGAAGCCTATTTTTCACCTATGTAAAATGTAAACAGCAAAATATGTAGAATTAGTTGTATTAGAATTGCTGTATTTCTTTAACACAGAATCATTTAGTTCAAGGAGTCTCCGTAGCTGATATGAATGAAATATTCATTGATTTTATAAAGAGAAGGACGATTTTTTTCGATGAAGTTTTGCGCATAGAGTTTAATTACTTGTAGCTCCCTGATCTTAATTTTTAAATAAAATAAATTATTATAGTATTGTGATGAATGACTTGAATGGGAAATTATTTATGAATTAAATGCGGCTTTTATAGAGAGAGCCAGGCGTGTTATTTTTCTATGACGTCATTTGAATGGATTTCAGTTTTTTACGATGACGTTTTCAAATATAATAAATTATCGTAGTATTATGATAATTCTAAAATTATTACCGAGGAATGTATCACATTTTAGAGATGTTTAAACCAGGCAATTTATATTTCAATGCCGTCATTTGAATGAAGTTCAGTTTTTTCGATGAAGGTTTAAGTTTTCAAAAATAATAAATTAATGTAGTATTGTGATAAGCTTTAAAATATTCCCGTGGAATGTATTGCACTTTAGACATGTTTAAATAAAATTGCATTGAAGTTGGAAAGTGTTTCATAATCAATGTTTTAAGCATGATTGATCTTTCTTGTTTTTCTGTAAAAGTAGTAAATTCATTGCATTATATAAGGAAATTCAGGCTGCTCACATCAGATTTTTTTGTGTCATGTCGTAATTGAACGTCAGATTTAAATTTATATTCATAACTCTCATTAGTAATTAAAATTCACACTACCGAGTTTAGGTAAATTTAATCAATCATAATTTAGGTAAAATAAGTAGAGGGTAATTCAGTACATCCAGCAGTCAGGTTATGTAAATGTGTAATTATGTAATGTTTTTTCTTATAATGAGTGTCACGCAATATATGTGTTTCTTTAATAAAATATTAGTGACCACAAAACCATCTAAGTTTCTTATTTAAAATAAATGCATTGTACTCAATGTTTTAGCTGTTACCACTAACGATCTCTAAGCAAACTGGGGAGACTATGGTAAGTGGTAGTTGCGTAGGCATGTGAAATGTTATGTTACCGCGTCACAGCGTACATTGGAAAGCACACGCGCTCAATTATAGTGAAAAAACGCCGGACGTAATTATACATACGTTACGCTCAATGTTCATACTTCACGTCTCCAAATAAGTTTAGACAGAATTTTTTTAAAAGGAAATTTCCGAATGTTGTTTTTATGATGCAACAACTGCTATGAAAGTGAAATATTTTAGAACACTTTGTAATTGCAGTGACAGTTTAAAATGAGAAATTCAGGTTCAAAATATTATTAATTGAATTGCGTAAAGGAAGAAGACATCGTGACGCTCAATGTTCATATTTCACGTCTGCAAATAATTTCAGACAGAAATTTTTTAAAAGGAAATTACCGTATGTTGTCTTTATGATGCAACAACTGCAATGAAAGTGAAATATTTTAGAACGATCTGTAATTACAGTGATAGTTTAAAATGAGAAATTTATGTTCAAAATATTATTAATTGAATTGCGTAAAAGAAGAAGACATCGTGACGCTCAATGTTCATATTTCACGTCTCCAAATAAGTTCAGACAGAAATTTTTTAAAAGGAAATTACCGTATGCTGTCTTTATGATGCAACAGCTGCAATGGAAGTGAAATAGTTTAGAACGGTTTGTAATTGCAGTGGCAGTTTAAAATGAGAAATTTAGATTCAAAATATTATTAATTGAATTGCGTAAAAGAAGAAGACACCGTGACGCTCAATGTTCACGTGACGCTCAATATTCATATTTCAGGTCTCCAAATAAGTTCAGACAGAAATTATTTAAAAGGAATGTTCCGTATGCTGTCTTTCTGATGCAACAACTGCAATGAAAGTGAAATATTTTAGAACGGTTGGTAATTGCAGTGACAGTTTTAAAATGAGAAATTTAGGTTCAAAATATTATTAATTGAATTGCGTAAAAAAGAAAACACCAAGGAAATATAAAGTGTATCAGCAAGAAAAATTTGAACTTTGTTGAAATAAAGTAGGAACAATACAATTTTTAAGGGCGAGTTTTATTTGCATTGAACATTGTTTACAGAATATTTATTTATTCGTTGAAATGACCCGTATATAAGAAAGACATCTGAAACTTCTAAAGACTATCCATACATTTCTCCTGGAAAATAAAATAAAAATACATTTTAAAGAAGAAAAATATATAAATTTGTACATGAGAATATACTGTTAAAATTTCCGTGAGTAACTAACTGTAGGGGCATTTAATATGAAGCAGACAAATTTCAAAGATAGCTCCTGATCGATCAATTTCAAATTTAATGAAAATTTTATGCAAGTACTTAGATGTCTTAAAAGTTCTACCTTCAGATGTAATTCGGTGACGACATCAGGAGTGTGTCAAGAAGACATTGGTCAGTTGGGAAAAATTGTCACGGTTGTCATAATTTTGCTCCCGATTCAAAATCTCTAATATGCCAAAAAATGTTATTCTTGTTCACCATTTACGAACTTTGGTGCTTTATTGCCTGTAATAAACTTTGGAATAAAGTTATTTGTGCTGTTAGATACCATAATGTCATCGTTCCTGGCTAATTGTTGCCATGATGTATCTCATGTCAATCTGTCTACTAAGTTTGATTAGTCTAATTATAATAAAGTCCATGTCGCACTCTTTTAAATTTGACTCTCTTCCATAAATCGAGCTCATCAAATTTTACACTTGTTTAGAAATCTGTATTTGCAAGTCCATACATTCAATTTCATCCTTGATAGCACCAATCATGCTATAACGCTAAAATAATATTCACTGGATTTGAGGTCAATGTTAAGTTGTAATGTGGGGAAATGAACGCGCAGGCAACTTTTAATAAAAATAACAAGTTTATTTTAATTTTTTGACTCTTCTTTCCCTGGCGAAGACACTGCTTGAAAAGTCGAGAACAGAATCTATCAATCCTTGCAAAGTAACCCAGACCTTTAAATTAGAACAATGGCTTGCTCTTATTCGTAAAATATGATATCACTATGGCATGTAGCAATATGAGGTACTCTATCAGAAAGTGGATTCTATACATTACCTTCTTACTGCATTCAAGACCCAGTTTACAAGGGCAGTGGGTAGTATAGATGTCATTCACAATATCAGTTGGTTCAGCAGTGCATTTAGCTCCTGTAGAAAATACAATATTTTAGACCAATGAAAAATTAACCCATCCGCAGTTGTTCGCTGAAAAGAAAGTTTAGAAAACATATCGGGTCATCGAAAAAAATGTTGACAGGAGAGAGTTGACAAACGATTTTGAATGCAATAAATACAATGGAAACTCGTCAACTTTAATAAGCTTTTAAAATTAAAGACAACCAAAATAGGTTTAACAAGAAAGATTAATCGGGCTTAAAGCATTGATTATGAAACACTATCCAAATTCAATGCAATTTTATTTATACATCTCTAAAATACAATACATTCCTCGGTAATATTTTAAAACTTATCACAATACTACATTAATTTATTATATTTGAAAACTTAAACTTTCATCGAAAAGAATGAACTTCATTCAAATGACGGCATTGAAATATAAATTGCCTGGTTTAAACATCTCTAAAATGTGATATATTACTCGGTAACAATTTTAGAATTATCATAATACCACGATAATTTATTATATTTAAAAACTTCATCGAAAACAACTGAAATTCATTCAAATGACGTCATAGAAAAAATAACACGCCTGGTTCTGCCTATAAAAGCAGCATTTCATTCATAAATAATTTCCCATTCATTTCATTCATCACAATACTATAATAATTTATTTTATTTAAAAATTAAGACCATGGAGCTACAAGTAAATAAACTCTATGCTTAAAACTTCATCGAAAAAAATCGTTCTTCTCTCTGTAAAATCAATGAATATTTCATTCATATCAGCTATGCAGACTCCATGAGCTACATAATTTTGTGTTAAAGAAATGCAGCAATTCTAATACAACTCATTCTACATATTTTGCTGTTTACATTTTACATAAGTGAAAAATAGGCTTCGTTGTAGGAATAATCAAATTTGGACGAGCATTTAAACTCAAATATATTGTAATTACGTTGTTTCAGTATGTAGATACACAGAATTTAAGCAAACATAAAGTGGTTTTAGGACGGATACAACACTCAATATGAATTAAAAAGAACTTTAAAAATCACGATTTTGAGACAAGGTGGATGCCATATTTCATTTTAAAGTGGGTCACGTGATATTTTCATATCATGGTCACTTGATCGCTTCATATAAGAGGTGTATTTATTATTTTAATTTTTATATAAAAAACTACTGAATATATTTCGCTGAATTTTTTTTTATATATTTTATGGAACAATTTGAATATTACCTAAAATTTTCAAAGCAATTTGTAAATTTTAAATCCGCTTAAAAAATGTTTTAAAATTAGGTCCCATAGTGTTCAATGTATTTCATTTTTTCAACTCGGGTTCAATCCAAAACTAATTGGGTGATATTATTCATTTATATTCCCATAAGTCCTACAGACGGTCTGAACAACATACTAAAATTTCATTTTGATTAAGTCATTTTTACGGCAGTTATAGTGCTAACGGACAGACAGACAGAACGAACAAATTCATAAACACTTTTCAACTTTGTTGTAAAATGTTAAAAACGCGCTTTCATTGTACTTTATATTTATTTTTGTTATATGCACCACAGTGAGTACAGGCACTTGTGGGCATGTTTGAAAAGTTAACCGATTGTTCATTCCGGTTACAAGCAGATATATCACGGTTGTTTTTCAGTTACCTTGTTGCTGAGAAAAAGAACAAGAAAGATCAATCATGCATAAGCATTGATTATGAAACACTTTCCAACGAAAATGCAATTTCATTTAAAAATCTCTAAAATGTGATATATTCAGTGGTGATAGCTTTTACATTATCACAGTACTACAGTAATTTATAATACTTAAATATTTAAAGCTGTATCGAAATATAAATCATCTGATTCAGTATGCAAAATCAATGAATATTTGATTCACATAATTTTCATTCCAGACTACAGAGCAAAATAATTTTGTGTGAAAAATATTCAGGAATTCTCATGTAACTCACCTTACAATCGCTTGAGATATTTGCATTCTGCATAAGTTAAAATTAGGCTTCGTTGAAGTAATAATAAAAGTTTAGGGATCATTTAAAATCACAACTATTGTAATTGCGTAGGCACAGAAGTAAGGTACACAGATAATATATGTGTGTGCGTATGTATGTATTCAAAGCATTGGAATCGTGCCGAAGATCGGAACTCTAATTTTCGAAGAATCTGCACGTTTTGGGACTTCCAGAACACAAAAAACTATTTTTAGGAAGACGTCTGTGTGTGTAAGGGTGTATGTGTGTGTCTGTGAGGATATTGCATCCACTCTAACTGAAAAACTAATGGACCGAATTTAATAAAATTTGGTAGGTAAGTTTTCATTTGATTGTAGTACGATTCGTAATAAAAGAATCTGCTTTGTTTGCGAAATGGCCGGCAGAAATTGCCTTTATCCACTCTAGCTAAAAACTAATGGACCAAATTTAACACAATTTGGTGTATAATGATTCAATAAACTACAAGTGATTTATATACCAAATTTAACAAAATTTGTTATATAAATCACTTGTAGGTTATTCTACTACCATTCGGGAAAAAGGAACGGGCTGTTTTTGCGAAATGGCCCACAAAAATCGTTAAATATAAAAATAAAAGACTGCGTGTGCTTAATTATATCAATTAAATTCCTTTTTTATACGTGATTTTTTACAACAAAAAGAATAAGACTAACCCCATTACTCTAAGAGTAGCCGTTCTTGAGATATTTTAGTTTTTTTTGCGTTTTCGCTACGCCACTTTTGACAATAAACCCATCTATCAAATGAGAACCAAATTTAAGTTTAACGTGCAAATTCAAAGTCATTCAAAATACTTATGGATGTTATTTTGTGCAGATAAACTCAAATTATTATTGAAGAAATAAAGAGAAAATGAATATGAGTCTGCACAGAAAGACATGTGCTGTCCACATCAGAATTTTTAACAATATTACAACAATGATTTATAGAAGTGAACGGGGATTATTTACAGGCCATTTCGAAAAAAATGTAGGATCTATATTTAAAGATCCACCAAATTGTTGTTGAATAAAATGTTCTACAAATTTAAGCTGGGTACCAAATTTTATTTCTCTAGGAAGTAGTAAAGTGCATTAAAAACGCCATCAAATAAGTATATCATGAAAAGTTATATAAAATTAAAAAAAAAACTTGAAAAATTGTTATCTAACAAATTTATTTTAAAATGTGAAGCCTCTCTCATATACAAAATAATTAAACTCTTGGAAAGATATTTGTTATATAATATATCTATTTTTTCTTTCTGGAGGATATCGCAAAAATCAGAATTTAATTGAAATTGTTTTTCTCCCTATATTAAATTTCTTTTAATTAAAAAACTACCTAACATATTTTACTAAAATTTTTTTATATATTTTATGAGATAATGTGAATATTTCCTAAAAATTTCGAAGCAATTTGTGAATTTTAAATGTGCTCAAAAAATGTTTGAAAAATTAGGTCTCATAGGGTTCAATGTATTTCATTTTTTCAACCAGGGTTCAATAAAAAACTAATTGGGTGATATGATTTATTTATATTCCCATAGGTCCCACAGACCGTCTGAAAAGCATACTAAAATTTAATTTTGATAAAGTCATTTTTACGGCAGTTATCGTGCTAACGGACAGACAGACAGACAGAATGAACAAAGTCATAAACACTTTTCAACTATGTTGTAAAGTGTTAAAAAGTCATCTAACAAAAATTCCGCCACTAATGATGGGTGTGGTGATAACTGAAAGCGCTTTGCCTTTGTAAATTTATGTACGTCAAGGAAAATAATTTTATAAAATGACTTTTTAACACTTTAAAACAAAGTTGAAAAGTGTTTATGACTTTGTGCATTCTGTCTGCCTGTCTGTCTGTCTGTCTGTTTGTCTGTTTGTCTGTCTGACCCGTTTGTCGGACTGAACCCGGGTTGAAAAAATGAAATACACGGAACCTTATGGGACCTAATTTTTTAAACATTTTTGAAGAGAATTTAAAATTCACACATTGTTTCGAAAATTTTAGGTAATATTCAAATTATATTAAAATTAATATATGAAAAAAATTTCAGCAAAATATATTCAGTAGTTTTTGAAATAAAAATTAAAATAATAATTACACCTCTTATATGAAGCGATCACGTGACCCACTTCAAAATAAAATATGGCGTCCATCCTGTCTCAAAATCGTGATTTTTAAAGTTCTTTTTAATTCATATTGAGTGTTGTATCCGTCCTAAAACCGCTTTATTTTTGCTTAAATTCTGTGCATCTACATCCTGAAACAACGCAATTACACTATATTTGAGTTTAAATGAACATCCAAATTTGTTTATGCCTACAACGAAGCCTATTTTTCACTTATGTAAAATGTAAACAGCAAAATATGTAGAATGAGTTGTATAAGAATTGCTGTATTTCTTTAAATTGCAAAATTATTTAGCTCATGGAGTCTGCATAGCTGATATTAATGAAATATTCATTGATTTTACAGATAGAAAGACGATTTTTTTCGATGAAGTTTTAAGCATAGAGTTTAATTACTTGTAACTCCATGGTCTTCAGTTTTTAAATAAAATAAATTGTTATAGTATTGCAATGAATGAAATGAATGGGAAAATGCTTATGAATGAAATGCTGCTTTTATAGAGAGAGTCAGGCGTCTTATATTTCGATGGCGTCATTTGAATAAATTTCAGTTGTTTTTGATGAAGTTTTCAAATATAATAAATTATTGTAGTATTATAATAATGTTAAAAACATTACCGAAGAGCCAGGCGATTTATATTTAATTGACGTCATTTGAATGCAATTCATATTTCTCGATGAACTTTTAAGTTTTCAAATATGATAAATTAATGTAGTAGTGTGATAATTTTTAAAATATTACCGAGGAATGTATCGCATTTTAGAGATGTTTAAATGAAACTGCATTGTATCATTGAGTTCCTAATATAAATTACTTATGAAATTAATTTTTTTTCAGAATTATTGTATGTCCAGAATTAATTATTAACGCTGTTTTCAAAAGTTTCTTCAAAGATCGATGAGCCGGAACACTTGATTGCATTTAGAAACAATAAGGTTCCAGTATTTACTAATACTAATAATCTTATAAAAATATTTATAAACGCTTCGTTCTCCAACTTACACATGCACTAACATATATAACAAAAGCACATAGTATACATTATATAAACATTATCTTAAAAATGTTCAATTCGAGTTTGGGAATGCTTTAAACAGAGATGCTGAAAACGTGTTCTTCAGTGGAAAACTAGAGTCCGAATTTTCAAACGCGTCACTAGTCATTGAGAATTATAATATATACATGAAGGGAAATTAAAAAGTCTAAAAAATACATTTTTTTCCTTAATATACGTAGTAATATTCTTTAGCTATGTAAATAAAATTGTAAATCTGTCTGTCTGTCTGTCCTATCATCACGAGAGAACGGGTGAACCGAATTTGATGAAATTTTATGGGTAGAATTAAAATAGCTTCACTTAAAATTTAGTCAATGTTTCAAGTTTTTACGACTAGCGGTTCCCGAGGTATTAGTGAAAAACTGAACTCGCGTTTGTATCATCATCACGGGAAAATGGCTAAATCGAATTTAATGAAATTTTGTGGGTAGCCTTGAAATAGCCTCCCATAAATTTTACTCAAGGTTTCGGATTTCTAGATCTAGGGGTTCTCGAGATATTAATGAAAAACGAAACTTTTCCCTAGGAGTTCTACTGACTAATTCCCTGACTAACTCCCTGGTTTATTGCCATTGCATTTTTGACTGGATAATATCATTTACGGTCTTCAAGATTAAAATTATTATTATTAATATTTTCGGGGATTACTGATTCAGAGATTATCGATATTTTCAAGTTATTATACCATTGTTTTATTGCGGCAAAAATTGTTGAAATTCATATATTGTATGCTGTAAGAGTAATCTTATACAAATTCGCGTGTATATCTTCCAATCTATGAGAATATAAGTAGTTCAGGTATATTGGCATATATTTTGACATATATTGACATATATTGGCCTTCTGGTATGAAGATTACGGGGATTATTGATATTTTCAATTTATTACGTCATCTGTTTTATTTTGACAAAGATTTTTGAGGCTCATATTGCAATACGGGTAATATTCTACTAACACACGGACATAGCTTCTAATCTACGACATTATTAGTACGGGTATATCTTCCCATATAATTTTAGCACTTTCATTTTGGCATTTATTGGAATCAATTACAGCCTTCAGGTTCAAAGATTACGGGTTTAATGACATTTTAAATGTAATCTACTATTTAATGATATTTATACATGTAATCTACCAATACAGGTTATATTTTTTAATATTCGCGTATATAAGTTTTACGGGTCCCATACAATTTGAACACGTGTATTTTGTATATATTGATTCAATTCCATATTTTTGTTCATGTGCTTACAAATGGGCGCGAGCATATTTTATTCTTCAGATCTGCCGGTGAAGTTAACTTTATAAAGCGAGAACATAAATTCTTAAATATTTTAACAGAGTATTTTGATTAAATATGTCATTTAGTATACTATAGGAATTTGCACATGATTGTGAATTTTAAGTTTCTTCATTATGTTGAAATTACTGGGATACTTTATATCCGATGATTACAATCTAAATAATTAAAATTAAAAATCTGTCAGTCTGTAGGTTTGTCTCATCATCAAGTGAGAACGGCTGAACCGAATTTAATGAAATTTTGTGGGTAGCCTAGAAATAGCCCCACTTAAAATTTAGTCCCTGTTTTGAGTTTCTAAGACTAGGGGTTGTCGGGATATTAATGAACAAGAAAGATCAGTCATGCATAAAGCATAGATTATGAAACACTTTCCAACTTCAATACAATTTCATTTTCACATCTCTAAAATGCGATACATTCCTTGGTAATATTATAAAAATTATCACAATATACAACATTAATTTATTATATTTAACAACAATGAAGTTGAAAACAACGAAACAATATTTTAACAACAATTTAAACAATATTTGAAAACAACGAAATAATCAACTTCGTTCAAATGACGTCAATTAAATATAAATCGCCTGGCTCTTCGGTAATGTTTTTAACACTATCATAATACTACAATAATTTATTATATGTGAAAACTTCATCAAAAACAACTTAAATGTATTCAAATGACGCCATCGAAATCGCTCTCTCTAGAAAAGCAGCATTTCATTCATAACATTTTCCCATTCATTTCATTCATCACATTACTATAATAATTTATTTTATTTAAAAAAATTATTTTATTTAAAATACCATAGAGGTACAAGTAATTAAACTCTATGCTTGAAAACTTCATAAAAAAATCGTCCTTCACTCTGTAAAATCAATGGATATTTCATTCATATCAGCTATGCAGACTCCATAAGCTAAATAATTTTGCGTTAAAGAAATACAACAATTCTTATACAACTCATTCTACATATTTTGCTGTTTATATTTTACATAAGTGAAAAATATGCTTCGTTGTAGAAATAATCACATTTGGATGATCATTTAAACTGAAATATATTGTAATTGAGTTGTTTCTGTATGTAGAGACACATTATTTAAGCAAAAATAAAGCGGTTTTAGGAGGGATATAACACTCAATATGCTTTAAAAAGAACTTTAATAATCACGATTTTGAGGTAAGATGGAGATCATATTTCATTTTGAAGTGGGTCACGTGATCGCTTCATATAAAAGGTGTAATTATTTTTTTAATTTTTATTTAAAAAACTACTGAATATATGTTGTTAATTTTTTTTTATATATGTTTTGGGATAATTTGAATATTACCTAACATTTTCGAAGCAATTTGTGAATTTTAAATCCGCTTAAAAAATGTTTGAAAAATTAGGTTCCATAGGGTTCAACGTATTACATTTTTTCAACCCGGGTTCAATCCAAAACTAATTGGGTGATATTATTGATTTATATTGCCATAGGTCTCACAGACCGTTTAAACAACATACTAAATTTTCATTTTGATTAAGTCATTTTTACGGCAGTTATCGTGCTAACGGACAGACAGACAGACAGACAGAATGAACAAAGTCATAAACACTTTTGACTTTGTTGTACATTGTTAAACACGAAATTTTTATAGCAATGCGAAATGTTCTTCATAGTAAGCGAAAAATTTTGAAAATCGCAGGTTTAACACGTGAAAGGGAATTAAAACTCTATCTCTGAGTTTAGTTTGAGTTTATTGCGCTTAATAGTCACTTTGGAAATCGTAGGTTTGAAACATGAATTTGAATGGAAACTCTCACCAAGGTTTATTTTTAGAGGCTCTTACTCAACAATGAAATGATTTTTTAATTATCAGCATTTTATTCTAAGAAGATTTTGTCTTATATCATACTTCTCAGCAACACAATTAATCAAATGAGTTTGTTAAATGCATTATTACTTTTTCGATTTAAAAAATAAATTAATGGATATAAAATGTATGTTCTTAAATGAACGTTAATTTTTTTAAATTATATTAATTACAGACTGCGTGCATCACTTTCATTTATTTTGGCAAAGAGTGTTCAAACTTATATATTGTGTTTAGCCAATAAACTCATATTGTGTTTAGCTAATAAACTCATTTAACCGATTGTTGAAACAAAATAAAAGTAGAACGGGTTTATCATCTAATACAATTTTTGTATTTTCATTTAGTATATACAAACGAGATTAGGATATTTTATTCCTCAGATCGGCAAATTCAGATTTACAAAATTGGCTGGATATCGCTAACTTAGCAACTTTTCTTAACATTGCAAAATTGACGGAAATGTCACCAAATTGATAAAAATGACACTAAATGAATGAAATTAATTTTGTTTTGTTAGTTGAGAGTACTTAAATGATGATTCGGTAGCATTTATCTGTCAGTCCAATCGGCCTACTTACTAACACATTTAGCGAATTTTTAAAATGCCGCCAAATTGATAAAAATGTTTGTAAATTTATAAAAATATATTAAAATTGATAAAATTGCGCTAAATAAATGAAATGAATTGCGTTTCGTTATGGAATAGTATTCTGATGATGTTTCGTCAATTTTTCGCCAAGTGGGACTATCAAGTCTACAGTCCTACTTGGCGATAAATTAGGCAATTTTTTTAAAATGTCGCTAAATTGACGAAAATATCACCAAATTAATTACGCAATAATAAACACAGAATACGTTGCCAAATTGACAGAAATGTCGCCAAATTGATAAAAACGACGCAAATCAATGAAATTAAATTTGTTTTTTTAGAAGAGAGTACTGAAACGATGTTTAGGTAGCATTTGTCGGCCAGGCCATCCATCCTACTTAGTAACACATTTGGCGAATTTTTAAACTGTCACAAAATTGATAAAAATGTTTGTAAATCCATAAAAATATCACGAAATTGATAAACTTGTATAATAAATGAAATTAATTGTGTTTTGCTAGGGGATAGTATTATTATGATGTTTCGTCAATTTGTTGCAAAATGGGACTGTCAGTTCTACAGTCCCACTTGCTGAAAAATTTGGCGATTTTTTAAAATGTCGCTAAATTGACGAAAATGTCGCCAAAGGTTCCATTGAGACAGCATTATTTAGACGATATTTTTTTCCACCAATTTATTTGAAGCAAATGATGTCATGTCGCTTAGCAACGGATTTAAATCCAATGTCTTTATCCGGCAGACGATTTTTAATAAATCTTTTCTGATTTGAATAGTGAAGATATGTATATAAAATAAATTTCATTGCCATTTCATTTTTGACTAGATAATATCAATTACGGTCTTCAGGTTTAAACATTATTATTATTGATATTTTACGAGATTATTGATTCAGAGATTACCAATATTTTTAAGTTATTACGCCATTGTTTTATTGCGGCAAAAATTGCTGACACTCGCATATTGTACTTTGTACGATTAATCTTCTAGGAATGCACGGATATATCTTCTAACCTACGAGAATATAATTAGTATAGGTACATTGGCATATATTTTGATATATATTGGCATATCTATTGGAATCAAGTACGGCCTTCTGGTATGGAGATTACGGGGATTATTGATATTTTTTATTTATTAATCAATCTGTTTTATTTTGGCAAAGATTTTTAAGACTCATATTATAATACGGGTAAATTTTTACTAACACTGGGACATATCTTCTAATCTACGACATTATAAGTACTACGGTTATATCTAACCATATAATTTTAGCACTTTCATTTCGGCACTTTATTGGAAGCAATTACGGCCTTCTGGTTTAAAGATTACGGATTTATTGATATTTTCAATTTATACATGTAATCGAATACAGGTTATATCATCTAACATTCCTGTATATAAGTAGTACTTGTCCCATAAAATTTTAACGCTCTTATTTTGCATATATTGATTCAATTCCATATGTTTTGTAAATTTGCCTAAAAAGAGGCCAGGATGTTTTATTCTTCAGATCTGCCCGTGAAGATAATTTTGAATAGCGAGAACAGACATTCCTTAACTTCTTTTTAGGAGCATTATGTTAAATATTTTAGCAGAATATTTTGATTAAAACTTTCATTTAGTATACTATAGGAATTTGCACATGATTGTGAATTTTAAGTTTCTTTATATTACATACTCCGTACGAAGAACTGGTATGCTGCTAGTCTATATAAATAAAATTGGAAATCTGTCTGTCTGTCTGTCTGTTTGTCCCATCATCACGGGAGAACGGCTGAACCGAATTTGATGAAATTTAGTCGGTAGCCTAGAAATAGCCCCACTTAAAATTTAGTCCGTGCTTTGAGTTTCTACGACCAGTAGTTCTCGAGATATTAGTAAAAAACTATATTTTCGTTTGTCTCATCATCACGGAAAAACGGCTGAACCGAATTTAATGAAATTTTGTGGATAGCCTTGCAATAGCCCGCCATAAATTCAGTTTCTAGTTTCTAAGACCAGGGGTTGTCGAGATATTAATGAAAAACGGAACTTTTTCCTAGGAGTTCTACTCTCCAACTCCGTGGTTTATCCAAACGGAAAGGATGAAAATCGTTTGTTTGAAACGTCGAAATGAAATAAAACCTTATTTCCGAGTTTGGTGCAGGATTTTTGCATTAATCAGTCACTATCGGAAAACATGAATTGTTTAAAACATGAATTTAAATGAAAAAATCTACCTCAATGGTTTTACTTTCACAAGCTTTTACTCAACGATGAAAAGTATAAAGAAATCAAAATGGCTATTATTTTTGCATTTTATGAGGAAGATTCTATCTTATATCATGTTGCTCGGTAACGCAATGAAATTAAATGTGTTGTTAATATTTATTATTATTTTTTCTATTTGAATAATAAATAAATGGATGTAAATATATATTTTTTAAATGAACGGTTTAATTGTTCTTTAAATTATATAAATTGCGGACTGTGTACATCACTTTCATTTATTTTAGCAAAGAGAATTCAAGGTCATATATTGTGTTTAGCTAATAAACTCATATATTGTATTTACCCAATAAATTCATTTAGCCGATTGTTGAAGTAGAAAAAGAGTAGAACGGGTGTATCTTATAATACAATTTTAGTGTTTTCATTCAGTATATACAAACGGAATCGGGATATTTTATCGTTCAAACCTGCAAATTCAGAGCTACGAATTTAGCGGGATATCTCTAAATAACTTGGTAACTTTTCTTAAACTTTACCAAATTAGCGGAAATGTCTCCAAATTTATAAAAATGACGCAAATCAATGATTTGTTTTTTTAGAATAAAGTACTGAAATGATGTTTCGGTAACATTTGTCGGTCAGTCCATCCATCCTACTTAGTAACACATTTAACGAATTTTTTTAATATCACCAAATTGATAAAAATATTTGTCAATTCATAAAAATATCATGGAATTGATAAAATCGCGATTAATAAATGAAATTAATTGTGTTTTGTTATGGGATAGTATTGTGATGATGTTTTGTCAATTTGTCTCAAAATGGGACTATCAGTTCTACAGTCCCACTTGTCTATAAATTTGGCGATTATTTATGTTATCGCTAAATTGACTAAAATGTCACTACACCTTTCATGGAGATCGCTTTCTTCAGACGATATGATTTCCATCAATTTATTTGAAGCAAATGATATTATGTCGCTTAGCAACGGATCCAATGTGTTATGAGGCATACGATTTTATATTAAATCTTTTCCGATTTGAATAATAAATATATGTATATAAAATAAATTTCATTGACATTGCATTTTTGACTGGATAATATCAATTACGGTCTTCAGGTTTAAACATTATTATTATTGATATTTCCGGGGATTATTGATTCAGGGATTATTGATATTTTCAAGTTATTATGCCATTGTTTTATTATGACGAAAATTTTTGAAACTCATATATAGTACGTTGTACGAGTAATCTTCTACAAATGCAAGGGTATATCTTCTAATCTACGAGAATATAAGTAGTACAGGTATATTGGCATATATTTTGATATATATAATGGCATTTATTAGAATCAATTACGACCTTCTGTTATAAGGATTACGGCGATTAGTGATATTTTCAATTTATTACGTCATCTCTTTTATTTTGGCAAATATTTTTGAGACTCATATTGTAATACAGGTAATCTTCTACTAACACACTGGCATATTTTCTAATCTGCGACAATATAAGTAGTACAGGGTTGCATATATTGATTCAATTCCTTTTTTTTTATTGTAAATTTGTTTCCAAAAGGGGCCGGGATGTTTTATTCTTCAGATATGCCCTTGAAGATAATTTTGCATAGTGAGAGCAGCTATTCTTAAACTTCTCTTTATGAGCAATAAATTTAATATTTTAATACAAATTGCACATCATTGGAAATTAAAAGTTTGTTTATATTATATACTTCGTACGAAGAACGGGTATGCTGCTAGTCTATCTTATATACTAATTGCCAAGTGTCCGTCTGTCTGTCTGTCACGCTTTTTTCAGGCACTTCCCGAATAGATAGAGACTTGCAATTTGGTACACGGCTCGGTCGTTCGATGAAACCCTCTGGAAACATTTTTCGAAAACGCTCTATAGAGGGTGTGCCCCACACCAAAACGTTCGAAAAGTAGAATGATGGGAAAGCATACTTTGCAATGAGATAGAGACTTCAAATTTGGTGTATGGGTAAATCATTCGAAAGGAAGAAAGTGTACTATTCCAGATTTCCAATATTTTCAACCTTCGGGGGTGCCGCACATCAAAACGTTCGAAAAGTTAAATGATAGGAAAGCATGCTTTGCGATGAGATAAGGACTTCAAATTTGGTGTATGGGTAAACCGTTTGAAAGGAAGAAAGTGTGCAATTTCGCATTTCCAATATTTTCTACTTAAGGGGGTGCCGCACACCAAAACTTTCGAAAAGTGAAATGATGGGAAAGCATACTTTGCAATGCGATAGAGACTTCAAATTTGGTGTATTGGTAAATCATTCGAAAGGAAGAAAGTGTGCAATTTCAGATTTCCAATATTTTTAACCTTAGGGGGTGCCGCACACCAAAACGTTCGAAAAATTAAATGATAAGAAAGCATACTTTGCCATGAGATAAAGACTTCAAATTTGGTGTATGGGTAAACCGTTTGAAAATAAGAAAGTGCGCTATTTCACATTTCCAATATTTTCTACTTCAGGGGGTGCCGCACACCAAAACGTTCGAAAAGTGAAATTATGGGAAAGCATGCTTTGCGATGAGATAGAGACTTCAAATTTGGTGTATGGGTAAATCATTCGGAAAGAATAAAGTGTGTAATTTCAGATTTCCAATATTTTATACCTTAGGGGGTGCTACACACCAAAACGTTCGAAAAGTTAAATGATAGGAAAGCATGCTTTGCGATGAGATAAAGACTTCAAATTTGGTGTATGGGTAAACCGTTCGAAAGGAAGAAAGTGTGCAATTTCGCATTTCCAATATTTTTTACTTAAGGGGGTGCCGCACACCAAAACTTTCGAAAAGTGAAATGATGGGAAAGCATACTTTGAAATGAGATAGACTTCAAATTTGGTGTATTAGTAAATCATTCGAAAGGAAGAAAGTGTGCAATTTCAGATTTCCAGTATTTTATACCTTAGGGGTTGCCGCAGACCAAAACGTTCGAAAAGTTAAATGATAGGAAACCATGTTTTGCGATGAGATAAAGACTTCAAATTTGTTGTATGGGTAAATCGTTCGAAAGGAAGAAAGTGTGCAATTTCACATTTCCAATATTTTCTACTTAAGGAGGTGCCGCACTCCAAAACGTTCGAAAAGTGAAATGATGGGAAAGCTTGCTTTGCGATGAGATAGAGACTTCAAATTTAGTGTATGGGTAAATCGTTTGAAAGGAAGAAAGTGTGCAATATCAGATAACCAATATTTTCTCTACTTAAGGGAGTGCTGCACACCAAAATGTTCGATGTACCGAATAAATGAGAACGTTCAAAAATGTTCATTTATGGGGATGTTCCAAAGAAAAACGTTCGAAGTGGGAGATGATAAAATAGTATGCTTCGGGATGAGATAAAAATTTTAATTTGGTGTACTGGTAAATAATTCGAAAGGACGACGTGCGCAACTTAAATTTTCCAATATTTTCTTCTTTAGGGGCTTCTGCATGCTAAAATATTCGATTTGCCGAATAAATGTGAAACACGAATTATTCAAATATTTACATTATCCAGGGGTTGCTTATTGCGAGACCGTTGATTTTCAACGGGTATTCGGCTAGTATATATAAAATTGAAAATCTGTCTGTCTGTCTGTCTGTCTGTTTGTCCCATCATCACGAGAGAACGACTGAACCGAATTTGATGAAATTTTGTGGGTAGCCTAGAAATAGCCCTATTTAAAATTTAGCCCATGTTTGGAGTTTCCACAAGCAGTGGTTCTCGAGATATTAGTGAAAAACGAATATTTCGTTTGTCTCATCATCACGAGAGAACGGCTGAATCGAATTGAATAAAATTTTGTAGGTAGCCTTAAAATAGCCCCCCATAAATTTTGCCCAAGTTTCGAGTTTCTAATACCAGGGGTTGTCGAGATATTAATGAAAAACGAAACTTTATCCTAGGAGATCTACTGGCTATCTCCGTGGTTTAACCAAACGGAAAGGATGAAAATCGTTTGTTTAAAACGTCAACGTGAATTAAAACTTCATTTCTGAGCTTAGTGCAGGATTTTTGCATTAATTAGTCACTACCTGAAAGCATGAATTGTTTGAAACATGAATTTAAATGAAAAATCTAACTCCATGGTCAAGCATTTACTAAACAATGGAAAGTATAAAGAAATCAAAATGGTTATTATTTTTGCATTTTATAGGGAAGAGATCAAAATGGTTATTTAATTTCGCAGTTTATGAGTAAGATTCTTTATTATATTATGTTGCTCAGCAACGCAATTAAATTAAATGTGTTTCTTAATATTTGTTATTATTTTTTCTATTTGAATAATAAATAAATAGATGTAAAAATATATTTTGTTAATGAACGGTTTGATTTTTCTTTTAATTATATTAATTACGGACTACATACATCACTTTCATTTATTTTGACAAAGAGTTTTTAAGCTTTTATATTGTGTTTAGCTAATAAACTCATATTGTGTTTACCAATAAATTCATTTATCCGATTGTTGAAACAGAAAAAGTGTAGAAAGGGTATATCTTATAATACAATTTTAGTGTTTGCATTTAGTATATACAAACGGGATCAGGATATTTTATCTTCAGATCTGCAATTTCAGAGCTACGAATTTGACGGAATATCGCTAACTTGACAACTTTTCTTAAACTTTGCCAAATTGACGGAAATGTCGCCAAATTGCTAAAATAGACGCAAATCAATGAAATTAAATTCGTTTTTTTAGAAGACAGTACTGAAATGATATTTCGGTAGCATTTGTGGGTCAGTCTATCCATCCTACAGAGTAACACAGTTATCGAATTTTTAAAATATCAACAAATTGATAAAAATGTTTGTAAATCTATAAAAATGTCATGAAATTGATAAAATTGCGCTTAATAAATGAAATTAATTGTGTTTTGTTAGGGGATAATATTATGATGGTGTTTCGTCAATTTGTCGCAAAATGGGACTATCAGTTTTACAGTCCCACTTGGCGAGAAATTTGGCGATTTTTTATGTTATCGCTAAATTGAAGAAAATATCGCCAAACCCTTCATGGAGATAGCATTATTCAGACGATATGATTTCCATCAATTTATTTGAAGCACCTGATATCATATCGTTTAGCAATGGATGTAAATCCAATGTGTTATGTGGCATACAATTTTAATTAAATCTTTTCCGATTTGAATAATAAAGATAAGTATATAAAATAAATTTCATTGGCATTGCATTTTTGACTGGATAATATCGATTACGGTCTTCAGGTTACACATTATTATTATTGATATTTTCGGGGATTATTGATTCAGGGATTATTGATATTTTCAAATTATTATACCATTGTTTTAGTATGACAAAAATTGTTGAAACTCACATATTGTACGTTGTGCGAGTAATCTTCTATAAATGCACGTGTTATCTTCTAATCTACGAGAATATAAGTAGTACAAGTATATAGGTATATATTTTGATATATATTGGCATATATTGGAATCAATTACGACCTTCTGGAATAAAGATTGCGGGGATAATTGAAATTTTCAATTCATAATGTTATCTGTTTTATTTCGGCAAAGATTTTTTAGACTCATATTGTAATAAGGGTAATCTTCTACTAACATACAGGCATATTTTCTAATCTGCGAAAATATAAGTAGTATGGGGATATATATATATATAAATATATATATATATATATATATATATATATATATATATATATATATATATATACCCTTATAATTTTAGTGCTTTCATTCTGGCATATATTGGAATCAATTACGGGTTTATTGATATTTTCAATTTATACACGTAATCTACTGATACAGGTTATATCTTCTAATATTCGAGTATATAAATACTATGGGTCCCATACAATTTTAGCACCGTTATTTTGAGTATATTGATTCAATTTCATAGTATATTTGCTTTCGAAAGGGGCCAGGATGTTTTATTCTTCAGATCTGCCCGTGACGATAATTTTGAATGATGAGAACAGATATTCATAAACTTCTCTTTAGGAGCAATAAATTTAATATTTTAACATAATTTGCATATGATTCTGAATTATAAGTGTCTTTATATTATATACTCCGTACGACGAACGGGTATACTGCTAGTCTATATATATAAAATTGAAAATCTGTCTGTCTGTCTGTCTGTTTGTCCCATCATCACGAGAGAACGACTGAACCGAATTTGATGAAATTTTGTAGGTAGCCTGGAAATAGCCCCACTTAAAATTTAATCTATGTTTGGAGTTTCTACGACCAGTGGTTCTCGAGATATTAGTAAAAAACGAAACTTTCTTCTGTCTCATCATCACGAGAGAACGGCTAAACCGAATTTAATGAAATTTTGTGGGAAGCCTTAAAATAGCCTCCTATAAATTTTGTCCAAGTTTCGAATTTCTAAGACCAGGGGTTGTCGAGATAGTAGTGAAAAACCGAACTTTTTTCTGGGAGTTCTACTCTCTAACTCCGTGGTTTATCCAAACGGAAAGGATGAAAATCGTTTGTTTAACACGTCAAAGAGAAATAAAACTTTATTTCTGAGTTTGGTGAAGATATTTTGCGCTAATTAGTCACTATCTGAAAGCATCAATTGTTTGAAACATGAATTTAAATGGAAAATCTACCTCCATGGCTTATATTTTTCACAAGCTTTTACTCACCGATGAAAAGTATAAAGAAATCAAAATGGTTATTTAATTTCGCATTTTATGCGGAAGATTTCTATCTTATATCATGTTGCTCGGCAACGGAATGAAATTAAATGTGTTGTTAATATTTATTATTATTTTTCCTATTTGAATAATAAATACACGGATGTAAAAATATACTTTTTAAATGAACGGTTTGATTTTTCTTTTAATTATATAAATTGCGGACTGCGTACATCAAGAGGTTTCAAGCTCATATATTGTGTTTAGCTAATAAACTCATATATTGTGTTTACCCAATAAATTCATTTAGCCGATTGTTGAAGCAGAAAAAGTGTAAAATGGGTGTATCTTATAATACAATTTTAGTGTTTTCATTAAGTATATATACAAACGGGATCAGGATATTTTATTCTACAGATCTGCAAATTCAGAACTACGAATTTAGCGGAATATCTCTAAATAACTTGGTAACTTTTCTTAAACTTTACCAAATTAGCGGAAATGTCTCCAAATTTATAAAAATGACGCAAATCAATGATTTGTTTTTTTAGAATAGAAGTACTGAAATGATGCTTCGGTAGCATTTGTCGGTCAGTCCATCCATCCTACTTTGTAACACATTTAACTAATTTTTTTAATATCACCAAATTGATAAAAATATTTGTCAATCCATAAAAATATCAAGGAATTATTAATGAAATTAATTGTGTTTTGTTAGGGGATAGTATTGTGATGATGTTTCGTCAATTTGTTGCAAAATGGGACTGTCAGTTCTATAGTCCCACTGGGCGATAAATTTGGCGATTTTTTAAGTTATCGCTAAATTGACGAAAATGTCGCCAAACCTTCCACGGAGATCGCATTATTCAGACGATATGATTTCCATCAATTTATTTGAAGCAAATGATATTATGTTGCTTAGCAACGGTACCAATGTGTTATGCGGCATATGATTTTATATTAAATCTTTCCCGATTTGAATAATAAAGATATGTATATAAAATAAATTTCATTGACATTGCATTTTTGACTGGATAATATCAATTAAGGTGTTCAGGTTTAAACATTCTTATAATTGATATTTTCGGGTACTGTTGACTCAGGGATTATTGATATTTTCAAGTTATTATGCCTTTGTTTTATTATGACGAAAATTGTTGAAACTCATACATAGTTTGTTGTAGGAGTAATCTTCTACAAATGCACGGGTATATCTTCAAATCTACGAGAATATGAGTAGTACAAGTATATTGGCATATATTTTGATATATATTGGCGGTACTTACGCATTAACGCCACCGCAGATACAGATCTGGCGGTTTTTAATTGCCGCCTATCTACACCTAAAATTGCGACAAATCATAAAATAAAACACTTTATTTAAAATCAAAACACTTTCAAAATTCAAAACACTTTACTTAAAAACAAAGTAGTCAATCGGATTTCGGTGGAAAATGGGCCGATATAGAGTTTAACATAGATTCAAAACAGTCTCTATTTTCTTTCACCTGATGCTGTTATACGCATTTTCGTAGCACTAAAAAATGGCGTCAAATATCAGCAAACAACAAGGCAACAAGGAATCCAAAAGATAACTGCGTGCGCGTGCGAACAAGATGATTGCTCTTTATTGGCGCATTAGCGCAACTCCTGCTGCGGTGGCGTTAATACGTAAGTACAATATTAGCATATATTGGAATCAATTACGACCTTCTGGTATAAAGAATACGGGGATTATTGATATTTTCAATTTATTATGTCATCTCTTTTATTTTGGCAAATATTTTTGAAACTCATATTGTAATACGGGTCATCTTCTACTAACACACTGGCATATTTTCTAATCTGCGACAATATAAGTAGTACAGCGTTGTTGTTGTTGTTGTTGAGACCCAGACCGTCCGATCTACCAGAAAGGTGTAAGGTAACTGTTTGGACGGCCGGGCAGTGCCACCCAAATTAGACCGGAACCCAGTGGGGGAGGTACCCACAGGGACCGTACCCTCCTTCCCCTGCAACCAACCTCTCGGAAGGTCTTACGGACCCACATGTTTAACGTGATCGTATTCCGCATGAACACGGCAGCAGTTCTGGCAGAGGCAAGAATCGCGCGCAAACCACTGGGCTACAGCGCCCGAAAAGTGCCAACAACACGCGGTGTTCCCAGGTGGAGTAGTACTGAGTGGCATATATTGATTCAATTCCTTTTTTTTGTAAATTTGCTCACAAAAGGGGCCAGGATGTTTTATTCTTCAGATCTGCCCGTGAAGTTAATTTTGCATAGTGAGAACAGATACATATTCTTAAACTTCTCTTTATGAGCAATAAATTTAATATTTTAACAGAATTTGCACAAGATTGCGAATTATAAGTTTCTTTATATTATATACTCCGTACGAAGAACGGGTATGCTGCTAGTCTATATAAATAAAAATGAAAATCTGTCTGTCTGTCTGTCTGTCTGTCTGTCTGTTTGTCACACCATCACGGGAGAACGGCTGAACCGAATTTGATGAAATTTTGTGGGTAGCCCAGAAATAGCCCCACTTAAAATTATATCCGTGTTTTGAGTTTCTACGACCAGTGGTTCTCGAGATATTAGTAAAAAACGAAATTTTCGTTTGTCTCATCATCACGGAAAAACGGCTGAACCGAATTTAATGAAATTTGGTGAATAGCCTTGAAATATCCCCCCATAACTGTTGTCCAAGTTTCGAGTTTCTAAGACCTGGGGTTGTCGAGATATTAATGAAAAACGGAACTTTTTCCTAGGAGTTCTACTCCCTAACTCCGTGGTTTATCCAAACGAAAAGCTTGAAAATCGTTTGAAAGTGAATTAAAATTTAATCTCTGAGTTTGATGGGAGATTTTTTGCGTTAATTAGTCACTTTCTGAAAACATGAATTGTTTGAAACATGATTTAAAGGGGAAATCTATCTCCATGGTTCATGGTTTATTTAAAACAAGCTTTTACGGAACAATGAGAAGTATAGAGAAATCAAAATCGTTATTTAATTTCGCAGTTTATGTTATAAGACATGACATATTTAACATGTTATAAGATTCTATCTTATATCATGTTACTCAGAAACGCAATTAAATTAAATCTGTCTGTTAATTTTAATAATTATTTTTTCTATTTGAATAATAAATAAATGGATATAAAAATATATTTTAGAAAAGAACGATTTGATTTTTCTTATAGCAATTTTGACTGGATAATATCAATTACGGTCTTCAGGTTTAAAAATTATTATTATTTATATTTTTGGGGATTATTGATTCAAGGATTATTGATATTTTCAAGTTATTATGCAATTATTTTATTATGACAAAAATTGTTTAAACTCATATATTGTATGTTGTACGAATCTTTTACAAATACACGTGTATATCTTTTAATCTACGAGAATATAAGTAGTACAGGTATATTGACATATGTTTTGATATATATTGGCATATATTGGAATCAATTACGACCTTCTGGTATAAAGAGTACGGATATTATTGATGTTTTCAATTTATTACGTCATCTCTTTTATTTTGGCAAATATTTTTGAGACGCATATTGTAATACGGGTAATCTTCTACTAACACATTGGCATATTTTCTGATCTGCGACAATATAATTAGTACGGGGTTGCATATATTCATTCAATTCCTATTTTTTCTTCTGTAAATTTGCTTACAAAAGGGGCCAGGATGTTTTATTCTTCAGATCTGATCGTGAAGATAATTTTGCATAGTGAGAACATATATTCTTAAACTTCTCTTTAGGAGCAATAAATTTAATATTTTAACAGAATTTGCACATGATTGCGAACTTTAAGTTTCTTTAAATTATACACTCCGTACGAATAACGGGTGTGCTGTTAGTGGTTAATAAATTTTAATATTTTAGGAGGATATATCGTGTTGCTCGGCATCGCAATTAAATTAAATGTGTTTGTTAATGTTTTTATTATTTTTTTTCGATTTAAATAATAAATAAATGGATATAAAAGTATATCTTATGAATGGACGGTTTGATTTTTCTTTTAATTATATTAATTGCTGACTGCGTACATCAATTTCATTTATTTTGGCAAAGAGTTTTCAAGCTTATATCGTACTAGCAGCATACCCGTTCTTCGTAAGGAGTATAAAATATAAAGAAACTTATAATTCAGATTCATATGCAAATTATGTTAAAATATTAAATTTATCGCTCCTAAAGAGAAGTTTATGAATATCTGTTCTCATCATGCAAAATTATCGTCACGGGCAGATCTGCAGAATAAAACATCCTGGCCCCTTTCGAAAGGCAATTTACAAAAAAAAAAGGAATTGAATCAATATATGCAAAATGAAAGCATTAAAATTGTATAGGACCCGTACTACTTATATATGCGAATATTAGAAGAAATAACCTGTATTAGTAGATTACATGTATAAATTGAAAATATCAATAAACCCGTAACTGATTCCAATATATGCCAGAATGAAAGCACTAAATTTATATGGGAATATATATATATATATATATATATATATATATATATATATATATATATATATATATATATATATATATATATATATATATATATATATATATATATATATATATATATATATATATATAATATATATATATATATATATATATATATATATATATATATATATATATATATATATATGTATATATATATATATATATATATATATATATATATATATATATATATATATATATATATATATATATATATATATATATATATATATATATATATATATATATATATATATATATATATATATATATATATATATATATATATATATATATATATATATATATATATATATATATATATATATATATATATATATATATATATATATATATTTATACTACTTATAGTGTCGCAGATTAGAAAATATGCCTGTATGTTAGTAGAAGATTACCCTTATTACAATATGAGTCTAAAAAATCTTTACCGAAATAAAACAGATGACATTATAAATTGAAAATTTCAATTATCCCCGTAATCTTTATACCAGAAGGTCGTAATTGATTCCAATATATGCCAATATATATCAAAATATATGCCTATATACCTGTACGACTTATATTCCCGTAGATTAGAAGATAACACGTGCATTTATAGAAGATTACTCGCACAACGTACAATATGTGAGTTTCAACAATTTTGTCATAATAAAACAATGGTATAATAATTTGAAAATATCAATAATCCCTGAATCAATAATCCCCGAAAATGTCAATAATAATAATGTGTAACCTGAAGACCGTAATCGATATTTTCCAGTCAAAAATGCAATGCCAATGAAATTTATTTTATATACATATCTTTATTATTCAAATCGGAAAAGATTTAATTAAAATCGTATGCCACATAACACATTGGATTTACATCCATTGCTAAACGACATGATATCAGTTGCTTCAAATAAATTGATGGAAATCATATCGTCTGAATAATGCCATCTCTATGAAAGGTTTGGCGATATTTTCTTCAATTTAGCGATAACTTAAAAAATCGCCAAATTTATCGCCAAGTGGGACTGTGAAACTGATAGTCCCATTTTGCGACAAATTGACGAAACATCATCATAATATTATCCCCTAACAAAACACAATTAATTTCATTTATTAAGCGCAATTTTATCAATTTCACGACATTTTTATAGATTCACAAACATTTTTATCAACTTGGTGATATTTTAAAAATTCGATAAATGTGTTACTAAGTAGGATGAATAGACTGACCCACCAATGCTACCGAAACATCATTTCAGTACTGTCTTCTAAAAAAACGAATTCAATCTCATTGATTTGCGTCGTTTTTTGCAATTTGGCGATATTTCCGTCAATTTGGGAAAGTTTAAGAAAAGTTGCCAAGTTAGCGATATTCCGCCAAATTCGAAGCTCTGAAATTGCAGATCTGAAGAATAAAACATCCTGATCCCGTTTGTATATACTAAATGCAAACACTAAAATTGTATTAGAAGATGTACCCTTTCTACTCTTTTTCTGTTTCAACAATCGGATAAATGACTTTATTGGTAAACACAATATGAGTTTATTAGCTAAACACAATATAAAAGCTTAAAAACTCCTTATCAAATGAAAGTGATGAACGCAGTCCGTAATTAGTATAATTAAAAGAAAAATCAAACCGTTCATTTACAAAATATATTTATACCTCTATTTATTTATTATTCAAATAGAAAAAATAATAACAAATATTAAGACACACATTTATTTTAATTGCGTTGCTGAGCAACATAGTATAATAAAGAATCTTCCTCATAAACTGCGAAATTAAATAACCATTTTGATCTCTTCCCCATAAAATGCAAAAATAATAACTATTTTGATTTCTTTATACTTTCCTTTGTTTAGTAAATGCTTGACCATGGAGTTAGATTTTAAATTAAAATTCATGTTTCAAACAATTCATGCTTTCAGATAGTGACTAATTAATGCAAAAATCCTGCACTAAGCTCAGAAATGAAGTTTTAATTCACGTTGACGTTTTAAACAAACGATTTTCATCCTTTCCGTTTGGATAAACCACGGAGTTAGAGAGTAGATCTCCTAGGATAAAGTTCCGTTTTTCATTAATATCTCGACAACCCCTGGTATTAGAAACTTGAAACTTGGGCAAAATTTATGGGAGGCTATTTTAAGGCTACTCACAAAATTTCATTAAATTCGATTCAGCCGTTCTCTCGTGATGATGAGACAAGCGAAATATTCGTTTTTCACCACTGGCTGTGGAAACTCCAAACATGGACTAAATTTTAAGTGGGGCTATTTCTAGGCTACCCACAAAATTCCATCAAATTCGGTTCAGCCGTTCCCCCGTGATGATGGGACAAACAGACAGACAGACAGATTTTCAATTTTATTTATATAGATTTAGCTACTAAACTCATATATTGTGTTTAGCCAATAAATTCATATAGCCGATTGTTGAAACAGAAAAAGAGTAGAGCAGGTATATCTTCTAATACAATTGTAGTGTTTTCATTTAGTATATTGAAACGGGATAAGAATGTTTCATTCAGATCTGCAAATTCAAAGCTACGAATTTGGAGGGATATCGCTAATTTGACAACTTTTCTTAAACTTTGCCAAATTGACGGAAATGTCGCCAAATTGATATAAACGACACACAAACAGCTGCCATAAACCTTCGGGTTGGACGTGTGGCTTGGGTCTTCTACATATCAATGAAATTTTTTTTTGTTTTGTTAGAAGAGAGTACTGAAATTATGTTTGGTTAGCATTTCTCTGTCAGACCAACCATCCTACTTAGTAATACATTTAGCGAATTTTTAAAATGTCACCAAATTGATAAAAATGTTTTCAAATCTATAAAAATATCTTGAAATTGATAAAATTGCGCTACATAAATGATATTAATTGTTTTTTGTTAGGGGATAGTATTGTGATGATATTTCGTCAATTTGTCGCAAAGTGGAACTGTCAGTTCTACAGTCCCACTTGGCGATAAATTTGGCGATTTTTTAAAATGTCGCTAATTTGAGGAAACTGTCGCAAAATGTTCCATAGAAATTTAACTATTTAGACAATATTTTTTCTACCAATTTATTTGAAGCAAATGATATCATGTCGCTTAGCAACGGATTTAAATCCAATGTGTTTATGCGGCAGACGATTTTTATTAAATCCTTTCCGATTTGAATAATGAAGATATGTATATAAAATAAATTTCATTGCCATTTCATTTTGGACTGGATAATATCAATTATACTCTTCAGGTTTAAACATTATTATTATTGATATTTTCCGGAATTATTGATTCAGGGATTATTGATATTTTTAAGTTATTACGCCATTGTTTTATTGCGGCAAAAATTGCTGACACACGCATATTGTACGTTGTACGAGTAATCTTCTGGGAATGCACGGGTATATCTTCTAACCTACGAGAATATAAGTAGTACAGGTATATTGGCATATATTTTGACATATATTGGCATATATATTGGAATCAAGTACAGTCTTCTGGTATGAAGATTAAGGGGATTAATTATATATTCAATTTATTACGTCGTCTGTTGTATTTTACCAAAAAACATTTGTGACTCATATTGCAAAACGGGAAATCTTCTACTAGTAATCGGACATTTTAAGTTGTACGTGTATATCTTCCCATATAATTTTAGCACTTTAATTTTGACATATATTGGAATAAATGACTGTCTTCAGATTTAAAGATTACGGGTTTATTGGTATTTTCAATTTATACATGTAATCTACTAATACAGGTTATATTTTCTAATATTCGCGTATATAATTAGTACGGGTCCCATACAATTTTAACGCTTTTATTTTGCATATTCAATTCCATATTTTTTTTATATTTGCTTACATAAGGGGTCCACGATGTTTTATTCTTCAGATATGTCCATGAAGATAATTTTATATAGCGAGAACAGAGATTCTTAAACTTCTTTTTAGGAGCATTATATTAAATATTTTAACAGAATATTTTGATTAAACATGTCATTTAGTATACTATAAGAATTTGGGCATGATTATGAATTTCAAGTTTCTTTATATTATATACTCCGTATGAAGAACGGGTATGCTGCTAGTCTATATAAATAAAAATGAAAATCTGTCTGTCTGTCTGTCTGTCTGTCTGTCTGTCTGTCTGTCTGTCTGTTTGTCACACCATCACGGGAGAACGGCTGAACCGAATTTGATGAAATTTTGTGGGTAGCCCAGAAATAGCCCCACTTAAAATTATATCCGTGTTTTGAGTTTCTACGACCAGTGGTTCTCGAGATATTAGTAAAAAACGAAATTTTCGTTTGTCTCATCATCACGGAAAAACGGCTGAACCGAATTTAATGAAATTTGGTGAATATCCTTGAAATATCCCCCCATAAATTTTGTCCAAGTTTCGAGTTTCTAAGACCTGGGATTGTCGAGATATTAATGAAAAACGGAACTTTTACCTAGGAGTTCTACTCCCTAACTCCGTGGTTTATCCAAACGAAAAGCTTGAAAATCGTTTGAAAGTGAATTAAAATTTAATCTCTGAGTTTGATGGGAGATTTTTTGCGTTAATTAGTCACTTTCTGAAAACATGAATTGCTTGAAACATGATTTAAAGCGGAAATCTATCTCCATGGTTCATGGTTTATTTAAAACAAGCTTTTACGGAACAATGAGAAGTATAGAGAAATCAAAATCGTTATTTATTTTCGCAGTTTATGTTATAAGACATGACATATTTAACATGTTATAAGATTCTATCTTATATCATGTTACTCAGAAACGCAATTAAATTAAATCTGTCTGCTAATTTTAATAATTATTTTTTCGATTTGAATAATAAATAAATGGATATAAAAATATATTTTAGAAAAGAACGATTTGATTTTTCTTATAGCATTTTTGACTGGATAATATCAATTACGGTCTTCAGGTTTAAAAATTATTATTATTTATATTTTCGGGGATTATTGATTCAAGGATTATTGATATTTTCAAGTTATTTTGCAATTATTTTATTATGACAAAAATTGTTTAAACTCATATATTGTATGTTGTACGAATCTTCTACAAATACACGTGTATATCTTTTAATCTACGAGAATATAAGTAGTACAGGTATATTGACATATGTTTTGATATATATTGGCATATATTGGAATCAATTACGACCTTCTGGTATAAAGAGTACGGATATTATTGATGTTTTCAATTTATTACGTCATCTCTTTTATTTTGGCAAATATTTTTGAGACGCATATTGTAATACGGGTAATCTTCTACTAACACATTGGCATATTTTCTGATCTGCGACAATATAATTAGTACGGGGTTGCATATATTCATTCAATTCCTATTTTTTCTTCTGTAAATTTGCTTACAAAAGGGGGCAGGATGTTTTATTCTTCAGATCTGATCGTGAAGATAATTTTGCATAGTGAGAACATATATTCTTAAACTTCTCTTTAGGAGCAATAAATTTAATATTTTAACAGAATTTGCACATGATTGCGAACTTTAAGTTTCTTTAAATTATACACTCCGTACGAATAACGGGTGTGCTGTTAGTGGTTGATAAATTTTAACATTTTAGGAGGATATATCATGTTGCTCGGCATCGCAATTAAATTAAATGTGTTTGTTAATGTTTTTATTATTTTTTTTCGATTTAAATAATAAATAAATGGATAAATGGATATAAAAGTATATCTTATGAATGGACGGTTTGATTTTTCTTTAATTATATTAATTGCTGACCGCGTACATCAATTTCATTTATTTTGGCAAAGAGTTCTCAAGCTTATATATTATGTTTAGCTAATAAACTCATATATTGTGTTTAGCCAATAAATTCATATAGCCGATTGTTGAAACAGAAAAGGAGTAGAGCGGGTTATATCTTCTAATACAATTGTAGTGTTTTCATTTAGTATATTGAAACGGGATAAGAATGTTTCATTCAGACTGCAAATTCAAAGCTACGAATTTGGAGGGATATCGCTAATTTGACAACTTTTCTTAAACTTTGCCAAATTGACGGAAATGTCGCCAAATTGATATAAACGACACACAAACAGCTGACCGACCGTCCAAACAGTTACCTACACCTTTCTGGTATGTCGGACGGTCTGGGTTTCAACACAAACAGCTGACATAAACCTTCGGGTTGGTCGTGTGGCTTGGGTCTTCTACATATCAATGAATTTTTTTTTTTTGTTTTGTTAGAAAAGAGTACTGAAATGATGATTGGTTAGCATTTATCTGTCAGACCCAACCATCCTACTTAGTATACATTTAAGCGAATTTTTAAATGTCACCAAATTGATAAAAATGTTTTCAAATCTATAAAAATATCTTGAAATTGATAAAATTTGCGCTACGTAAATGATATTAATTGTTTTTTGTTAGGGAATAGTATTGTGATGATATTTCGTCAATTTGTCGCAAAGTGGAACTGTCAGTTCTACAGTCCCACTTGGCGATAAATTTGGCGATTTTTTATAATGTCGCTAATTTGACGAAACTGTCGCCAAATGTTCCATAGAAATATAACTATTTACACGATATTTTTTCTACAATTTAATTTGAAGCAAATGATATCATGTCGCTTAGCAACGGATTTAAATCCAATGTGTTTATGCGGCAGACGATTTTTATTAAATCCTTTCCGATTTGAATATGAAGATATGTATATAAAATAAATTTCATTGCCATTTCATTTTGGACTGGATAATATCAATTATACTCTTCAGGTTTAAACATTATTATTATTGATATTTTCCGAAATTATTGATTCAGGGATTATTGATATTTTTAAGTTATTACGCCATTGTTTTATTGCGGCACAAAATTGCTGACACACGCATATTGTACGTTGTACGAGTAATCTTCTAGGAATGCACGGGTATATCTTCTAACCTACGAGAATATAAGTTGTACAGGTATATTGGCATATATTTTGACATATAATTGGCATATATATTGGAATGAAGTACAGTCTTCTGGTATGAAGATTAAGGGGAATTAATTTTATATTCAATTTATTACGTCGTCTGTTGTATTTTACCAAAAAACATTTGAGACTCATATTGCAACGGGTAATCTTCTACTAATAATCGGACATTATAAGTAGTACGTGTATATCTTCCCATATAATTTTAGCAACTTAATTTTGACATATATTGGAATAAATGACTGACTTCAGATTTAAAGATTACGGGTTTATTGGTATTTTCAATTTATACATGTAATCTACTAATACAGGTTATATTTTCTAATATTCGCGTATATAATTAGTACGGGTCCCATACAATTTTAACGCTTTTATTTTGCATATATTGATTCAATTCCATATTTTTTTTATATTTGCTTACATAAGGGGTCCAAGATGTTTTATTCTTCAGATATGTCCATGAAGATAATTTTATATAGCGAGAACAGAGATTCTTAAACTTCTTTTTAGGAGCATTATATTAAATATTTTAACAGAATATTTTGATTAAACATGTCATTTAGTATACTATAAGAATTTGGGCATGATTATGAATTTCAAGTTTCTTTATATTATATACTCCGTACGAAGAACGGGTATGCTGCTAGTATATATATAAAATTGAAAATCTGTCTGTCTGTTTGTTTGTCTCATCATCACGGATGAACGGCTGCATCGAATTGGATGAAATTTTCAGGGTGGACTTGGTATAGCCCCTCTTAGCATTTAGTCCATGTTTCAAGTTACTAGATCCAAGGGTTGTCTAGATAATAAATAAAAACTCACAATTAAAATTTCCATAGTCATAGCATTATGCAGATGATATTTTTTCCACCAATTTATTTAAAGAAAATGATACCATGTCGCTCAGAAACGGATTTAAATCCAAAGTGTTTATGCTGCAGACGTTTTTTATTAAATCTTTTCCGATTAAAATAATATAGATATGTATATAAAATAAATTTCATTGATGTTGCATTTTCTTTGACTGGGTAATATAAATTACGGTCTTCAGGTTTAAACTTTATTAATAAAGTAATTGTAAGTACTTCTTTGGATGTTCATTAGTTGTTCCGTTTTCCGTAACAGTCAGAACTCGACACTGTTTGTTCTTTTTATTAATAATATTACTCATTTGGTATTTTAAAATGCGAATTCCATGGTTTTCACAATGTTTATTTTAATATATATAAAAAAAATTGAAAATCTGTCTGTCTGTCTATCTGTCTCATCATTACGTGTGAACAGGCTGAACCGAATTTGATGAAATTTTCTGGGAAGCCTTAAAAAAGCCCCACATAAAATTTAGTTCATGTTTCGAGATTCTAAGACCAGGAATTGTTTGGATATTCATTAGATATTAATTAGTTTGAAGAAAATTATATCATATCGTTCAGCAACGGATTTTAATCCAATGTGTTTATTTTAATTAAATTTGTGCGATTTTTATTAAATCTTTTCGGATTTAAATAATAAAGATATGTATATAAAATAAATTTAACCGATATTGCAGTTATGACTGGATTATATCAATTACGGTCTTCAGGGTAAACAATATTATTATTGATATTTTTGGTGATTATTGATACAGGGTTTATTGGTATTTTCAAGTTATTACGCCATTGTTTTATTTCGGTAAAAATTATTAAAACTCATATGTTGTACGTTGTACGGGTAATCTATAAATTCATGTGTATGTCTTCCAATCTACGAGAATATATGTAGTTCAGGTATATATTTTGACATATATTGACATCAGTTACGATCGTCTGGTATAGAGATTACGGGGATTATTGATATTTTCAATTTATTACGTTATGTGTTTCATTTTGGCAAATATTTTAGACTCATATTGTAATACGGGTAATCTTCTACTAACACACTGACATATCTTCTAATTTGTAACAATATGAATAGTACAGGCATTTCCCATACAATTTTAGCGTTTTCATTTTGGTATATATTGTAATAAATTACTGCATTAAGGTTTAAAGATGATGGGTTTAGTGATAATTTTAATTTATACGTGTGTAATCCACTAATACAGGGTATATCTTCTAATATTCACGAATATATGTAATATGGGTCCCATACAATTTTAATGCTTTTATTTTGCATATATTGATTCAATTTCATATTTTTTTGTAAATTTGTTTACAAACGGGAGCAGGATGTTTTATTCTTCAGATCTGTCCATGAAGATAATTTTGTATAGCGAGAACAGAGATTCTTAAACTTCTTTTGAGGTACATTAAATTTAATATTTTAACAGAATATTTTGATTAATAATGCCATTTATTATAATATAGGAATTTGCACATGATTGTGAATTTTAAGTTATATAATATACTCCGTGCGAAGAACGGGTATGTTGCTAGTTTAATATGAAAAACATGAACAATGCAATTATGTGTAAAATTTCGCTAGCATTTCCTGATTTGGGAATTATTTGCATGTAAAGTATATCATTGAGGTTTTTCAAAAGTTATTACTGTTTCTAAAATTTTATTCATGACACAAAGATTTTTTCTCTTCCTTCTAAAAATTTGAGCTCTAATATTCATTTCTTTTTTAGAATGGGTAATTTTTAAATCATTTCATTCGGATGAAGTAATAGTAGTAAAAAAAAAGTTGGAGAAGCACTTCCATATTTACTATGTAAGACCTGAATATTTATTTTCTAATAAAATATCCCCTAGGTGACATGCCTGATGTCTTGAATCTATTTGATGTAAGAAAAAGATGAAGAATAGTCGACTTTTACGCAGAAGGAATTAAATATAAATTTCCCGGTAATATTGGGTAGTTGAATAATTTCTGAGTGCTTTAAATTCATTCACCGTTAGAAATTAACTACGATTGAAATAGGCTAATTGTGATTTGAAGGTGGGTTTTTAATCTTTCAGCAAGGTACTCGAGACATGAAAGTACAGCTGCGGTCCCAATTAAAATATTAAAACTATTTTTGCAAATCCATCAATGGGTAACCCATTTTCTAGAGAACAAGTAAAATTATTTGCATTTTTACGTATTAGGCATAGATATATAAGAAGAGTCAAAGTGTTTACATATTTTGTACCGATCTGATTTCATTAAGATACTCTGATCATAAACGTTTCTCACGTTAAACATTTTACTATATCATTTTATCGCTAATAATGAGACAGACCCGTTATCATTCTGCCTGTAAATAATTTTAAAAACAGGTTTTTATTCATGGTGTATTACAATATTAAAAAACAACACCCAATTGTTGTATGCGCAGCCGCAACACAAAAATACAAAAGTAGGTATTGTAATATCCATTGTTGTAAGTAAGTAAAAATGTCCAATGTCCAGCTTCGCTTCTCTTGCTCTATACACACACACACACACACACACACACACACACACATATATATATATATATATATATATATATATATATATATATATACTATATGTATATATATATATACTATATGTATATATATGTATATATATATACTATATGTGTATATATATATATATATATATATATATATATATATATATATAAATATACACATATATATACACATATAGTATATATATATATATATACATATATATATATATATATATATATATATATATATATATATATATATATATATATATATATATATATATATATATATATATATATATATATATACATATATATATATATATATATATATATATATATATATATATATATATATATATATATATATATACATATATATATATATATATATATATATATATATATATTTGAAATGTAATAATAAGAATTATGTAAAAATAAAAAAAAAAAAATACAATTCAAGTAATATTAACATCACCATAGAAGCAAATTCACGGCCATAATGCCGATAAGAGAAAAGAACAGAACCTTCCCAAATTCGATGATTAATCAGAATTAAATTCCTCTTCAGGTCTGAGTATTTAATTCTAATTAACCCAGACAAATGCCTGTTTCAGATTAAGCAATAGTACATTACTATAAATGCTTAAACTCAGACTACAGGCATCAAAAAATGAAAAAATGAAAAAAGGATACATTAAGAAAATTGTATTACCATGCGGCATGAATCATTCCTCTTCTACCACGTGTATACACGATCAACCTCAACAACTTAATCTAGAAGCACCGGAATGAACAAGTCGAAATTCTACCAGGGAGGCAGTACGAACGTTCACGGAAATAATCCCAAACCAATCCAGTGAGTCTAAGCTGAAGACTGGACAATCAATTCAGAATACAACTTCCCAAATATGCAGAACAGAATATGAATATGAATCATAGATGAAAATTCCTACTAAACAAGAATTCATAGGAAAACTGGATAATCGAGAATGCCACAATACACCATTATAAGGGCGCACAAAACGTAGTTTCAATACTGACAAAAGTTACATTTTTTTGCGAAAATAAAATTCAAAACATTAATGTTAATGCATCTTATTTTCCGATTTTTTGATTTTTCTAATGTTTTTGACTTAGTTTATTATTTTTCATTTTTATTTATTTATATAATTAATAAATAACTATATATAACATACAAACATATATATATATATATATATATATATATATATATATTTATTTATTTATTTTTTTTTTTTTTCTCTCTCTCTCTCTCTCCTGTATGTTAGTCACTAAAAATGGGAATGTTTCCTAGGATGTTATCGAGTGAAATTTGATACACTGAGTTGATAATTTTAATAACAAAATTGGGGGGATATGCATTATTAGTCGCTGTACTCAATAATTCCATAAAGTGCGCTAATTTATAATATTCATCACAAATTTTATTGATTCTAAGAGCCTGGTTTATTATAATATTTCTAAATACAGATATATGCAGACAAGAGTCAAAATGTTGAATTTTTGATGTATTAAATTTAAAATCCTGTCTTTTATCATACAAGTTTATAACCATATTACAATTTTGTAAATTTAAATTTAAATCTAAAAAGTTTGCAACATTAGTGTCATTATTACTTGCATTTAATTGTAAATTTTTTGGATAAAAGTTTAATACTATAGGGATATTATTATTTGGGGATACACATAAAATGTCATCTATATATCTAAACATGTGCATATTATGCAAGCTTGGATTAATGTTTTTTTCATAGAAGAATAAATACAGATTAGCTAACAATGATGAGGCACACCCCCCTTGTGGGATACCAACCTGTTGTTTAAAAATAGTACCACCATGTTGAATATAATTCTCATAAAGAGTGAAGTTAAGTAATTTTTTAAAAAGAAAATTTGAATATTTTAGGTTGATATTATATTTTTCAAAAATTCCTAAAATAATTCTATACAGATCATTTATATTAATATTATTAAACAAATCTTTGAAATCAAAGGTATAAATACTACGAATATTAGTAAGATTTTTCAATTTCTTAACTACTTCAAAACTGTTTTTTACAATATGACAATTATTTGAGATTTCATCTGACGAGGATACTTCATGTAGTATCTTTAATAATAATTTTCCAGCATTAGTAATGTAAGAATTATGCCCACTGGTAATGGTTCGAAAAGCAACAGGGGATTTATGAAACTTGGGTACTAAAACAATATATGGAATGTTATTACAACTATTTTTTAGATGGATTTGCTTATATTTGGCTGATATTATATATATATATATATATATATATATATATATATATATATATATATACATATATAGTATATAGTAGAAAAGGAAGAAACGTAAAAACGTTGAAAGGGGAGAACCAAATGCGTTGCATATAATGGCAGGAGAAGATTGCGACTACCCTTCGCGTTTTAAGCAGCTTTTACAGCCAAGGTAACGCTCACGGTACCAACACAATACAATGGTCTGTCCCCTACATGTGCATAGACAAAGGCACCCGTATACAAGAAGAGCAAGACCAACATCGACGCATAAGGAATGGACTCAAAATGAAAAACTGTCTAAGTACCAGAGCCTATATATCAACACTTACGCATGCGTGCCAACACACTAGTATCGCATAAATCACAAAATTCCAACAATTTCCGATGGTAAAGGCTAAAATTTTCTTTATTACCAAAAAAAGAATTATAGCATGCCCGCAAGAAATAAATAGGATAGTGTTTTTTTAAAGCTTCGGTTACGATTTTTTGATTACATTTATTGAAATCCCTTTTGAATGTTTTGTAAGCCTGGTTTCTCTTGAAATGGCCGACAAGGATGTTTCTGAGAACATTCTTAGTAAGGTTCGTCCTCCAATCTATAAGATGACCAATCTTGAGTTTGTAAAAATCGCGTTTGTCGTATAAAGTTGTATAAGTACCATATCGTAAATGTTTATTTATTGATATGTCCAAACAATTCACTGCTCCATTCTCGATGTGAGCAGCTTCGCGCCTGTTCCTGAGTGGTGTATTGTTTTCTGTCGTCGATTAGCGTGAGTGATAATTTCGAACTTGAATCTCACTTTCTGTTGTTAATGTTATTTCGGAATATCTTTATCCTGCTGCTGGGCGCGGATAGTCTATCTCTCCATACCTGTATATTTGGGGTAACTCTCTGACCATGCATGTGATGTCTTGGTCTTCCGTGTGTTGTGAGATGTCGGTAGTGCGGAAACAGGCGGGGCGAGATGACATCAGGTACGTAGTTGTGTAGTTTACTTGAATGGGGATATATTTCGACTTTCTGAAATTTCTTGTGATATCTTTCTTTTCTTTGTATCAAACATCTTTATGTGGTATTATATCTCTTTAATGTTTTAGAGCGTTTTTATTGCCATTTTATATTTTACATATTTTAAATGGACACAGCACTTTGATCGTGCCGCGCCTGTAACGCTTTTCTGAGAAATCAGTTTTTTTAAAAATTAAAAAAAAATTAAATATCTTAAAATTGCATGTCACTTTGTATGATTGGACTTTATTGATATATGGGACTTCTTACGTTTTTTGTGTGGATTTACTAGCTTTTGTTGGTATATGGGACTTCTTACATTTTTTGTGTGGATTTACTAGCTTTTGTTGGTATATGGGACTTCTTACGTTTTTTGTGTGGATTTACTAGCTTTTTGAAGTTTCATTTGCTCTTGTATATGTACGAACTTACAGATCTTCCGTGAACTTTGGGCATTAGCATTATCATTTAATCGCTTCTTACACTCTTCAACAAGAGAAAAACTGATGATTTATTCTATGGATGTATACAATATATTTTTATCGAGACTGGCAACTATATTCATTACCGAGTATATGCCCCGGTGACACAATAATAAAGGGTATTTGTGTCATCGATATCCAGTTACTCTACGTTCTTTGGAGATGACTTGTATTAAGCATTTTTTCAAGCCCTCTGACCATGTCCAAGAAATACCTGTGACACCCAAAAAATTCGTCCATAACATCTTTGGGAATACAATGACCCGATCCTAAATGGATCACAATTATTTGACCCTATATATATTCATTACCACAACATGAGAAATTATAAGTTTAATAAGTGTCTTTCAAGGAGATGCAAGTTATGTCCTGTCGCCAACCCTCTTCAAATTAATAATCAAGCTAATAAGTACAAGATTTTTTGCAAATCTTACAACATTATATATTGTATCACCTGCCTTACATGTCAAGCCAAGTATATTGGACAAACACAGAATTCATTAAACATCCGAATAAAGCTCCATCGAAGTCAAGTGGGCAAGAAAAAACACCAGAAGCTGCCATCTTATAATCAGAAAATTCGTCATTTCAGGCTTCATGATTTTTCCAAAATCACTGTAACTATACTAGGTATAGTACCTAATAATTTAGAAAGGTTATGGTGGGAACCCACCCATGTCAAAAAATACACTACGGCATACCCATATGGTTTAAATACTCTTATCTTTAAAGAGATCTACAACATGGACTATTGCAGAAATTTTGAATCAAATCCCTTGTCACGTTCATTGATCCAAACGAAAACTCACCGATGGCAAAGAGGAAAAGGGCACAATCATGCTACCTATTATAACACAGAAGAAAAAATAACCCATTTTATTAATAACTTGAAAACTGATACCTCGACCAAATTCAGTTGGATTAAAAACATCGTCAACGGCATTAAACTCAAATATCTACCACGAATTTGGACATTCATACTGAAATATCACTTAAACGAGCATTTTACTGATCATACTGAAGAAATGCGGAGAAATATGGCTATAATACTTGATTTAATAAAGTCAAGAGCTGAAAAATTTAAAGTTACATTAGCCCCAAAACACAGAAGAAGAAAAATAAGGATTATTTCATCACTACTTTCAAGAATAAACTTTTTGAAGGGATCCCATTCAACTCTATCCTCTACAATATTGATTCGTTATTGCCCATCCCAAACCATCAGGTAAAATTAACATATCGGTATGTCCGAACAAATGGCAGAAAACTTTTTAACTACGGCCATATTTGTAAAAATACAACGGCATATAGAACAGCAGAATGTAAATGCCATGATAGTATTTATAAAGATCCTTTTCATAACCATATTATTGCAGGCGATCTAGCAGTGATTAAGGATCATAAACTAAAACAAATTTTTCGACTCGGTACCAAATTTCGGATACACATTTTTAAAGATGTTTTAGAGAATTTTAACAACGATCTAGAAGCTTTCACTTACAGATTGGCAGTAAAGTATAGTTTACCTATCCAAACTTTTAAAGAATTGAAATGTCACTTTTACAACGCATTTCCGTCTACACTACCTACAGCAACATCATAATACCAAGGGTCCTTCCATTCCAACTTTCATCCATTGTGTTAAAGAAAGTTTTATTTTGACCTATACAGATCAAATTATTTCACATTATGCTTTTACATGCAGAAAATATTATGTGGACACTTTACAAATATGTTATCAAGATCGGATCATGTATGCTCAATTGTTCAATAAAGGTAATGTTTTGACTAACAGGATAAAGGCATTATACAAATGTATAGGAATAGAATTGAAATCTGTCAAGTTTCCATATTTAATACTTATTCCTAAATTACACAAAGTACTTGCCAAATTCCACACAGTCACCGTTGTATGTGGAACTTACCTAACCCAGGCTAATCTGCAGCTTTTTAATATCCTTAAACATGTTATGATTAATCTTAATAAACAAAGTACTGTTATGATTAAGAACGGACAAGAGGTCATAAATCGCCTCAAATTTTGCCACAAGGACATCAGATATAAAAGCTATGACTTTCAGATTTGTTTAACAATATTGACTTATCACAGCTGTACCTAATACTGAAGAATTTACATGAAGAATATGACCTGAAAGTGTTCGTTACATTTCGTAGATATTTGGATCTCGTGGAATTGCTGCTAAAAGAGAACATTTTACATGACGGAAATGGCTATTACCAACAAATTAAAGGTATAACCATAGGGGGAGCTTGTTCATCCATTCTGGCAGATATCCATCTATCTGCTTATGAAAAAGGCACACATATTCTTTATGAGATGTCATATTTCCGTTATGTGGACAATGTGCTCTTGGGGTGTTTTGAAGGCACATCAAATTTCGATTTCACCTTTTATGCAAGAGAATTGGAATTGATCGAAAACCAAGTCGACGAGAATGGTGCAGTGAATTTTTTGGACATATCAATAAATAAACATTTACGATGTGGTACTTATACAACTTTATACGACAAACGCGATTTTTACAAACTCAAGTTTGGCCATCTTATAGATTGGAGGACGAACCTTACTAAGAATGCTTTCAGAAACATCCTTGTCGGCCATTTCAAGAGAAACCAGGCTTACAGCACCTTCAAAAGGGATTGCAATAAATGTAATCAAAAAATCGTAAGCGAAGCTTTAAAAAAACACTATCCTATTTATTTCTTGCGGCCATGCTATAATTCTTTTTTCGGTAATAAAGAAAACTTTAGCCATTTCCATCGGGAAATGGTTGTAATTTTGTGATTTTTATGCGATACTGGTGTGTTGGGACGCATGCGTAAGTGTTGATATATAGGCTCTGGTACTTAGACCGTTTTTCATTTTGAGTCCATTCTTATGCGTCGATGTTGTTCTTTCTCTTCTTGTATACGGGTGCCTTTTTCTATGCACATGTAGGGGACTGACCATTGTATTGTATTGGTACTGTGAGCGTTGCCCGGGCTGTAAAAGCTGCTTTAAACGGGAAGGGGAGTCGCAATCCTCCCCTGCCAGCCATTATATGCAACACGCATTTGGTTTTCCCCTTTCAACGTTTCTACGTTTCTTCTTTTTCACTCAGATATTTTCTACTCTGGAGATGTGAGCAGTCGTCGTGAGGAGTCGTCGATTAGCTAAGTGATAATTTCGAACTTGAATCTCACTTGCTGTTCTTAATGTTATATATATATATATATATAAATATATATATATATATATATATATATATGTATATATATATATATGCATATATATATATATATATGTATATATATATATATATGCATATATATATATATATATGTATATATATATATATGTATATATATATATATATATATATATATATATATATATATATATATATATATATATATATATATGTGTGTGTGTGTATATATATCACTGCACTATATAGAGAACGGACTGTCCACATGATAGTCTCAATTTCTGTATCTGATGTCATACGGAATGTAAACCTCTATGGTTACAACCTAGTTCCACTGTGAAATAATTATAGTCATTGCATTATGTAGGCTCACGTCATGGCCTTGCTTTCAATTATATGATACCATAAGCTATGTAAGGATCCAGAATTCTGCTCTTTATATATAGAATAAATATGATTTTCAAAAATGTCCGCTGGAGCGTCCTCAGCAAGAAAATTTCTGTCATTCCAGAGCTTCTCGACGAGAAGCACTTCCCGGGTTCAGTCTTCTGACTGGTAATGACTATCCCAGGGCTGATCTCCATCGCATTGAGTTTACAGTCTCCTCAGATTCTATGTTATGTGATCTAGGACAACCTGTGTCTGGAAAAGATTTGGGAGAGTACCCTGCACTAGTGATTGTAATTCAGTCATTAAGAAACACTGGAGAACTCGCTGTCTAATGGCCTATCAGCCAAACCGGGCAACCTGAAAGTAATACAAAAGGATGGAATAAAATTTGGTTGTCCCATACTTACCTTTTGAAGCTAAGGGCTTACACTTATTTTTTCCACTAGCTATCGCAAGGCAGCATTCTTTTCCGGAGCACTGTTCCCCCATTGTACAATCATTTGCAGCAAACTATGAATAAAATATCCAGACTTAGAGAATAGCTCGAGATTGACAGGACACATTTATCAAAAATCAAACAATCCAGCAGAAGCTGTATGAGATGTTTTCGAATTTATTTAACGGAGGTGCTTATATAGCCTCCAAAGCCAATTGCTTATTTCACAAATACTTTGTTTTAAACTTATTCCTGTTCTTACTGCCACTTGATGCATAGTATAATGTATAGGGGAAGTACTGTGTCGAGTCGAAAATTCTGGATATAGTTTTCGCCGGAAGCGCACGTTTTAAGCATCCCTGATCACGAATCGAACGCTCTTGAGGTAATGTCTGTGTGTATATATGTGTCTGTGTAGGTTTGTCAGCATGTGTATTCGTGAGACTCTGGATTAGATATCTCGCGAATGAATGAATCGTTTTGAAAGAAAATTGGTACGATTCTGACAGAAAGTACTGGAACCCTATAAATTTTAAACTTTATCGAATGATGGGAAAACTTTCCCATTTTCGAGTGAGTTCTTTGAAAAAATTGTTAAACAATAAGAACTTTCAATAATGTTAAGTAAATAATCATTTCATACGTAATTTTCATTAAAATAATAATGATACAAATGTTTGAACGCTTACAAAATGAGGTACACATTTTTGAACGCTTACGACACATTTACGAAATCAGGACTCTTAATGCTGTTAAATATATGTTCATTTCCCATGTAATTTTTCTTTTGAAAAGAAATGACAATTACTTTAGCTGAACTTGATTTACGCTAATATGAACTGGCCCCGGGAGATTGCATATTTTTCAAATAAATTTATTATAATAATTGCATAACTTTTAAAACGTAGTTAAGTATCAAATATATTCAAATTTAACATACAATATTATGCAATAAATTGTTTTCGTGGATCAAAAAGTTACATTCATGACAGAAGATATTTTATAACAGTTTCGGATTTTGACGCCAAAGAAATCGCTAATGTTTATTTCCTAAGAATGGTTAAAAGTCAGTTGACTTTTGATGCAGAATTTGCACGTGAGTATTAACAACTCTGTCGGTTTGAACTAATAATTGGCCGCAAGCACCAAATTTAAGTTTTTCATTGCCGAAAATAGTGTATCGTAGATCTTGTACAACATGTTTTTGTTTTGAAAGCAGTGAAATCCTCGTATTATGTAGGGACTGTCATATATTTCAAACACTAGACTTTTTCTAATCACTTTGTCGTTGTTTGCTACATTTTACTCGTTTTGCTTTTTTGAATTTTTTACAGCTGATTTAATTGCCTCATATTTCATTACATTTTTTGTTGCACCCTGTTTTCTGTCCTCTTACCGCCTTGTTTTTTTTCCATTTAATTTATTTAATATTTAAGACAGTGTGATTTTTCTTCTATCATTTCTCCCGGCGATGCAATTTTTTCCACTTATCTTCTCTCACGTGTACTGTTCTGCTTCAAAAGCCGAACTTAGTCGAATACGCATGGTTGCGCTTTTTGTTTATCCTGAAATAGGCTGTTTTTAGCCTTCGAGACCGACAGATCCCTTCATGTTTGTGTATTCCATAAATTTACGAAGATTTTATATTATTTAATTATTATTTAAAATTTACTTGGCATGTTTGGTAGCCGTTTTAACTTTGGTAATGTGATTCCTTCTCTTTAGAAATCTGCCTTTGCTGACTAGTGTCACACAGGAAAGACGTGTGCACCAAATGTCACAACGAAAAAGGGTTACTACACGGACTTAAAGTGTGTGACGGAAATAAATGAGTGATAGAAATCAAGGATCACACAAACGAAGTAAATTGGATATTAAGTACTATTGCGTAATTTTTGCGTTGTGTAAATTCAATAACCCCAGGTCCGGCTGCCCAGGCTTACAACATGCAAACTGGACGCACAGGCACACAAGAAGGATACCACATCAAGTTGGGAAAACATGAGTCAAAAATAATCTTAAACTCTTTTTATTTAAATATATAAATATATATTTAAGAAGATATATAAACATTGAATTCACTGTGCAAAATATGATTAAATAATATTTGGCCTTTGAACTTAGATATATTGATTTGGTTGATCTCTAGATGTATTAATATATTTTCACACAGATTGTCACACGACATTTCTCATTGAAATTAATTTGAAAACCATATTCATTTTTAGGAATTTGAGGAAGATTTCTCTAATAGTATTCATTCACGTTACCAGAACCAGATATCGGTTCTTTCCTTTCAAGACCAAAAATGCTCTCGTTTAGAGCGGCGCGACTAACACTGAAGATCTGAATTCAACACCACTGTAAGGGTCTATCACATACACGCACTGTTTGAATTCTTGCAGAGTAAATTCACTCTGGGATTTATGGAAATGATCCAATGATCCAAATACTTTAGCTGTACGCACATCTCGACCGTAGAACATCCAAAACAATGCCGAAACTCAAATAGAGTAACCAAACGACTCCTTAGCATGGTTTCACAATCCTGTCCTACCGGACGTCATCGCGTTCTAATCCTTTTCTCAATTTCCAGGACTTTCCGAAATTTAGATCTGAAATAAATAAATGAGAAAATTAATAATTTGACAATAAAATAAATTGTCTTGGCCCACTCGGATTATAAGATTCCTTCTGAATCAAAGTTATAATCCGAAAACACAAAAATGACCGTTGGGTCGTAAATTCCTTTGTGTCCGAATTTGCCAGCAGCGAGAAATAAAAGCTCCTTCTCCAACGAAAACTCTACTGTGAAAAGTGGAATCCAGGTCACCTCGACTTTCAATTTCTTGCACGAAATAAACAGAAGCATCCAACGGCTTCGTGCGGCAACGTCGCGTCACTGTCTGCAGAATCGAAACCACTGCCCTGGGCAATAATTAAAGAAATAAGAAATTACTTCAGAACATCTGCAGGAGCGAGATCCCATGCTTTCTGCATGAAAAGTGCAAACTCGAACGGAATTAAAACCTTGGAATAAAAATGGCTTCCGAAAGAGCATGTTTTCGGAACGAAATGAAAAATGTCGTGTTTCGCACTCAGAATGTCATAAAGCACTATGACACTAGCAACAGTCAATTCGACCTCACCATTTTAAAATTACTGGAAAGTATAACTACACAAAGTGCAGTATCAGTGAAATTTACGTAAACTTGAATCTGCTTAACACGAAAATAATTCGGAATACAGTTGATTTTCCCATAATTCGCTTTTCAGAGAAATAGCGAGATAAAATCCTGTTACGGTTAAGGGTTTACTAAAGAAGCAAGATGGTGGTTTTGAAAAGACCCGCCATATCAGTGGATGAAGTGTAACGTCAGCAAAAATATCAGACTTGAACCGAATTAATTTTCTATCACTTATAATACATTAAATTGAGATAATCGCACGAAACAACAGGGAAGTTTTAATTTAATTTCCATTTGACGTTTGGGAGCATTTTCGTATGGAGACAAAAAGGTCAAAAAACAAAAAAAAATCTCTTGTATGGGTTGTCTAAAGTAATGCGGTTGGCCGCATCGTCAAAACTCATGTACAAAACCGGCATTTTTATAGATACATTTAGGCATATTTTAATAATGTTTGCGAGTCATTTTACAAAAAACAGGTTCTGCCATTCCTAATCGTACAAAAAGTTAACCACCACTGGAGAAACCTATGAGGGGCGTGACTACCTAGTTTTAAGAAGTTTTATTTAAAAGTTATTTTTCTACAGAGAGAGACATCCGCAGCTCCTAAAAAATTACTAAAAATTTGAATATCTCAAATATGAGTAATGGTGATGGTGCTATTCGAACCTATTAAAAAGCATTTAGTCAATATATTTAAACATATTTATTCTTTTGTTTGAGATTTTTGATGATTTTACTGGCAATAATTATTTATAGATCTAACTAACTATTTTTGCCTAAGGATCTGTCTAGAGCCAGACGTTTAAGTGCTGGCTTTTTTAATAAGGAGAATCATGTACTGAAGTCTACCTCGTCATGTTGTGTTGTAATGTATTTGAAATGGAAATGAAAAAAATACGCGTGCATTTCCCATTCAAACAAAAATCTAATCAGCAGAAGTGTAATCTATCAGGGACTTAACTATCAAATTTTAAGAAGTTTTATTAAAAAGTTATTTAAGCCCAGTGAAAAACATTGACAGCTCCTCAAAATTCCAAAAACCTTCTAGGACGCACCTATAACTCAAATATGGTGCATCCTAGAGTAATGGTGTTGGTCTTATTCATAAACTAACACGAATTTATTCAATACATTTATGCATATCTAATCTTTTGTTTGAGATTTTGACGATATTCGTTGTCCATGGGGAAAGGTCTGAGTTATATTTTTGCTTAAAGTTCTGACTAGCGTCAAATGTTTAAGTGCTGGCGTATTAATAAGAGGCTTATCTTGAAATCTGCCTCGTGTCATGTTGTATTGCATCGGAACTGGAACTGCGCTTTCTATCAGTTGACTGCCATAGCATGGGTAGACTCTGGGAGATTTCAATGATGTTTTCATTGTTTTGTTACCGCTATTCTTATTGTCTAAGGACTCTGGTAAGGCATTTTTAAAGTTTATTGCCAATTTGATTTAATGAATCTCTAAATTATAGGGAGTTTGATATTTTTGCTAGGTTAAAACTTTTTGGATATACATTTAAGGTTTTTAATAAATAAAAACGTAAAGCCCGGTGAGTGGTATAAATATATATATATTTACTTTCCTTATATACATAATGTATAAGGAAAGTATTGTGACGGGGCCGAAAACTCGAAATCGAGTTTTCGACGGGAGAGCACGTTTCAAGCATCCCTGATCACGAATCAAACATTTTTGAAGTGATGTATGTGTGTGTGTGTGTGTGTGTGTCAGTGAGTCTGTGGAGACGATAACTGACGAACGAATGGACCGATTTGAACCAAATTTGGTACAAAAATCACAATCCGTAAACACTGGAAGTCTATTGTTTTTAAACGTAATCGAATGTTCAGAATCCTCCTAAATTTTCGAATAAAATTTTGAAAAAATCGTCAAACAATCAAAACCACTAATAAAGTTACGAAAATAGACATTTCTTATGTAATTTTTCATTAGAAAATGATTAACATAAATTTTAGAACGCTAACATGAACCGTTCTCGAGATATTGCACATTTTTCAAAAAAGTTATTAAAAAGTCATATAAAATGAAAAAAAAAATTCCTATTGAGAAACACGTTCACTTTTCATATGTAATACCATGCGATAATTTGGATGACATCATTCTTGTGGATCTATTTCGTTCCATTCATGAAAAAAGATACTTTGAGTAATACTTTTGTATTTGAACGCCAATAGTCATTTATCTGTAAGAACAACTTATTTCTTCGTCCATAACGCTTGGCGAGATTTTGGCGACGAATTTGGCGGAATGTCGCCAACTTGGCGACTTTTTGAAATGCTGCCAAATTAACGAAAATCTCGCCAAATTGATAAAAATGACGCTAGATTAATGAAAATGACGACTAATTGTCGAAAATTCAATATCTTGGAAAAAATATTAGTATCTACTATAAGAAAAACCTATTTTTTTACTGTAAAAGTAGTAAATTCATTACATTATATAAGGAAAGTCATGTGTTGCCCACATCAGATTTTTTTTATTGTCATTGATTCTCATACTCGTATAATAGCAGTTAAAGTTATTTACGGTTCCCTCCTCTAATGCTTTTCCACCGAGCCCTAAGAAAAATGCGAAACCGGAGTTGTACTGTAATAAAAAATTTCAAAATATACAGCAAGAAACCAAAGGTTTGTCAATTGGGTCCTTAGTTTTATGCCACCCTTAATTATTTTATTACTTTGCGACATTGGAAAGCATACACACAAGCATCATCTCAAGTACACATTTTGCTTTAGATCAGGGGTACTCAAAACGTGTGAATCAGTCGAAAAACTCGATCGACAAAGTCACATTTTTTTTTGTATTCAATCCGTATAGGCTAAAGTGAAATAAATTTCAATATTTTTTAAAAGTAAATACAAAAAAACACAAAACATTAATGCTCAAAAGTATATAAAATTGTCCCGTCATACATATTTTTAACAGTTGATAATTTATTTAAGAATAAAGATCACCTTTGATGCTTCATTTTTTTTTTTACTTTCCTTATATACATATAATGTATAAGGAAAGTATTGTAACGGGGTCGAAAATTCTAATTCGAGTTTTCGACGGGAGATCACATTTCAACCTTCCCTGACCACGAATCGAACATTTTTGAGGTGAAGTCTGTGTGTGTGTGCTTATGAAAGTATGTGTGTGTGTATGAAAGTGTGTGTGTGTGTGTATGAAAGTATGTGTGTGTGTTTGTGTCAGTGAGTCTGTGGAGACGATGTCTCACGAACAAATGTAGCGATTCGAATGAAATTTGGTTCAAAAACTACAATCCATGAATACTGGAAGCCTATTGTTTTTAAACAAAATCGAATGTTCAGAACCCCCCCCTAAATTTTCAAGTGAAATTTTGAAAAATTCATCAAAAAATCACAACTTTTAATAAAGTTGCGAAAATAGATATTTCTTATGTAATTTTTCCTTAGAAAACGATTGATATAAACTTTAGAATGCTATCATGAACCATTCTCGAGATATTGTACATTTATCAAATAAATTTATAAAAAAAATCCAATAAATTAAATAAATATTAACTGTTGAGAAACATGTTCACTTTTCATATGTAATATCATGCGATAAGTTTGGAAACATCATTCTCGTAGATCTAGCTCGATCAATTCACGAAACAAGATACTTTGAATAATACTTTTGTATTTGAACGGCAATCTGCTATAAGAATAACTTATTTCTCCTTCCATAACGCTTGGCGAGATTTTGACGAGTTTGGCGGAATGTCGGCAACTTGGCGACTTTTTTTAAATGTTGCTAAATTAACGAAAATTTCCCCAAATGGATAAAAATGACGCTAAATCAATGAAAATAACGACTAATTGATGAAATGTCCATATCTTGGAAAGTATATAAGCATCCACTATAAGGATAACCTATTTTCTTTTACTGTAAAAGTAGTAAATTCATGGCATTATATAAGGAAAGTCATGAGCTGCCCATATCAGATATTTTTATTTATGCTTTAATTACTAAAATGAAGCAATCTGAATCACACAACGAAAAAATTATCAAAAATATCCGATAAATGCGGATTTTTTTAATCTAAAATGGTGAGGTAATGCATACAGCATTTAAACGAAATTTTGAACTTCAAATTGATTTTTCCTTAAAAGTACATTTTTTCACATTAAGCTCACACTAGTTTAAAAATTAATCCAAATAGAATCTTAAAATTTTACAAGACATTATACAATGTTAGTGTGTACTATATTTACGTAAATTTAAGTGAAAAATGTGAACACAGATATTTTGAATTTTTACTTTCCTTATATACATAATAAGGAAAGTATTGTGACGGGGTCGATTATTCGAATTCGAGTTTTCAACGGGAGAGCACGTTTCAAGCATCCCTGATCACGAATCAGACATTTTTGAAGTGATGCCTGTGTCTGTGTGTGTGTATGTGTCAGTGAGTCTGGAGACGATAACTGACGAACGAATGGAGGGATTCCAACCAATTTTGGTACAAAAATCACAATCCGTAAACACTGGAAGCCTATTGTTTTCATACGCGACCGAATGTTCAGAACCTCCCTAAATTTCCGAATGAAATTTTGAAAAAATCGTCAAAAAATCAAAACCACTAATAATGTTACGCAAATAGACATTTCTTATGTAATTTTTCATTCGGAAACGATTGACATAAATTTTAGAATGATAACATGAACCATTTTCGAGATATTGCACATTTTTCAAAAAAATTATCAAAAAGTCATATAAAATAAAAAAGAAAAATATTTCCTCTTGAGAAACATGTTCACTTTTCATATGTAATACCATGCGATAAATTGGATGACTTCATTCTTGTGGATCTAACTCGTTCTGTTCATGAAGAAAGATAGTTTGAGTAATACTTTTGTATTTAAACGCCAATAGTCATTTATCTGCTGTAAAAATAACTTATTTCTTCGTCCATAACGGCGACGAATTTGGCGGAATGTCGCCAACTTGGCGACTTTTTGAAATGTTGCTAAATGAGTGAAAAACTTGCCAAATGGATAAAAATGACGCTAAATCTATGAAAATCATGACTAATTGTCGAAAATTCAATATCTTGGAAAGAATATTAGTATCTACAATAAGAAAAACCTATTTATTTTACTGTAAAAGTAGTAAATTCATTACATTATATAAGGAAAGTCATGTGTTGCCCACATCAGATTTTTTTTTTAAATTCTAGTAATTATTTCAATGTATGAGTTGCAGAGTCCATTTCGAGGGTAGGATCTTGTATTTTCGTCCCAGTACTCAACGTTATAACGCCGGTTGGCAAGGCTTATTACAATGGCGTCTGAACTAATAAATCATGTATGTTACTGTAAATATGACTGAACTTAGTACGACTAACACGGATTCAATGATATATTCAATGACTCTGGTATTCAATGACACGGATTCAATGACTCTGGTATATTATGCGCCGATTTAAAATCGAGAGGTCAACGGTCACACAAGAAGCTAACTTGGAAGAAAAAAATTGCAGCAGAAGGCTACTGTTGGTAATAATAGCAGAATATGGTAAGATGGTTAAGTATATGGCAAGTATATCTGACATTAGGGCTTGGAGAATGCAGAGAATAATTAGACGATAAGAGTTTAATCATTCCGTCCCAGTAGCTCAACGGTAGAACATCGGCTGACCAGTACGAATATTCGTGGTTCGATTCCCGATTGGGACAGCAAGGATCTTTACAAAGCATAAAGTTCAAAATATGATTTTACTTTTAAAAAAAGATTTTAAAATTTACGAATACGTTAAATCATATTTTTTTTCAAAAACCTCCATTAAATATTTTGCAAAAAGTTTATATATACATAATTGCTTACTTTCCTTATATGCATAGTATAATGTATAAGGAAAGTATTGATACCGGGTCGAAAATTAAAATTCGAGTTTTCGACGGGGCAGCACGTTACAGGCATCCCTGATCACGAATCGAACATTTTTGAGGTGATGCCTGTGTGTGTGTGTGCATACGTGTGTGTGTGTTCGAGCGTGTGTGTTCAAGCTTGTGTATGTCTGCGCGCGTCAGTAAGAGTTTGGTGACGATAGCTCACGAACGAATGGAGTGATTTGAATGAAATTTGGTACAAAAATTATGATCCGCGAATACTGGAAGCCTATTGTTTTTAAACACAATCGAATGTTCAGAACCTCCCTAAATTTTCGAGTAAAATATTGAAAAAATCATCAAAAAATCAATACCTCCAATAAAGTTACGCAAATAGACATTTCTTATGTAATTTTTCTTTACGAAACGATCGACATAAATTTTAGAACGCTAGCATGAACCGTTCTCTAGATATTGTACATTATTCAAATAAATTCATCAAAAAATCCCATAAATTAAAAAGAAATATTAACTGTTGAGAAACATGTGCACTTTCATATGTAATATCATGCGATAAATTTGGGGACATTATTCTCGTGGATCGAGCTGGTTCCATTCACGAGAAAAGATAATTTGAGTAATACTTTTGCATTTTAACGTCAATATTCATTTATTTGCTATACGAATAACTTATTTCTCCGTCCATAACGCTTGGAGAGATTTTGGCGACGAATTTGACGGAATGCCGCCAATTTTTAAATGTTGCCAAATTAAGGAAAATCTCGCCAAATGGATAAAAATGACACTAAATCATTGAAAATGGCGACTAACTGACGAAAATGCAATATCTTTAAAATAATATAAGTATCTACTATAAGAATACCTTATTGTTTTTCACTGTAAAAGCTGTAAATTCACTGTATTATATAAGGAAAGTCATGTGCTGCCCACTTCAGATTGTTTAATTTTCTTTTTATAAACAAGTAAAAGTAAAAAGTGAACAACTGTAACCAAAATATTTCGTTCAATTTATTTGATTAGCATCTCATGTAAAAATCCTTGAACTTGAGCTGGTGAAAATTAAATTAATTTTAGCTGTCTGGAGGGATCTCCCCTTACATTTGGAATATATATGTAAATAACTAGTTAAATGCACTTCAATATTACATTAGAGGATGGAGAATGTAGGTTTGGGGCAGCAAGATTTGTTACAAAGTATAAATTTCAAAATATTATTTTATTAAAAAAAATTTAAAATTATATAAGGTACACATAATCATAGTAAGGTATGCTTTACCTTACTATTGTGGCGATTGGGAGTCCCCAGGCCCCGAACCAGGGACATAGTGCTTACAAGACAGACATTATAATCACTGAGCAAACGATAGCTTCCCCTCCGTTCTTATAATTCGGGTACAGTTTCCAAGCATCTTTGATCAGATGTCTTTGCTGCCGCATACTCCCTCACCAGATGAAGGCCCCGGTCTAATTTCGGCGAGGAGGGGGTCCGCTGAGAAAAACCCCGCGTTTCCCCCCGAAATGCAGTTGAGGAGCTGAAGTGGGCCAGGAGGCGTGTCACTCGGGCGTTTCGGTCAGTCGTGGTCAACCAGGAAGGGAGTGTCAAGGCTTCTGACTCCGTGTGGTGCTGCCATCTCGTGTTGAGAGGTGAGATTATTGGAGAGGAAGGTTGTGTGTTTCAAACGTCCAGTCATCATTGTGGCGTTTGGGAGTCGCCGGGCCCCAAACCAGGGACTCTTTGCTTCGTTGACCGACATTATAATCACTGAGCAAAAGCTAGCTTCTCCTCAAATCTTATAATTCGGGTACAGGTTCCAAGCATCTTTGATCAGATGTCTTTGCTGCCGCACTATGATTATGTGTGTAAAATAATATGTTTACATGTGCAACGTTTCAGCGGTTTAGCCTGCGGTTTCCGCACAACACATGACTGTATTTATTTATTTTCAAAACCCTCCATTTTTCTTTATGCAAATAATTATTAATATATAGAAGGGCTTTTTTTCTTGAAAACAAGTAAAGATTAAACGACTCTAAACAAAATATTTTGTTTAGTTCATATGATTATCAACTCATGTACAAATTCTTGAACGTAGGGAAACATATGAATAGATTTTTGCTATCAGGAGTGCTCGCCCCACCTTTAATTTGACATAACTAAATAACCGTCGGTCATCTTTTACTTATGGTTCAAATATATAAATTTAGTTAGTGTCCTGGAATGTTTTTAAATACATCGGAAAACTTTTAAATTTATTTGTTAATGTCAACTCTTCCACGCGTTCATACCTGCGGATAAAAAATAAATTACTTGAAATAATATTTTACGCCCTATTTTATCACAAATTGTTTGCGCCATACATGTACTGTTTAGGTAATATCTTGCAGTTGTGTCACAAAAATTGATTTGTAAAAGTTAAATATAATTTTTATTATTATAAAATTAAAATTTTTGATGTGATAAACGTCTATGGTCGTGGTATTTGGCCATCAGCTGCTATACATTCACATGGAACACTTTCGGATGCTATACTGTGCCGTGTTATAACATAAGACTACAGATGGAAAAGGGAAAATCTTCTACACTTCATGTGAATTCTTCACGAAATGGGAGCTTTTTTACTTAGATAAGAGCAGGAAGGGATGTTTTTAATTAATGGATAGACAACAAATATCATTCGTGATATTTTATGAGTACTAATGATATATATCATGCCAGTAATGGAATAATCTTTTTTTCTTTGTGCAATTTTAAAGTGTCAACACTGATATGCTTCTCAAAAATTGACAAATGTGAATTTCAGCTTTTCAAAAACTGACAAATGTTAATTTCAACTTTTCAAAAATCAACAAATGTGAATTTCAGCTTTTTAGAAATTGACAAATGTGAATTTAAGCTGATCAAGAATTGGCAAATGCGAATTTCAGCTGATCAAGAATTGACTAATGCGAATTTCAGCTTTGCAAGAATTAACAAATGTGATTTTCAAATTTTCAAATATAGAAAACGTGTCTATTTTCTTCTGGAAAATAACATATATATTAACAAGCGTGACATTTTTTTTCAAAAATTTATATACCATTTCCATCTTCCTAAAAGGTAAGAAAGGGGTATTTTGAAACGTTTGCATTTAATTATTTTTAAGAATTTAAGATGCTCTAAGGATACTGTCATTTCTAAGAATAACATCAACAGCCCATAGAACTTATGCTTTGAAATTAATCATTTCAAGGACTTTGTTCATACTATTCCATATCGGCCCTTAGTAGGTATTTTTATAGAAGACCGTAAACTGGCGCCCCTTTCAAACCCGTGAGATAGAAACGCGCAAATCGTATATTTCAAAGGAGAAAGGTTTTCATATCTTCTCCAGGGTAATATTTCTCATATACAGGAAGATAGTTTCGAGGGTTTTAAGCATGTACATACATGATCCCCCAAGTGTAAGTTTCTAGTCCCATAATGTGTTTTTTACAAATCTCTTCCAATTTTTGAGCAATCGTCGTGTGAATTGGACGATTGACACTTATAAGTTTCTAAAACTTGTAATGAAAATCACGAACGCGAACAACGCTAAAGCCTAACAAATAAATTAATTTATCTCCCTTTAATATTCAGACAAAGATGTGGCTGGATTTTGAATGGGGGTTCTTAGTTTTCCAAGGTTATAATTTCGAAATTTTAATATTATATTTTCCAAGAAGTTATTCACGCCAACGAATCGGAGCCAAGGGGGTGATCTGCGCCAATGAATCTCAAGCCAACGAATCGGAATCTGATCCAACTGATTGGAGCTTTCGGGGAATGTCTTATTCTTTTTTATTAATTTAAAAATTCATCTAGCTTCGAAAAACACTTTAAGAACTATCAATATTTATAAAATATGCTGTGCAAATAAAGCTCTCTATTTCTTATAAGGTAATTAAAATCCGATGACGTTTTGGCGAAATGATACTCTATATTTCATCTGTAGTTGCCACGTAAATTGAATAAAATAAAATAAAATAAAATAAAATAAAATAAAGTAAAATAAAATAAAATATATTTCCTTATGAGGCCAAATTTGATAACGCCGAAGGTACGAAAAAAATAAGCCCGGTTACCGAATGAGAACGAAATTAGAATTAAAAGTGAAATAAATTTAATTAAAGTAAAGAGAACGTTAATATAAGTCTGCAGGGAAAGTCATGTGCTGCTCACATCAGATTTTTACTTTCCCTGCAATACATGGTAATGTATAGGGAAAGTATTGGAATCATGCCGAAAATCGCTACTCGAGTTTTCGACGGATCTACACGTTTCGAGACCTCAAAAATACGAAAAAACCATTTTTAGCGTGACGTCTGTGTGTCTGTCTGTGTGTTTGTCTGTCTGTTTGTCAGTCTGTCTGTCTGTCTGTGCGTCTGTCTGTGCAGATATTTTATCCATTCTAACTAAAAAATGGAATTGACCGAATTTCAGTCTGTCTGTGTGTCTGTGTGTCTGCGTGTCTGTGTGTCTGTGTGTCTGTCTGTCTGTGTGTCTGTCTGTGCAGATTTTGTATCCACTCTAACTGAAAAACTAATGGACCGAATTTCACAAAATTTTGTAGGTAAGTCACTTGTGGTCGGGGCTGGTGCTCATTAGTATTGGGTACGATTTGGAATAAAAGAACCCGCCTTTTTTGTGAAATGGCCCGCAAAAGCTTGTATCCACTGTAGCTGAAAAACTAATGAACCGAATTTCACAAAATTCGGTAGATGACTCACGTATAGGTCATCCTGGTGCTGATTAGATTTTGGTATGATTCAGAAAAAAATAACCTGCCTTTTTTTGCAAAATGGCCCGCAAAAATCACCAAAATCTAAAATAAAAAACTACGTATGCTCAAATATATCAATAAAATGCTTGTTTAATACGTAATTTTTAACGAAGAAAAGAATAAGAACAACCCCATTACACTAGGACTAGCCGTTCTCGAGATATATTAGTTTTTTCGTATTTTCTCTACGATACCTTTGAAAATAAGCCCAGTTATCAAATGAGAACGAAAATTGAATTAAAAGTGAATTAAATGTAATTAAAATAAAGAGAACGTGAGTATAAGTGTGCAGGGGAAGTCATGTGCTGCCCACATCAGATTTTTACTTTCCCTGCAATACATGGTAATGTATAGGGAAAGTATTGGAATCATGCCGAAAATCGCAACTCGAGTTTTCGACAGATCTACACGTTTCGAGACCTCTAGAATACGAAAAAACCATTTTTAGCGTGACGTCTGTGTGTGTGTCTGTGTGTCTGTGTGTCTGTCTGTCTGTGTGTCTGTGTGTCTGTCTGTCTGTCTGTGCAGATTTTGTATTCACTCTAACTAAAAAACTAATGAACCGAATTTCACAAATTTTTGTAGGTAAAAGTCACTTGTGGACGGGGCTGGTGCTGATTAGTTTTGGATACGATTCGGAATAAAAGAACCCGCCTTTTTTGTGAAATGGCCCGCAAAAGCTTGTATCCACTGTAGCTGAAAAACTAATGGACCGAATCTCACAAAATTCGGTAGATGAGTCACGTATAGGTCACCCTGGTGCTGATTAGATTTTGGAACGATTCAGAAAAAAATAACCTGCCTTTTTTTGCAAAATGGCCCGCAAAAATTGCCAAAATCTAAAATAAAAAACTGGGTATACTCAAATATATCCATTAAATGCTGATTTAGTACGTAATTTTTAACGACAAAAAGAATAAGACCAACCCCATTACACTAGGACTAGCCGTTCTCGAGATATTTTAGTTTTTCGTACTTTCCCTACGCCACCTTTGAAAATAAGTCCGGTTATCGAATGAGAACGAAAATTGAATTAAAAGTGAAATAAATTTCATTAAAATAAAAGAGAACGTTAATATAAGTCTGCAGGGAAAGTCAAGTGCTGCTGCTCACATCAGATTTTTCGTTCTCGTTTGACAACTGGACTTATTTTCAAAGGTGGCGTAAAGAAAATACGAAAAAACTAAAATATCTCGAGAACGGCTAGTTCTAGTGTAATGGGGTAGGTCTTATTCTTTTCTTCGTTAAAAATTATGTATTAAACACGCATTTTATGGATATATTTGAGCATACGCAGTTTTTTATTTTAGATATTGGCGATTTTTGCAGATCATTTTGCAAAAGAAAGTGAGGTTAATTTTTTCTGATTCATACCAAAATTTAATCAGTACCAGGGTGTCCCACAAGTGATTTACCTACCAAATTTTGTGGAATTCGGTCCATTAGTTTTTCAGCTAGAGTGGATGCAATCTTTTGGGTGCCATTTCGCAAAAGAAGGTGGGTTCTTTTATCCGAAGAGTACCCAAAACTAATCAGCACCAGATTCGCCCACAAGTGATTTAACTACCAAATTTTATGAGATTCTGTCAATTACTTTTTTAGTTAGAGTGGATACAAAATCTGCACAGACAGACACACAGACAGACAGATAGACACACAGACACACAGACACTCACAGACGTCACGATAAAAATGGTTTGTTCGTATTCTAGAGGTCTCGAAACGTGTAGATCCGTCGAAAACTCGAGTTGTGATTTTCGGCATGATTCCAATACTTTCCCTATACATTACAATGTATTGCATGGAAAGTAAAAATCTGATTTGGGCAGCACATTTCCCTGCACGCTCAAATGCATATTTTTTTCATTAATAATTCATTAAATTGAGTTTAATTGCACAAAATAACACTAAATTTGCATTTTTAATTCAATTTCTGTTTTTATTTATTAATTAGACATTTTTCTAAAAGTGGCATAACTAAATGCGAAAAATCTCAAATATCTCGAGAATAGTTTGTCCTAGAGTAATGGAGTTGTTCTTATAATTTTCCTCATCAAAAGTTACGTATAAAACAAGCATTTAATTGATATATTTGAACATACGTAGCTTTTTTTAGATTTTGCGATTTTTGAGGGCCTTTTCGTAAAAAGAGACAGGTTGTTTTCTTCCGAATAATACCAAAATCTAATCAGCACCAGAGGTTCCCCCACGTAACTTATCTGTCAAATTTTGTGAAGTTTGGTCAATTAATATTTTAGTTAGAGTGGATACATGACATTTTTGCGGTCCATTTCGTAAAAAAAGACAGATTGTTCTTTTCCGATTAATACCAAAATCTAATCAGCACCAGAGTATCGTACAAGTAACTTATCTACCAAATTTTGTGAAATTTGGTCAGTTAGTATTTTAAATAGAGTGAATACATGAAATTTTTACAAGCCATTTCGTTAAAAAAGGTAGGTTCTGTTATTGCGAATCGTACCAAAAACTAATCAGAACCAGGGGCATACCCAAGTGACTTACCTACCAAATTTTATGAAATTCGGTCCATTAGTTTTTGAGTTTGAGTGGATACATTCATTGCACAGACAGACACACAGGCAGACAGACAGACAGACAGACAGACAGACACACAGACACACACACAGGCGTCACGTTAAAAATGGTTTTTTCGTATTCCAGAGGTCTCGAAACGTATAGATACGTCGAAAACTCGAGTTGTGATTTTCGGCATGATTCCAATACTTTCCCTATACATTACCATGTATTGCAGGGAAAGTAAAAATCTGATGCGGGCAGCACATGACTTTCTCCGCAGACTTATATCCACGTTTTCTTTATTTTAATTAAATTTAATTCACTTTTAATTCAATTTTCGTTCTCACTTATTTTCAAAGATGGTGTAGAGAAAATATGAAAAAACTAAAATATCTCGAGAACGGCTAGTCCTAGTGTAATGAGGTTGGTCTTATTATTTTCTTCGTTAAAAATGACGTATTAAACGAGCATTTAATGGATATATTTGAGCACGTAGTTCTTTATTTTAAATTTTGGCGATTTTTCGGGCCATTTTGCCAAACAAGGCAGGTTATTTTTTTTCGAGTCATACCAAAATCTAATCAGCACCAGCGTGACCCACAAGCGACTTATCTACCGTATTTTGTGAAATTCGGTCCATTAGATTTTCAGTTATAGTGGATACAAGCCTTTGCGGGCCATTTCGCTATAAAGGCGGGTTCTTTTATCCCGAATCATATCTAAAACTAATCAGCACCAGATCCACCCACAAGTGACATACCTACCAAATTTTATGAAATTCGGTCAATTAGTATTTTAGCTAGAGTGGATTCAAAATCTGCACAGACAGACACACAGACACACGCACAGACGTCACGTTAAAAATGGTTTTTTCGTATTCTAGGGGTCTTGAAACGTGTAGATCCGTTTAAAACTCGAGTTGTGATTTTCGGTATGATTCCAATACTTTCCCTATACATTACCATGTATTGCAGGGAAAGTAAAAATAAGCTGTATATTTATGGCACTGTTTGGGAAAAAATGCAAATATGTTCTACTTTTAGGAGAGCAACACTTCAAAAGATTTTCAGGGAACAATTAGGTCCAACGGGCTATGCAAAACGTAAAATTATAAAGGGTAAAGTGAAGTCTGCATTTTCGTTGATAATTGACCATCGTATTATAAAACATGCACAATAGAAGAAACAAATCGAGTTTTAGGAATCGAATGGAGTCTATTACCTTAAAGTTTGTTTAATATTTCTTTACTAAAGCCAATATTACCTACAGTCAGTAAGAAAAAATAAAATTTTTACCAAAAAACCAGTCATGTCACCAGTTACGGTACTAATCGGTATATATAGAGCGTCTACACGTTTAGTGTTATTTGGAAATTTCTCTCAAAATACGTTAATTTGTGACCCTATTATATTGCATTGTGCATGCGGGGGAAAGTAATATATATTATACTACGTATGTAGGGGAGGTAAAAATATAATTATAGCATAAAACTGCGCAAATTGAGAAAAGTAACTCACCACACTGGTGCTGGTCAAAACGAGTAACACTGCTATCAATACGAAATGCATTTTCGGTCCTAAAGTGAGTAACTTCTGAGAAAAGGTGAGCAGTAGTGTCTTTAGTGCAAGCTTTGGTGTAAGATATCGCTTTATATATCGAGTCCAGTTTCTTAAAATTGAGCAGAACGTTTAACAAACAATCTATTGTTTCGACAGGCCTTTGTACCGCATTGTGGATGATGCAAAAGTGGCACATTTAGATAACAGTCTGACAGTAATTTTGTTCTAAGACTGCCATAAAAACATTCGTAACAATGCATTGAAACATTTGGTGACGTCAAAATGACGTGCGTGTATAGAAAACCGAAACTGCTAATATAGCTAAATACGCTCATAATGCGTCCTTCATATATCATACTAATATTTAGGCCTGTCAAAGACTGGAAAATTAACTCTCTTCAAATAAAATTCCACCTTTTTTAATAAGCTTTATTTGGATTAGAAATGTTATGGTAGGAATTCGTCGGCGATTAGAAAATTGTAAAATTGGTCCAGTTCATTTTTGTCCAGCGGTCGCTACTATAAATGTGAAACACTTCAGGTCACTGACTTCCGTAAGCTCTGGGAAGACTTAAACCCCCTCCTCTTCCTTTCGTCCTATATGGGGGAGGAAATTGAAAATACAACTTCATTGGATTCTTTTCTGGGACCGATACTATAATGTTGCAAAGATTCTACCTTCTAGGTTACCAAGGGACTTCTGGAAAGGGTGCAAAGATTTTCTGAATTTTTTCGGACTCACGGGGTTATCCAAAATCTCGTTCCGCTATTTTCTGTCACGGAGTTATATAATATAATGCTGCAAATATTCGGTCTCCTGTCTCCGAAAGGGGGAAGGGTCTGCACAGTCTGGAAATCATTTTAAACGCCCGCATTTTCTCTGCCCCGGGGAATTGTGAGTCTGGCTCCGTCAGGTACTATGATTGTGTATATATTCAGTCTAGTATCTAGATTACATAATTGCACTTGAAAATCTCCCACAACTGTATTCTAAACTCAATGGCGGATTTACAATTTCTGATCAGGGGTGGATTCATCGATAAGTGGACTACAATTTAAAAAGAGCCCCTAGACTGTTTCATCCTGAAAATGCACATGTTATGGGGCCCCTACACTTATCGTTATGGATGTACCGCCTCGGTTCAAACTTATTATACATTACACACTATATTTTTAGAGGACATTTTTCGCAATATAGTGTCTCATATAGAAGCGTTGAAATTCATGAACTGAGAACGAGAATTGACGAAGCTTTTCCCTTTTGAGTTATACGGCAATTTGTTGCGCTAGGTCTGTCTGTCTGCATAATTTCGCCGACGATAACTCCTCTGAAACGTAAACATTTTATTGTTTTAGAAATTTGGATATATGGTGTAAATTAATATTTTATAGACCAAGTTCGTTTCTGAGTGTGATCGGATAAAAATTGCACGTACACTTTTTATTGAAAGTTACATTGTTAACATAGCGCACTAGTTTTTTTTTTAAACAAGCTACCTTGAAAATTTTCATATTTAACGCAAGACATAGAAAGGGAAATTTGAACGAAACTGAAGCATACCAATGTGCTGTTAATTAATTATCTGGATAGACCTTGTCTGCAGTATTCACCTATGCGTAAGTTCTGTCTTCTTAAAAGTGAAGTCCTTAAAAAAGTACGAAATTTTAAATTTAAAAGATTCTATTTCCTGGAAAAACTATAGTAATAAGCTTTAAAGGAGCTTCACAAAAATACTCTAATATTTTCCCGATAATTAAAATGGACAGCAAATAAAAGGATTTTGCAGAATCTTGTCTGCATGTTTATAAATAATTCGAGTTTCCGTTGTCACTTATTTATTAAATTTTCCATGTATTTCCTAACAAAGAAATATAAGAATAAAAAAAATTTTAAATTTATTTTGCTTTAAAGTCTATTTTTGGTAGAATAGACTGTTGTTCAATAGATCACTTTCCAAGATTTATCTTTTGATAGTTGAGTCAAAAGTTAATTTTTTTTAAAAGAAGCTACCTTGAACATTTTCATATTTAACGCAAGACATAGAAAGGGAAATTTGAACGAAACTGAAGCATACCAATGTGCTGTTAATTACTTATCTGGATAGACCTTGTGTGCAGTATTCACCTATGCGTAAGTTCTGTCTTCTTAAAAGTTAAGTCCTTTTTTGAAAGACACTGTAAAATAATTTCTTTGATATATATGAATATCAGAGCGGAAAATTATTTTTTTTTCTCGAGACATGAAAAAAGTACGAAATTTTAAATTTAAAAGATTCTATTTCCTGTAAAAACTATAGTAATAAGCTTTAAAGGAGCTTCACAAAAATACTCTAATATTTTCCCGATAATTAAAATGGACAGCAAATAAAATGATTTTGCAGAATCTTGTTTGCATGTTTATAAATAATTCGAGTTTCCGTTGTCACTTATTTATTAAATTTTCCATGTATTTCCTAACAAAGAAATATAAGAATAAAAAAAAATTTCAATTTATTTTGCTTTAAAGTCTATTTTTGGTAGAATAGAATGTTGTTCAATAGATCACTTTCTAAGATTTATCTTTTGATAGTTGAGTTAAAAGTATTTTTAACATGATTATGTGAGGGACTATTTATATATGCTACAGCTATAATTTTATTTTAATACTCGACTTGCTCAAAAATATACTGGAATAAATTTAACACTATATAAAATGTGCGGTCAATTCAGTCAGATAGAAAGATAGAAACATAGAGGATAGCTTTAACTCACCCTGCTTTGTGGGTATATATATTGGAAAATAAATATTAGACAGAAAATATTTCTTCAGTGAAATAAATTGAAATAGGTTTACTTTTTAAATAAACTCTTGGATTAAATTATTAATCTTAATTAAAGTGTTCGTGATTTGTAACATTTGTACATTGCTATTATGGCTGCAAAACCGATCGTTTTTCTTTGCAGAGTTCGTTAACAAAATTATTCAATAAATATACTACTCCTAAAAATTCATATTTTAACAAAATAACTTACCATTTTTTCACATCGCTATGTTATTATAATTAAAATTACATGAATTTATTAACAAACGCTTAAAGAGGGAAAAAAAGCACCGTGTCTTTTGACTATTATTCTAAGGATCAAAAATTGACCTCGCATAGACTGGCACTATATTTCGGTTCTGTTGCTCAGCATGGATGTTATCTTTTCCGATTTTTTTTCTAACATTTGGAGTCACTCTTCATTTTTTTCCTATAACGTTATCAATACTCAACTGAGTAATGGCTCTCTCTAAATAACACTACTTGAAATCACGCCTCTCTCTCTTCAAATCTTGAGTAATCGGTCGATTATATTCGTTGGCTTACCCCCTTGCAGCCGCATTATTTAGCCTAGGGTTCAGATACGTCCTCCTTTCTCTCATTGGCTACTGCTCAGTGCAATGTCGTGTCTTTGCATCATTGGTTCTTCGAGTTTCTAATGAAGATTGTTTTAAGTCTTAGATATAAGTTATGTTTATGCCCAAACCAAACTTGCAATTTGTGTGACGTGGGGACACAACCTTCCGGGCCAAGACTGTTATAAAACTGTGACAACGTCTGCGCTTTGTTACATCGTAAACATCAAAAACTGCATATGGTACCTCCTGGTCTCACAATTTCTTTGACTAAGTATCATTTATTGTTGAAAGTTTTACCGAAATCTACCCATATTTTAGAAAATACAAAGTTTGGAAGCATATTTTAAAGTTTTACATTTAGGTTTTACTTCAAATCATATAAAAATTTTTAACCATCAACGTGCATTTAATTATATTAATAAAGCTGTGAAGAAATGTATAAATTCAATCATGAGCTGCAGGCGGTTATGAATGACAAGAACAGGTTTAATACACAGTACTACGAAATTCGTTGTGGAGTGATAAAATTTGAATTTGATTTTGAGTGATAAAATTTAAAAAAATAGAATTGAATCCCATCTTAAAAAAAACTTTTTCAGCTATTTCCTTAAAAAATTTCAACAACTACTGTACGCGTAGTTTAGGAAATATTACATTTAAAAGAGTCTATTCGAATTTTTACTTTCCTTATATACAATAATGTGTAAGGAAAGTATTGTGACGGGGTCGAAAATTCGAATTCGAGTTTTCGACGGGAGAGCACGTTTCAAGTATCCCTGATCACAAATTGGACATTTTTGAAGTGATGTCTGTGTGTTTGTGTGTGTATGTGCGAAAGTATGTGCGTGTGTATGTGTGTGTGAAAGTGTGTGTGTGTGTGTGTGTGTGTGTGTCAGTTAGTCTGTGGAGTCGATAACTGACGAACGAATATACCGATTCGAACGAAATTTGGTACAAAAATTACAATCCGTAAGCACTGGAAGCCTATTGTTTTTATACACAATCGAATGTTCAGAACCCCCCTAAATTTTCGAGTGAAATTTTGAAAAAATCGTCAAAAAATCAAAACAACTAATAAAGTTAAGCAAATATACATTTCTCATGTATTTTTTCATTAGAAAACGATTACCACAAATTTTAGAACGCTGACACGAACCATTCTCGAGATATTGCACAGTTTTCAAAAAAATTATCAAAAGGTCATATAAAATAAAAAAAAATATTTCCTATTGAGAAACATGATCACATTTCATATGTAATACCATGCGATAAATTTGGTGACTTCATTCTCGTGGATCATTTTCGAGAACGATTTATGTTAGCGCTCTAAACTTTATGTCTATCGCTTTCTACTGAAAAAACATTTTAAAAATAAATATTTACATAACTATATTGAAGGGTTTGATTTTTTGATAACTTTTTCAAAATTTCATTCGAAATTTTGGGGCATTCCAAACATTCGACTGCGTTTAAAAACAATAGCCTTCCCGTAGTCAACGATTTTAATTCGTTTATCAAATTCCATTCGAATGGCTACATTTCTATGTGAGAGATATTGTCTCCACAGTCTCAAGACACACACACACACACACACGCACACACGCACACACACACACGCACACACACACACACACGCACGCACACACGCAAACACACACACATGCACAAACACACACATACACACATACACGAAAACACACACACACTCAGCCCCAAATTCGAAAACTTTGATTCGTGTTCGGGGATGATTGAAACGTACTCTCCGTCGCAAACTCGAATTCGAAATTTCGTCCCCGTCTCTTTCCTTATACTACGTATATTTAAAGTGATATAGATGCAGAAAAATAATAATATAAAATATTGCAGGAAATATCACGTATTCTTTGTTGGGAAAATAATGCGTTTGAAATTGCATTTCCACTACTGGCAGTCCCTTTTAATGGGAATATACGTTTCAGAAATAGTTTTTTATTATTCAGCTCTGAAGCTGATGGTAAATAAATTGCAAAGATGCAAGGTAAATAAATTGCAAAGTTGACTAGAATGAAACTGAAAGTTTAATTTCTATAAATCTTCCAGTAAACAAATAAAATGCACTTATAACTTCTATGAAGACATGAAGTAACTCTTCTTATATGGTTCTTAAATACGATATCCAATATACGATTCCCACAGGAATTAAAATGAATAGTGACTAAAAAGATTTTTCGCGGATCTTCACTAAATCTGTAGAAATAATTTACGACTCTGCTGTTCGCTTGCTAATTAATTTTCTATTTACCTCTTACCGAGGAACGACAGCATAAAGAAGAAAATTTGAAGCATATTTTGATTTAAGATAGGATAATGTTATTATAACAAGCAATTTTCCAATCAATGCATTCTTACTTTATGTATAACACATACCATATGTTGAATACCATATGTTGAAGTAAAAGCATACTATGGAATCAAAATTACGATTCCAGAATTATGATGATTTCCACGCTTTGGTTATTGACTGTATGAGCTAAATATTGGTGAAAAAAAACTTACAATTGATTTTTACCAAATATTTTTTAAAAATCTGTTTTTCAAGAGTTGGCAGAGATTGAAATTAGATTATGATGACTGATGCGTATTTAGCATCGAATTCTGGTTAAATTTGGAGGTTCACGAAGAATTTCCAAACTTCCGGTCCTTTTTCCATTTCCGGATCAAAATGTTTCTTTTTCCTTGAACCATCTATTTCTCTGTATCCTTCTGTAGATAGAGCTCAGATGATGATTGCTATCCTTCAGTCTTAAATTCTGTAGTGTAATTCGCTATGAATATTTTATTTCTGTTACGATATTGGCTGATATGGATTTCCGGCTTTGATATTGGCTGATATGGATTTAACATCATATTCGGAAAACTGTAGAAGAAGGAACGCACTGGGGATTTTCACTTTCGGTTTTGGGGATGTCCCTTCCGATTAAAAAAATTTTCTTTTCATTGCAACATCTATTTGTCAGAATCGGCTTTGGGGATGTGCCTTCCGATTAACAAAAATTCTTTTCATTGGAACATCTATTTTTCAGAATCGACTTTGGGGATGTTCCTTCCGATTAAAAATTTTTCCTTTTCATTCCAACATCTATTTTTCAGAATCGGGTTGGGGATGTTCCTTCCGATTAAACATTTTTCCTTTTCATTGCAACATCTATTTTTTAGAATCGGCTTTGGGGATGTTCCTTCCGATTACAAAATGTTCTTTTCATTGCAACATCTATTTTTCAGAATCGGCTTTGGGGATGTTCTTTCCGATTAAAAAAATGTCCCTTCCATTGCAAAATCTATTTTTCAGAATCAGCTTTGGGGATGTTCGTTCCGAGTACAAAAATGTCCCTTGCATTGCAACATCTATTTTTCAGAATCAGCTTTGGGGATGTTCCTTCCGATTAAAAAAGTGTCCCTTCCATTGCAACATCTATTTTTCAAAATCGACTTTGGGGATGTTCCTTCCGATTAAAATATGTTCCTTCCATTGCAACATCTATTTTTCATAATCGGCTTTGGGGATGTTCCTTCCGATTAAAAAAATGTCCCTCCCATTGCAACATCTATTTTTCAGAATCAGCTTTGGAGATGTTCCTTTCGAGTAAAAAAAAATATTTTCATTGAAAACTTCTATTTTTCTGAATCGGCTTTGGGGTTGTTCCTTCCGATTAAGGCTTTTTATTTTCATTGCAACATCTATTTTGAGGAATCGGCTTTGGGGATGTTCCCTCCGATTAAAAAATTTTCATTTTCATTGCAACATCTATTTTTCAGAATCGGCTATGGATATTGTTGTTACTTATGACTTCCTGTTTCGGCGGAGCCGATTCAGGACCAGTGACGCAGGAAACAGGAAAGAACGAAGAAAAACACAAGACGAGAGAACAAAGTTTATTACAGGAACGCATCACTGACGAAGGTCGGAGGGGATGCAGCTTCACATTTTGACGAGGACCCAGAAGGCGGAAGACTGACTTTACCCTCAAGAAACATCCATGCCTTATTCGGGATTCGAATCCGAGTGCTCAACACAGCAGCCGAAGACGCTATCCACTTCACCGCCTGGGCGCCACTATGGATATTGTTTAGATGTTGACTGATATTAATTAAGTGTTAAATTTCGGTTGACGAGTTCTCTTTCTTAGCTCCCTTAATTTGACCTGCAATTTATCCAGAGCAGTTTGTTTTCTGATCAAATTATCAGGCTAACTGTGGAGACTCCACTAGATGGTCTATCAGTAGTACAATCAGTAGTACGATAAATGTACAACCAGTAGAGGGGCATTGGAATATAATTTTTCCTAATTATTACATCTAAAATAATAAAATCGCCTTCTCTTTGTCTGTCCGTGTTTTCCGTCGCGTAGAAAAACTAAGTTACTCAGAGTTAAAGAAATCGATACATTGATACTCCAAGTAGCTCTCGAGACACCTTGAAGCGAATTTTTGAAAATTTGAATAATAGTTTTAGTCATTTCACATTAAGCACTATTTTTATCGATTTTCACACAAATCGGTTTCTTACCGATTGAAAATATTATTTCAGGGACCAGAATTTTATCTTCGCACCATATAGAAATTATCAACTAAAGAACTATTTCCAACGAGCTTTAATCTGAACAATTTTAACAATTTCTTCATATTTATTTATTTATTTTATTTAGCAAAATATGCGTATTATCAGCAAAGAATAAATAAACAAAAAAGGTGAATCATGCGTAAAGCAATGATTATGAAACACTTTCCAATTGAAATGCAATTTTATTTAAACATCTTCAAAATATGATATATTTAGCGTTGATATTTTAAAACTATTACAGTACTACAGTAATTTATTATATTTGAAAATTTAAAACTTCATTGAAAAAGACAATTCTAGATAAACAAAGTGAATTTTATTCAAATGACGTCATCGAAATATAAATTTTCTGCCTGTCAATGTAAAACCAATATCACTCAATAGCAGTATACCCGTTCTTTTCGCACTGACTATATAATAAAGAAATTAAAACTTATGTTATGTGCATATTCCTATAATATTTTAAATGACATCGTTATTCTAAGCATGTTATTAAAATATTTAATTTAATTATCGTTAAAAGATGTATAAGAATATCTCTTCTCGCTATACAAAATTGTCTTCACAGGCAGATCTGTAGAAAAAATTACCCTGGTCCCGTTTGTAAACATATTTGCAAAAACTATTATTCAATTCCCACAAAACGGCATGAATTATCAAGGAAACTGAACCTAGTTTTGCAAAATACTAAATTTTCATCAATTAGGTATATTTTCATTAATTTATTAGAATTTTATCAATTCGGCAGCATTTTCACAATTTTGACAGCATGTTAAAAAGTCGCCAAATTTGTCGGAAAGTGGGATAGTTGGACTAAAAGGCAAACGCTACCGAAACATCATTACAATATTATTATCTTTCAAAACGCAATTACAGTATTGTGGCAATTAATTGAGAAATGTCATTTTTTTCGTTTTATCACACGTAAGCTTAGGAAGAAGCACTCCAAATTAGCTCGAGTTCAAATTGCAGTTATTATCAAAGTAGCAGGTGTTCGTATGCACCTGGTAAGTAGCAGGTGTTCAAATTCCTCCGCCAGGTGGCAGGTGCTCCGCAGTGGTAGTTTCTCAGTTGTTGCGGGGCTCATTAGCGTCATGGATATCAGCGCGGAAACACGTGCTAAAGTGATTGCGCTTAGAGAACACACTTCTAAGACGTTCGAGGAAATAGGTAAAATATGTGGAGTGAGTACAGCAAGTGTCGGGAGGAACTGGAAGCGGTTTCAGGAAACAGGAAATGCTGGAACCAACCGCTCTGGAAGATGCGGCCGAAAAAGATCAACTTCGACTCGTGACGACAAAACTTTACATCGAATGAGTGTTAAAAATCCTCGATTAACCAGTTTTGACCTGTCTAAGTCCATGGTGGCAGCTGGTGTTGATATTGCACCTTCAACAGTGCGATACAGGCTGTTAGAACGCGGACGGAGAGCACGTCGACCGTACAAGAAGCAACTTCTGAGGCTTCGCATGAAGAAAAAAAGGTTGGAATGGGCACGGAAATACAAAACATGGACTGAGAAGGACTGGGAGAAAGTTCTCTTTTTTTGACGAAACACATTTTGTGGTTCAGGGATTTAGATCTATGTTCGTGAGAAGGAGCCATGGAGAACCTCTCAATCAGCACCACATCAGTCAAGCATCCGCCCAAAAAGATGTTTTGGGGTTGTTTCAGCGTTTTGGGGACAGAATCTCTTGTTCCCGTAGAGGGAATGATGAACAGTGCCAGTTACGAAGTCATATTAACCCGAAAAGTGCTTCCAATCATGGCTAAACTGTGGCCGAACGGAGATTGCGTTTTCCAACAAGACAGCGCGCCATGTCACACTTCGAAGCGAATCAAAAATTTATGCTCAAAAAAAATATTACCGTGCTGGATTGGCCCGAGAATTCACCAGACTTGAATCCCATAGAAAATTTGTGGGCTATTGTCAAAAACCGTTTCACAAATTTGACTGTACGACGATGGACAAGCTAATTTCGGCCGTTATTGACATATGGTTCAGAGACGTTGAAATTAAAACTACATGTTCTAGTCTAGTATATTCCATGCCGAAACGTGTCTGTGATGTTATAAAGTCTCGAGGAGGTCATATCACTTATTAGTTTTAAATGTATCCCTAGAAAACTTGAATAAAACTGAATTTTATAAAAAAAACTGCATTTCTCAATTAATTGCCACAATACTGTAATTTCATTTATTTGGTGTAATTTTTATTAATTTGACAAGAGTTTTTACTATTTGGCGATATTCCCTTTAATTTGATGATATTTAAGTAATTTGGCTACATTTTAAAAAGTCGCCAAATTTATTGTCAAGTAGGATGGTTGGAATAACAGCCAAAAGCAATCGAAACATCATTACAATAATATCCCCTTTCAAAACGAAATAAATTTAATTTATTTGTCATAATTTTTAGCAATTTGGCGATATTTGTTATCAATTTAGCAACATTTTTATCAATTTGGCGACAGTTTTAGAGATTTTACAACATGTTCATCTATTTTACAACATTAAAAAATGTCGCCAATTTGGTGATATCCCGCCAAATCTCTCGCCAATCATTACAGAGACGAACAGACGGAACTATTTATATTTTTGTAGATTAGAAAATTATATCCATGTATTTGAAGACATACCCGTACTACTTATATTTTCGTACTTTAGAAGATTATAATAATGTATTAGAAAATTTACCCGTACTACAATATAAGGATTTTAAAAGTGTCCCCCAAAATAAAACAGATTGTGTAAGAATATGGAAATATCAATCTCTATATACGTTAAACCCAAAGGCCGTAATGCATAATAGTCCAATCAAAAATGCGATACCGATAAAAAAAAAATTATATATATACATCTCTTTGATTTAAATCGAAAACGATTTACTGCTGTAATAACTCATTGAGTTCAATTCCGTTTCTTAGTAACATGATATTATTTTTCTTCAAATATAAACTCACTGGGTTGTCGTGATGAGATTTCTGTAAATCTCGTCACTCTTGTAAAAATCATAAATTATGTAATATATTTCAATCCTTATATTTTTAACATCATTTTTAATATATTTAACCCTATTTAACTATCTCCCTTGTCTTTTTAATACATATTATCTTCTACAATAATCTGTGCTAAAAGAATAAGTTTTTACGCCATTTTTATATCAATCTATAAAGCTCACTCTGAGAGAGAGAGAAGTATGTTTATGATCGTTAAAATCAAGGTCTAGTTCCCGGGCAGAACGGATGTCTGATGTAGAGGCTTTGCTCTCTGCATGGTAAAATGAGTGCAAGACATGCATTTTTCACACAATGGTTCTGCTGCAAAAACATCTGGATTAAATCGGGACCTCGCTGCGAGGGTAGGAACCTATTGCGACCTCTTGACGAGGCTAGGCTCTTGAAGTTCGAAACGATTGTGTATCGGTCCAATTCGATAAACAGTCTTCGTGCAGGTCCGAATTGGATTAACAGTCGGATTTGCAAAATTTCGTATAAAAGTGTTGGATAATTCTGCGCGCTCTTCCCCGTCCAGTTACAGACGACTCCAGGTCGATCTGGACCGTTTTATACGTTGCTCGACAGAATGCGGAGTCTGACACTATGCCGTTCCTGGATTCTGCGGGTATGGGGAAGGGTCGCTGACATCGTCACCGCCGACAGACATCGAGGAAGATCTATCTACTGCTGGTCAAGATATGGTCATCGTCGCCGACTTACCTCATCTCGTAATTTCGACTACGACGACGACGAACCGAGGTTGACCCGAGATCCTTCTGCCGGCTCTGCACGTTGACAATTGAAGGAGCTGTATGAAGCCGAGCTCTGACTGGGCCTAAGCAGTCTTTCTACATGTTGGTGTGCCGGTCTTACTTACGTACAGTTCTACCGAGGGCAATGCGGCGGAGGTTTGTTCCTCTTTTCATTTCAATTACTACGTGTCCGGAGGTAAGAATGTTGACTTCCTTCTACAACTATAAACAGAATTCTACGGAAGCATTATCATAAATTTCTACATAAACCTAAAGTAAATACTGGCTTCCGTCTTCAAATTGTATCTGCGCTGATTGAATAATTTCTAATTAAATTAATATCGTGCTATTCTAAAACAATATATAACTAATTTCTCTGAGCGTTTCTCCCTGTGTTTCTGAGACCATACCATTTCCATTTAATGTCGAGTAAAGTGTAAATATTGCCTTGCCACTTTTATCATTATAATATTGAATGACATATAATTTCGACAGTAAACCTGTGGCAATATAGGACAATAACGTGGGTCCTGTTTGCAGTGACAATGTCTATTATAACTGATAGAGATTCAGTAATTGTGATAAATAGTAACTTCATTCAAGATAGAATTCCTTAATAAAATATTGGATTTGTTAAAGAATTAAAGTGTGTTTATTTGAGTCATCCAAATTGAATATTTTTATGAATGTTTACAGCTGATGTTGACGCCTTACAAGGTAAGGGTTTGTTATTGTACTTATTATCTCGCAGCAGGTCATCCTGGAATTTATTCCTGGACGAAAGTGTTTCGAACTAGAACATGGGTTTAAAACTAGATTGGGTTGTGTCATAGAAATATCACGTCTTTGCATCTTATTTACGTCATACATATAATTATCTTATTTATCCTTTTAACTTCGTATTACATAAAATATGTGTATATGTATGTTAACACTGGTCCTTTGGTGGCACCCCCCCCTCCCCCGCGTTATGACAGGGTTTAATTTCGTCGCTTAGCAACAATATCTCATTTATGATATTTTCCAACATAGTTGTAAAGTGTTTTTGGCTTTGTTCATCCATTATGTCTGTCTATCCGTTAGCACTATAACTGCTGTAAAAATGACTTTATCGAAATGAAATATTAGTATGTTATGTAAAAAATAATATCACCCAATTAGATTTGGAATTACCCCTGATTGAAAAATGAGAATATATTTAACCCTATGGGACCTAATTTTTCAAACATTTTTTAAGCGGAGTTAAAATTCACAAATAGCTTTTAAAATTTTAGAAAATATTCAAATTATCACGTAAAATGTGCAAAAAAATTTCATTAAAATATGTTAAGTAAGTTTTTTATATAGAAATTGAAATAATAATTACACCCATATTATATGAAGAGATCACGTGATTCAGTGCAAACTAAAATATGGCATTCATTATTTCCTCGTAGTGAAAATCGTGATTTTTACAGAACGTCTGTATTTATATTTAGTATTGCATACGTAAACAAATCAAGTAAAGTGAGTTGTTGAAGACCCAGACCGTCCGACCCGTCCTAGGACATGAGCACATATTTGGACGGCGGGGGTAAGGTAAGAATTGCTGAATTTCTTTAGCGCAAAATTATTTAGCTTTCGTGTCCGGAATATAAGTGATATGAATTAAATATTCATTGATTTTACATAGAGAAGCAGACGATTTTATAGCGTTACCTTTTATATGAATTTAAAGTTTACAAGTAAAATAAATTATTGTAGTACTGTGATAATATAAAAAAGTATCACCGCTGAATGCATCGCTTTTTAGAAATGTTTAAATAAAATTGCATTTCAGTTGGAAAGTGTTTCATATTCAGTGCTTTATGCATGATTAATCTTTCTTTTTTTTTTTTTTAATAAATTTGCGGAACAAATATTGTTTGCATATTGATATCTCAATGGAAGGTGTAATAATACGTTTTTTATTAACATCTCAATAATTCTGGTCTTTAAATCTCGAAATAAGGACTAAATTTTAAATGGGGCTATTTGAAGTCTATCCCGAATATTTCATCTGATTCGCTGAAATCTTTCTCCTGCGATGATGAGACAAACACACAAATAAAAACATAAAACATAAGCAGAATTTTAATTTCATATATATATATATATATATTCCATACTCCAGAGCTAAATAATTTTGCGTGCAGAAAATTCAACAATTCCTGTACAACTCATCCAACTATTGCTTTATTTACATTTTGCATACATTAAATTAGGCTTCGTTGTAGAAATAATCAAAGTTCAATGATCATTTAAAATAAGAAATGTGTTAATTACGTGCTCACAAAGTTTAGATAAACAGATACGCAAAAAGAAAGCGGTTTTTGGACGGATGCAACACTAAATACACATATAAACGTTTCTTAAAAATTATGATTTTGACACAGCGAAAAAAAAAAGGAAGCCATATCTAATTTTGCAATGAGTCACGTGATCTCTTCATATAATATGGGTGTAATTATTATTTCAAATTTTATTTATAAAATTACTTAACATATTTTAATGAATTTTTTTACACATTTTACGTGATAATATGAATACTTCTTTATTTTTGAAGCAATTTCTAAATTTTAACTCCGCTTAAAAAATGTTTGAAAAAATAGGTTTCATAGGGTTCAGCGTACTTCAATTTTTCAACTCGGGTTCAGACCAAAACTAATGGATGATATTATTCTTTTACATTCTTATATTTTCCACATACCGTCTCAGCAACATATTAAAGTTTTACTTTGATAAAGTCATTTTTACGGCCGTTATCGTGCGAACGGACAGACATATAGACACAACGAACAAAGTCATAAACACCTTACAACTATGTTAGAAAGTGTTATAAAGTTTCGAATTTGAAGGGGGGGCAGCAAAGGAATTTTAAAAATCTTACAGTACTTTGCTTCTTAGAAATAATAAAACTCAATCTGATGCACTTTTGCTACTAACAATTGAAACAGTAAATAAGAAATGACTTTATAAATTCATCTCTATATAATTTTTCTAATTGTTAAAAACAAATTCTACAGTAATTTAATAATTTTGTCGTGTGGAAGTGATATTTAAAATATTCCCGAAACAGAAGTAGTAAAGTAATTTTTATGTTCTTTCCCTGCCAATCAGGAAAATAAAGAACTAAATCATTCTGAAATATGATTCAGTAACTGGCGAGTACATATAAAAAATCATGGAAGAACTTTGTTGTATCACATGGAGATTAAACACACTGAAATCAAACCTCCGAAAACATGCAGGAGGGATTATCCTATTTTTATGTGGTTGATAATTTCCCCTTCAATGGTTTCTTCCTCTCTGAGAAAGGGAGCAGCTGTTGAAGAAGGTTTAGGAGATTCTTTGTTAGTCCCCACCTGAAGAAGACTAATTCTACTGGTCAGAGTTCTTTTGTTACTTACTCGAAATTGTACTATTTGATCATATTTTGAGTGTTGGTGAGTTGCACTGTAAATTTTATAGAATAGGTCAATTACACGGTTGATGTTAAATCTGAAATGGTCAGTTGCATGGGAAGATCACATCTGAAAAAAAAAGTTTATTTGCACGGATTTATTTGCAAATACATAAAAACGTCTTTAATAGACCATCTTATGGAGTCTTCACAGTTAGCCTGATAAGTTGAACAGACAACAAACTGACCTGGATAAATTCCAGGCCAAATTGAAGAAGTCAAGAAAGTGTAGGAATAAAGGACTCGCCAACGGGAATTTGACACTAAATAATTCTCAGTCAACATCTAGACTCTATCCAAATCCGATTCTGAAAAATAGATGTTACAAAGGAAGTGAAATTTTTTTTTAATCGAAAAGGACATCCCCAACGCCGAAAGTGCAAATTTGTCTTTGGTAGACTATCTTATGGAGTCTCCACAGTTAACATGATAATTTGATCACACAAAAGCTGTCCTGAATAAATTCCAGGCTAAATTGAAGAAGCCAAGAAAGTGTTGAAAAAAGGACTCGCCAATGATTTTTCCGAAAAAAGGACGGACTCTGAGAATCCCGTTTCATGCTGCAAAATGTGTAATATGAAAGAGTTGATGTGTATATGCAAATAATAAATTATGTATACAATCTTAAATCAATATGTTTAATTCTCAAATCTACAATAAAGCTGAGCATTTGGAAATTCAAAAACTAAGGAACTAGCAAGTTTCTTTTTTTCGTAATTACACATTAGAGTGTGCTCGGTACATTTATTATATACTAATTGAAGTAAGAGGATCTTGATACAACAAATATACGGGAAATATGCTTATATACAGGTCAGTATATCTAATGTAATACTAACATACACTTCTTAGATCAACCATTCGTAGAGGAAAAGCCGTGCATATTTAGATAAATGGATAAAAAATAATGCAGATGTTTATTTATATGAGATATGGAAGGATAATATAGGTAATGCAAATAGCGTGTGGTGTTTTTATTTAGAAAATATTTATGCAATTGAATATTGTTAGATATTTTCTTTTAGCGCGACACTTAATAAAAAATCTGATGTGGGCAGCACATGACTTTCCCTGCAGACTTAAATTCATATTTTCTTTATTTCTTTAATAATTCATTAAACTGATATTAATTGCACCAAATAAAACTAAATTTGCATTTTTGATTCAATTTTTGTTTTTATTTGATAATTGGACATTTTCCCGATAACGGCGTAACAAAAATGCAAGAAATCTCAAATATCTTGAGAACGGTTAGTCCTAAAGTATAATGGAATGTGTTATATTATTTTCCTCGTCAAAAATTGCGTATAAAACAAGAATTTAATTGATACATTTCAGCATACGTAATCTTTTTTTTTCTTTTAGATTTTGGCGAATTTTGCGGGCCATTTCGTAAAAAAAGCAGGTTGTTTTTTACTGAATCGTACCAAAATCGGATCAGCACCAGAGTGTCCCACAAGTAACTTATCTACCAAATATTGTGAAATTTGGTCAATTAGCATTTTAGCTAGGGTAGATACATGACATTTTTAGGGCCATTTCGTAAAAAAAGGCGGGTTTTGTTTTTACGAATCGTACCAAAAACTAATCAGCTCCAGGATCACATACAAGTGACTTACCTACCAAATTTTATAAAATTCGGTCCATTAGTTTTTGAGTTAGAGTGGATACATACATTGCAGAGACACACAGACAGAAAGATAGACAGACAGACACACACACACAGACGTCACGCTAAAAATAGGTTTTTCGTATTCTGGAGCTCTCGAAACGTGTAGTCAAACTCGAGTTACGATTTTCGGCATGATTCCAATACCTTCCCTATACATTACCATGTATTGCAGGGAAAGTAAAAACTTATCGAATTAGAAATAGTTAATTTCATTTGTCGCTATGAACACTTCACATATGTCAATGTTAATCCAATCTTGCAAATAATAAATACCTTGATAAAAATTTCAAAATTGACTAAGATAAAAAAAGAAACCTGGAGAGTTTTACAAAATTTCATCGCTAAATCTCCAAAAAGAAGCAAAGAAAATAGAGTCATAAATTTTATAGAGACAAAAAACAACTCTCTTAGAAATATCCAATATACGAGTCCCCGAGGAATTAAAATGGATAGTGTATAAAAAGATCTTTCGCAAAATCTCCACCAAATCTGTCGAAATAATTCACACCTCTGCTGTCACTTGTTTATTAAATTTTCTATTTACCCCTTACCGAGGAACGACAGCATAAAAAAGGGAAAAAATTGTAGCACGTTTTGATTTAAGATGGAATAATTTAATTATAAAAAGTAGTTTTCCAATAAACTCATTTTCATTGATCCTATGGTGCATAGTACATGTAGAAGGAAAGTATTGTAAGGGAGTAAAAAACGAATACGAATTAAATATTTTTTCTTTTTCATATTATTGAATATAGAATATAAAAAGTATTGTTTGCACGAAAATTTTCGATTTCGAACTTTTGATGCCAATATATATTTTAGGACCTCCAGAAAACCTTTTAACTATTTTAAGTGTGATGTTTGATGATAAGTGTGGTGATAAGTATGATGTTTGTCTGTGTGCGGTCGATGTTTTTGTTCACGATGGCTGCAACAAATATTAATTGATCTGCATGAAACTTCAGAACAGACTTTATTAATAAAATATCCGGAACTAAGTAGAATATTTTGAAATTCGAACGAAATTTTATATTTTCTTAACATGTCAATACAGGACAAGATTTGACATAATTATTCATAAAAGGAGCAATTTATGGCTGAATGATCGCAAACCGTAACAGTTTCAATCATTGCAGTAACAAGTAGCCTTGATACAACTTTTGTGATCATAGTATCATTAAGGGGCAATTGTGAAACTTTGTATGAATCGAAATACGTTTTCGAGCTCTTTAAAATGATGGGTAGCATGCTATAATTATGATCATTTGAACTAACAAAACATATTTTTCAAATATTTCCTTGCAATATTTGCAAAACAAACCACAAGTTACTTAAAAATGGATTATGGTAGGAGACAGCCAAGTTGAGCTAAATCCCAGTTAATTAAAAATATGAATGTCCATCTGTCTGCGGCAAGATATTTCTCAAAAAGAAGGATTTCGGAGAGATGGCACTAACACAAAAAAAAATCTAATGTGGGCAGCACAAGACTTTCCCTGCAGACTTATATCCACGTTCTCTTTATTTTAATTAAATTTAATTCACTTTTAATTCAATTTTCGTTCTCATTTGATAACTGGACTTATTTTCAAAGGTGGCGTGGAGAAAATACGAAAAAAACTAATATATCTCGAGAACGGCTAGTCCTAGTGTAATGGGGTTGATCTTATTCTTTTCTTCGTTAAAAATTACATATAAAACAAACATTTAATGGATATATTTCAGCATACGTAGTTTTTTATTTTAGATTTTGACGATTTTTGCGGGCCATTCCGCAAAAACAGGCAGGTTATTTTTTTTTCCGAATCATACCAAAATCTAATCAGCACCAGGGTAACTTACAAGAGACTTATCTATTAAATGCTGTAAAATTCGGACCATTAAATTTTCAGCTATAGTGGATACAAGCTTTTGCGGGTCATATCGCAAAAAAAAGGCAGATTCTTTTATCCCGAATCGTACCCAAAACTAATCAGCACCAGATACGCCCACAAGTGACTTACCTAACAAATTTTTTGAAATTCGGTCAATTAGTTTTTTAGTTAGAGTGGATACAAAATCTGCACAGTCAGACACACAGACACACACACAGCCGTCACGCATAAAATATTTTTTCGTATTCTAGAGGTCTTGAAACGTGTAGATCCGTCGAAAACTCGAGTTGCGATTTTCGACATGATTCCAATACTTTCCCTATACATTACCATATATTGCAGGGAAAGTAAAAATCTGATGTGGGCAGCACATGACTTTCCCTGCAGACTTTTATATTCACATTCTATTTATTTAAATAAAATTTAATTCACTTTAAATTCAATTTTCGTTTTCATTTGAAAACTGGACTTATTTTCAAAAATGGTGTAGGAAAAATACGAAAAACTAACATATCTCGAGAACGGCTAGTCCTAGTGTAATGGGGTTGTTCTTATTCTTTTCTTCGCTAAAAATTACGTATTAAATAAGCATTTATTGGCTATATTTGAGCATACGTAGTTCTTAAGTTTAGATTTTGATAATTTTTGCGGGCCAATTTGCAAAAAAAGGCAGGTTATTTTTTCCCGAATTATACCAAAATCTATTCAGCACCAGGGTGGCCTACAAGCGACTTATCTACCAAATTTTGTGAAATTCGGACCATTAGCTTTTCAGTTAGAGTGGATATAAGCTTTTGCGGGCCATTTCGCAAAAAAAAACAGCGGGTTCTTTTAACCCGAGTCATACCCAAAACTAATCAGCACCAGATTCGTGCACAAGTGACATACCTACCAAATTTTATGAAATTCGGTCAAATAGTTATATTAGTTAGAGTGGATACAATATCTGCACAGACAGACATACAGACAGGCAGACACACAGACAGACAGACACACAGACACACACACAGACGTCACGCTAAAAATAGTTTTTTCGTATTCTAGAGGTCTCGAAACTTGTAGATCCGTCGAAAACTCGAGTTGCGATTTTCGACATGATTCCAATACTTTTCCCATACATTACCATGTGTTGCAGGGAAAGTAAAAATCTGATGTGGGCAGCACATGACTTTCCCTGCAGACTTATATCCAAGTTATCTTTATTTTAATTAAATTTAATTCACTTTTAATTCACTTTTTGTTCTCATTTGTTAAGTGGACTTATTTTCAACGGTGGCGTATAGAAAATAGACAAAAACTAAAATATCTCGAGAACGGCTAGTCCTAGTGTAATGGGGTTGGTTTTATTCTTTTTATCGTTTAAAATTACGTATAAAACAAGCATTTAATGGATATATTTGAGCATACGTATGTATTTATTTTAAATTTTATGGGATTTTATGATTACTTTTTTTTAAAAATGTGCAATATCTCGAGAACGGTTCATGCTAGCGTTTTAAAGTTTATGTCAATCGTATTCTAAGGAAAAATTACATGATAAATGTCTATTTGCGCAACTTTATTAAAGGCTCTTTATTTTTTGATGATTTTTTCAAAATTTCACTCAAAAATTTAGGGGTGTTCTGAACATTCGATTATGTTTAGAAACAATAGGCTTCCAGTATTCAGGGTTGTGATTGTTGTACAAAATTTCATTCGAATCGCTCCATTCTTTCGTGAGATATCGTCTCCATACGCACAAAAATGTATCGTCTCCACACGCACAAACTATATCTCACAAAAATGTTTTATTCGTGATCAGGGATGCTTGAAACGTGCTCTCCCGTCGAAAACTCGAATTCGAATTTTCGACCCCGTTACAATACTTTCCTTATACTTTATGCATATAAGGAAAGTAATTTTTCTTTCAAAATGTAAATGTTTCACACATATGTATAGAGAAGACACATTTCTTGCTACAAAACAATGTCGTAAATAATAAAATTTGAGTTTTATCGTTGTGAATCCCCTGAAGAAAAATTTTATTTATGCATTTTATGGAAACTGAAGTAACTCTACATCCAGAAATCTTCTAAATAAGATTTTTCCTGAAATTAAAATGAATAGGTATAAAAAAATATTTCCCAGAACTTTAGCTAAATCCGAACAAATATTTCACGCCTGTGCTGTCGGGTGTTTATTAAATTTTTCAGTTATTTCTTACCATAAAAGGCCAGTAAAAGTAAATTTGAAGTGTGATTTTATTTAAGATCTGATAATTCAATTATAGAAATGAGTTTTCCAGTGTAGTCTTTGGAAGATCTATCCGGAAAAAGTGTTCTTTTCTTTTAATAACGTTTTCATTTTAAATTTGATTATATGTCAGTGAGCATCACGTATCTAAAATTTTCTTGTTGTTTTATGTGCCAAATATTGGAAGTATTGTCTTTTTTAACACTTTCCAACATAGTTGAAGAATGTTTATGACTTTGTTCCTTCAGTCTGTCTGTCTGCCTGTCTGGCCGTTCGCACGATATCTGTCGTAAAAATGATTTTATCAAATGTATGTTTTTGATACGGTCTGTGGAAGATATGGAAATGTGAGTGAATAATATTAGCCAATTAGTTTTGGATTAGACCCGGGTTGTAAAAGTGAAATACATTGAACCCTATGGGACATAATTTTTCAAACATTTTTTTAAGTAAAGTTAAAATTCATAAATTGCTTCGAACATTTTCGGACGTACTCAAATTATCCCATAAAATACATCAAACAATTTATAAAAATCATCAAAATATGTTTGGTAGTTTTTTAAATAAAAATTAAAATAATAATTACTCCCATATTATATGAATAGATCACGTGATCCACTTCAAGATAAAATGTGGCATCCATCTTTTTTTTCCCAGTGTGAAACTCGTGATTTTTTATTCTTTTAAATTTATATTTAGTGTTGTATCCATCCTAAAACCGCTTTATTTCTGCCCATTGTCTATGAATCTATATTCTATGCCAAAGCAATTACAAAATTTTTGAGTTTAAGTGATCATCAAATTTTGATTATTTCTACAACGAAGCTTGATTTTAATGGATGCAGAATGTAATTCGATGAAGTTTGAAGTTTTTAAGTAAAATAAATTATTATAGTTCTGTGATAATAAAAAATATATATATATCCCCGCTGGATGCTTATCATTTTAGAAATGTTTGAAAAAATTGCAATTCAGCTGGAAAGTGTTTCATAATCAATGTTTTATGCATAATTCATTTTTCTTGTTATTTTGAAAATTAATTATTTTAAAAATATAAATTTTTATTAAATAAGAAAAACGTTCAAAAGCGCTAATTATTAAAATTAGAACTGTATAAATACGTCATATACTAAATTTTAGGTATCAATTGTTTTCAAAGACAAAAAAATGAAGCTAATTTCTTCTCTTGGAAAAACACAAAGAACATTCTCACTTATTCGAGCAAATTTGTCGTCTGCGATGGAATAACACAGGTAGCTGAGTGTAGAAGGAAAGGTGCCATTGCCAAGAAGAGAAATGAGAGAGGTAAAATCCATGAATGCTGGAAAACGAGAGATCGGATACTATGAATGAACGACAAAACCATAAGGGAGAAATATTAAATAAATATAAAGGATCCAACTTGTTACAAAACCTTCAAAATTAATTGGTTCCCTCATAATTTTAGTTTTCGCTTTTATTCCTGTTTTTTTTCAAATTATTTAATTGTTGGTTTCAATTATTTTTTGCTTAATTTCGTTTTTGTATCTTTTGTAGCTTTATCAAACGTCTTTCAATTCTTCCATTACAGTGCTACTAGGTTTATTCACTATTCTGTCGTTTCTATTTGATCTAGCATCCGTTCTCTTACCACCTTATTTTCTTTCTTTTCATTCTTTGGTTTAGGCTATATTGTCTTTCCACCGTAGTTTTTACCATTCATTCATTGTATCCTGCCTCACATTTTCCTACTTCCTTTGTTTTTTCATTCCATTTCTCAAGTCATTGACAACTTTTTGTTTTACCTTCAATCACGTATGCTATTCTACCGTAGATGCCACATTTGCTTCAATAGGTGAGGCTACGTTGTTTAATTGCCGAAAAACAAGCTATTTTTTCTTAGAAAACGGTTAACTCTTAAAATTTAGTATATGCTGTATTTAGAAAGATTTTACTTTATACTATTTGAATGTTTAAACCGAAACATATTCAATCACCTTAATATACATAGTGTCCCAAAATCATTGACCTCGGTTTTATTCCCTAAATATTGATCTTAGACATATATAATAAATTACAAAGTTGCGTAAAAAAGATACAGGATTTTATGAAACCGATTAAAATTTTCAAGGGAATTAAACTTTAAGAAATACAAAATTTAACGTTTTATACGGCCCCAGTACAAAAAACATTTCCATTGAGTAAAATATGCCCCATATACTAATAAGTTGATGTACAAAATTTCAGCATTTTATCATTAAAAGTCCCAGAGATATGAAAAGACAAAAATGCTGACTTAAACCACTTTTCGATGCATCGACATGAGTTCTCAGATGGAAAAAATCATGTCGGCAGACCGCGTTTCAGGGGTCATACAAAAATTACGAGAGAAAACAATGATTACATAAATAAATATTAATTTTGCTATTTATTGGTACAAAAGTATCTATGTAGAAATAATAAATTTACACAAGATTACTAAACTGGTTCAAAATGTTTTCCATCCATGCCAAGGATCCTTTAAAGATAAGAGGCAGATATTATTTGTCTATGATGCATTTCTGCGTTGCGTCATTTGCACTCTAGCTGAAAACATTTACATTTTAATTTGTGATTAATCCCTTACCTACTTTATTGAAACATCTCTGGGACTTTTTATGATAACTCCGGGACTTTTTATGATAAAATGCTGAAATTTTGTACATCACCTTATTAATGTATGGGGCATATTTTTATTCATTGGAAATGTTTTTGTACGGGGGACGCTTAAAAATTTAAATTTTGTATTTCTTCAAATTTAATCCCCTGAAAATTTTTATCGATTTCATAAAATTCTGTACCCTTTTTTAAGCAATTTGTAATTTTTTATAAATGTCTAAGATCAATATTTAAGGAATAAAAGCCGAGATCAATGTTTTTGGGACACCCTGTATACTGAGAAATATTATACACAATAAATTATTTGTATCCTCCAATTTATATTTCATGGCTAGGTTCAATAGGATTCGAAACGAAGATAACCATTTTCATTTTCAAAGCATCATCTGCAAAGTTTTCACTAACACTATTTGCCAGTTCGTATCTTTATTATAGCTTTACTAGTAATTATGCCTGTCAAAAGCACCGGAACTAACAATTTTAAAAACATTAAGTTCTTGCTTTTTATATAAGCTTTATTTTGTAAGTTTATTTAAATTAATTTTACCCGTTATCGAAAATTAGCTCAGATTGTTTATTGTTCGTTGTTAATGCTATTAATGTGAGAAATTTCATCCTTCTAGGTCAGAGGGACTTTTAGAGGGTTTGGAAATACTTTTCAACTTCCCCCTTCTCGTGTTTTGCTCGTCTTCAGAAAATAAATGAAGAATTTGGTTCCGCTAGATTCTTCCATAATATTTTTAATTTTTTCCTCTTTTTTACTTTTTGGGGGAGGTTAGAGACCCTTACCAAAGAAGGATTTGAAGGGTTTGTATCAACCAAAGTATATCTACCAAGAGCATAGTAAGATCTCTATCTACCAAAAGTATATTTATTAAAAAATTTAATTGTATTGCATTGAATGAAAAAGAAATTTGAAGTATAAATACAAATATAAGTACAAAGAAACAAGTGCAATGGAATACAATTACAAAGAATGATAAATATAAAGTACAAAATAAACCAGTGATCCATGCTTTAAGTGCAAAAAGGTTCATTTTAAGTCACTAGGGGACTTTCGGGGGGTCTGGAGGGTATTTTTGGCCCCTTCACTTTTAGAAAGGAAAATCCGAATCCGTTAGGTTCTGTCTCGTGGTCGATACTATAAGTGTGCAGATATTCAGTCTTCTAGGTCACAAGATGGTTTCTAAACAGTCTGAAAAGACAAACACACGTTAGAAAATTATTAGATTGTCATTCTTGTAATAAATGTGTCATCTCTGATTCATTAGAAAATACATTAAACCCTGGCCTTGCCCGGGATAAGGCTAAAATGAAATGAGCGTGGTACGAAATCTGTAATACTTCAATCATATGTGCTCCTTATTAAACCCAACAAACCAGTAGGAAGTATGTAATTCGGTTGATAATTCAGTCACTACAGATCGACGAAACTATTTTATTTTTAGATTATTTCATGGGAGATATAATGCAAAAACTTGAATATCTAAAATTTTATTTTGTATTTATTTTTCCAAAAATAATCTATCCTGTGTATTTGTATTCTTTACTTCTTAATTGTTTCCATTTTCTTGTTACCCGCTACAAAAGAGAAAAAATCTGATGTGGGCAGCACATGACCTTCCTTATATAATGCAATGAATTTACTACTTTTATAGTTAAAAAACGTTATTTTTATAGTAGATACTTATATTCTTTCCAGGATATTGAATTTTCTTCAATTAGTCGTCATTTTCATTGATTCAGCGTCATTTTTATCCATTTGGCGAGATTTTCGTTAATTTGGCAACATTTAAAAACATTCCGCTAAATTTGTCGTCAAAATCTTGCCAACCGTTATGGACGGAGAAATACATTATTCTTACACCGGATAAATGACTATTGGCGTTTAAATACAAAAGCATTTCCCAATATATCTTTTCTCGTGAATGGAACGAGTTAGATCGACGAGAATGATGTCACCAAATATATCGCATGAAATAACATATAAAAAGTGAACATCTTTCTTAACAGTTAACATTTTTTTTAATTTATGGAATTTTTTGATAAATTTATTTGAAAAATGTGCAATATCTCGAGAACGGTTCTTGCTAACGTTCTAAAGTTTATGTCAATCGTTTTCTAAGACAAAATTACATAAGAAATGTCTATCTGTGTAACTTTATTAAAGTTTTGATTTTTTGATGATTTTTTTCAAAATTTCACTCGAAAATTTAGGGGGGGGGGGTCTGAACATTCGATTGCGTATAAAAACAATAGGTTTCCAGTGTTTACGGATTGCGATTTTTGTACCAAATTTGGTTCGAATCGAACCATTCGTTCGTCAGTTATCGTCTCCACAGACTCACTGACGGAATTCGTCACTCCTTTGTAAAATGCATAACTTCAGTACTTTTTAAACTTTTATATTAATATTTAATTAATCTGTGTCCTGGAACCCTCATGTCATTGTATATATTTTAGCATATTTAAACGTATCGAAATCTGTATTGAATTGTGGCCATTTTTATTCCATAATAATTCTCTCACACTCGAGGAACAACGTACGTCGCTCAAGGTCGCACTTGCTTGCTGGTGGAGACAGTTGTCTCCATGTTTTTTCGCTTTGTTGGATGATGCAATCTTGTGCTGGATTTCGTGTGATTCTACACGTGCCTTGGGATTTTGTCGTTTGAAGGGGCGGATCCCTGGATGTATTTGAAATGAAGAAATTTTGGATTGAAGGAAAGGAGAAGTTGTGAGCCCCTCTTAAATTTTAATTGGCCGGGTCCTGGATCCACCCGGAGTGTTTAAAACCTGAGTGATTCTTGATTCTGGGCTCTCTCCCTGAAAACATCTTCGAACCCACGAACGGCTCGGAATTCATCCCCCAGGTTGAGTTCCGTCGCTGTGTTGCTCGGGAGAGATGCCACCGTCGCCTCTGCTGAGATCTGCTGATGCCTTGCCCTCGCCGACCGTCGACCGCCGTGTGGATGATGATTGAGAACCTCATGTGAATTCGTATACCGATACCTGCAAAAGCAATTATGATACTGGTCGTCCCTTGGATTGCCTGATCCGGCACCTTGCCGGAAACTGCGGTTCTGCCGTTCCTGCTGGAGCGGGACAATGTTTGCCCCGAGAGAATCTGCCAGTGGATGCCTACACTTTTCCTACCATGAGTCCTTTTCAAGTATTTTGTGAGGTAAGCCTTGATTATTTAGACGTGCCGTTGGGCAGTTGTCTGGACTTGTGCATCGACCTCTGAAGAACTCTTCACCCTTAAATTCTGCTGCCATAAATCAATCGTAATTTAAATTGAATTAAAGTAAATTAAGCCTTAAGCGTTCCTCGAGTGTGTCTTTCTCTCCATGACCATACCATAGTTAATTGATTGATATGTGAACTTAATATGTATTAATGATTTATTGAATTGACATTTAATTCCGGCAAAGAGCCGATGATTTTTGGTAGAAGAGGTCCAGTGGTTTTAAGTTGTTAATTCAGAAATTGTATTTGATGTGCAAACTCCATTTCTTAAATAATTAATAAATATTGGATTTGAATTTAAATTGTGTTTTTATTTGTGTAGAAATTGTGTAGACTTGTGTTTTTCAGCCTTGGATGAGTTCTTAAAGGTAAAAGTGTTTTTCTGTTTATTTTGGATTTTGGTTGGGTTTTCCGCAGGTCATCAATTGGAATTCTTCCAATTGACGGGAGGTGTGTTTAGAACCTGGGTAAGAGAAATTTCCTGAGAAAGTTAGACTTTCTAGGTCAGCTGTGTCGGGCGGGAATCCGTTGCGACTTCTGATGCCCTCGGAATTCCCGTTGTGACACACACACACATACTTTCACACACACACACACACACACATACTTTCACACACACACACACACACGCACACACATACTTTCACACACACACACACATATACTTTCACACACACACACATACTTTCACACACACACACACATACTTTTACACACACACATATGCCGAATCAATCGAACACTTCAAAAATGTTCGATTCGTGAACGTGTTCTCCCGTCAAAAACTCGAATTCGAATTTTCGACCCCGTCACAATACTTTCCTTATACATTATGTATATAAGGAAAGTAATATGATGTGGGCAGCACATGACTTTCCTAGCAGAAATTCATTTTTTCTTTCTCTTATTCATTATCTCTTCATTTCTTTAGTAACTCATTAAATTGAGTCTTATTGCACAAAATAACACGTATCCTTATTTGAAATTACACTGAATTTGCACTTTTAATTTAATTTTCGTTTCCATTTAGTAACTGAACTTATAGGAGGTGTAGCAAAAATGTGAAACACTGAAATATCTAGAATAGGTTTGGCTCATTCTATTCTGCGTCAAAAAGTACTTATAAACAAATATTGAGTTGATACATTTGAGCATATGTATTCTTTTATTTTAGATTTTGACGAATTTTGCGGGCTATTTAAAAAAAACGAAGCAGTTTATTTTCTTCCGAATTGTATTAAAGACTAATCAGCACCAGCGTAACTGAACGATTCACTTATCTATCCGATTTTATGAAATTTGCTTAGTTGCTTAGTTGATTGATTAAGATTTTTTGGCAGAATATCCAAAGAGGATATGCTGCGCCCGACATATGGTACCGAAATACAGATATTAACAAGGAATAAAAACAAGTGCATGATCTAAAAGTGTGAAAATGTGTGAATAAAACATGGCAATTGAAGATATATAACTTCAAACAAGATGAAAAATGAAAACAAGATGAAAATGGCTAAATGGTTTCAGAAGGTGAAATTAAATAGGATGGAAGAAACCGATGTCCAACAAGAATGGAAAAAGGCCCAAATGAGAATTCTCTCCAATCAATTCTCTCCAATAGTTGTTGTTGTTCAGATCCGGACCGTCCGACCTTCCAGAAAGGTGTGAGGTAACTGTTTGGAAGGCCGGGATGTGCCATCCAATTTAGACCGGAAGCCATTGGGGGAGGCATCCACAGGGACCGTACCATCCTTCCCCTACCACCAACCTCTCGGAAGAACTTGCGGACCCACATGTTTAACGTGATCGTACTCCGCATGAACGCGGCGGCAGTTTTGGCAGTGGATGAAATCCAACCCGGGCCTACCGAGTGCAATTCCCGCTCACTAACCACTGAGCTACCGTGCCCTGCCAAAGTTATAGTGTAAATATTGAACTGTTTAATACAAAACTGTTTATATTTATTTACAAGCAACTAAAATATGCTTTAAACTTGCTGAGGTTTGACAGCCACTGCAAAGGGGTTGAATTTCTCCTAAAAGTAAGTGCTTATGGGCAAACCAAATGTGACCAATACGCAAACGAGTTAAAATTACATCAAGTTTGCAGTACATTGAAAACTAGTCCATTTCTGTACTAAGGGCTTTATCTCACATAATTTATTTCGAAATTGCTGCTTCCGGAAACACTGCCATTTGTCATGAATCATTTTATGATGAATTGTTTGATGTTAATTAAAGGAATGGTCAAATTTAAGATTTGAGTAGCTGTTTTAGTAGTTGTCTGCCAACTTATGTCCTCTAACACCAATATATCTAGGTACCAAATAAAATTTAGTTCGTTCTTGTGTTTTCAGTCGATGCTCATACTTAAGAATATCAGAAGCAATAGAGTGAATAATATACATCTTGGATGATAAGAGCTGTAAGGTACTCAATAAGTCTGTGTAAATAGTGTATTCTTTTTATTACTTTCCTTATATACATAATGTATAAGGAAATTATTGTGACGGGGTCGAAAATTCGAATTCGAGTATTCGACGGGAGAGCACGTTTCAAGCATCCCTGATCACGAATCAAACATTTTTGAGGTGATGTCTGTGAAAGTATGTGTGTGCGTGTCAGTGACTCTGTGGAGACGATATCTCACGAACGAATGGAGCGACTCGAATGAAATTTGGTACAAAAATCACAATCCGTGAATACTGAAAGCCTATTGTTTTAAACGTAATCGAATGTTTAGAATCCCCCTAAATTTCCGAGTGAAATTTTGAAAAAATCATTAAAAAATCAAAACCTTTAAAAAAGTTACGCAAATAGTCATTTCGTACGTAATTTTTCCTTAGAAAATAATTGATATAAACTTTAGAAAACTAGCATGAACCGTTCTCGAGATATTGCACATTATTTAAATAAATTTATCAAAAATCCCATAAGTCAAAAAAAATATATTAACTTTTGAGAAACGTGTTCACTTCTCATATGTTATGTCATGCGATAAATTTCGTGATATCATTCTTGTGGATCTAGCTTGTTCCATTCATTAGAAAAGATACTTTGAGTAATACTTTTGTATTTGAAAGCCAATAGTTATTTATCTGCTATAAGAATAATTTATTTCTAAGTCCATAAAGCTTGGCGATATTTTGGCGACAAATTTGGCGGAATGTCGTCAACTTGGCGACTTTTTGAAATGTTGCCAAATTAACGAAAATCTTGCCAAATGGATAAAAATGACACTAAATCAATAAAAATGACGACTAATTGACGACAATTCAATATCTTGGAAAGAATATAAATATCTACTATAAGAAAAATCTATTTTTTTATTGTAAAAGTAGTAAGTTCATTGCATTTTATAAGGAAAGTTATGTTCTGCCCACATCAGATTTTATTTTACTTTGATGAGATATGAAGATTAGAGTCTGGTATATAGACATAGTTTCAGCAATAAAACTAGAGCAAGTTGCATGCAGTTCAGATAAATTTCCAGTATTGTTTGAAACGTAAGCCAAACCAACATATTCGCCTGTTTTGGTACCATCTGTGAAAACAGGGGTAAAGTCCTTATAGAGATTTCTATGTTCAGCAAACAGTTGAACATGAATAGTCATGAAGAGTTGTGTTACTCTTAGTAAAATTACAAATGAGTTGAGAAAAGGGAAATGTTGAACATGCCAAGGAAATGATTCAAAAGGTTTTGTTTACCGGACATCAATATCTACTAGTGGGGTCATTGCTACAATATCACGTATTCGCTTGCCAAATGAAGGAATACATGAGGGTTTGTGGTCATTGAGTGGATCATAATGCTCATCTAGTGTTGATCTTATATTGCCAATTCATTTTTGAGTTAGAGTAGATACATACATTTCACATACAGGCACACATACAGATGTCATGCTAAAATAGTTTTTCGCGTTCTAGATGTTCCAAAACGTGTAGATCCGTCGAAAACTCGACTTGCGGTTTTCGACATTATTCCAATACTCTCCCTATACATTACCATGTATTGAGGGGAAAGTAAAAATCACAGGAAGAAGTATCTAAAACCGGTACTTATTGTGAATCTACATATATATAAACATATATAGTGCAGATTTATTTCAGATAAAGAAGGCATGACGAAATATGAAATAAGGAAACTGTTGACAAACGATGAATGAGTGCGAGAAATGTGAGAAATAATTTATTCCAAGAACATCTATGACAGTCATTTTTCACAATTTGTCAGTTTGGCAAAGGCAGACAGTAATAGAATATAATGTTATCAATAATCGTTTCCCAGGGATTTGAATGACAGTGCATAATATAAAAACATTATTTCAATTTAGTATGTTATAGCTAATGTGTATACAAATAAAATATATCATTTGCCTGAGATGGACGAAAAATAACTTCATCGATCCTTCTAGATAAAAATGCTTCTTAGATAGTTCTTATCAAAATATCACCTATATTCCATATTGATGCTCTGACGTTTTACATATAAAGAACTTTTGGAATGATAGGATTTATTTCCTTTTATAAGTGAATCATCTGTAATCATGAATCAAACACGAGTATCCTGAATTACCACCAGTATATGTAGAACTCTGCCCTGTCCATGATGGAATTACCTTCTCCGCGAGGAATTGCCTTGAATTATTCGTATTAAACTATCACCTCTCCCCCTTATCCTGGAAATAAGAACGTCTATGGCTCAATCATACATAGCATGTTTTAATTTGGGCGAATTAGTAAAATGTAGACATAATTTCACATCAAAAATATAAATCGGATAAAACCGGGAATTTTATCACATTCTCATAATTACTTCCAATTGTCAAAACAGTAAACAATCTTAGAATTTTTTGCTGTTTCTTTAATTTTCTTTTTTCTTTTAGAGAATTTGATCATTTCAAACAAACAAAGCTTATCAAAAACAGCCAACTTAAAGAAGACTAAAAAATGATGCTCACCGAGATACTTTGATAGTATTCAGATATTTCTATTTACACAGCTTTTTTAGTAAAAAACAGTGTTTTTCATGAGCGTCAATAGAATTTTTCCAGGTGGGGGGGGGGGGGCAAATGAGTTACGTCAATTTGAAAAATTCAAGGACGACATCCACTAGTTTGATGCACACCATCGTGTTTCTCAAAATCCAGGAGGAGGCAAGTGCCCTAACCAATGGCTACCCATAACGATTTTTATTCTTCTTAACAAGTGAATCTTGTATTTTCATATTTAGAACAATTATACTTCTAATTACGACATTTTAAGAAATAAATTTTTGTATAATGTATATACTCATGAAATTACTTACTGATGATGCATTATTTACTGATGATACATTATTTATTGATTTATCTTTTCCAAGCTACACTGACATACACGCAGGTACAGAATGACAGGCAAACTCTAGAATTCGCATATTTTAAAAGTAAACATAATATGAGACAGTTAACGATATGTCACAAATCTAGTTGGTCAATATGATCTTGTTAGCTCAAAAATCGTTATTGCCTTCCTTTAATATGATTTATATTAGCAAATGCAAAATATCGTCAAATTCCGATTATAACACCCACCCGAATACACGCTCCGGTCAATAACAGATCAATACTTGGATGCTGTTGTCTGTAATGGGCGCGTGAATCTAGAGAATTACTATCCCGTTCTAGTATCCCTATATAAAATTTAACTAGTAGTTATTATAGACGTTTTGCACACTGTATCTATGCATAAAATTAACTAGTAGTTATTATACATAGTTGTTTTGCACCCTGTATCTACTGTTAAATTTAATAAATACTGTTAAAATTTTACTAGTATTTATTATTGTTTTGCACACTGTATCTATGCATAAAATGTAACTAGTATTTATTGTAGTAGTTGTTTTTCACACTGTATCTATGCCCATAAGCTTTAGGGTTGGTCGTGTGGTCTGGGTCTTCAACACTGTATCTATGCATAAAATTTAACTAGTATTTATTATAGTTGTTTTTCACACTGTATCTATGCATAAAATTTAATTTATATTTGTTAGTTATTATATTTGTTTTGTCCACTGTATCTATGCATAAAATTTAACTAGTATTTATTATAATAGTTGTTTTTCACACTGTATCTATGCCCATAAGCCTTAGGGTTGGTCGTGTGGTCTGGGTCTTCAACACTGTATCTATGCATAAAATTTAACTAGTATTTATTATAGTTGTTTTTCACACAGTATCTATGCATAAAATTTAACTAGCAGTTATTATATTTATTTTGTTCACTGTATCTATGCATAAAATTTAACTAGTATTTATTATGGTAGTTGTTTTTCACACTGTATCTATGCTCATAATCCTTATGGTTGGTCGTGTGTTCTGGGTCTTCAACACCCTATCTATGCATAAAATTTAACTAGTATTTATTATAGCTGTTTTTCACACTGAATCTATGCATAAAATTTAACTAGTACTTATTATATTTGTTTTGTTCACTGTATCTATGCATAAAGTTTAACTAGTATTTCTTATAGTTGTTCTTCGCACTGTATCTATGCATAAAATTTAACTAGTACTTATTATAGTAGTTGTTTTACACACAACTAGTTGATTTTTACTGTATCTATGCCCATAAGCCTTAGGATTGGTCGTGTGGTCTGGGTCTTCAACACTGTATCTATGCATAAAATTTAACTAGTATTTTTTATAGTGGTTTTTCATTCTCTATCAATGCATAAAATTTAACTAGTAGTTATTATATTTGTTTTGCCAACTGTATCTATGCATAAAATTTAACTAGTATTTATTACAGCTGTTTTTCACATTGTATCTATGCATAAAATTTAACTAGTATTTCTTATAGTTGTTTTGCTCACTGTGTCTATGCATAAAATTTAACTAGTATTTATTATAGTAGTTGTTTTTCACACTGTATCTATGCCCATAAGCCTTACGGTTGGTCGTGTGGTCTGGGTTTTCAACACTGCACCTATGTATAAAGTTAAACTAGTATTTATTATAGTTGTTTTTCACACTGTATCTATTCATAAAATTTAACTAGTAGTTATTATATTTGTTTTGTCCCCTGTATCTAGGCATAAAATTTAACTACTATTTTTTATATTTGTTTTTCACACTGTATCTATGCATAAAATTTAACTAGTAGTTACTATATTTATTTTGCCCACTGTATCTATGCATAAAATTTAACTAGTATTTATTATAGCTGTTTTTCTCACTGTATCTATGCATAAAATTTAACTAGTATTTATTATAGTTGTTTTACACAATGTATCCAAGCATAAAATTTAACTGGTAGTTATTATAGTTGTTTTGCACACTGTATCCATGCATAAAATTTAAGTAGCAGTAATTTTAGTTGTTCTGCATACTGTATCTATCATAAATTTAACTAGTAGTTAATATAGTTGTTTTGCACCCAGTATCTATACATAAAATATGTATAGAGTTATGAGTATTCGTTCTTCCTTGCCAGTGTCCATACATCAAACATACACACATACATTAACGCACGCACACACACGCACAGAGGGACATGTTGCCATCAGTTTTTGAAATATGTTCAGCAGGTCTTAAAGCGTACTTTGCCGTTAAAACCGCTAACACGACGTTTTTTGGAACTCTATCTTTTCAATGCAATAGTACTAAAAATGTAAAAATAAGGAAAGTTTAATTTTACTACGAATGGAATTAGCAAAACAATAAATTAATCTGCAGAATTTTTTTCTAGCGTGTTTTTGTCTTTCCAGTCCCTTCAAAAGCACCCTTGGTGATATTTAAGACTCAGTTTTTTCATATTTATGGTATCGACAAAGGGACATGAACTAGCGGAGAACAATTTTCGATTCCCCCAGGGGGTGGAGAAAATAAGGGCGTTTCGAAAAGTCCTTTCAGACATTTCAGTAGCCCGCTGGTGATTTATAACCCTGGTTTCAGAAACTGTTTTGATCGCATACTCCCAAATCCGACTTTTTATATAGCGTACCCCTACAAATTAATTTTTAAATCGCGTACCACTATGGTACATACAGATACGGATTTTAATTTAATAGTTTGTTCTAAACGAGCTTTCTAATAAAATATTATCCATAAAATCATATTATTATTGTGTCCATAATCGTGTAATATTAAAATAAATAATCTCAAAAGTTAGTATTTGTTATTCTTTAATTAATGTTCTTTAATTTTTATATTCCGTTCTAAATGAGCGTTCTAGTGAAATAATGTTCATAGAATCATAATATTATTATGTTCATTATCGTGTAATCTTAAAATAAATAATCTTAAAAGTTAGTATTTGTTATTCTTTAATTATTTTTTTTTTAATTTTTATATCTTGTTCTAAACGAGAGTTCTAATAAAATAATACTCATATAATCATAATATTACTACTGTGTTCATGATCGTGTAATCTTAAAATAAATAATCTTAAAAGTTAATATTTGTTATTCTTTAAATAATTTTCTTTTATTTCTGTCAACGTAAAACGTGTCTTTAGAAAAAAGTATAAAAAAGAAAATACTAAATTTCATTGACGTATCGACACATATCCAGAGCTATATGTTGGAAGCCACTGGTCTAAAATGATGAATCGTTGTACACTATCAAGATACGACCTTGGGATTTATCCTCATAAATGTCGTGACGGAATTCGTCACTCCTTTGTAAATTGCATAATTTCTGTACTTTTTAAACTTTTATTTAATTATCTGTGTCCTGGAACCCTCTTGTCATTGTATATATTTTAGCATATATAAACGTATCAAAATCTGTATTAAATTGTGGCCATTTTTATTCCATAATAATTCTCGCACACTTGAGGAACAACGTATGTCGTTCAAGGTCGCACTTGTTTGCGGGTGGAGACAGTTGTCTCCATGTTTTTTCGCTTTGTTGGGTGATGCAATCTTGTGCTGGATTTCGTGTGGTTCTGCACGTGCCTTGTGAATTTTCCGTTGTGGGGGCGGATCCCTGGATGTTTTTGAAGTGGAAGGAATTTTGGATTGGCTGAAAGGAGAAGTTGTGAGCCCCTTGATAATTTTAATTGGCCGGGTCCTGGATCCACCCGGAGTGTTTAAAAGCTGAGTGATTCTTGATTCGGGGCTCTCTCCCTGGAAACATCTTCGAACTCACGACCTGCGCGGAATTCATCCCCCAGGATGAGTCCCATCGCTGTGGGGGTCGGGAGAGGTGCCACCTCTGACACCGTTGCCTCTGCTGAGATCTGATGCCTTGCCCTCGCCGACCGTCGACCGCTGTGTGGATGATGATTGAGAACCTCACATGAATCCGTGACCGGGAATAGTCAAAGCAAATAATGAAACTGGACGTTCCTTGGAGTACCTGATCCGGCACCTTGCCGGAAACTGCGGTTCTGGCGTTCCTGCTGGAGCGGGGCAATGTTGGCCCCGAGGGAATCTGCCAGTGGATGCCTACGCTTTTCCTACCATGAGTCCTTTTCAAGTTTTGTGAGGTAAGCCTTGGTTATTTAGACGTGCTGTTGGCAGACGTCTAGACTTGAGCGTCGACTCCGAAGAACACTTCGCCTTTGATTTCAGCTGCCTTCATTAATTATATTATATATTGTTTAACTTCAGCTACCATCCTTAATTTAAGAATTAAATGCATCTAAAGTAATTTAAATTATTCGAAGTCTTAGCGTTCCTCGAGTGTGTATTTTCTCTGACCATACCATGTTTTGTTGAATAATTGAAAAGGTGATATTAATATGTATTTCTGGTAAAATTAGATTAAGAATTGATTATCTAAATTCCGGCAAAGAGCCGATGATTCTTTAGTAGGAGTGGTCCAGTGGTTTGGAGCTGATAATAAATCAGCATGTGTAATTTATGTGTTCAACTCCATATTTGAGTAATTAATAAATTTGAATTTAAATTTAAATTGAGTTTTTATTTGAGTTGAAATTGTATTGATTTATGTGTTTTCAGCTTCTGGTGAAATCTTGAAGGTAAAGGTAATTCTTTAGTATTTTTGGAGTTTGTTGGGTTTCTCCGCAGGTCATCAATTGGAATTCTTCCAATTGACGGGAGGTGTGTTTAGAACCTGGGTTAGTAAAATTTAGAGAAAGTTAGACTTTCTCGGTCTGCCGTGTCGAGCGGGAATCCGTTGCGACTTCTGATGCCCTCGGAATTCCCGTGTTGACATAAAGGAACCGCAATTTTTAATCCTTCCCGGAGAGAACGGAAAAACGGTGTGATTTTAAAAGTGACTCTACATCTTCCAGAAACCCCCTCTTTAACTAGGAAAGATTAAACATTATGGACTTATACAGGGTGTCCCATCAAGACCGCCCAAACTCTGCACAGCCGGATTCCTCGCTTGGAATACATAAAAATTGGCCAAAGAACTGTACCTCTACGGTCCATAGTTTTCGAGAAAAATGCGACAGAAAATTACGACGTCATACCCAGTGTACGAAAAAACAACTTTATTAAAAACGTGAACATCGGTATAACATAAAACCGGAGGTGGGGGTCCGGTTTTATGGCCGCCACGATCGCCAGATCTGACACCTTTCGATTTCTTCCTATGGTGCAATCTGAAGGAATTGGTCTATCGAGACCTAGTAACTACAGAAAGTGACATAGTTGCTCGTCTCCATGCTGCGTGTACTTTTGTGGACACCACGCTGCTGCAACGTGTGCAGTCAGGCATTCCACTGCGCGCGCATGCATGCCTCGATATGCGCGGTCGACATTTTGAACATATTCCTATGTAAACATATGCAAATACCGATGTTCATGTTTCCAATAAAGTTGGTCTTTCGTACACCGGATATGACGTCATACTTTTCTCTCGCAATTTTCGCGAAAATTTCTCGCATTTTCTCTCTCTTGGGCGGTCTTGATGGGACACCCTGTATAGAGCCAATTTTTAATGAAGAACAAAACTTCTGATACTAAGATGCATTATTAAACAAGAAAGATCAATCATGCTTGAAGCATTGATTATGAAACACTTTCCAACTTCAATGCAATTTTATTTAAACATGTCTAAAATGCAATACATTCCTCGGTAATATTTTAAAACTTATCACACATTAATTTATTATATTTGACACCTTACACCTTCATCGAAAAAAATTAACTTCATTCAAATGACGGCATTAAAGTATAAATTGCCTGGTTTAAACATCTCTATAATGTGATACATTCCTCGGTAATAATTTTAGAATTATCATAATACTAAGATAATTTATTATATTTGAAAACTTCATCGAAAACAACTGAAATTCATTCAAATGACGTCATAAAAAAATAACACGCCTGGCTCTCTCTATAAAAGCAACATTTCATTCATAAATAATTCCCCCATTCATGTCATTTATCACAATACTAAAATAATTTATTTTATTTAAAAATTAAGACCATTGAGCTACAAGTAAGTAAACTCAATGCGTAACTTCATCGAAAAATATCGTCCTTCTCTTTCTAAAATAAATGAATATTTCATTCATATCAGCTAAGCAGACTCCATGGACTAAATGATTTTGTGTTAAAGAATTACAGCGATTCTAATACAAATCATTCTTCATATTTTGCTGTTTACATTTTACATAGGTGAAAAATAGGCTTAATAGTAGAAATAATCAAATTTGGAAGAGCATTTAAACTGAAATATATTGTCATTGCGTTGTTTCAGTATGTAGATGCACAGAATTTAGGCAAACATAAAGTAGTTTTAGGACGGATACAACACTCAATATGAATTAAAAAGAACTTTAAAAATCATGATTTTGACACAAGATGGATGCCATATATCATTTTGAAGTGGGTCATGTGATCGTTTCATATCATGGACACGTGATCGCTTCATATAAGAGGTGTTATTATTATTTTTGTTTTTATTTAAAAAACAACTGAATATATTTCTCTGAATTTTTTTTTATATATTTTATGGAACAATTTGAATATTGCCTAAAATTTTCGAAGCAATTTGTGAATTTTAAATCCGCTTAAAAAATGCTTGAAAAATTAGGTCCCATAAGGCTCAATGTATTCCATTTTTTCAACCCGGGTGCAATCCAAAACTAATTGGGTGATATTATTCATTTATATTCCCATAGGTCCTATAGACCGTCTGAACAACATACTAAAATTTCATTTTGATTAAGTCATTTTTACGACAGTTATCGTGCTAACGGACAGACAGACAGAGAGAATGAACAAAGTCATAAACACTTTTCAACTTTGTTGTAAAGTGTTAAAAAAGTAGGCATATTTAACAAGAAAGATCATTCATGCATAAAGCATTGATTATGAAACACTTTTCACCTAAAATGCAATTTTTTTCAAACATCTCTAAAATGCGATACATTCAGCGGTGCTATGTTTTAATTACCGCAGAACTACAATAATTTATTTTACTTGAAAACCTAAAACTCCATTGATAAGATTGAACTTTATTCAAATGACGTCATCGAAATGTAAATTGTCTAGCTCTGTACGCCAAAGTAGTGAATATTTTATTCATATACTTTTATTTTTGACTCCAGAGTTAAATAATTTTACGTGAAAAAATTCAGCAATTATTATACATCTCATCTTACTTGTTTACATTCTGCAAATATTAAAATTATATATTATAATTATATTATTAATACATATTATTATTATATTTAATTATATTATTTATTATAATTATGGATATAATCAAAGTTTGATGATCATTTAAACCCAAAAATATTGTAATTGCGTTAAAGCAGTATACAGATGCACAGAAAATAAGCAAACATAAAGCGGTTTTAGGACATATGCAACACTAAATTTAAATTTAAAAGAACATTAAAAATCTCCGAATTTTACTGTGCGAAAAAATGATGAATGCCATATTTTATTTTGAAGTGGTTCACGTGATCTCTGTAATTATTATTTTAATTTTTATTTTAAAAAATACTCAACATATTTTGCTGAAATTTGTTTTATATATTTTATGGGATAATTTGAATATTTTTCAAAATTTCCGAAGCAATTTGTGAATTTTAAGACATATGAAAAGACAAAATAAGATTTTGAGATAAAAATCTTTGAAAAATTAGGTCTCATATAGGGTTCAATGTATTTCATTTCTTCAACCCGGGTTCAATTCAAAATTATTCGGGTGATATTATTCATTTACATTCCCATATGTCACACAGACCATCTCAACATCATAGTAAAATTCATTTTGATAAAGTCATTTTTACGACAGTTAACGTGCAAACGGACAGACAGACAGAATGAACAAAGTCATAAACACTTTTCAATTATGTTGTAAAATGTTAAAAAGCATTACTAGTTAGTTTATATTTTGTTTTTTACCGCGTTACTGCATTCCTAATCTTCATCCTGAAAATATGTCAAAGCGTCAAACAAACATCACACAAAAATGCAAATTAATTGTTAAGGGAGTTAGTTTACCTGTCTTTAAGCGACGTTCCATTCATATCAAGTTTGGCAATGTATCCCCTGGGGGATAAATTGCCCCCCACCACCACCCGCTTCCCCGTGGGTATCAATGACGCCACGAACACAAAAATGTATAACGACTATTTTCCCCTACAGTGATTGAAACTGTTAATGTCGTGAGCGTTGAACCATAAATGGCTTATTCTGTGAATAATTATGTTAACTTTTCTACTCTACTAACTAAGGAATAATAAATAACTAAGGAAATATAAAATTTCGAATAAATTTCGAAGTTCTTGCTCGAATTAAAAAAAAAACATTCTATGCAGTTCCAGATTTTTCAATAACAAAGTTGGATATAAAGTCCTGCGGAAATTCTTTAATATTTATAGCAGATACAGTGTACACAATAAATCAACCACAGATAGATAGATAAAAAAATCCCTCTAAAAACAGTCAAAACGAGTTCAGCAGGTCCTGAAACGTATATTGCCATCAAAATCTCGAAATCGTATTTTTTTTAAAACAGTACTTTGTCTATACTATATTCTATAGTATAAGACTGTAGAAATAGTGTTAATGACATCCTGAAGGTATTTATTTACTGCTTCAATCTCACCAAGAACAATATATTATGCTGTTGCACACAGAAGAGTCTCTTGTTTATGACTAATGACAGTCACAATTGGTGAAATATAAGGAATTATCTTCTCATTCATTCCTCATTTCTGCATTTATTTTTGTCTTCTGTAGCAATGGAAGATGAGAAGAAATGCCTTCGATCGATGGATATTATTTCCACTTTTATTTACTTATTTATTTATTTATTTTTCGTAAAGAAAACATTTACGACGCATTAAAAACTCAATTTAGAGTTTGACTAATTTCGTTTTTGGCACTACTGAATACGAATCAAACGTTGTCCCTTGAACTTCATATCACGGACGCAGTTAAAATTAACTAAAGTGTGGCTCTCAACTCGCCTTTCTCATACTAAAATTTCATTTTTTTTCAAATTTCGCTAGATTTTTTTTTACTTTATATATAATGTATAAGGAAAGTATTGTGACGGGGTAGAAAATGATCACGAATCATCCCTGATCACGAATCGAACATACTTGAGGTGATGTCTGTGTGTGTGTCTGTTGAAGACCCAGACCGTCCGACTCATCCTGAGGACTTGAGCAACTGATTGGACGGCCGGGAAGGTGTGTGTGTGTGTGTGTGGGGGGGGTGTATGTGTGTGTGGGTAGGTGTGTATGTGTGTGTGTGGGTTTCTGTCAGTGAAACTATGGAGACGATATCTCACGACCAAATGGAGCGAATCGACTAAAATTTGGTACAAAAATCACAATCCGTGCGTACTTTAAGCCTATTGTTTTAAAATGCAATCGAATATTCAGAACCCCCTAAATTTTCGAGTGAAAGTTCGAAAGAATCGTCAAAAAATCAAAACCTCTAATAAAGTTACGCAAATAGACATTTCTTATGTAATTTTTTTCGTAGAAAACGATTGACATAAACTTTAGAACGCTAGCATGTACCGTTTTCGAGATCTTGCATATATTTCAAATAAATTTATCAAAAACTCCCATGAATTCAAAAAAATATTAACTGTTAAGAAACATGTTCACTTTTCATATGCAATATCATGTGATAAATTTGGTGACATCATTCTCGTGGATCTAACTCATTCCATTCACGAGAAAAGATACTTTGAGTAATACTTTTGTATTTGAACGCCAATAGTCATTTATCTGCTGTTAGAATAACTTATTTCTCCTTCCATATCGCTTGGCGAGATTTTGGTGACGAATTCAGCGAAATGTAGCCAACTTGGCGACATTTTTAAATGTTGCCAAATTAACGAAAATCTTGCTAAATGGATAAAAATGTCGCTGAATCAATGAAAATGACGACTAATTGAAGAAAATTCAATATCTTGGAAATAATATAAGTATCTACTAAACGAATATCATTTTTTTAACTGTAAACGTAGTAATTTCATTGCATTATATAATGAACGTCATGTGCTGCCCACATCGGATTTTTTAAAATCAGTTTCATGGGTCCGAATTATTACAACTACAGCGTGTGTGGGCCAACGGCCGTACCGTGCTGAAAACACCGGTTCTCGTTAGATCACCGAAGTCAAGCAGCATCGGGCGCGGTTAGTACTTGGTGGGTGACCACCTCGGAACACCGCGTGCTGTTGGCCGTCTCGGGTGCGGTATCCCCGTGGTTTGCGCGCTAGATTTGCACGCTACCACAAATGCCGCCGTGTTCATGCGGAGTACGATCACGTTAAACATGTGGGTCCGTAAGTCCTTCCGAGAGGTTGGTGGTAGGGGAAGGAGGGTACGGTCCCTGTGGATGCCTCCCCCACTGGGTTACGGTCTAAATTGAGTGGCACTTCCCGGCCGTCCATACAGTTACCTTACACCTTTCTGGTAGGTCGGACGGTCTGGGTCTCAACAACAACAACAACTACAGCGTGTGTTATCCTTGACTTTGAAAGTCCTGAAATAAATCTTTCGTTTGATACCATACTTCCTAATGCACCCACCCCCTTTGGGTGATGACTTGACACTAAAAAGAGCTAATGAATCCACTAACAAACATATTTGTGTTACAGCTATTTATCATAAAAATGATGGGAACTAAGCAATCTCGGCATCGTTAATCCATAAATAAACAATTTTATGCATGAGTATGCCCAATTTTGTCCTATGCTGTTATGTTAAAAAAATATAAAAATTTTAGTAATATTAAAAATGTTCATTCAAATTCAAAAAAGTTCTATCTAGTTTTAGATTTTTTGTTAATAAAATCGGATATAAAGTTTCGTGAGAATCCGTTAATATTTGTTTCTGCTATCGTGTATCTAAAAAATCGATCACAGACATGCAGACAGACAGAGGGATATCACTCCAAAAATAGTCAAAACGTGTACAGGAAGTCTTAAAGCACATATTGACTTCAAAATCTGAAAATCGAAAATTTCGTGGAAACATAACATTTTCAATACTAAGCATGAGAAAATAAAAATCGAGTATTATTATTGCAGTTGATTAGCACAACATGCAGTGATGTTTAAGAACCTCGAGTAAAACCAGATTTAATTATCCCACTACAAAAATCTCAAGAAAAATGAAATACGAAAGGCTTTTCACATTTTCAAAAAAATGGAAAATCTTAAATAAATACAAGAAAGCATTAACGACACAGTACAGAAAAACTGAACAGAAAAGCTGAATTTCCTTTCCTAATATCGAAATAAAATTTCTTTTTAGAAAACGGACTTTGTTTGACTGACATAGTGAAAGCAATTGTGGTTAACGCGCTGCGACCGCAGGAATACACAAATACAAAAAAGAAAAATTCTCTCTGCAAGACACCAGTGCAATATCACTTTCTCACACGCTCATTTCTGGCAATGAGAAAACTCGTCAACCAGTAGCGCCAGTGAAATGCTCAAACTCTTTGAAAAATTAAATCAAGATTCAATACTTCTCTAAGAATGTCGTCGACAAGGATCAATGCAAAAATATTGGTGCCGTAAAATCCAATGTGTTTATGCGGCAGACGATTTTTACTTTCCCTGTAATACATGGTATTGTATAGGGGAAGTATTGGAATCATGTCGAAAATCGCAACTCGAGTTATCGACGGATCTACACGTTTCGAGACCTCTAGAATACGAAAAAACTATTTTTAGCGTGACGTCTGTGTGTGTGTCTGTGTGTCTGTGTGTCTGTCTGTCTGTGTGTCTGTGTGTCTGTCTGTGTGTCTGTCTGTGCAGATTTTGTATCCACTCTAACTAAAAAATTAATTGACCGAATTTCATAAAATTTCGTAGGTAAGTCACTTGTGCACGAATCTGGTGCTGATTAGTTTTGGGTATGACTCGGGTTAAAAGAACCCGCCTTTTTTTGCGAAATGGCCCGCAAAAGCTTGTATCCACTCTAACTGAAAAACTAATGGACCGAATTTTACAAAATTCGGTAGATAAGTCGCTTGCAGGCCACCCTGGCGCTGATTAGATTTTGGTATAATTCGAAAAAAAATAACCTGCCTTTTTTTGCAAAAAGGCCAGCAAAAATCGTCAAAATCTAAACTAAAGAACAACGTATGCTCAAATATATCCATTAAATGCTTGTTTAATACGTAATGTTTAGCGATGAAAAGAATAAAACCAACCCCATTACATTAGGACTATCCGTTCTCGAGATATTTTAGTTTTTCGTATTTTCTCTACGCCACCTTTGAAAATAAGTCCGGTTACCGAATGAAAACGAAAATTGAATTAAAAGTGAAATAAATTTAATTAAAATAAATAGAACGTGAATATAAGTCTGCAGGGAAAGTCATGTGCTGCCTACATCAGATTTTTACTTTCCCTGCAATACATGGTAATGTATAGGGTAAGTATTGAAATCATGTCGAAAATCACAACTCGAGTTATCGACGGATGTACACGTTTCGAGACCTCTAGAATACGAAAAAACTATTTTTAGCGTGACGTATGTGTGTGTGTCTGTGTGTCTGTCTGTGTGTCTGTGTGTCTATCTGTGTGTCTGTCTGTCTGTGCAATGTATGTATCCTCTCTAAGTCAAAACTAATGGACTGAATTTCACAAAATTTGGTAGGTAAGTCACTTGTATGTGACCCTGGTGCTGATTAGTTTTAGGTACTATTCGAAACAAACCAACCTGCCTTTTTTTGCGAAATGGCCCTCAAAAATTGCCTGTATCCACTGTAACGGAAAAACTAATTGTTCAAATTTTACAAAATTTGGTACAGAAGTCAATTGTAGATCACCCTGGTGCTGATTGAATTTTGATACGATTCGTAAAAGAACAACCTGCCTTTTTTTACGAAATGGCCCGCAAAAATTGTATATTTTCACTCTAACTCAACTATTGGACTAAATTTCATAAAATTTAGTAGATAAGTCTCTTGTGGTCTACCCTGGTGCTCATTACATTTTGGTACGATACGGAAAAAAAAACCCTGCCTTTTTCTAGGAAATGGCCCGCAAAAATTTCATGCATCCACCCTAGCTAAAATACTAAATGACCGAATTTCACAAAAATTTGTAAATAAGTTATTTGTGGGATACTCTGGTGCTGATTAGATATTGGTACGATTCGGAGAAGAACATCCTGCCTTTTTTTACGAAATGGCACGCAAAAATCGCCAAAATCGAAAAAAAAAAGACTGTATATGTTCAAATATACCAAATGAATTTTTGTTTCATACGCAATTTATGACGTGGAAAAGAATAGAACATACTCCATTGTACTTTAGGACGAACTGTTCTCAAGATATTTGAGATTTTTTGCATTTTTGTTACGCCGATTTCGGGAAAATGTCCAATTACCAAATAAAAACAAAAATTGAATTAAAATTGCAAATTCAGTGTTATTTGGTGCAATAAACATCAATCTAACGAATTATTAAAGATATAAAGAAAATATGAATTTGAATCTGCAGGAAAAGTCATGTGCTGCCCACATCAGATTTTTACTTTCCCTGCAATATATGGTAATGTATAGGGAAAGTAATGGGATCATGCCGAAAATCGCAACTCGAGTTTTCGACGGTTCTATACGTTTCAAGACCTCTAGAATTAAAAAAAAACCATTTTTAGCGTGACATCTGTGTGTGTGTCTGTGTGTTTGTCTGTCTGTCTGTCTGTCTGTCTGTCTGTCTGTCTGTCTGTCTGTGTGTCTGTCTGTGCAGATATTTTATCCATTCTAACTAAAATAGGAATTGGCCGAATTTTATAAAATTTGGTAGGTAAGTCACTTGTGGGCGAATCTGGTGCTGATTTATTTTGGGTACGATTCGAGATAAAAGAACCCGCCTTTCTTTGTGAAATGGCCCGCAAAAGTTTGTATCCACTCTAACTTAAAAACTAATGAACCGAATTTCACAAAATTCGGTAGATGAGTCACTTTTGGGTTACCCTGCTGCTGATTAGATTTCAGTATGATTCGGAAAAAATTAACTTGCCTGTTTTTGCAAAATGGCCTGCAAAAATCTTCAAAATCTAAACTAAAGAACTAGGTATACTCAAATATATCCATTAAATGCTCATTTAATACGTAATTTTTAACGACGAAAAGAATAAGATCAACCCCATTACACTAGGACTAGCCGTTCTCGAGATATTTTAGTGTTTCGTATTTTCTCTACGCCACCATTGAAAATAAGTCCGGTTACCGAATGAGAACGAAAATTGAATTAAAAGTGAAATAAATTTAATTAAAGTAAAGAGAACGTGAATATAAGTCTGCAGGGAAAGTCATGTGCTTCCCACATCAGATTTTTACTTTCCCTGCAATACATGGTAATGTATAGGGAAAGTATTGGAATCATGTCGAAAATCGCAACTCGAGTTTTCGACGGATCTACACGTTTCGAGACCTCTAGAATACGAAAAAACTATTTTTAGCGTGACGTCTGTGTGTGTGTCTGTCTGTGTGTCTGTCTGTCTGTCTGTATGTATGTCTGCCTGTCTGTGCAATGTATGTATCCTCTCTAACTCAAAACTAATGGACCGAATTTCACAAAATTTGGTAGGTAAGTCACTTGTATGTGACCCTGGTGCTGATTAGTTTTGGGTACTATTCGGAATAAACCAACCGGGCTTTTTTTGCGAAATGACCCTCAAAAATTGCCTGTATCCCATGTAACTGAAAAACTAGTCAAATGTTACAACATTTGGTACATAAGTCACTTGTAGATCACCCTGGTGCTGATTAGATTTTGATACGATTCGGAAAAGAACAACCTGCCTTTTTTACGAAATGGCCCGCAAAAATTGTATATTTCCACTCTAACTCAACTAATCGACTAAATTTCATAAAATTTGGTAGATAAGTCACTTATGGTCGACCCTGGTGTTGATTAGATTTTGGTACGATTCGGAAAATAACAACCTGCATTTTTTTCGGAAATGGCCCGCAAAAATTTCATGTATCCACACCAGCTAAAATACTTATTGACCCAATTTCACCAAAATTGGCAGATAAGTTACTTGTGGGATACTCTGGGGCTGATTATATTTTGGTACAATTCGGAGAACAACAACCCGCCCTTTTTTACGAAATGGCTCGCAAAAATCGAAAAAAAAGTCTATATATGCTCAAATATATCAAATGGATTTTTGTTTTACACGCAATTTTTGACGAGGATAAAGAATATAACACACTCCATTATACTTTAGGACTAACCGTTCTCAAGATATTTGAGATTTCTTGCATTTTTGTTACGCCGATTTCGGGAAAATGTCCAATTACCAAATAAAAACAAAAATTGAATTAAAAATGCAAATTTAGTGTTATTTGGTGCAATAAAACTCAATCCAACGAAATATTAAAAAAATTAAGAATATATGAAATTAATTCTGCAGGGAAAGTCATGTGCTGCCAACATCAGATTTTTTACATTCCCTGCAATATATGGTAATGTATAGGGAAAGGATCATGCCAAAAATCGCAACTCGAGTTTTCGGCGGATCTACACGTTTTGGGACCTCTAGAATACGAAAAAACTATTTCTAGCATGACGTCTGTGTGTCTGTCTGTGCAATGTATGCATCCAATCTAACTGAAAAACTTCATAAAATTCTAACTGAAGAAGTGCATAAAATTTTGCAGGTAAGTGTCTTGTGGGAGATCCTGGTGCTGATCAGATTCTGGTTCGATTCGGTATAAAATAATCTGTTTTCTTTGGCGAAATGTCCAGCAAAAATAGCTTGTATATACTCTAGTTAAAATCTAATAGACCAATTGTTACAACATTTTGTAGATAAGTCACTTCTGGGTTACTCTGGTGCTGATTAGATTTTGGTGCGATTCGGAAAAAATAACCTGTCTTTTTTTGCGAATTGGCCCGCAAAATTCGTCAAAATCTAAAATAGAAAACTATACATGCTCAAATATATCAAGTAAATGCTTGTTTTATGCATATTGTTTAACGCCAAAAGTAATAAGGCCAGCTTTATTACAATAGACCTAGCCGTTCTTAAGATGTTTCAGCTTTTTCACATTTTCGCTACGCCACCTTTAAAAATAAGTCCAGTTACTAAATAAGAACGAAAATTGAATTAAAAGTGCAAATTCAGTGTCATTTTTACTTTCCCTGCAATACATGGTAATGTCTAGGGAAAGCATTGGAATCATGCCGAAAATCACAACTTGAGTTTTCGACGAATCTACACGTTTCGAGGCCTCTAGAATACGAAAAAACTGTTTTAGCGTGAAAATTTCGAAGTAATTTGTGAATTTGAAGTAATTTGAAAGTAATTGTGATTTCGAAGTAATTTGTCAATTTTTGAAGTAATTTGTGAATTTGAACTTCTCATAAAAATTTTTGAAAAATTAGGTCCCTTGGGATTCAATGTATTTCATCTTTTAAACCCGGGTTTAATCTAAAACTAATTGGACGATATTATTCTTTTACTTTCAGATATGTCCCACTGATCGTGTCAACAACATACTAAAATTTCATTTTCATAATGTCACTTTTACGGAAGTTATCGTGTAAATGGACAAAGAGAAAGACAGAATGAAGAAAGTCATAAACACTTTTGAACTATGTTGTAAAGTGTTAAAAAACAAATTTTCACTAGGATAATTTATAAGTGAACTGTCTACCAACTTTTGTGAAATTTGGTCAGTTAGTTTTTCAGCCAGAATGGATACATACATTACACAGATGTCAGGCTAAAAATAACTTTTTCGAGTCCTAGAGATGTTGAAACGTGTGATCCGTCGAAATTTCAAGTTGCAATTCTGATACGACGTCTATACATTTCCTATACATCATATCATACAGAAAATAAAAACAGAATGTTGATGTTGAGGGAATGCTTTTTCGTTCTTTTTTTATTACATGTAGCTAAAAAAATCATTAATAATTTTAAAAGCTTAAAATGCCGACTGTCAATTCCAAAACAACTTTCCAGCTAGAAGTATCAGAAAATTATTTCAATTACAGGCTTCCTGGGACATCCTGGTCTTCCTCAAGCACCCCAAAAACTTTGCAAGAACAGGTCCATGATTATACCCGCTAGGTTTAGCTGCAGCAAAGTGACTAGGCCCGAACGAATAACAGTGATCACTGCGTCCATAGCAGCGAATTTAACAAGACAATAAACACACTCAGCAACAACGTGAGATAGACGTAAAAATCAATTTCAAAGTTTCATAACGCTGTAAAATAAGTAGGTTTGACAATAACATTGCTACAGAAAGCAAAAATTATCTCTCTAAATGCGCAATATCAGTGTATCAAAGCACCAAATGCAATCCGGATGACTGGAAAATCTCATGTAAACTCATTCGACCATGCTGAATCTAAATCTGAAATCTCTTTTACAAATTAACCCTTGGATCAGGAGACAAAATCTCTCGAAGTTTAGTTTTCTTTTGCTACTTTTATCTTTATAATCTCAGGCCAAAGCGCTGTCACAATATAATGCAATTGCATGGACTTTAATGCTTGAAGTGAAAAATGGAAATTTGTATTCAGGTCATGGAGTTAGAGATGAGATCACCTCCATGATTCAGCTGAATAGGAAAGTCAATATTGAAAGGTCATCCCAATTTAAAAGATTCAGAATATGAATATTTAAACCATGGAGTTTGAGATACTTGCTTCGTGCTTTATCTTCAAATTCACGTTTTAAACAATGCATTGGTTGCAATGGATTGGTTGGAACTGAATGTATGACTAATAAAGTTGGAGAAAGTAAGTACCTTTTCTTACATGGTATGATCAAACATTGAAAACTTGAGATAAAATGTTTGAGGTATTAATCTGGGGATCAATGAAATGGGGATCAATCAGAATGCACTCTACAGGAAACTTCACACACACACACACACACACGCCTTCGGGACACCTTGATTCTAGAACGCGACCTGCCAAAAATATGATTCAATATCAAATAACATCCGTGATTTGCCTACACGGAGCTGTGACTGGTCATTTAAATCTGAAGATCTGTCACAGGAAAAACGTAATTTAAAGTAAATGAGTGAAATGATAACAAATATAGCTTTGCGAGTGTAACGATAACCTACATTTTATTAAAGTAATTATTTTTGCTGTAAACGATAAATGATGTATAAAAATTGCAGACAAATGATACAGTTCAGTAATTATCCCATTATGTTGAATTTATTTTTTATCTGTGCATGTTATCTGTACATGCTTATCTGCACATGCTTTTATCTGTACATGCTCTGTACATGTTATCCGCAAATCACACGTATTTCTAGTATACTAAATACTGAACGCTACGCTCTACAACAATATGATTCAAAATTTCGTATATCATGCTTCTTTTTCTGTATATCTTTTTTCTGTATCTCCTCTGAGTATCTTCTTACTTCGTATATCTTGCTTCATCTTGAATACTCCGTTAGAGACACTGCAAATTTTCTCAATCGATAGCACACACTCGCCTACTTATTAGCTCTAAAATACTTCAATCGAAAGTAAAGGAATTTATAAGGACTTGAGAAAAGTAGCTTATTATACTTACTGCTCAACTCCTATTTCTTCTCTCAGCATTGGCAACAGATTTTCCCCTACTTCTGTCGCGTTTGCTGTTTTCTGCATTAGTCGCCGACCTCTCTCTAACGAGTAAATATTGCACTTCTTGTGTTTCCTGACGAAGAAGACTATTTTTACACTATTAAAACCGGTCAATACTATTAATTTTGTATTGTATGCTGCTTTTATCGAAGTTATTTTAATTTCATCCCATAAAATTCCTTGTAGCTTTAACCACATTTCTTTATATGATATCTGTAACTTTGATGAATACATACTTTTATTACTTTCTTTATATACAATAATGTATAAGGAAAGTATTGTGACGGGGTCGAAAATTCGAATTTGTGTTTTCGACGGGAGAGCACTTTCAAGCATCCCTGATCACGAATCGAACATTTTTGAAGTGATGTCTGTGTGTGTGTGTGTGTGTGTGTGTGTGAAAGTATGTGTGTGTGTCTGTGAGCTGTGGAGACGATAACTGACGAACGAATGGACCGATTCGAACGAAATTTGGTACACAAATTGCAATCCGTAAGCATTGGAAGCCTATTGTTTTTATACTCAATCGAATGTTTAGAACCCCCCATAATTTTCGAGTGGAATTTTGAAAAAATCGTCAAAAAATCAAAACCCCTAATAAAGTTACGCAAATAGACATTTTTTATGTAATTTTTCATTAGAAAAGGATTGGCATAAATTTTAGAACGCTAACATGAACCGTTCTCGAAATATTGCGCATTTTAAAAAAAATCATCAAAAAGTTCTCCGTCCATAACGCTTGGCGAGATTTTGGCGACGAATTTGGTGGAATATCGCCAACTTGGCGACTTTTTTAAATGTTGCTAAATTAACGCAAAACTCGCCAAATGGATTAAAATGACGCTAAATTTAAAAAAATGACGACTGATTAACGAAAATTCAATATCTTGAAAAGAATATAAATATCTACTATAAAAATAATCCATTTCTTTCACTGTAAAAGTAGTAATTTCATTGCATTATATAAAAAAAGTCATGTGCTTTCTACATCAGATTTTTTTTTATTGTAAAACTAGGAAATCCATTGCATTATATAAGGAAAGTCATGTGCTGCCCACATCAGTTTGTTTGAAAAGTTCCAGCGAAAAATAAGAGTTTAAATAAGCAATAGAGGACAAAAACAGCGTTAATGCTCCCGAAAACGTATTTGTTCGTTGTCCTCATTCCTGGGGAAACTCTCAATTATTCGGATATGACGTGAGGCCCGTCCAGACTATGACTAATGATGGGCGCAATTGGGGAAACATTAGGCATTCCCTTATTGTTCATTTGTCATTTATGCATTTTCTTCTGCTTTCACAAATATTGAAAGATGAGAAAAAAATTGTTTTCGATCCATTTTGATTACTTTTCATATTGTTTGTGGAGGGAGAGCATTAGGGTGATGCCAAGCATTCAATAGAGATTTTGATGGGCATAGAGATTTTTAAGCAGGTTAGGGGTGATCGTTACACAAAATTATATATTTTAAATCTTTTAACTGATGAAAAATTAGTCTTGTTATTTACAATGTACAAGTCACCTTGTTGTGAGACACATTACAGAAGGAAATACATATATATCTTTCAATGTAACATTTTGCAAAATTAAAAAAATTACCTTTAAAATGCTATGTTTTTAAAATGCTAAAACTTAATATTTAATTATGATACAAATTTACTTTTTATGTTTTGTTTATGTCTATATCTTGGGTTATGAAAATATGCATTTTTATTATTAATATTGTTCTCTAAAGGATTTACAATAAATTTATGTTTATCAGATAAACATTTTGTGGAAAAATACGTTTTTTTAACATTTTACGACATAGTTGAAAAGTATTTGTGACTTTGTTCATTCTGTCTGTCTGTCTGTCTGTCTGTCCGATAGCTGCCGTAATAATGGCTTTGTCAAAATGAAATTTTAATATGTTGTTGAGACGGTCTGTGAGACATATGGGAATGCCAATGAAAAATATCACCCATTTAGTTTTGGATTGAAGCCGGATTGAAAAAATGAAATACATTGAACCCTATGGGACCTAATTTTTCAAACATTTTTAAAGCGAATTTGAAATTCACAAATGGCTTCGAAAGTTTTAGGAAATATTCAAATTATCCCATAAAATATATAAAATAATTTCAGTAAAATATGTTTGGTAGTTCTTAAATAAAGATTAATATTATTAATTTAACAAAATTATTTAGCTCTATAGTCTGAAATATAGCTGATATGAATGAAACAAAAATAATATTTGCACCTATATTATAACAAAAAATCATGTGACCTACTTCAAAATAAAATATAACATCCCTCTTGTGTCAAAATCGTAAATTTTAAAGTTCTTTTTAATTTATATTTAGTATTGCACCGTCTTAAAACAGCTTTATCTTTTTTTCTGTGCAAGTAGAGGATTAGGGAGAGTTCTGCGCCACTTCAGAGGCGGTGAATCCCTATACTTTAACATGGGGAATCCTCCGAGGCCAGAAAATGAGTGCATCAACAGAGGCGGTGGTAAAGTCCCATGCTTTAACATAGGGGTTCTCAGAAGTCGGTGTGAAACGGTACGGTTACGGTTCCACAAGACAGGTATGGAAAAAAGGTGACGTCACAGAAGAGAGTGGAGCTTATGATGTATATTGTTTTTTATTTTTCTTTTTAAGTGTTAATGTTTTAAAAATTTCGTAAATGTAAGTTTATTTTTTTCTTATAATTTTTCTAAAATGTAAGTTTTTTCAACAAGTTGGATTTTGAGGGTTGTCGGATTTCTCTATGGGAAATAACAAATTTAAGAATCTGCCGCTTTTAGCGTTTTTTTCACAAAAAGTTTCAAAAACGTTAAAAAAAAACAAAAATGTACGTTTTTTTCAGCAAGTTGAAGTTTTGGAGTTGTTGGATTTCTCTATGGGAATTAACATGGGTTTTCGCACTTTTGTGAATTTTTTGTAAAAAAAATGTGGTTTTTCGCAAAAAAGCGGCCAAAAATGTGTTTTTTGAAAAACGCGGACTCGGCCGATTTTTTTCAAACTGTCGGATTTCTCTATGGGAATTAACATAGGTTTTCACACTTTTGAAATTTTTAAAAAAAAAATGGGCGTTTTTGCAAAAATGCGGCCAAAAAAGCGTGTTTTTAAAGTAGCAGAATCGCGTGAATTGGGTGTATAGGTGGGGGTGTGTTTCCTCAATAATCATAGATACTTGTTTTCAAATATCCAAATGCAGTAATGTCTCTCTAAGAAATTAGATGCTGTTAGAAAAATATATTATTTTTTTTATTGTGGTCCCACCTCCACCCGGTGTATAGGATACACCGCCACAATTTCTTTTTTTTCTTTTTTCCTATTTTTTTCCTTCTTTTTTTTTTCCTTCTTTCTCTTATTCCTTTTTTTATTTTTTTATTTTAAAGTGTCCGTAGGCATAACTTGTAATGCCGTCCTCGAGTAAATATATTTTATCATCAATGGGTGACAAAGCCACCTTGTTCTGGCATACAGTGAATAGTTTATGATGGCTACTATCAATTCTAATCTGTTCTTCCATGGTAGGTCTAACACTCAACAGGTACTGTCTATAGTCATTGTGTGTAATTTTCCGTGCAACCACATGTGTAGAAACACCTTTAGCTCTTTTCTTTTCTCCAGCAGCTGATAGAATAGAGTACATTTTAGGTCTAAGTCCTATAAACTCTTGAATGGGGGTTGAATTCAGTTCATCTTTAAAATATCCAATAAGCTTTTTATTGTCTTCACTGAAGAGGGGATGATCCTTGGAATAGTCAGAAAAATCATACAGGTGATTATGCTGGTTCATATCTTCATAAATATCAGCAGTTTGGATTTCATAAGCCAATGAATCAGTATCGGTGAAGAGAAGCGAAGCTTTTTCACCATATTGGCTTTTAATATGTTTATAATGAAACTCATACATCAGGAGTTTAGATAACTCCAAGATAGCAAAGCCAACGTATATAGGCCGGTTCATTAAAATGCAATTCCTTACACGTTCAACACCCACCAGATCTTCGCTAAAAATCCTGATAGCTCTAAAAGCTGGAGATGCCACTACCTTCAGGGCCCGCTTCGAAGAATTCACTAGTTCAATATTCACTCGATTTCGAAGATTCTCCATCGTTTTTCCAAACACAGCATTATTAAGCAATTTAAAAAAGTCTTTCTCAAAATTAGTCTTTGCCTTCTTTCTTTCTTCTGTGTTAAAATGGATGTATTTCTCCAACCAGGGCTTCTGATTAAATTTTAAGGCCTTGTGAATTTTCTTGAGTCTTAAACCTAATGATAGGTATAGTTGAAGGTTACGATAGTGAACAATATAATGTTTCTTGTCATACATATTGGGTACTAATTTCGTAGTACTAACAAAATGTCCATGATGTAATTGTTTAACCAGTCGTTCAGCATAGGGGGAGAGCATTTCTCGTTCAATCTTCACCTTTTCAGGGGCTAGAGGGTATTCATTATGATAATCATGTAAGGATTCAGGATACTCCAGATCCACTTCAAATATATACCCCTCTTGGGTATTATCCTTTAGACTCACTATCCAGGATTCATTCAAATTTTCTGTAGATATCCATTCAAAACCACCATAGGGCAGTGGTTGAGACATGGCCCAACCATATAGGTTATTGGCATCAAGATAGATAATGTGCTTATCAGGCTTAGTAGAATCGTAATTTTCCAAATAACGATTATTAGCCTCGGATCTACGCTGACTTATCATACATATGCCACCGCGGATTCCACGTTCTATAAACAGTAGCATATTTTCATCTGTGAGTAGTTCTAGGGTTTGCTCAGTCATTTTTAAAGAGGCCTGCCAAGCCAGTCCAGAGGCGGTCATCATATGGGCAGCATCTAAATCATAGTTCTTCTTGCAAATTTTTCGAAAATTCTCAAATACATCGGCTAACAGTAGCACATCTGTTTTCACATACAGGTCGTGATATTCTCCCAAGTTCTTTATGTTAAAGGTATCCCATACAGTTTGGGCATGCCGATAATCTTCACTCTTAATATCTTCGCCTTTAATATCATTATGAAATGCAGAAGGGGGAGGGAGCACATTTTCATCAAATTTTTGAAAGGATGTCATATAGCTATAGGGATATACTCCTTTCCTAATAAGAGCATTCTGTTGTATTATATCAGGGAAATGTTCTCTGAGAATATGAAATTCACTCAAGTCTAAATTGGAAACTAGCTTTTCCAGGGAAGCATTCAGAAACTGTAGGCTATCAATAAATTGTAAACAGACACGGGGCCCCTCTTTCCTTGAAATCTTAAAAGATATGTATTTTTCAATATTAGTGGCAATCACATCAATTTTATGGTCTTGCAATTTCCCAAAACTCAGCATAATATGATGAGAGTCATAATTTTTTAAATTATGAAATACTACAGGAATATTAATACTTTGTCTATAGTTAAGATTACAGGCATTATGCAGGGCACCTCTATAGGCTCCAGTCACGTGATTGTGATCACGCACACGATCTGTTTTCAGTTCACGATGGCACATGTTACAATGGGTAGCTCTTTCAAAGTCAACTTCATTCTCTTTAGTCATTCGTAGTGGTTTAACATAACGTAATTTTTCTCCAAGATACTGTTTCTCCATTATCAAGTTGTTAAGAAAATGATTCACAGGGTCGATACCTCGATACACAGTAGCTTGTTTCAGGCATTTTCCATCAGGCCCTATAATAACATAAGCATATCCACAAGGTTCATGAATCGCTAGTCTATGAGTGTAACATCTAATATTCGAGGGTTTAGAAGTGTCTTCTTTAACGATCAAGGCTTCAAAGTCAGCATAAATGATGAAAGGGATGGAATGCTGATACTGTTTGTTCGTGAATTGGAGATATTTCTGATCTTCCGAGGGCATTTTAATGCGCTGAGGTGCATGTTCTTTACAATATTGAGCATGATCTTGCAAAAGATCGTCTCTGCTGTAACGATGTAAACATCTATAACATATATATTGGGCTCCATTGTGCTTAGTTATATCTCCCAGCAAGCGTGACATATTCCTAATTAAACTATAGTGTTGCTTATCTTCATCACTAATCAACAGGAGATTCACACAGTCTTCATCTTCACGTTTGGATATATGCAAAGGAAAATATCTTCATCTTCGTATCCATATACATTTATTCGTATATTATTCAATTTTTCATTCTGAGGAATCTTCACAACTGAGATAGGGTATTGAATAACTCCAAGTTTAATGTCATTTTCAAAACTTTTATAATGTGACACTCTTTCAGGATGACCTTTACGGGATATATAGTATTTGTGGACTAATAGGCACCACACCAGGCATTTCTCGTCTTCATTTCGAATATTGAGTAAAGCTTTCTTGGCTGCAAGTTTTGTTGGCAAAGGTATATAGCTAGAAGCTGCAAGAGGCTTATACTTTGCACAGAAAACATCTATCTTTCGCATCTTTTGTAAAGTCCATCCAGAGCCTCGGCTGACAAATTCTTCGAATAACTTCAAGATTTGAGAAAAGGCTTCTTCAACATTGTTGGGAGGGGTATCATCACGAAGTTCTGTCACAACATCTGTTCTAAAATATGAGCTGGATACCTCTTGGCCATTTGCAATGTCACGAATAAATTGCACATCCGCAATAAGATACCACTTAATAGATCTGTATGCATCAAGTTCGTCTTTAAATATCTTCAATAGCTGAGGGCGAAATCTCATCAAAACATAAGATCCCCCTCTACACTTTCAGTGGGTTCCAGAGTGTGTACAGAGAATACATCTAAACCCTTCTTCTTCTTCGCTTCAATCTTGAGGCGTTTATTAGAAGTTGAGGCTAAAGCAGGAGCTTTTCTCTTTTTAGAACCATGTTCAATACGCTGATGGCGCAGGGCATCACTTTTCTTGCTGAATATAAGTTCACAATGCTTGCATTTCAGGCCATCCTTCAGATAAGTAACAGGTGGCGCTTCAGGTTATCTCGTCTAGTAAACTGTATGGAGCATTGAGTGCATTCAAACACTTTAACGGGAGAATGCATATTCGCGTGTCTAGCCAAGTCTTCCTTACGAACAAATGCACGTTCGCATACTTTACATCGATAAGTCAAAGCATCATCGTCAGAATGAATCTTCATATGTCTTGCTAAGGCATCTTTTCTGGAAAAGTGCTTATCACAGGATAAACACACCTGCAAGAGATAAAAAAAATACAAGACCTTAGTAATAACACGCTATTCTCGGTAACAATGTAATACATGTCTCAAGATGTATATAAAGAAATCATGAATCCATTATACTATCCCCATTAGAAATAATAAAATTCCCGAATTAAAGAATATATCCAGATACAACACATTTCATATAAGACCCCCAAGACATTTCATTAAATTCATAAAAACACTCATTAAAAAGTTGTTACGCATCATAAAAATACAAAGTTTAATAAAATGAGAGAATAAAATCACATTAAAACAAGTACTTACATGTCCAATCCTGTTCAAAGAAGGTGCATTACCCATAGGAACGTCAGTAACGGTAGGAATAGTACCTCCGATATTACTTTCTAAGGCAAACATACTCGCAGAACTTGAAACACCTCTTAACAGCACGAAATTCACAACAGAAATGATAAAATCGCTGCTTAAAGACCACCTACACCCATTCATAAAAAAATAGTTCCTGGAATATCCTTCCGCCAAGATGACCCCAAGGTTATTCCTAAAGAGTTCTTCGTGTATCCATCCGCCAAGGGCATGTCAAGGTCACGTGATAGTTATATCACGGTTACCGTTAAACTTGCAACACACGAATGTAATTATGCACAAATCCAATAAAAAAATAAACAATTCGTTCAACATCGCAGTCGATTATATCCTTTTTAATAATCGTAATCGATATATTAAATAAATTCACATCTTTAAAAAATAATAGATTTTAATAAAATAATGAAAGAAAAAAATTTAATAAAATAATGAAAATCCCTTTGCGAGACCCCTTAAAACCTCCAATCCTTAAACAATACAGCAACGCGCTACTCAATTGCAAGCATAAAACCCCCCGAATAACATATACTCCTCTCTCCCCCTCCCTCCCCGAGACACCAATACTCACTTCACCAAACGTTAAACGTAACCCATAGCAACCGGAATCCATAATAAAACATTCACCTTCACCCCAACGTACATCCAAATCCACAGTCATTCAACGTTAAACCCGTAATTTTTACGGCAAAACGCACTTTACAGGGATTCATAGAACAAAAAATCCTAAAAAATCAACAAATTCACCCAGAAACTAGCTAAAACCCTCAAATTACTTATAATTATCATCTACATATGCTATATAACCATTTACAACCTTAAAAAGGTGAGTATGCTAGTAGATAAGGAAGGAGAGTTCTGCACAGAAGGAAGAGCAGCGAAGAGCAAACTGGCCGCCATCTTGAATTCCGTAATCCTGAACGAGGGTGTAAAAGGGGGGGGAATGAAAAAAGGTGGGGGTAAAAATTTTTTAGAAACTTTTTTTCGGGTGGCAACGATTTCGTAGTCTTGTACGAGGGGTTGAGGGGGAAATAAATTTTTTGGATGAGATTTTTTACAAGTATAGGAGAAACTTTTTTCGGGGTGGCAACACCTCCGCCTCTGCGACAGAGGCGGAGCAGTACCATCAGCGCCCCCTAGCGGAAGAAAGGGATACTAATGGGGAAATTAGGAATTTTGGGAAAATTAATAAAAAATTGAGTTTTTAAAATTTTTTAAAAACTTTTTTAATTTTATCAAAATATGACATAGAGGATACTTTCTGGAAATACCAAAAAATATTTTTTTTTTCTTTCAAGAAACTATATTTAGGCGGCATTGCTCCAACTGCATTCTGGCGAACCCACCTTCCTTATCTACTAGCATACTCACCTTCTTAAGGTTGTAAATGGTTATATAGCATATGTAGATGATAATTATAAGTAATTTGAGGGTTTTAGCTAGTTTCTGGGTGAATTTGTTGATTTTTTATGATTTTAGGATTTTTTGTTCTATGAATCCCTGTAAAGTGCGTTTTGCCGTAAAAATTACGGGTTTAACGTTGAATGACTGTGTATTTGGATGTACGTTGGGGGTGAAGGTGAATGTTTTATTATGGATTCCGGTTGCTATGGGTTACGTTTAACGTGTGGTGAAGTGAGTGTTGGTGTCTCGGGGAGGGAGGGGGAGAGAGGAGTATATGTTATTCGGGGGGTTTTATGCTTGCAAGGGAGTAGCGCGTTGCTGTATTGTTTAAGGATTGGAGGTTTTAAGGGGTCTCGCAAAGGGATTTTCTTTCATTATTTTATTAAAATCTATTATTTTTTAAAGATGTGAATTTATTTAATATATCGATTACGATTATTAAAAAGGATATAATCGATTGCGATGTTGAACGAATTGTTTATTTTTTTATTGGATTTGTGCATAATTACATTCGTGTGTTGCAAGTTTAACGGTAACCGTGATATAACTATCACGTGACCTTGACATGCCCTTGGCGGATGGATACACGAAGAACTCTTTAGGAATAACCTTGGGGTCATCTTGGCGGAAGGATATTCTAGGAACTATTTTTTTATGAATGGGTGTAGATGGTCTTTAAGCAGCGATTTTATCATTTCTGTTGTGAATTTCGTGCTGTTAAGAGGTGTTTCAAGTTCTTCTGCGAGTATGTTTGCCTTAGAAAGTAATATCGGAGGTACTATTCCTACCGTTACTGACGTTCCTATGGGTAATGCACCTTCTTTGAACAGGATTGGACATGTAAGTACTTGTTTTAATGTGATTTTATTCTCTCATTTTATTAAACTTTGTATTTTTATGATGCGTAACAACTTTTTAATGAGTTTTTTATGAATTTAATGAAATGTCTAGGGGGTCTTACATGAAATGTGTTGTATCTGGATATATTCTTTAATTCGGGAATTTTATTATTTCTAATGGGGATAGTATAATGGATTCATGATTTCTTTATATACATCTTGAGACATGTAGTACATTGTTACCGAGAATAGCGTGTTTAAACTAACGTCTTGTATTTTTTTAATCTCTTGCAGGTGTGTTTATCCTGTGATAAGCACTTTTCCAGAAAAGATGCCTTAGCAAGACATATGAAGATTCATTCTGACGATGATGCTTTGACTTATCGATGTAAAGTATGCGAACGTGCATTTGTTCGTAAGGAAGGCTTGGCTAGACACGCGAATATGCATTCTCCCGTTAAAGTGTTTGAATGCACTCAATGCTCCATACAGTTTACTAGACGAGATAACCTGAAGCGCCACCTGTTACTTCATCTGAAGGATGGCGTGAAATGCAAGCATTGTGAACTTATATTCAGCAAGAAAAGTGATGCCCTGCGCCATCAGCGTATTGAACATGGTTCTAAAAAGAGAAAAGCTCCTGCTTTAGCCTCAAATTCTAATAAACGCCTCAAGATTGCAGCGAAGAAGAAGAAGGGTTTAGATGTATTCTCTGTACACACTCTGGAACCCACTGAAAGTGTAGAGGGGGATCTTATGCTATGTTTTGATGAGATTCGCCCTCAGCTATTGAAGATATTAAAAGACGAACTTGATGCATACAGATCTATTAAGTGGTATCTTATTGCGGATGTGCAATTTATTCGTGACATTGCAAATGGCCAAGAGGTATCCAGCTCATATTTTAGAACAGATGTTGTGACAGAACTTCGTGATGATACCCCTCCCAACAATGTTGAAGAAGCCTTTTCTCAAATCTTGAAGTTATTCGAAGAATTTGTCAGCCGAGGCTCTGGATGGACTTTACAAAAGATGCGAAAGATAGATGTTTTCTGTGCAAAGTATAAGCCTCTTGCAGCTTCTAGCTATATACCTTTGCCAACAAAACTTGCAGCCAAGAAAGCTTTACTCAATATTCGAAATGAAGACGAGAAATGCCTGGTATGGTGCCTATTAGCCCACAAATACTATATATCCCGTGAAGGTCATCCTGAAAGAGTGTCACATTATAAAAGTTTTACAAATGACATTAAACTTGGAGATATTCAATACCCTATCTCAGTTGTGAAGATTCCTCAGAATGAAAAATTGAATAATATACGAATAAATGTATATGGATACGAAGATGAAGATATTTTTCCTTTGCATATATCCAAACGTGAAGATGAAGACTGTGTGAATCTCCTGTTGATTAGTGATGAAGATAAGCAACACTATAGTTTAATTAGGAATATGTCACGCTTGCTGGGAGATATAACTAAGCACAATGGAGCCCAATATATATGTTATAGATGTTTACATCGTTACAGCAGAGACGATCTTTTGCAAGATCATGCTCAATATTGTAAAGAACATGCACCTCAGCGCATTAAAATGCCCTCGGAAGATCAAAAATATCTCCAATTCACGAACAAACAGTATCAGCATTCCATCCCTTTCATCATTTATGCTGACTTTGAAGCCTTGATCGTTAAAGAAGACACTACTAAACCCTCGAATATTAGATGTTACACGCATAGACAAGCGATTCATGAACCTTGTGGATATGCTTATGTTATTATAGGGCCTGATGGAAAATGCCTGAAACAAGATACTGTGTATCGAGGTATTGACCCTGTGAATCATTTTCTTAACAACTTGATAATGGAGAAACAGAATCTTGGAGAAAAATTACGTTATGTTAAACCACTACGAATGACTAAAGAGAATGAAGTTGACTTTGAAAGAGCTACCCATTGTAACGTGTGCCATCGTGAACTGAAAACAGATCGTGTGCGTGATCACAATCATGTGACTGGAGCCTATAGAGGTGCCCTGCATAATGCCTGTAATCTTAACTATAGACAAAGTATTAATATTCCTGTAGTATTTCATAATTTAAAAAATTATGACTCTCATCATATTATGCTGAGTTTTGGGAAATTGCAAGACCATAAAATTGATGTGATTGCCACTAATATTGAAAAATACATATCTTTTAAGATTTCAAGGAAAGAGGGGCCCCGTGTCTGTTTACAATTTATTGATAGCCTACAGTTTCTGAATGCTTCCCTGGAAAAGCTAGTTTCCAATTTAGACTTGAGTGAATTTCATATTCTCAGAGAACATTTCCCTGATATAATACAACAGAATGCTCTTATTAGGAAAGGAGTATATCCCTATAGCTATATGACATCCTTTCAAAAATTTGATGAAAATGTGCTCCCTCCCCCTTCTGCATTTCATAATGATATTAAAGGCGAAGATATTAAGAGTGAAGATTATCGGCATGCCCAAACTGTATGGGATACCTTTAACATAAAGAACTTGGGAGAATATCACGACCTGTATGGGAAAACAGATGTGCTACTGTTAGCCGATGTATTTGAGAATTTTCGAAAAATTTGCAAGAACTATGATTTAGATGCTGCCCATATGATGACCGCCCCTGGACTGGCTTGGCAGGCCTCTTTAAAAATGACTGAGCAAACCCTAGAACTACTCACAGATGAAAATATGCTACTGTTTATAGAACGTGGAATCCGCGGTGGCATATGTATGATAAGTCAGCGTAGATCCGAGGCTAATAATCGTTATTTGGAAAATTACGATTCTACTAAGCCTGAGAAGCACATTATCTATCTTGATGCCAATAACCTATATGGTTGGGCCATGTCTCAACCACTGCCCTATGGTGGTTTTGAATGGATATCTACAGAAAATTTGAATGAATCCTGGATAGTGAGTCTAAAGGATAATACCCAAGAGGGGTATATATTTGAAGTGGATCTGGAGTATCCTGAATCCTTACATGATTATCATAATGAATACCCTCTAGCCCCTGAAAGGGTGAAGATTGAACGAGAAATGCTCTCCCCCTATGCTGAACGACTGGTTAAACAATTACATCATGGACATTTTGTTAGTACTACGAAATTAGTACTCAATATGTATGACAAGAAACATTATATTGTTCACTATCGTAACCTTCAACTATACCTATCATTAGATTTAAGACTCAAGAAAATTCACAAGGCCTTAAAATTTAATCAGAAGCCCTGGTTGGAGAAATAAATCCAATTTAACACAGAAGAAAGAAAGAAGGCAAAGACTAATTTTGAGAAAGACTTTTTTAAATTGCTTAATAATGCTGTGTTTGGAAAAACGATGGAGAATCTTCGAAATCGAGTGAATATTGAACTAGTGAATTCTTCAAAGCGGGCCATGAAGGTAGTGGCATCTCCAGCTTTTAGAGCTATCAGGATTTTTAGCGAAGATCTGGTGGGTGTTGAAAGTGTAAGGAATTGCATTTTAATGAACCGGCCTATATACGTTGGCTTTGCTATCTTGGAGTTATCTAAACTCCTGATGTATGAGTTTCATTATAAACATATTAAAAGCCAATATGGTGAAAAAGCTTCGCTTCTCTTCACCGATACTGATTCATTGGCTTATGAAATCCAAACTGCTGATATTTATGAAAATATGAACCAGCATAAACACCTGTAGGATTTTTCTGACTATTCCAAGGATCATCCCCTCTTCAGTGAAGACAATAAAAAGCGTATTGGATATTTTAAAGATGAACTGAATTCAACCCCCATTCAAGAGTTTATAGGACTTAGACCTAAAATGTACTCTATTCTATCAGCTGCTGGAGAAAAGAAAAGAGCTAAAGGTGTTTCTACACATGTGGTTGCACGGAAAATTACACACAATGACTATAGACAGTGCCTGTTGAGTGTTAGACCTACCATGGAAGAACAGATTAGAATTGATAGTAGCCATCATAAACTATTCACTGTATGCCAGAACAAGGTGGCTTTGTCACCCATTGATGATAAAATATATTTACTCGAGGACGGCATTACAAGTTATGCCTACGGACACTTTAAAATAAAAAAATAAAAAAAGGAATAAGAGAAAGAAGGAAAAAAATTGGAAAAAAGAAAAAAAAGAAATTGTGGCGGTGTATCCTATACACCGGGTGGAGTTGGGACCACAATAAAAAAATAATATATTTTTCTAACAGCATCTAATTTCTTAGAGAGACATTACTGCATTTGGATAGTTGAAAACAAGTATCTCTGATTATTGAGGAAACACACCCCCACCTATACACCCAATTCACGCGATTCTGCTACTTTAAAAACACGCTTTTTTGGCCGCATTTTTGCAAAAACGCCCATTTTTTTTTTAAAAATTTCAAAAGTGTGAAAACCTATGTTAATTCCCATAGAGAAATCCGACAGTTTGAAAAAAATCGGCCGAGTCCGCGTTTTTCAAAAAACACATTTTTGGCCGCTTTTTTGCGAAAAACCACATTTTTTTTACAAAAAATTCACAAAAGTGCGAAAACCCATGTTAATTCCCATAGAGAAATCCAACAACTCCAAAACTTCAACTTGCTGAAAAAAACGTACATTTTTGTTTTTTTTTAACGTTTTTGAAACTTTTTGTGAAAAAAACGCTAAAAGCGGCAGATTCTTAAATTTGTTATTTCCCATAGAGAAATCCGACAACCCTCAAAATCCAACTTGTTGAAAAAACTTACATTTTAGAAAAATTATAAGAAAAAAATAAACTTACATTTACGAAATTTTTAAAACATTAACACTTAAAAAGAAAAATAAAAAACAATATACATCATAAGCTCCACTCTCTTCTGTGACGTCACCTTTTTTCCATACCTGTCTTGTGGAACCGTAACCGTACCGTTTCACACCGACTTCTGAGAACCCCTATGTTAAAGCATGGGACTTTACCACCGCCTCTGTTGATGCACTCATTTTCTGGCCTCGGAGGATTCCCCATGTTAAAGTATAGGGATTCACCGCCTCTGAAGTGGCGCAGAACTCTCCCTAATCCCCTACTTATGTTGTTCAGACGGTCTGTAGGACCTATGGGAATATAAATGAATAATATCACTCAATTAGTTTTGTATTGAACCCGGGTTGAAAAAATGAAATACATTGAGCCCTATGGGACCTAATTTTTCAAACATTTTTTAAGCGGAATTAAAATTCACAAATTGCTTCGAAAATTTTAGATAATATTCAAATTGTTCCATAAAATATATAAAAAAAAATTCAGCGAAATATATTCAGAAGTTTTTTAAATAAAAATTAAAATAATAATTACACCTTTTATATGAAACGATCACGTGACCATGATATGAAACGATCACATGACCCACTTCAAAATGATATATGGCATCCATCTTGTTTCAAAATCGTGATTTTTTAAAGTTCTTTTTAATTCATATGGAGTGTCGTATCCGTCCTAAAACTACTTTACTTTTTGCTTAAATTCTGTGCATCTACATACTGAAACAACGCAATGACAATATATTTGAGTTTAAATGCTCATCTAAATTTGATTAATTCTACAACTAAGCCTATTTTTCACCTATGTAAAATGTAAACAGCAAAATATGTAGAATAAGTTGTATTAGAATTCCTGTATTTTTTTAACACAAAATAATTTAGTCCATGGAGTCTGCATGGCTGATATGAATGAAATATTCATTGATTTTATAAAGAGAAGGACGATATTTTTCGATGAAGTTTTAAGCATAGAATTTAATTATTTGTAGGTCCATGGTCTTAAATAAAATGTTTAAATAAAATAAATTATTATAGTATTGTGATGAATGAAATGAATGGGAGAAAGTATGAATGAAATCCTGTTTTATAGGGAGATCCAGGCGTGTTATTTTTTCTATGACGTCATTTGAATGAATTTCAGTTGTTTTCGATGAAGTTTTCAAATATAATAAATTATCGTAGTATTATGATTGTTTTTAAAAATTACCGTGGAATGTATTGCATTTTAGAGATATTTAAACCAGGCAATTTATATTTCAATGCCGTCATTTGTGTGAAGTTCATTTTTTTCAATGAAGGTTTAAGTTTTCAAATATATTAAATCAATGTAGTATTGTGATAAGTTTTAAGATATTACAGAGGAATGTATTGCATTTTCGACTTTTTTTAAATAAAATTGCATTGAAGATGGAAAGTGTTTCATAATCAATGCTTTAAGCATGATTGATCTTTCTTGTTATATTCCTTTAAGAACTCATTAAATTGAGTTTAATTGTACAAAATAACACAGCATTTTCATTCTTAATTCAATTTCTTCTTTTATTTGGTAATTGGACATTTTTCTAAAGGCAGCATAACGAAATTTCAAAAAGTCTCAAATATCTCGAGAACGGTTAGTCCTAGAGTAATAGAGTTGTTCTTATTCTTTCCCTTGTCAAAAATTACGTATAAAACAAGCATTTTATTGATACATTTGAACATGAGTAGTATTTTTTTTAGATATTAGCGATTTTTGCGGGCCATTTCGTAAAAAAGGGCAGGTTGGTCTTTTCCGAATCGTACGAAAATCTAATCAGCAACAGAGTATCCCATAAGTGATATATCTAACAAATTTTGTCAAATTGTGTCAATTAGTATTTCAGCTAGAGTGGATACATGAGATTTTTGCGCGCTATTTCGCAAAAAAATCATTGATCATTTTTGGTATTAGGACATTTTTCCGAAATCGCCGTAACAAAAACGGAAGAAATCTCAAATATCTTGAGAACGGTTAGTACTAAAGAATGGAATTTTTTTATATTTTTTTCCTCGTCAAAAATTGGGTATGAAACAAGAATTTAATCGATACATTCGAGCATACGTAGTCTTCTGTTGTTTTTTTTTAGATTTTTGCGATTTTTGCTGGCCATTTTGTAAAAAAAGGCAGATTGTTCATTTCCAAATCATACCAAAATCTAATCAGCAACAGAATATCCCACAAGTAACTTATTTACCAAATTTTGTGAAATTTGATCAATTAGTATTTCAGCTAGGGTGGATACATGAAATTTTTGCGGGCCTTTTCTTAAAATAAGGTAGAATGTTCTTTTCCGAATCGTACCAAAATCTAATCAGCACCAGAGCATCCTACAAGTAACGTATCTACCAAATTTTGAGAAATTTGTTCAATATTTTATTTAGAGTTGATACATGACATTCTTACGGTCATATCGCAAAAAAAGGCGGGTTCTGTTTTCACGAATCCTACCAAAAACTAATCAGCACCAGGGTCTCACTCAAGTGACTTACCTACCAAATTTTATGAAATTCGGTCCATTAGTTTTTTAGTTAGAATGGATACATACATTGCAAAGACTAAGCTATTGCTAAAAATAGTTTTTTCGTATTCTAGAGGTCTCGAAACGTGTAGATCCATCGAAAACTCGAGTTGTGATTTTCGGAATGATTCCAATGCTTTCCCTATACATTACCATGTATTGCAGGGAAAGTAATAACGTAATAATAAATTTGAAATAATAATAACACCTATATTATATGAAGAGATCATGTGACTCATTGCAAAATTAAATATATCATCCATTTTTTTTTCTCAGTGAAAATCGTGATATTTAAGGAACCCTTATATTTATATTTAGCGTTATATCCGTCCTAAAAACACTTTATTTTTGCATATTACCTGTGAATCTGAAATCTGTGCCTACGCAATTGCAATATTTTTTTTAATGATCTTTAAACTTTGAATATTTCTACAAAGAAGCCTAATTTTAATGGATGCAGAATGTAAACAATTGATTGTAAGATGACTTGTATAAGATTTGCTATTTTTTTCACTCAAAGTTATTTAGCTCAGGAGTCTGGAATATATGTGATACGAATGAAATATTCATTGTTTTTACATCGAGAAGCAGGCGAATAGCATTGTTATTTTGATGAAGTCTTAAGTTTTCAAGTAAAATAAATTATGGTACAGTGATAATTAAAAATATATCACCGCTGAATGTATCGCATTTCAGAGATGTTTAAATAAAATTGCATTTCAGTTGGAAAGTGTTTCATAATCAATGCTTTATGCATGTTTGATTGTTCTTGTTTAGATATATTAATATTTTCCAAAATTATAAAGTTTCAATTTTAAAAAAATATTCATACTTTTATAGTGCATTTTCTGAAAATTATAAATATACAAAAATATTTATTATTATTACGTATTACAAAAATCTTAGCAGTAATATAATAAATGTGACACTTATATTTGAGGAAAAGTCAAATAAAGTTTCCTTTTTGTTAAAATGATTGTGGAGTAACACTTTATAAGATTACTTCTAAGGAGCACTTGAACTCAAAACAGAAATCTAGAATTTCGGGAAGTAACTTTTAAGAAAAGTGACGATATGAAATTACAGAGAAAACATCGATTTTTTAGCACTTTCCAACATAGTTGAAAAGTGTTTATGACTTTTTTCATTCTGTCTGTCTGTCTGTGCGTTCGCACGATAACTGCCGTAAAAATGTCTTTATCAAAATGATATTTCAGTATGTTGTTGAGACAGTCTGTGGGACATCTGGGAATGTACATAAATAATATCACCCAATTAGTTTTGGATTGAATCCGGGTTGAAAAAGTGAAATACATTGAACCCTATGGGACCTAATGTTTCAAATATTTTTAAGCGAAATTAAAATTCACATATTGCTTCGAAAATTTTAGGAAATATTTAAATTATCCCACAAAATGTTGAAAATGAATTTATAAAAATATGTTCCGTAGTTTTTTAAATGAAAATTAAAATAATAATTACACCCATATTATATGAAGAGATCGGGTGACCCACTTCAAAATGAAATATGACATCCATTTTTTCCACCTGTCTAAAAATCGTGATGTTTGAAGATCTGTTAAATTAATATTTAGTGTTGCATCTGTCTTAAAATTGCTTTATTTTTGCATATTATATGTGCATCTATATTCTGTTACAGCGCAATTACAGTTTTTCCAAGTTTAAATGATAATCAAAGTTTGTTTATTTCTGCAACGAAGTCTAATTGTAATGGATGCAGAATGTAAACAAGTGATTGCAAGATGAGTTGTACAAGAATTGCTGAATTTTTTCAAGCAAAATTATTTAGCTCTGGAGTCTGGAATAAAAGTGATATGAATGAAACATTCATTGCTTTGACATAAAAAGTCAGACGATTTATATTACGATGACGTCAGTTGAATGAAGTTCATTTTTTTCGGTGAAGTGTTAAGTTTTCAAATATAATAAATTATTGTACAGGTAGTACTGCGACAATTCAGAAAATATTACCGCTGAATGTATCGCATTGCAGAGATGTTTAAATAAAATTGCATTTCAGTTGGAAAGTGCTTTATAATCAATGCTTTATGCATGGTTGATCTTTCTTGTTTAATTTAATTTTAATGTTTGTGTAACCATCCCCTCTTTTAAATTTTTGTGTAGCGATTCCGATGAGATGTCTTATTTGAGAAAAAATATATCTTTGTTAATATGACATATGAACCTACTTTTTCTCGATCGAAAAATACATTATAAATGATTGTGATACTTTCAGTTGTATATATCAAAATTTTATGTACTACATCAGTGCAATAATAACCATATTAGAAGGTCGAAGAATGTGACAATTTTTGCAAGTTTTAGAGAAAATTTTTATAAAATTGTAATAGTTAAAAAAAAAAAAAACATGTGATGGTTTACAAGAAAAATGTCCAATTGTTGGTAATTTTACTTTTGGGATATCGTGGTATATAGCTATCGACAACTATGCATTTAGAATTTTAATTTATATCCATACGAGATGAAACTCCTATGGATGAAATGTTTGAAAATGCCATAACACTTTGATAATTATATCTAGGTGGCGCTAGTGTTAGTAAAGCGCCGTTTGTTTCCATTTAACACAACGAAGAGACATAGTACTGATAATTTGTTTTTCTGATTATTTTCAAATAAATATCCTTTATTTATGGGTGTAATTAATCGGCATTTTTCACAGTTGTTGAACAGAGTTCAGAATATATGGAGTTTAAAATGAATTGAAATGTAAAAATAATTTTTAATACGTAGGAATATTCCTAATTGTTTCAGTTCCAATTTGCACTGCGCTACTTATTTATTTATACAAAATTTACAGTTTAAATAAGTATTTGAAGCCTATTACCATAGAAATACGTACAATGCAGGAGCGTGTATCTTACCGCAGCGCCACCTCAATTATATTGCCTCAAATGATATTGGCATTTTCTTAGTATGGAGTTTTAACCTTTACACGGTATACGTTTCACTTACCTTTACATGGTATACATTTCACTTACCTTTGTATGGTATACGTTTCACTTACCTTTAATTGGTGTACGTTTCATTTACCTTTACATGTTATACGTTTCACTTACCTTTACATGGTAAACGTTTTCATTATGCTCTGCCTGTTGCCAATTGTGAGAAATTAAATTTTTTCTATCCACATAAAAACTAAATGTGAACGAATTATCAAGTTGAGAGGTATAGAAAATTTCAGAAACTCTATAAAGACTCTACTTCTGGCTTCAGTTATGGTTCATACTGAAATTAAGTCATATTAGTGGCATTTCATAAAATTTTTCACCATCTCTGCTTGCTCTCAACTTTATCATTAAGTTTATATATAAAGTATTAAAACACCCTTCTAATCTTGACTGGAAATTGGCTGGATTTGGCAATGATAAATAATTTGAAATCTGTGCAAGTTGCTTATTCTTCTGAAAACTTTACAATGGCAATAAACTCTAATCACAATTTTGATCTTTTTCATTTAGGGTCTATATGCTGATTTTAAATAATTATCTGTGGTGATATCAAATTAATAATTTATATTTAATTATTAAACTTTACATGTTATCAAGTATTTAAACTAGTACCTGCTATCATGGTCACAATAACCCCCTATATATAAATTTATTGTACAGCCCGGTTTTTCTAAAAGGCAATTTCATTAATAAACATGAAATTAATTTTATTTATCCAATAAACAGACATTAATTTGCTCAAACAAAACTTTATTAATTATTATAATGATTAATATATTTTAGCATAGCTTTACTTTAAATCAATAATTATATTTGCAATTTACTAATTTGTGCAACGTTATAGTTTCTTTAATTTAACTGAGTTGATACAATGTGCATTCTCTCGCCGACTTCCAGTCGGGTTACGCACTTCCTCATATTTAATATAAAACTTTACAGTTTTGCTCTTTGGAGTACAATATGTCATTTTTAGACATCCTTCACTAAAAGCACTTTTCTAGAGCACATTTTTATGTGCTTATTTCGCAGCAAAATCATAGCAAATTCTGAGCACGTTTTTACGTGCTTATATCACAGCAATCATTCGAGAGTGTTAGGAGCACATTTTTAGGTGTTCATTCCACAACAAAAATAAATCCAATTATATCGTAACCTTCACTTGTTACACAGGAGTAATTCTGATTGCCCCCTTGTCTCTCATTGGCTCTACCATATATGTTTGCGAATTTGCTTCAGTCATCTGGGCGTGGTCTACAGTGGCTTTCATTGGTCATTTCATGATGTCTACGGGCTCGCTTGCGTCCATCGTTGTATCTCTCAAGCTGTCATACTTCATTTATGGTTAGTAAATAAATTGAATAAATTATCCGCCCATTAAAAAATTAGGAATCGCCTAGTCTGTGGCTGATGTCACCTAGCTATATCTGGAATATAAAACTATCTTTTATGCAACTGTATCACTACATTATCGACTAAACATTAAAAGAAAATTTTGAATAAAATCCTTTCAATTGCAAAATTATAAAACCTCTTTTATATCTTCTTAATGCCGCGTAAAACACAAATTTTTAAACTTACGAGAATCTCAAAACCTACTACTTTATTTTAAAGCTCACGTTGTTCTATATTAAATACGCCGGCTATATAAATAGTTAAAAAATCATACAAACATTCGAAGTCATTTTACAGGATTTATATGCTAACTTTGACTTGAAAAGGAATAGCCAATCCATCTTTAGCATCTATATTGTTAATCGCTTCCAGTAAGAACTCTGTTTTGGCTCTACGCCATGTCCTACTACAAGCGTCTACAGCACTGAAATACTTCAAAAGGATATAAATTTGACGAAAAATCCCATACCATAAACTATTAGGGTTTCTTAAAGATTAATAGTTTCTGTTAAGAGTTTCAAAATATAAAGCTAAATAAATACGTATTTAGTTGAGAGTTCTAAAATAAATTTTAGATGTCATTTTATATTCTTTCTAATGAATGACATGAAAATATTAAAATTGTCATATATGCATGTGATTCAAATTTCTTTTATTTTAATTTACCATTTGAAAATGAAAATATACATTAATACTTAAATCTGTGCTTGAACTATAAAAAACGTATGCTAATTTGCGAATCTAAAAATAAATTTAACTGACAACCATGCATGTTAAGACGGAAACAGCTGAAAGGTAAAATTATTATGACCTATGACACCCGCACTTGCGGTAAACTCAATTTAACACTCCAGAACTATAGGGACAAGTGTAAACGTCAGCCATTTACACAGTCCAAAAATCTGTAATATATATTTATAATTAAACAAGGAAGATCAACCATGCATAAAGCTTTGATTATGAAACGCTCTCCAACTGAAATATAATTTTATTTAAATATATCTAAAATGCGATACATTCAGCACATATATAATTTAAATTATCACAGTACTACAGTAATTTATTATATTTGAAAACTTAAAACTTCATTGAAAAATTCAACACAAAAAACGGATGCAACACAATGCAACGGATGCAACACAAAAAAAATGTAAAACAACTTTAAAAATCACGCTTTTAACACTGGGGGAAAAAGACGGATACCATATTTTATTTTGAAGTGAGCCACCTCATCTCTTCATATAATATGATAGCAATTATTATTTAAATTTTTATTTAAGAAACTACCGAACATGATTTATTAAAAAAAATTATATTTATTAAGGGATAATTTAAATATTTTCTAACATTTTTGAAGCAATTTGTGAATCTTAACTTCGCTTAAAAATGTTGGAAAAATCCATTCCCATAGGACTCAATGTATTTCACTTTTTCAACTTGTGTTCAATCCAAGACTAATTGGGTGATATTTTGTTCAGGAATTATGATTCATATAATTAATATCCCTATTGTAATAAATGTAGGGATTAAAATGATAAATTTATTTATATTCCTATATTTCCCACAGACAGTCTCAATAATATACTAAAATATGATTTCGGTAAAGTTATTCGTATGGCACTTATCGTACGAAAGAACGACAGACAGGTAACGAAAGATGACAGAAAGAGCGAACGAAAACCATAAACACTTTTCAACTATGTTGGAAAATGTTAAAAACTAATATTACTTTCCTTATATACAATAATGTATAAGGAAAGTATTGTGACGGGGTTGAAAATTCAAAATAGAGTTTTCGACGGGAGAGCACGTTTCAAGCATCCCTGATAACGAATCGAACATTTTTGAAATGATGTCTGTGCGTGTGAGTGTGTGTGTGTGTGAATGTATGTGTGTGTGTCAGTCAGTGAGTCTGTGGAGACGATAGCTCACGAACGAATGAAGCGATTCGAATAACATTTGAACTTATTTTGGCTGTTTTTAGAGGGATTTCTATCTATCTATCTGTGGTTGATTTATTGTGTACACTACATCTGTTACAAATGTTGCAGAATTTCCGCATAACTTTATATCAAGCTTTGTTATTGAAAAATCTAGAACAACATAGATTTTTTTACTTTCCTTATATACATAATGTATAAGGAAAGTATTGTGACGGGCTCGAAAATTCGAATTCGAGTTTTCGACGGGAGAGAACGTTTCAAGCATCCCTGATCACGAATCAAACATTTTTGAAGTGATGTTTGTGAGTGTGTGTGTGTGTAAAAGTATGTGTATGTGTGTGTGAAAATATGTGTGTGTGTGTGAAAGTATGTGTGTGTGTGTGTGAAAGTGTGTGTGTGTGTGTGTGTGTGTGTTTGTGTGTGTCAGTGAGTCTGTGGAGACGATAACTGACGAACGAATGAATTGATTCGAACGAAAAATTGAGCGAAAGAATTGATTCGTTCAAAAATTACAATCCGTAAACACTGGAAACCTATTGTTTTTATACGCAATCGAATGTTCAGAACCCCTCTAAATTTGCGAGTGAAATTTTGAAAAAATGTATCAAAATATCAAAAAATATATCAAAATATCAAAAATATATCAAAATATCAAAACCTCTAATAAAGTTACGCAAATAGACATTTCTTATGTAAGCTTTCATTAGGAAACGATAGCCATAAATTTTAGAACACTAACATAAACCTTTCTCGAGATATTGCACATTTAAAAAAAAATATCAAAACGTCATATAAAATTAAAAAAAAAAATATTTCCTATTGAGGAACGTGTTCACTTTTCATATGTAATACCATGCGATAAATTTGGTGACATGATTTTCGTGGATCGAGCTCGTTCCATTCATGAAAAATATAGAGAAATACTTTTGTATTTGAACGCCTGTAGTCATTTATCTATTGTAAGAATAATTAACTTCTCGGTCGATAACACTTGGCGAGATTTTGGCGACGAATTTGGTGGAATGTTGCCATCTTGGCCACTTTTTTAAATGTTGTTAAATTAAAGAAAAAATCGCCAAATGGATAAAAATGACTCTAAAGCAATGAAAATGACGAGTCATTGACGAAAATTCAATATATTGGAAAGAATATAAATATTTACTATAAAAATAATCTTTTTTTTTTTACTATAAAAGTAGTAAATTCATTGCATTATATAAGGAAAGTCATACGCCCACATCAGCGTTTTATATTTTATATTTATAAAACCAGTGCTTTAAGTTGAAAATAATAAGTTCAAAATAATTTAAGTTCAGGAAGAATGCTTTGTTAAAAGCGCCCAATTCAATTTACATTACCCTTTGGATCTTATCCAGCATTATTTAGCTGTGAGAGAAGTTACAGCTATATGATTGGGAAGCCTTTTTCAACCCACATGTAATTTTTATTACAGCTCCATTTTGAATTAATCATAGCGCTATTACATTCAAAGCAGGGTTTCTGAAAGCAACATAATATTACTGTTTCCGAAAAATTGAAAAGGTTTTTAATTTGTCTCATTATTGTGTGAAATTGAAGTACTGTCTTGCGAAATCGTTTTAAAGCGTAGGGTCGGTGGTCTGTACACTCTGGCTCAGATTCGTGTTCCGGAATCGCTAACGATGGCTTCTGCAGGCGTATATTTACTGGCGTATTTGCTTACGTGGCGGAAGATGTGTGTGGGAGAGAGGGAGGCAGCCGCGCAGCGGGACACTACGCTTTTTGACAAATTGACTAAATTAATGAAATTAATACCTTCTCTAAACCCCCGAGCAACGCTGGTTACATTGTTTAGTTTATTATAAGAAAATCAGTGAAAATTACACGTATAATACAATTATTCTATTTTCACTTCTAATACATCTTGTTGCTGATTTCTGCCTTCTCGTAAACGCCATTTCCAGATTTCTCGTAAACGCCATTTTTCGGAACACGAATCTGAGCTACGCCCTCGTAGCTCAGATTCGTGTTCCGGAATCGCTAGCGGCGGCTTCTGCAGGCGTATATTTACTGGCGTATTTGCTTACGTGGCGGAAGATGTATGGGGGGGGGAGGCAGCCGCGCAGCGATCGACTACGCTTTTTGACAAATTGACTAAATTAATAAAATTAATATCATCTTTAAACCTCGAGCAACGTTGAGTGCATTGTTTAGTTCATTATAAGAAAATTATTGAAAGTTACAAGTATAATACAACTTTTATTCTATTTTCACTTCTAACACACCGTGTTGCTTATTTCTGTCTCCTCGTGAACGCCATTTTCCAGATTTCAATCTTGTCAGAAATATTTGTCGTCTTTTCACGAATTCAGGAGCGAGAGTTTTATGACGTTTTCGCCAACACTAATTAAATATTTCATTTCAGATGCAAAAATTCACGCATCCTTCGGTTCTGCTTGTAATTTGACAACACATCCTCCTAAACAGGGACTGCTTGAAGTGAAAAAGTTATTTCTTCGTGGTGTGTTTGGACTTCAGGTATTTCATAAATTAGAACTTCGCCATGGAAGGTTGTGTGTTCAGATATGTTTTAATAAGATTAATTCGTGTATATTATAAACATGAAGCGGGATTTTAATTAATAATGTATGAACTGAATTTATAACACAGCTATATTTATCATGTTGTATTACAGAGAATATTTATATGTTTTAGAACACATTTAAAACAATATAATTAAAGTTTAAAATAACAATATGTATTTTTAACACTTTACAACATAGTTGAAAAGTGTTTAGGACTTTGTTCATTCTGTCTGTCTGTCTGTCTGTCTGCCAGTTAGCACGATAACTGCCGTAAAAATGACTTTATCAAAATGAAATTTTAGTATGTTTTTCAGACGGTCTGTGCGACCTATGGGAATATAAATAAATAATATCACCCAATTAGTTTTTTATTAAACACGGGTTGAAAAAATGAAATACATTGAACCCTATGGGACCTAATTTTTCAAATATTTTTAAGCAACTTTAAAATTCATAAATTGCTTCGAAATTTTTAGGAAATATTCACATTATCCCATAAAATATATAAAAAAAAATTCAGCGAAATATATTTAGTAGTTTTTTAAATAAAAATTACAATATTAGTTACACCTCTTATATGAAAGGATCACGTGACCATGATATGAAACGATCACGTGACTATGATATGAAACGATCACATGACCCACTTCAAAATGATATATGGCATCCATCTTATTTCAAAATCGTGATTTTTTAAGTTCTTTTTAATTCATATTTAGTGTTGTATTCGTCCTAAAACTACTTTATTTTTGCTTAAATTCTGTGCATCTACATACTGAAAAAACGCAAATACAATATATTTGAGTATAAATGATTATCCGAATTTCATTTATATCTACAACGAAGCCTATTTTTCACTTATGTAAAATGTAAACAGCAAATTATGTAGAATGAGTTGTATTAGAATTGCTGTATTTCTTTAACACAAAATAATTTAGTCAATGGAGTCTGCATGGCTGATATGAATGAAATAATTGATTTTATAAAGAGAAGGACGATTTTTTTCGATGAAGTTTTAAGCATAGAGTTTAATTTCTTGTAGCTCCATGGTCTTAATTTTTAAATAAAATAAATTATTAGAGTATTGGGATGAATTAAATGAATGGGAGAAAGTTATGAATGAAATTCTGTTTTTATAGAGAGATCCAGGCGTGTTATTTTTTCTATGACGCCATTAGAATTAGTTTCAGTTGTTTTCCATGTAGTTTTCAAATATAATAAATTATAGTAGTATTATGATAGTTTTAAAAATATTAACGTGGAATGTATCGCATTTTAGAGACATTTGAACCAGGCAATTGATATTTCAATGCCGTCATTTGAATGAAGTTCATTTTTTTCAATGAACGTTTAAGTTTTCATATATATTAAATTATTGTAGTATTCTGATAAGTTTTAAAATATAACCGAGTAATGTATTCCATTTTCGACTTTTTTAAATAAAATTGCATTGAAGTTAGAAAGTGTTTCATAATCAATGATTTAAGCATGATTGATTTTTCTTGTTTAAATATATTCCGATGACCCTTTTCCTGCACTATCACTTTACATCATGATTTTCAAGACCAGTAAGCTCTTTACTTTCCTTATATACATAATGTATAAGGAAAGTATTGTGTAGGGGTCGAAAATTCAAATTCGAGTTTTCGACGGGAGAGCACGTTTCAAGCATCCCTGATCAGGAATCAAACATTTTGGAAGTGATGTCTGTGTGTGTGTGTGTGAAAGTATGTGTGTGTGTGTGTCAGTGAGCCTGTGGAGACGATAACTGACGAACGAATGGACCGATTCTAACAAAATTTGGTACAAAAGTCACAATCCGTAAACACTGGAAGCCTATTGTTTTTGTACGAAATCGAATGTTCAGAACCCCCTAAATTTTCGAGTGAAATTATGAAAAATCATCAAAAAATCAAAACCGCTAATAAAGTTACACAAATAGACATTTCTTATGTAATTTTTCATTAGAAAACGATTGACATAAATTTTAGAATGCAAACATTAGCCGTTCTCGAGATATGGCACATTTTTCAAAAAATTATCAAAAGTCATATACAATAAAAGAAAAATATTTCCTATTGAGAAACCATGAGAATACCATGCGATAAATGTTCAATTTTCATATGTAATACCATGCGATAAATTGCCATGCGATAAATACCATGCGATAAATACCATGCCATTGAGAATACCATGCGATAAATGTTCACTTTTCATATGTAATACCATGCGATAAATTGGGTGACATCATTTTCGTGGATCTAGCTCGTTCCATTCATGAAAAAAGATACTTTGAGTAATACTTTTGTATTTGAACGCCAATAGTCATTTATCTGCTGTAAGAATAACTTAATTCCTCGTCCATAACGCTTGGCGAGATTTTGCCGACGAATTTGGCGGATCGTCGCGAACTTGGTGACTTTTTGAAATATTGTCAAATTAACGGAAATCTCGCCAAATGGATAAAAATGACACTAAATCAATGAAAATGACGACTAATTGCCGAAAATTCGATATCTTGGACAGGATATAAGTATCTACTATAGGAAAAACCTATTTTTTTTTACTGTGAAAGTAGTAAATTCATTACATTATATAAGGAAAGTCATGGTTGCCCACATCAGATTTTCTTAAAATTGTGAGTGGTACTTTTCTCAACCCCCCTTTCACAGTTTTCCATAGTCCATCTACTGTTTTAGGTTTCCGTTTAGAATGCTCGCTTTTTAATAATCCAAAGGCAAAATAATTCATTGCTGGCACATCAGGGGACTTTAAAGGAATATGAGCGAAATGTATAGCTTTTATACAAGTATCTTTTGTTATTTTTCAAGACATTTTGTGATATATTACTTTCCTTATACATTATACTCCTTATACATTATACTAAGTATATATTTATAATTGCTTTCCTTATATACATAATATATAAGGAAAGTATTGTGACGGGGTCGAAAATTCGAATTCCAGTTATCGATGGGAGAGCACGTTTCAAGCATCCCTGATCAAGCATCAAACGTTTTTGAGGGGATGTCTGTGTGTGTGTGTGTGTCAATGAGTCTGTGGAGATGTAAACGAAAGGAGCGATTCGAACGAAATTTGGTACAAAAATTACAATCTAGGAATACTGGAAGCTTATTGTTTTTAAACGCAATCGAATATTCAGAACCCCTAATTTTTAGAGTGAAATTATAAAAAATCATTAAAAAATCAAAATCTTTAATAACTTTAAATAATGATTTATTAAGTAATTTTTCATTAGAAAACGATTGACATAAACTTCAAAACGCTAGCATGAACCTTTCTCGAGATATTGCATATTTTTCAAATAAATTTATTAAAAAATCACATAAAATAAAAAAATATATTAATTGTGAAATATGTTCACTTTTCATATGTAACATCATGCAATAAATTTGGTGACATTATTCTTGTGGAACTAGCTCGTTCCATTTATAAGAAAATATATTTTGGGTAATACTTTTGTATTTGGACGCCAATAGTCATTTATCTGCTGTAAAAAGAATTTATTTCTCCATCCATAACGCTTGGCGAGACTTTGAAGACGCATTTGGCGGAATGTCTCCAACTTGACGAATTTTTAAATGTTACCAAATTAATGAAAATGCGCTAAATTGATAAAAATGACGCAAAATCAATGAAAATGAGTACTAATTGAAGAAAGCTCAATATCTTGGAAAGGACATATGAATAGACTTTAAGAATAACCCATATCTCCGTCCGTATCGCTTACGGATTACACTCTGTCCGTAGCGGGACATCGCCAACTTGGCGACGATTTTAAATGTTGCCAAAGTGACAAAAATGCCCCCAAATTGATAAAAATGACGCCAAATGGGAATTGGCGTCTCCGCAAATTCTGATTTCCGCTATATGACGGGATTATACAAAAAATGCTTTTCTCTCCGTCTGTCTGTAACACTTTGTGATGCAGTTGGCGAACTTGGCGGGTAATTTAGCAAAATATCGCCAACTTGGTGATATTCCGCCCAAGATTGAAAAATACATTGTCAAAATCGCATACATGACGCTGAATTAGTGAAAATGACACCTAATTGGTGAATCAATGAAAATATATTAATATATGGTCCATATAGCTTATTGGGGATGCTATCAATATTCATAATTGTTTATTTAGAGTTGCGCGAAATGTAAATAATTTGTGTACATTGAAATATTTTTACATGTTGTCAACCGGGAAATCGCTGTTTGTATATTTATCTCATCATCATGGGAGAACAGCTGAACGCTTTTAATGAAATTTTGTGGGCAGCCTTGGAATAGACCCACTTCTAGGACCAGGGGACTTCTAGATATTAATTAAAAATGCAAAATTAAACCTTCCATAGAGGTAGCATTATGCAGGCTGTAATTTGTCGCCCAATTTATTTGAGCAAAATGATATGTCGCTTAGTATCGGATTTAAATTCAACGTGTTTAGCAGCAGACAGTTTTTATTAAATCTTTTCTGATTTAAATAATAAATATATGCATATAAAATAAATTTCACCGATATTGCATTTTTGACCGAATTATATCTATTACGGTCTTCAGGTTCAAACATTAATTTTATTGATATTTGCGGATATTATTGATATTTTCAATTTATTACGTCATTGTTTATTTTGGCAAAAATTGTTGAAATTCATATATTGTACGTAGCACGGGTAGTCTGCTACAAATGCACGGGTATATCTTCTAATCTACGAGAATATATGTAATAGAGGTATATTGGACGTACAGGTATATTGGACGTTGTATTACGGCCTTCTGGTTTAAATATTACGGTTGTTATTGACATTTTCAATTTATTACGTCATCGGTTTTATTTTGACAAATATTTTTGAAACTCATATTGCAATACTGTTAATCTTTTTCTAACACAAGAGCATATATTATACTCGCCGACAATATAAGTAGTACGGGTAAATCTGCCCATACAATTTTAGAGCTTTCATTTTGGCATATATTAGAACTGTTTTCAGGTTTACAGATTTCGGGATTATTGATATTTTCAATTTCTGACGTCATTTATTTTATTTCGGTAAATATTTTAGAAACTCATATGTTATAGTACGTGTAATCTATAAAGAAGAAAGGTGTGTATGTATGATCCACCATAACTGGTGAACGGCTGAACCGAATTTCTTCAAATTTGTCTTGTTAGTCTTGAAATCACCCCACAAAAACATAGGCCATGTTTCGAGTTTCTACAACCAGTGGTTCTCGAGATATTAGTAAAAAAAGACACTTTTTCCTATGAGTTCTACTCTCTAACTCCATGATTCACAACGAAAAAGGTTGGGCATTGTTGGTTTAAAACGTAAAAGTCAAATAAATGTATGAGTTTTGTGGGAATTTATTGAACGTATTAGACACTTTTGAAAATCGCAGTTTTGAGATATGAATTTAAATGGAAACTTTCGACATGGTTTATTTCTCACAGGCTTACTCAACACTGAGTTTTGTGGGAGTTTATTGAACGTACTAGACAATTTTGAAAATCGCAGGTTTGAGATATGAATTTAAATGGAAACTTTCACCATGGTTTATTTCTCACAGGCTTACTCAACACTGAGTTTTGTGGGAGTTTAGAACGTAATAGACAATTTTGAAAATAGCAGGTTTGCGATATGAATTTAAATGGAAACTTTCACCATGGTTTATTACTCACAGGCTTACTCAACACTGAGTTTTGTGGGAGTTTATTGAACGTATAAGACACTTTTGAAAATCGCAGATTTTAGATATGAATTTAAATGGAAACTATCACCATGGTTTATTTCTCACAGGCTTACTCAACAACGAAAAGTATTAAGAAATCGCAAAAAAGATCAATCATGCATAAAGCATTGAGTATGAAACACTTTTCAACTTTAATTTTATTTAAGCATCTCTAAAATGCGATACATTCAGCGGTTATATATCACAATAGGCCCTATATGTTCCGGTGCAATTTTTATCATTTTTTTGCATAGTAAATCCCGAGCAACGTCGGGTAATCGCTGCTAGTCTTTTATAAATACCCGGGCATATCTTCTAATATTCGCGAGTATAAGTAGTTCAGATCCCATACAATTTTAGCACTTTTATTTTGCATATATTGGTTCAATTTCATATTTTTGTTGATGTCTCACAAAGAAATAGATGCGATGTCTCACAAATGAATAAGATCGTTTAGAATGAAATTTGGTACGAATATTACAATCAGTGAACACCAGAAGCTTGATGTAAAACTAAATCGTATATTTGGAAGTCCACCCAAGTTTTCAAATAAAATTTTTAAAAAACATTAAAAAATCAGAGCTTTAAATTATGTTACATATATGATTATTTCCTAAAATATTTTTTTTAGAAAAGGAATGACACAAATTTTAAAATTGTAGCATTAACTGTTTTCGAAATATTGCATAAAAATGTACTGGTTATTGTGAAATATGTCCACTTTTTATACGTAACATTATGCAATAAATGTGTTAATATCTTTCTCGTGGATATAGCTCGCTCTATTCACAAGAGAAGATACTTTGAGTAATAATTTTGTAATTTGATGCCTAGCAATTTGGCAACAGTCCTGTGTATATAATAGAAGCTCTTCTCTTCGTATGTCTGTAACACTTGGCGATAAATTTGGGAAACTTGGTGGCTCATTTAACGAAATATCGTCAACATAGCGATATTTTGCTCTAGATTCACGAAAATATATCCAAAATTGCAAACATGATGCTAAATTAAAAAAATGGCGTAAATTGATGAATTAACTATTAAAATATTCTAATATATAGGCTCTATTGCTTATTGCGGATGTTATCAATATTTATAATTACTTTCCTTATATACATAATGTATAAGGAAAGTATTATGACGGGGTCGAAAATTCCAATTCGAGTTTTCGACGGGAGAGCACGTTTCAAGCATCCCTGATCACGGATCGAACATTTTTAAAGTGATGTCTGTGTGTGTGTGTGTGAAAGTGTGTGTGTGTGTGAAAGTGTGTGTGTGTGTGAATGTGTGAAAGTGAGTGTGTGTGTGTGTGTCCGTGAGGCTGTGGAGACGATATCTCATGAACGAATGCAGCGATTCGAATGAAATTTGGTACAAAAATCACAATCCTTGAATACTGGAAGCCTATTGTTTTAAAACGCATTCGAATGTTCAGAACTCCCTAAATTTTCGAGTGAAATTTTGAAAAAATCATCAAAAAATCAAAACCTTTAATAAAGTTACGCAAATAGACATTTCTTATGTAATTTTTCCTTCGAAAACGATTGACATGAACTTTATAACGCTAGCACGAATCGTTCTCGAGATATTGCACATTTTTCAAATAAATTTATCAAAAAATCCCATAAATTAAAAAATATATATACGAGTATTAACTGCTAAGAAATAGGTTCACTTTTCATATGTAATATCATGCGACAAATAGGGTGACATCATTGTCGTGGATCTAACTCATTCCATTCACGAAAAACGATACTTTGAGTAATATTTTTGTATTTGAACGCCAGTAGCCACTTATCCGCTTGGCGAGATTCTAGCGACAAATTTAGCGGAATGTCGCCAAATTGGCAACATTTTTAAATGTTGCCAAATTAATGAAAATCTCGCCAAATAAATAAAAATGACGCTAAATCTATGAAAATAACGACTAATTGAAGAAAATTCAATATCTTGGAAAGAATATAAGTATCTACTATAAGAATAACATTTGTACTTTCCTTATATACATGACATATAAGAAAAGTATTGTGACGGGGTCGAAAATTCGAACTCGAGTTTTCGACAGGATGTCTGTGTGTGTTTTTATGTCTGTGTGTGTGTGTGTGTGTGTGAAAGTATGTGTATGGAGCGATTCGAATGAAATTTGGTACAGAAATCACAATTCGTAAATACTAGAAGCCTATTGTTTTTAAACGTAATCTAATGTTCAGAACCCCCCCCCCTAAATTTTCGAGAAAAATTTTGAAAAAATCATCAAAAAATCAAAACCTTTAATAAAGTTACGAAAATAGACATGTTGTATGTAATTTTTTCCTTAGAAAACGATTGACATAAACTGTAGAACGCTAGCATGAACCGTTCTTGAGATATTGTACAATTTTCCAAATAAAGTTATCAAAAAATCCAAAAAATATTAACTGTAGAGAAACATGGTCACTTTTTATATATAATATCATGCGATGAATTAGGTGACATCATTCTCGTATATCTAGCTCGTTCCATTCATGAGAAAAGATACTTTGAGTAATACTTTTGTATTTGAACGCCAATAGTCATTTATCTGCTACAAGAATAATTTATTCCTCCGTCCATAACGCTTAGCGAGATTTAGCGATGATTTTGTGTGAAAATCATTGTGTGAAAATCGATGAAATGTCGCCAACTTGGCGACTTTTTTAAATGTTGCCAAAATAACGAAAATCTCGTCAAATGGATAAAAATGACGCTAAATCAATGAAATGACGACTAATTGTTGAAAATTCAATATCCTGGAAAGAATATAAGTACCTACTATAGGAGAAAACTATTTTTTTACTGTAAAAGTAGTAAATTCATTGCATTATGTAAGGAAAGTCATGTGTTGTCCACATCAGATTTTTTTAACTGTAAAAGTAATAAATTCATTGCATTATATAAGGAAAGTCATGTGTTGCCCACATCAGATTTTTTTAACTGTAAAAGTAGTAAATTCATTGTATTATATAAAGAAAGTCATGTGCTGGCCACATCAGATTTTTCTTAATTTACAGCTGTGTGAAATTTGATACGAATTAGTTGCACATGTTGTTATCCGGAAAAGCACCAAATGTAGTATTCAACATTTAAAACATTGTGCCGTGGATATTATACATACTTTTTTTCACTATGCAAGAAGTAAAGCCATTGCATTACGGGAAGTCATGTCCTGCCTATATCAGAATTTTTACTATTATAATGCATTTTACTTTGAGAAAACACTACTGGCACAGTCTTAAATACATCACATTACTCAAGCCTTACGTTAGCATGTAAGCCGTGAGCAATGTGATGCATAAAAAAATCAGCATGCTCGAATTTCATAAAAGTCATCAAAATACAACAAGCTGAAATTTATTCTGCTGCATTTCTTTAAAATATGTTACTCATAATATAATTCCGTTTTATTTATGAACTAAATTTTCCAAAGCCTAATTTCGTCAGGGATAATTTGCCGTCTTTCTTGCATTCAGTTGAGGGTTTTATGGCAGTTCCAGTTAACGCTAATTAAATATTTAATTTTGAGGGACGTATATTCACGCATCCACGGATCCTTTGTAATCGCAATGCACTTTCTCTTAAATATGGAGGTTTAAAAGAGAAAATTATGTGCTTTAACCATGGTGTGCTTTCTAACTTTACGGATATCTATCAAATTACTTATCTGACAAGTTATGATATTTTTGATGGTAATAAAAATTAATTTACTGTATGTGGTCTTGTAAGATACATTGCGAATATAGAAGAAAATATAATTGTTTTAGTAGCTCGATCGAGTAGTTTTCACTCGAATTTCAAAAGAATATATCTATACATCTAGATTTTCTGTTAGCAAAGCCGGAAATAAAATTTCATTAAAATCCATTCATATTTGTGGCAGTTAATATATACCAAAGAAATAAACCACAGACTAACGACAAACAGACATCACACTAATATTCCAAACATGTTCAGGAGGTCCTACAACATATATTGGTATAAAAATATTGAAATCGAAAATTATTTCTCTGTTATATTCTTTAGTACTAGCAGTATACCTCTTCTTCGCACTGAATATATTATATCACAATTATGTGCAAATTCCTATAAAATTTTAAATGGCATTATTATTCAAAATATTCTATTAAAACATTCAATGTAATTCTCCTAAAACGATAGACAAGAGTCTATCTTCTTGCTATACAAAATGAACTTCACAGGTATATATGAAGAATAAAACATTCTGGTCGCGTTTGTAAACACATTTACAAAAATGTTTATTTAAACCCACAAAGCGACAGGGATTATCAAGGAAATTAATTCAATTTTGCAAAACATTGAATTTTCGTCAACTATGCATCATTTTTTTCAATTTGGCGGTATATTGAAAAGTCGTCAAATTTGTCGGAACGTGGAACAGTTGGACAAACAGGCAAACGCTACCGAAAAAACATTGCAATACTATCCTCTTTCAAAACGCAAATAATTTCATTGATTTGGTGTCATTTTTTTAAATTTGGCAACCTTTTTATCGATTTGGCAACATTTTCGTCAATTTCGCAACATTAAAAAAAGTCACCAAGTTGGCGATATCCTGCGAATTCCATCGGCATATGTTTCGCCAAGCGTTACAGAAACGGGCGGATGGAGAGAGAATGAATCCCTAGTAAATTAATATCTTTAATAAATGGTCGGTTATACACCAATACAGTTAATTAAAAAAAATTAGAAGATCATTTTCTACTTTAGTATAAAAATGGGAATTTGTATGTTCAGCCGTTTTCAAAGTTATCACTTGGATAATGCTGGAAAAAAAGATTCTGATATACTGGGTGTCCATAATTAAAGTAGATGTGTTTAGAGTCTAATAGTGAGAAAACTGTTGGACCAAAACTCAACCAAATTTGCAGTAAATACTATTTGGACCCTGGGGTTTTGATTTTCGAAATACAAGAAATAGCTCAGTTTTTGCCACCACGCATTTTAAAAAAGACATCACATTTATATTTTATACGTACTACATTTTATATTTACATTCGCATCTTACATTTACATACGTATGACATTAATTTTTATAATGGCATCATTTGCATGTGTGATTCAATATATTGTCCTTGCATATGTTCCAAAAAGTGCATCCTCTGCTGTAGAGTGCAGCAGATCTCCATTGATTTGCTTGACGTGCAATGTTATTCGGCACTTCAAAATGGCTAAATTATCCACATTCCCTTGGTATACCAACCACTTTAGATGACCCCACAACCAAAAGTCACAAGGGGTCAGATCAGGAAACGAATTGGCCACTTGATAGGAAATTCTCGACTAATTATTCAGTTGCTGGTAAAATGCTGTCGTATGACTTCATGTACGTGCAATCCAGCATGAAGGGGTGCTCCATCCTGCATAAATATTGTAGATTCAATACATCCCCGCTGTTGAAGTTGTTGTTGTTGTTGTTGTTGAAACCCAGACCGTCCGACCTACCAGAAAGGTGTAAGGTAACTGTTTGGACTGTCGGGAAGTGCCACCGAATTTAGACCGGAACCCAGTGGGGGAGGCATCCACAGGGACCGTACCCTCCTTCCCCTACCACCAACCTCTCGGAAGGACTTTCGGACCCACATGTTTAACGTGATCGTACTCCGCATGAACACGGCGGCAGTTTTGGCAGTGGCTGGAATCGAACCCGGGCCTAACGAGTGCAACTCCAGCGCGCTAACCAATGGGCTACCGCGCCCACTGCTGCTGTTGAAGTTGCGTAATAACGAAGTTCAGCAGCATTGTTCTATACCTTTTAGCATTGACGGAACTTTCTGTACTTTCTATGGCTATTTTACCCCAAAAACGGATCTTACAGCGCCACATTGGTCCGCGGTGGGAAAAATCCGCACTATTTTGTTTTTCTTTTAAAAATCAAGTAGTGCGGATTTTTTATTTTACACCAAAAACGGATCTTACAGCGCCACATTGGTCCGAGGTGGGAAAAATCCGCACTATTTTGTTTTTCTTTTAAAAATCAAATCCCCATGGTCTAAATAGCATTAACTGAAAAATTGGTTGAGTTTGGCCCAACATTTTTCTCACTATCGGGCTCTAAACACCTCTACTTTAATTATGGCTCCACCCTGTACATATCATTAATATTTAAATCCGGAAAGATTTAATAAAAATCGTCTGCCGCATAAACACATTGGATTAAAATCCGTTGTAAACGATATGATATGTATGATAAACATGAGGCTTTCAGTATTCACGGATAGTAATTTTTGCATAAAATTTCGTTCGAATCGCTCTATTCTGTCATGAAATATCGTCTCCACAGCCTAACTGACACACACACACATGCATCACATCAAAAACGTTTGATTCGTATCCAGGGATGCTTGAACTATGTTCTCCCGTCGAAAATTCGAATTTTTGACCACAATACTTTCCTATACAATGTACATAAAAAACGTGAAAATGATGAATTCCAAGAATCATATGAAAGTTTCAGTAAAATATTCATGAATATTGCTCCTTTTGCGTACAACAGTGAATTAAAGTTAATAACAATCGAAAAAGTGTCAAAATCAGTTCAACATATTGCAAAGATACTGTTTTAACTCATTTATTCAAAGAAGAAATGCCATCCTTTTATCTACAGAGTCTACATAGGGTACAGAATTTCATCAGTATAAAGCCATCAGTCACATATAAAAAAAAAATCTGATGTGGGCAGCACATAACTTTCCTTATGTAATGCAATGAATTTACTGCTAGGTGAAAAAGTGATGAAAAAATCCACGGCACAGTGTCTGTAATGTTAAATTGTACATTTGGTGCTTTCTGGATGACAACATGTAAAACTAATTCATTCCCAATTAACTTATATTTTAAGCAACTCTAAATAAACAATTATCAATATTGATATCATCCTCATTAAGAAATATAGTCCATATATTTAAATAATTTAATAATAAATTAACAATTAGGCGTCATTTTCATTAACTTGACATAATTTTTGCAATTTTGGCGATATTTTCGTTAATATGGGGTTAAATATCGCCAAGTTGCCAATATTTAGTAGAGCATTTCTTTGTATAATAAATAAAAGTATGCCCATCATACGACGGAATTAAAAATTTGCAAAACATTGCATACCAATTGGCGTCAATTTTACCAATTTGGCGACATTTTTATCAATTTGATAATATTTTTATCAATTTAACAACATTGAAAAAGTCGTCAAGTTGGCGATGTGCCGCCAAAATTCGTCGCCAGAATTCCACCAAGCGTTACAGACAGAGAAATATGTTATTATATTTTTCCAAAATAATGAATTTTCATCAATTAGGTGTTATTTTCATTGATTTAGCATCATTCTTATCAATTTGGCGATATGTTTTTTATCAATCTGGTGACATTTGAATAACTCGCCAAGTTGGCGATGTTCCGCCAAATTCGTCTGCAAAATTTCGTCATGCATTATGGTCGGAAAAATAGGTTATTCTTAAAGAAGATAAACAACTAATGGAGTCCAAATACTATATAAAATTTTCGATCAAAATTACAAAATTTCAGATTTTTCTTACAACTTATTGGTCAAGTCTCATGTAGATGCAATGTTTCAAATTTCTACCTGTATGTTTGGACTGTAAATTTTTCACTTAATCCTTTGGTTTCATTTAGAGATATAGTGCAATAATCAATGATACAGACGTACGATGAACCGATCTATGGAGAGCAATTGCATATTTAGAAAGCTCACTTTTAACACAGTACTAACATATAGTATAGTAGCCAAAATTGTGGAAACCTTTTGGGAAAAGTGTATTTTTGAGGCTTGATGGCTCATAACACTACTTTTTCCAGTACCAATACCATAAAATTACATATAAATGGAAAGGTAATTTAATCAAGATTGTAATGCAGCATTTGTTCAATTATTTGTATTCTATCAAAAGTTATAGCCAAATAACCAACCAATCAATCAATCAATCACCGTGAGCGAGGGTCCGACCCATTGGGTTTACAACTTGACAATGTATAGTAGCCCAGGAATTTGAAAAAAGAAGCACAATTTGCTTAAGTTTATAGGAAGTAACTTTCCTTCATTTGAATGTAGCCAATGAGCATAAGTGTTTAGAGAGCCAATCAGATGCCATCTTTGTTTTGGCAGTGAGCCAACAGGTCACAGGGCATTTATCAGTGTGTTATGTGATTGCTTTCAAGTTGGTTGTTTTTTTTTTGTGTGTGTTCTTTGATTTAGTAAGCTTGTAAAACGTAATACTGGTCACCCAGAACAACGATGTAAAACAGTACTATTAAGTGAACAAGGTTACAGTTATGAAGTAATTAGAAGAAATATTGAGGGAAACTTAAACAAAGGTGGCGTTTCTAAATTTTTGAAGAGGTATAAGGAGACTCAGTCACTACAAAACCAGACTGGTAAAGGCAAGAAAAGGTGCACAACAGCAAGTGATGATAGAAGAATTAGGAGACTGTGCCTAGGTGAAAGAAGAAAACCATCTCTGTGTATACGAGGTGAAATGGCGCAATGCAATGTGAAGTGCAAGAACTGTTCGGCGCATACTGCATCAATTTAGTCTAAATGCTCAAATTTTGTTCCACAAATTTTAATTCCACAAAAAAAGTCATTTTTATCTCTCAAACAAAGGTTGAAAAAAGTAAACTGGTTAAATCCAACGTTAACTGGATAACGGAACAATGGGACAGTGTAATATGGAGTGATGAGACCTAAATCTTCCTATTTGATAGTGATGGCGTAAAATACGTAAAGAGAAGAATTGGAGAAGATTTGCATTCTGATTGCATTACACCTATCGTGAAACACCCAGTTCGTGTTATGATCTGGGGTTGTATGACATCAAGAGGTGTGGGCAGAATATGCGTGGTCAATGGAAATATAAATTCCCAAAGATACAAAATGAAATACTTGAGCCCCAAATGCTGCCTTCTGCACTTGATCTTTTCCAAGATAAAATAACATTTATATTTCAACAGGATTCAGCTCCATGCCATGTTTCTCGTGTGTGCAAAAAGTGGCTTCAAGAACATCATATTCAACTGCTGGAATGGCCTGGGAATAGCTCAGACCTTAGCCCCATCGAAAATCTATAGAGCCGACTAAAGAAACTTGCTAGTCAGAAGCAATCCAGCAATAAAACCCAAATAACAGATACAATAATTCAACCTTGGTTTCACATTATAACAATTGCAGAACTAAAAAACTTGGTTCACTCCATGAGAAAGCGCTGTAAGGTCGTAATTAATGCTATAATGCTATACTGCGCATAAAGGTTACCCAACTAAATATTAACTGATATGGTGAGAATTTTTGTATATCTCATTTTTTCTATGTATTTCATATTTCTTCTTTATAAATGCTGTTCTATTAAAAAATAATTCATAAATGTTATTGCATTACAATCTTGATTAAATTATCTTTCCATTGACATATAATTTTATGGTATTGGTACAAAAAATGTGGTGTTATGAGCCATCAAACCTCAAAAATACATTTTTTCCAGAAGGTTTCCACAATTTTGGATACTACTGTATGTGACATATTTATGGCTTTTATCACTCTTTAGTACTTAATGCACAATAACTGCACTTGTAGCAAAAACAAAAATCTTGCTATATTTCAAAATAGTCATATTATATGGTTAAAAAAATTGATGTGAACAGCACATGACTTTAACTGCATAAATCAATGACTTTACTTCTTTCACAGATAATTAATGGTGTACAAGATATACAATCCACAGTGCAATGTTTTTCACATTGAATTAACACTTAATTGAAATCAGGCGCTTTTGTCAAGGTATTTGTCCCAAAAGAGTGACTTATTCATACTCACGTGTCAAATCCTGATTAAAATGCAATTAATTATTAATTAATATAAATTACTATTGACGATTTTTTGTCGAGAAAATGCAAAACGAGTAGAGTACAAAAAATGTCTTTTCTCGTGAGTGGATCGAACAAGATACACAAGAATGATGTTGGCTCTGTAATATGTTGCGTATAAAATTTCATGTGGAACATGAATCTATTGGATGACAATAGATACTCTTTTAATTTTATATATTGTTTTTATAAAATTTATGTGAATAAAAATCGTGCAATATCTTAAGCGTGTTTCATGTTAGCGTTTGAAAATGAATGCGATTCGTTTTCTAATGAAAACATTCGTCGATATGATTATTTATTTATCATAATTGAAAGCCCAGTTTAACTTACAATTTAAAAAAAAAATCCTTGGAAAATTGAGGGGTGGGGGTACGCTCCAATAATCTGTTGCGTATATAATTGATAGGGTTCCAGCATTCACTGATTGTAATAATCGCAGCAAATTGTTTTTAAAACGCTTTATTCGTTCGTGGGATAACACGTCCACAGTCTCTCTCTCGCTCTCTTTCTCTTTCTCTCTTTATTTCTCTCTCTCGCTCGTTCTCTTTCTCTTTCCCTCTGTCTTTCTCTCTCCTTCGCTCTCTTTTCCTTTCCTTCTGTCTTTCTCTCTCTCTCTCTTTCCTTCTAACTTTTTCTATCTCTCTTTTCCTCTAAATTTATCTTTCTCTCTCTTGTCTTCTAACTTTCTCTCACTCTTTCCTTCTAACTTTCTCTCTCTCTTTCCCTCTAACTTTCTCTTTCTCTCTAACTTTCTCTTTCTCTTTCCCTCTAACTTTCTCTCTCTGTTTCCCTCTAACTTTCTTTCCCTCTCTTCCCTCCAACTTTCTCTCTCTCTCTTTACCTCTAACTTTCACTCTCTCTTTCTCTCTGACTTTCTCTCCCTCTTTCTTTCCCTCTAACGTTATCTCTCTCTTTCCCTCTAACTCTATCTTTCTCTATCGTTCTATCCCTCTCTCTCTATCGTTCTTTCTCTCTCTCTCTATCTTTCCCACTAGCTTTCTCTGTCTTTCTCTCTATCATTCTACGTCTTTTTCTTTCCCTCTAACTTTCTCTCTCTCTCTCTTGCCTTCTAACTTTCTCTCTCTCTCTTTCCCTCTAACTTTCACTCTCTCTTTCTCTCTGACTTTCTCTCCCTCTTTCTTTCCCTCTAACGTTATCTCTCTCTTTCCCTCTAACTCTATCTTTCTCTATCGTTCTATCCCTCTCTCTCTATCGTTCTTTCTCTCTCTCTCTATCTTTCCCACTAGCTTTCTCTGTCTTTCTCTCTATCATTCTATCTCTCTTTCTTTCTCTCTCATTTTCTCTCTCTCTCTCTTGCCTTCTAAATTTCTCCCTCTCTCTTTCCCTCTAACTTGCTCTTTCTCTTTCCCTCTAACTTTCTTTCTGTCTCTTCCCTCTAACTTGCTCTCTCTTTTTTTTCCTCTAACTTTCTCTCTCTCTCTTCCTCTCTAACTTTCTCTTTCACTTTCTTTCCCTCTAATTTTATCTCTCTCTCTTTCCCTCTAACTCTATCTCTCTCTATCGTTCTATCCCTCTCTCTCTCTATCGATCTCTATCTCTCACTCTTTCTCTATAGCTTTCTCTCTATCATTCTATCTCTTTTCTCTCTATCGGTCTATCTCTCTTTCTTTCGCTCTATCTATCTCTCTTTCTCTCTATCTGTCTCTCTCGCACACACATATACATACATGCATACGCGAGAGATATCCCCTCAATAAAGTTCTATCCCAGTTTAGGGATGTTTAAATCGTGCTTTTACGTCAAAAGCTAGCATTCGAATTTTCAACCCAATCACATCACTTTCCATATACATTACACTATCTATGTAAGCAAAGTAACAATTGAATAAAATGTTAGCAAATATCAGTCAATACCTCAAGAGAAATATCCAAACCATGTTGTATTGCACTACTTTAACACCCCGGTTCACTTTATAACCTAAGGTTATTTTGGCACATAGCTCAAAATGATTCCTACCCCTCCAATAGGCATTCTCGATCAGATATTCCTCTCTCATCGTGTCTGGAAATTGTCAGTGTCATTTAGGGATCAGTTGCCACTCCATCACTACTAAGAAGTGAGGGTCTTGCCATTAATCACCTCCACTGATTCAAGACTGTTTATGCGTGTACTGGAATTTGGAATGAATTAATGAATTAGGGAGCGATCTGGGATCTGGTCAATATTTGCATTGTTTGATATTGATTGAGAACATTATTAAATATGTAGGTAAAGCGCATAATCAAATATATTGTTGAAACATATTAGTTATTTGAAAGTAATAGGTGTAGCAGATTTTTGTGAGTGTATATATCATACAGCTAGGTAAAACCGATTGAAAAAGGGAGGAACTACATAGCCCAAACTGGTGAAGTTAGAAAAGTGAAGCTTTGCATACACGTGAGATTTGGCCGAAACCCGTTTGTGCTACATCTCGCAAAATGAAGTTTTAACATTCAATAACTAAAAAACAAATTTGGATTTAAAAAATATCCATGAAGTGTTTCCTTTTGGAATCTAAGACAAGAGTGTACGAAATTGCATTGTAGTACGTCGTTTAGATAGTACGCTATAGGCCGTACAGATGAACATACAGACTCCTGTGGACTAATAGTATACCAGTTTTTCGTACAGAATATATAATATAAACAAGAAAGATCAATCATGCATAAAGCATCGATTATGAAACACATTTCAACTTCAATGCAATTTTATTTAAAAATTTCTAAAATGCGATACATTCCTCGGTAATATTTTTAAAATTATCACAATACTACATTAATGAATTATATATGAAAACTTAAAACTTAATCGAAAAAAATGAACTTCATTCAAATGACGGCATTGAACTATAAATTGCCTGGTTTAAATATCTCTAAAATGCTGTACATTCCTCGGTAATATTTTTAAAAGTATCATAATGCTACAATAATTTATTATATTTGAAAACGTCATCGAAAACAAATGAACCTTTTCAAATGACGTCATCGAAATATAAATCGGCTGCCTCTTTAAATAAAAGCAGCATTTCATTCGCAAACATTTTTCCATTCATTTCATTCATCACAATGCTATAATAATTAATTTTATTTAAAACTTAAAATCATGAAGGTACAAGTAATTTAACTCTATGCTCAAAACATCATCAAAAAATCGTTTGCTTCTCTGCAAAATCAATGATTGTTTCATTCATATCAGTTATATTGCAGACTCCTTGGACTAAATAATTTTGCGTTGAAGAAATGCAGCAATTCTTATACAACTCATTCTAAATCTTTCGGTATTTACATCCCCCATAAGTGAAAAGTAGGCTTCGTTGTAGAAATAATCCAAGTTGGATGATCATTTAAACTCCACTATATCGTAATTGAGTTGTTTCAGGATGTAGATGCACAGAATTTAAATGAAACTAAAGTTGTTTTAGGGCGAATACAACACTAAATATGAATTAAAAAGAACTTTAAAAATCACGATTTTGAGATAAAATGGATGCCATATATAATTTTGAAGTGGGTCATGTGATCTTTTCATATCATGGTCAAGTGATCGCTTCATATAAGAGGTGTAATTATTATTTTAATTTTTATTTAAAAGACTACTGAATATATTTTGCTGATTTTTTTTATATATTTTATGGGATAATTTGAATATTTCTTTAAACTTTCGAAGCAATTTGTGAATTTTAAATCCGCTTCAAAAATGTTTGAAAATTAGGTACCATAGGGTTCAATGTATTTCATTTTTTCAACCCAGGTTCAATCCAAAACTAATTGGGTGACATCATTCATTTATATTCCCGTAGGTCCCACAGACCGTCTGAAAAATGTACTAAAATTTCATTTTGATTAATTTATTTTTACGGCAGTTGTGCTAACGGACGGACAGACAGACATACAGACAGAATGAACAAAGTCATAAACACTTTTCAAATATATTGTAAAGTGTTAAGAATAGTAAAATTCACAATCATGTGCAAATTCCTATAATATTTTAAATGACATTGTTATTCACAGCATTCTTTTAAACTATTTAAATTAATGCTTCTTTAAAGAAGTTTAAGAATCTCTGGTCTTACTATACAAAATTATCTTCACAGGAAGATTAAGAATGAAATATCCTAGTCCTACTTGTAAACAAATTTACATAAAATATTAAATTAAACCAATATATACTAAACTAAAAGCGCTAAAATTGCATGAAAAGATACTACCGTATACCGCACTACTTATATTCCTTACTACTTATATTCTCGTAGAATAGAAGATTTACCCGTGTACTAATAGAAAAATACTCGTACTACAATATATGAGTTTCAACCGTTATAACCAAAATAAAACAGATGACGTAATAAATTGAAAATATCAATAATCCCAGTAATTTTTAAACATGAAGGCTGTGATTCATATAACCCAGTAGTCAAAAATGCAACTTCCATAAAATATATTTTATATTCATAACTTTATTATTTAAATCGGAAAATATTTAATAAAAATCTGATGTAGGCAGCACATGACTTTCTCTTCAGACTCATATTCACATTATCTTTATTTATTGAATAATTCATTATATTCAGTTTAATTGCACAAAATAACACCCATAATTATTTTAAATTGCATCGAATTTGCACTTTCAATTCAATTTTCGTTCTCATTTGTTAACTGGATTTATTTTCAAAGAATAAAATATCTCGAAAACGGTTAATCCTAGTGTAATGGAGTTAGTCTTATTTTTTTCATCGGTAAAAACTACGTATACATTAAGAATTTTATTGATACATTTGAGCATACATTGTTTTTCATTTTAGATTTTGATGACTTTTGTAGTGTCATTTCGAAAAAAAGGCAGGTTATTTTTTTTTCCAAATTGTACCAAAATCTAATTAAAATCAGGATATTTCAGACGTGATTTATTTAATAAATTTTGTTAAATTTGATCAATTAGTGTTTTTAGCTAGTGTGGATACAAGAGATTTTTGCAGGCCATGTCTCAAAAAAAGGAGGGTTCTTTGATCCAGAATCGTACCTAAAATTAATCAGAACCAGGATCACACACAAGTGACTTACTGACGAAATTTTATGAAATTTGGTTCATTAGTTTTGAGTTAGAGTGGATACATACATTGCACAGGCACACAGAAGACTGACTGACAGACAGACACACAGACTCCACGCTGAAAATAGTATTTTCGTATTCTAGAGATCCCAAAACATGTAGTTCCGTCGAAAACCAAAGTTGAGAATTTCGGCATGATTCTAATACTTTCCCTATACATTACTATGTATTGCAGGGAAAGTAAAAATCGTCTGCCGTATAAACACATTGGATTAAAATTCACTGTTAAGAGACATTATATAATTTTCTTGAAATAAACTTACGGGGAAAAATATCGTCTGCATAATTCTATTTCTATGGGATTGCAATTTTATTTATATGGATAAATGAATATAAAGTTTCCTCGGGTGGAAGTAACTCGATCTAACACTTGCCTGGAGATTCAGATATCTAGAAATTCTACTCCTTCTCTGATCACAATCCCGGCAAACGTTGCTTACGAACGAAATAGAGAGTGTCAGTATGAAAAGTAACAAATAAAAATAAATTGTCGCAAGAATGAACTCATTTAGTAGCATTTCAATTTACTGACATTATAAGACGTCATCAATCTGGTCATTTTTCACCAAATTCGTCGCCAAATTGTCCCTACATTTGTCGTCAAGCATTACAAACAGACAGTGAGAAGAACTTTGCATATATAGTATGTGAGAAACCCAGACGAATTTTCGAACTTTTTTAGAGTACGATTTTTGGGAGGCCTTGTTCATAGTCGGTCATAGACTCGAGCCAGCCAAGAATGTCAAAAACAAAGTCATAAAGACTGCCGTCACCACCGGGATGATGATGGGAGAGGCAAAACAAAGACATTTGGCCTGTCATCAGAACGAGGGGATATAGATCCCTGGAAGTAAGTCAGGGTGGTCTGAGAGTCTTGGCATGCTGGGGAAAATTCCAAAGCGATAAACGAGGGTGGTCCCATAGTCACGGTGGTATGGGGTGACTGTAAGATATATACGAAAAGGACGCGTTCCAGAGGGAGACGCCTCACGAGTAGAGCGGTCGCACGGAGAGTAGCTCGCGCAGCGAGCAGTATTTTTGCAATCTCACATGTCTCGTACCAGTAGGGTATTGTTGTAGATTTTTACGTGCAGTGATGTAAATAAAGTGTATAGTTAATTGCAAGCTTTGCTCTACATCTTCTACGAAGCATTGGCTCCATTCATTTAAGCGCAATTCATGATACGAAAACTCACGCAATTCCGAAGGAAATATGTATCACGAGAATAGCAGATGCTAATTGATATTCAATTCTGTTTTTCTGAGTAACGATAACCAACAATCATTATATTTCACGAATCGAAACAACAACATTCATTACATAGTATAAGCGAGTTATTTTAGTTTTCATCAGTCCTCTCTGTTGAATGGAACGTTCCACGAGAATGGTCTTAGCAAATTTGTCCCATAATATTGCACATAGAATAACAAGCCATTTAACAATACTTATTTTTTTTGTAATTTTTTGATATTTTTTTTTCAATATGCAATATTTCTTGAGCAGTTTATTCTAACGAAAAAATAACGAAATTATTGTAGCGAAAAAATAACGAAATTATTGTAGCGAAAAAATAACGTATTCAATGATTATTTATTTATCAATAGCCGCCTTCGGTGACCAGCCTGTTTGCTATCCTTGGAAATTCTGACCGTGGCAAGCTCGCTCTTTAACGATGCTGCTCAGCGAAAAAAAAAAATTAAGATTGTCCCCACCACTACCCGATGCATAAATGCACCGCGACAATCGCCATAACTTTCTTTTTCTTTTTTTTATTTCTTCAGCGTTTAAGTTTTTTCATTGTGGTCCCAACCACCATCCGATGTAAACAATACATCGCCACAATTCCATCCAGTGCATAATGAACCAGAAACCTTATAAAAAGCAAACACTAATTCGGTTTTTAATTGTCTTAGAATTCGGTTTTAATTGTCTTGAGAATGGTCTTAGTAAATTTGTCCCATAATATTGCACATAGAATATCAAGCCATTTAACAATACTTATATATTTTTTTTAATTTTCTGTAATTTTTTGATATTTCTATTTCAATATACAATATTTCTTGAGCAATTTATTCTAACGAAAAAATAACGAAATTATTTTTTGGCGGAAAAATTACATATACAATGATTATTTATTTATCATTATTGAAGGTCTTGATTTTAAAATATTTTTTCAAAAAGTCATTCGAAAAATGGGGGAGGAGATCTTTTAAATATTCGATAGGATTCGAAATCAAGAGGAATCCAGTCACTGATTTAATAATTATATCATTCTTTTTTCAAAACACTCCATTTGTTCGTGAGATATATCTTCCAAAGACTCAGGGAAACACACTCACACAAATATTCATACATACATACTCACATATTCATTTATACATATATACACATATTCATACGTATATACACACATACACATACATGTAGACATCACCTCATTAACGTTCGATTCTAGTTCAGGAATGCATGAAATGCGTTCCTCCGTCAAAAACTCGAATTATAATTCAATACAACTATATATTTAAGCTATGTCCATAGGGAGAGTATTATATTGTAAAAGAATAATTTATTCCTTAGACAATACCTTTTTTTAAGTCATATGACGAAACTGATAATGCAGTGGAATTCAATATTCGAATTAGGAATTTCCATTATGTTGTTTCTTCTTAACATCATTAAATATCCATCATGATGTTGAAACCGTTATCCACTCGCATATTCAATGAAATTTAGCTGCATTTTGTAATTCTGACAGCTTCAATTACGAAATATATTATACTTGTTGTTCACGTTCAATATTTTCAAATCAAATGCGTTTTATTTTGTTAATATAATTATGAATCTCACTATGCGATTAAAAGTGACAAAATATCGATTATTATTGTAATTCAAATATTCGTTTAACAAAATATCAACTCTCTTTGTATTTTCAATGAAATTGTTAAAATGTTGTAACTTCTATATTTTATTCACAAATGTAATATATTCTTATTAAATTAATCATAATTTTTTACAGAACTGTTGTATTGTTATGGTGAAACCGTCTAAACTACTCACCAGGCAAAATAAATACGGTATTTAGAACTGTTCATCTGTATCAATATGTGAGAATACAACTGATAGTTTATCCTCATCGTCTATTGCTGAAATTAACAATGTATTCGAAATCGGGGCTACAATTGCACTTTTAAAGCCACACTATTCTATGCTATATAATTGATCGATGCTGTATCAATATGTTTCCATTGTAATACCTTGCCTGTTTATTATTTATATCTATTCTTCATAATTAATATTTGAGCATATAACTTATGGTTTATCCTCACTATATTCTGCTGAAATTAGTAAGGCGTTCAAATTCGGGGCTGTAATTTCACTTTTAAAGCCACACTATTTCATTCCAAATTTATAGATGCTGTGTCTTAACAATTTTCCATTTTAATACCTTACCTTTTTTTAGAACTGCTCTTCTATGCTAATATTTAAGTATAACACTAATTATTATCATCCTCATCATCTTATAATGAAGTTAATGTGTTTTGATTTCGGTCTGAAATTACACTTTTAAAGCCACACTATTCCATCTTAAAGTGGTTGATGCTGTATCTTAACAATTTTCCATTTTAATACCTTACCTGGTTTTAGAACTGTTCTTCTGTACCAATATTTAAGTATAATACGAATAGTTCATATTCATTGTCTACTGCTGAAATGAGTAATGTGTTCAAATTTGGGGCTGCAGTTTCACTTTTTAAGCCATACTATTTCATTTCAAATTGATCGATTGTGTGTCTTAACGATTTTCCATTTTAATACTTTATCTGATTTTAGAACTGTTCCTCTGTACCAATATTGAAAATTACGACTAATAGGTCATCCTCATAATCTACTGCTGAAATTAGCAATGTGTTCTAATTTGGGTTGCAATTACGCTTTTAAAGCCACCCTATTCCATGTTAAATTGATCGATGCTGTGTCTTAACAGTCTTCCATTATAATACCTTGCCTGTTTTTAGAACTGTTCCTCTGTACCAATATTTAAGTCTACCACAAATTGTTCATCGTCATTATGAACTGCTGATATTAGTAATGTGTTCAAATTTGGGCTGAAATTGCAATTCTAAAGTCACACTATTCCATACTAAATTGATCGATGCTGTGTCTTAACAATTTTCCATTTCAATACCTTGCCTGTTTATCAGAGACTAGATATTTTATCAGATATTCTCCAGTGTGATACTGGAAATTATCAGCGCCATTTACCGATCAGATCTCGATTCGTCATTGCCACTAAAAGTTGCGAGTCTCGTAACTAATCAGTGATATTGTTTCCAACATATCATACGTGTACTGGGGATTATTTTCATTTATGAATAACAACAGGGTTTAATAACGGGGCATATTTATGAGTAACGGAAAAGAAAAATTAATTTCTGAATATATTCTGTTTTGCTCTGCGGTTCTAACTTTCTTACTGTCACATTTAAAATTAACTGAGGTGTGGCTCTACTCGATGTTCTCATACCATAATTCATTTTTGAGTAACTTGTGAGACTTTTTTGTTTTTCAACTTTTGCAAGTAAAATTTTGCAAACTCGGTATCGTTGACCCAAATGATTACAATTACAGCGCGTTACTCTTCACTTTAAAGGGTTTGATTAAATTTTTCGATTGGTACCATACTTGACAATGTACCCCCCAGAGAGAGGTCATTTTCCCACCGGGGGGGAGCAATAACGCCATGAACACGAAGCTTGTATCGCCGCTATTTTTTACAATGATTGAAACTATGAAATCCAGTGATTATTGAGCCATAAATAAACCCTTTTATGCATGATTTTGTCGAATTTTGTCCTACGCTGCCATGTTAAAAAATATAAAATTTTGAATACATTTCGAATTATTCGCTTGACTTTAAAAACAATTCTATTTAGTTCTAGATTTTTTTATATCAAAGCCGGACATAAAGTTAGCACATCCAATAATATTTGTAGCAGCTATTATATACTCAAGATATCGATCACAGACAACATACATTGGAAACTAAATATTTTAAAATATACCTACTTCCATGCTCACACAATCCACCTAAATGGTACGTTTCACAGAGGATCACACTTCCATTGCATATTACATCATCCTTAAACTTATTTCCAATTTTTATGCGCTCTTCAACGCAAAATAGGTGATCATCAGAAAGGAAACTTGCTATGTGCCTCAACTGTGTGAATTTCAACAGAGATGGCTAAATTCAGATCACCCGTGTACCCGGCATAACATTTCACAAAGAACAATCTCGGGTTGAACGACAATGCGTAACAGCTAAAGGAATAGTAGCAGAACCAGCCTAAAAGGTCTTCCCAAAGCTGAAACATCGTGTTTTCATCGCAGATAACATCATCCATAGATCGAGTTCGTGCTGTGTGTGCACTCATCTGCATGAGATAGAACTTCCTTGATGAAAGCAATCTAACTGACATATGCCTAACTGAATTATGCTTAACTGACATAGGTTTACCTTTATCAATGAAGTTACGTTAGTGTTTATGAAATTCGATGCCTGCTTGACAGAATTAGTCTAACAACAGATGATCACATTATTATTACACATAACACGTTTTCTTTCTGTCATTACATATATAGTTTATTCCATGCTGTAAAAACTCTAAATATGCGAATCCGATTTATGGTTTCTGTTATATACAATGGTTGCTCAATCATGCACATTTTCATTCCGAGATCGAATATGATGCATCTGATATAAACGGCATGAGTAAGTATATTGGAACGCTGAATGGATTGTTATACACTACCCGACACCCGGCCATCCATCTGAGTGCTCTAAGTCCTAGGACGAGTCGGATGGTCTGGGCTTTCGACACTACCCGACACAGAAAATGCAACGCCATGAAAGAGAGAATAGAGTGTGAAGCTAAAGGACACACAGATAGGGATGGCATACATAAATAAGTGATGCTAATTCCAGAAGGATAATGCAATACAATAATGGCATAGACAAGGTGATCAGTAAGCAGCAGGGCCACCTATTGCGGCGATACAAGCAGCAACCCTTCGCGGAACATGTGCATCGAGCGTTCGGATAGCTTCTTGAGGTGTGGATGACCATATGTCTTCAACCATCCTCCACAGGTCGTCTTCTATTTGAGGCGGGGACAGGGCAATCAAACGACGTCTAATACCGTCCCATACATGCTCGATAGGTGAGAGATCTGGAGACAACGGAGGCAAAGGAAGAACCTGGACACCATGCAAGGCTTATCTTCTGATGGTTGCCGTGTGTGGTCACGCATTGTCTTGATAGAAAACAGCATTTTGAAACCGCTTAAAGTAGGGCAGTCCAAACGGCCGCAAAACATCATCCACCTATCGTCGTACTGTCATTGTGCCTCTGATACAAACCAGAGGTGACCGACTATCAAAGCTAATGGCACTCCAAAACCATGATGCCGCATTGTCGACCAGTATACCGTTCAACAGTCGCAGTAAGGTTGTATTTGTTTCAACTTCGCCTTCAGACTCTCACACGGCGACTGTCATTCGACAAACAGAACCGAGACTCGTCGCTGAATACTACTCCGTCCCATTCATTCGTCCAAGAGTCTCGTTCCCGATATCACCGCAATATTTTACGTCGGTGTCTTGTCGTTAATGGCAGTCTTCGTAAAAGACGGTTTGAGTGCAAACCGCTTTCAGCCAATCGTCGAAAAACATTTTCTTGCTGATACTAGAACATCTAATGTACCCTGAAAATTTTGCAGAATGTCGATAATGTAGCCGGCACCGCGTGCCTTTGAATACGTTGATCAATGCGTGTTGATGTATATCTGGATGGACATGCACCACTGCGACGATTCGAATGCCCTTCTTCAATCCATATTATCCAAATCCTTTGCACAGTGAAAGCATTTACGCGTGTTTCAACAGCGATACGCCGGTACGACCACCCAGTCGTATGTAGGCCTAAAATAAATCCCCTTGCACGATCATTTAAATGCTAACTGGCTCAGTGTCATCGGCCAGGCATCTCTTCATTAACACGTGTCTTCTGAAATGATAAACAGCTCGGAAAACTTGTTTCCGTAGACGACAGATTGTACCAACTGTTGCCTCATCTCCCATTTCCCTCCCTTTTATCGCGCGCTCTAATCACGTGACCTACTTGCATTTGAGATCATTTGCTTACATCGGCGAGCTGCGTTTGTTTCGCAATTTGTATAATTATACGTCCAGAGCCTCATGGTGTTGCATTTCCGATGTCGAGTAGTGTATGTTTATAAAAACAGATGGAGATACTGTTGTATAGAAAATTTAAATGTATTAGCACACAAAAGTTATAGTTTTCGACGTGCGATATAAGCTATTCTTACTACGGAACCTTTATGAGATTAGAGGCAGATATGACGAGAAGTTTTTTTCCGGTTTGAAAACTTATAAACTCGGTCTAGGAAAGCTTCGATTTATTGTAATCGTATTTCAAGATATATCAGGTTTCTTCAAAGAAACATCAGGTTTCGAATCTGAGGTTATAATTTCTATAATAATTGTCTATCAAATGTTTGTGTCCTTCCATACGCTCCATGTGAGACCAGAAATGGATCTCACATTTGATGAGACACTTTTATGTGTAAATTTATGGTGGCCGGAACGGCGAACAAAGCGTGTAGTCTGGCTGGCACCGATTTTATCACTCCGTGAACCTAAAGGTCAGAAGACCATAAATTTAGGGGGCCATGACAGAGCGGCTGAGCTGGGCCTTACGAGATGTGGAATGGTGCCATTGGGTAAAGGAGTAACTAATAAAAAAAGAAGATGTTACGTCAAACTCAATGCGCTAAATGGAAGAAAAGGGGGAGTTACACCCCCCAACGAGGGAACCACAGCCTGTGACCTGAGAATCAAGCAGAAATTATCGAGATTTGACTTAAGAGCAGACCAGAAAAGGAAATTATGAAGATTTGACATAAGAAGGACGAGAGCAGATTTGTGCAACTTGTGCACATATAACTTGTACAACATGACTTAAAGATTTGTGCAAATGTTCCAAAAAATCTGGCTAGATCTATATAAGGTGGAGTGCAATCAGGTGTACGAGAAGGAGCCACACACCAAAGAGTTATGGCGGTGCAAATAACTGATGCAAGCATTTGATATATGATCAAAGCCCAAGACAGATTCGAAGGTATGTGCTCATTAACAATCACAGGTCATAAACACATGATAGTAATTTTAATAATACTGGTCACATATGTCCCCTCCGCCGCAATAATTAATGAGAATAATTGTTGTTAAGCATATAATTAATAATAGGAATAATTGGTGTAATTAAATAATTTAGATTTGATGTTATTAATAAATGTTTTATTGTCAAAGTTTAAATGGTGTAATTCATTTAGCATTTTATTAAATAATTATTCCTTTACAGGACTCACACGAAAGGTAAATAATTGGAGGGTTTTATACAGCGGCACAACTAGCAATGTACGATTAAATACTGAATCCACTATGTATGAATTTACGGCCATGTTAATCTTAATGAAATTAACATGTAAAAGTTTAACTTTAGCTTATTTTAATTTGGTTGTCACACTCCAGAATACTCTTGATGATTTAGAAGTGCGAAAATGCTTGCACATTTTATAATGCTGATTAGGAACAGAATCTAAGGAAGCTGAATTTACAATTTCTTACTCTAGAGTACGTAAGAGAAAATGGATTTTAAATCCTTCTAGCCCCTCTATAAGCCTTTAGGTGACCGCAAGAAGGCCGAACCATTGCACACTTATATTGCCATTTACGAAACAAAATTCAACAAAGCCCAATTTTTGATGTCCCCTTCTGGAGCGAAGAATTTTTTTCGAAAGTAAATTAAAAAACCTTTTAAAAGTTTCCTGGTGACTTAACTGAATCTTTACACATTTAAAGAATAGACCACGGGACAGAACCTACTCGAGCCGCATTTCGACATCTCTTCAGGGGTCGGAAAACATGGGGGGGGGAACTGATTAGAAAGTCTTTCCAGAAGCCCTCTATCAACTAGAAAGCTAAAATTTTGCACACTTATAGAATCGATTACGGAGCAAAATCTAATTGAGCTGTGTTTCGATTTTCTTGTCTATTTTCAACGTCAAGTGTTGTACATTGTAAAAAATAAATAAACTTATAAATAAAATCAGAGCTAATAAATTTGTAGTTAAAAATTTCTATACAATTTTTGATGTGAGCATCTCTGATTGAAATCAACAAAGTACGAAAAATGTAAACACTTTGGACGCTTATATCTCCGAATCTAAGAAATAAACATTCAAAGAATTTTTCCTTGCTTCGACGTAGAGTACCATTTGTGATTATACAAACAAAAATTCAATATTTTAATGTTTTAAACTTTTTCCTGAAAAATATGAAATATTTTTGCCTGAGCGAGGTTTTGCTTCACTTTCCTTACATTCACTCAAAATACCTTCTAAACTATGAAAGATAAATGAACATAATACGTGACAAAAGTGTTCCGTAGGAAATCTAATTTATTGATTAACAATTTTTCTTTTACAAGGATTTTATAGTTATCATCTTATCAAGTTGAGGAAGATTGAAAATTTTGAGTTTTAAATATTCGAATGTTTATATCTCGAAAACTAAATTAGCTAGATAAAAACAATAATGCAGTCACTGGTAGCCGTTTGTGAGCTCTAGAATGATATATAAGTTGATATCAGATCGTGTTTCTAGTTTTTGAAACATAGCTCAAAATATCAATATTATAACCAAAACTGTCTAAAGTGGACAAACAATTCACAAAACTGACGTTATTCACGCAAAACCATTTCAACTCCATCGGACTAGAGCCACTGCCAATTTTTAAGGGTTAATTTGCCCAGTTAATGGCAGGCTTAGAAACAAGTGTGGCACAATCTATTACTGCAGTTGGCCTGATTTTACCTGTTAGCTTATGTTCCCTTTTCAACCCGCCCCTATTCCGTGATCAATTGATCGAAGCAGCGGCTTAACAATTTTCCATGCTAATACCTTTCCGTTTATCAGTCATCGGATGCTCTATCATATACTTCCCAAAGTGATACTGGAAATTATCGGTGTCATTTAAGGATCAGATACCAATCCGTCAATGCCACTAAGAGTGCGGTGCAAGGCTGGTAATTAATCAGACATATTGGTTCAAGCCTCATACATGCATGTAGGAAGGGTTTTGCATTAACGAATGAAAATCATAACAAATACACATGCGTTTTAAATAATAAGGAACTATCATATTTGAAATATCGGATATAATTTAGGTTTCTGGTTGTGATTACTTTACTTATATTCATGTAAACTAATAAAGGAAAATGTCTGTGTGTATCAGGGTATATATATGTGTGTGTGTGTGTCAAGGTATGAGTGTGTGTGTATGTGCCAAGGTATGAGTGTGTGTGTATGCGTCAAGGTATGAGTATGTGTGTGTCTATGTGTGGGTGGGTGTGCGCGTCAAAGTGTATGCATGTCTGTGTGTATGGGTGTGTGTATGCATGTATGTGTATGTACAGTCTGTAGAAAAAATCTAAGCATTGTACGTCCATGAAATTTGGTACGCAGGTACTTCAGGAGCTGAAAAGGTGCACCTCGGCGTTATTTTTTTATTTTTAAATTAGTTTTTTAGTTATTTTATGTTTTAGCCCGATGTACAACGATTTTGGCCGTAATTCACAAAAATCAATTCCTTACCGGCCTAACCGGTATTACCATACAGTTTCCATCTTGACATCATCGAAAAGATTAAAGAATTATGTTTTAAACAATATTCGAATATAATCCATACGCCTTGTATACAAATTTTAATGAATTTTTAAGAAATATATACTTTTCTTGAATTTTAAACCTTTCCATTTTTATATAACGATATAAAAATATTGATGTGTCATCCGACGTTTATCTTTTAACAGTAACTTCTAAAAATATCACAAACTACTCCAGAAAATAATAATTTCCTAATCCCTTTCGGTGATTATTTATAAATTTTTAACCAAGCCATGTCTTGGATTTTTTGAAAGGAACTGAGTTTTCTCGCGGACCAGATTCCAGAGCTGATCTACTAATCGATTCCACTCCCAAGCATGGAGAAATGAGCTTTTCTGCATACTAAGGCCACTTCATGGTGACCTTTGTTATCTCATAAAACAAAGCCCAGAGTATTTTTTAGCAAGAAGTAAAGTATTTATATGGCCATTATCAAGTTACGCAATACAATTAGCTTGCTTGTTTGCGAAGGGAACCATTGAGTGCTAGAACGATTTTTGTTCAAAACAGGTATTTTGGAAATTGAGTTTTGTTACTTTCGTCTTTATAATTGTTTTATAGGTATGGCATAGCGTGTGTGTACTTAGGACTCCGGCTACGGCGGGTAATTTATTTTAGTAGTAGTTTATTTAAAGAGTATTAGGATAGGGTAGATTTGAGTTTTCGACGGATTCACACGTTTTTAACCCTGAATTGAATATTTTCCCTAACCTGAATTGAAAACTTTTAAGATAATGTCTGTGCGTTTGTGCATACTTAAAAGTATGTATAGTCATGTTTACGTATTTGTGAGTTATATTGTTGCAACTACTTATCTTAACGGCATATTGCCCTGTGTCTAGGGAAAAATTACATTTACAGGCAACAATTGTTATATATTATTTGAAAGTCCAGGTCGCTTGATTTCGGCGACAGATTTTTCGAAATATCACAACTTGGCGACTTCGGACAAGTTTCGGAAACTTTTTAAATTTTTGTAAATTGAGCAAGAAATTCCTGAAGTTTTTCGAGAACTTTCCACGGAGGACATATTTAAGTTAGTCATTGTTCAATCATAATGAGATGGCGTGATATTAGTCACAGTGAATTGGGAATACGCCAGTATCTGGAAAATATAATCGTCTATTTTGTGAATTATCTGAACATTTAATTGCTATTTTATTGTACCTGAGAGTTGTTTTGTGATCTCATAAGGTAGCTAGAGTTCTTAGCTGTATAATGTTCCAGTTCATGATTATGGGTGCTTTAAATAAAATCTTTAATTATCCATACATTTGCTAATTACCTGTTTTTAGAATGAATTTACCGAAAATGTTTTATATAAATAAAGTAGTACTAACGGACGTTGCCCGCCAGTGCCCACTAAATGTAGCAATAAGATTTTTAGTACATTCTGCGACTGTTGCGTGGATGCAAAAGTCACAAAGAAACAAAATTAGGATAAGGTGTAAGGTGAGAAGGTCGAGTGGGTCCATTGCAGAGTATAAAATTGAACACTATTTGCATAGGGTGCAGCTAACGGTCACTTATTTCAACAATAACCTTTTCAAGAAAAATAAAAATAATGAATAAGTACTTCCGACCCGCTTTTGGCATGCCAATCCCTAAATGTATTATGCATTGTTAAACTTGTTTGCTTCATATGTTCAATATTATGCACTGTTAAATTTGTTGGCTTTATATATGTTCAAAACTATACGACAATTTCATCAACATTCTTTCGATTCCATTCAGTAGAAAAGTATTAGAGTCTTCTTTCAGTGCCAACAAGTTCAGCAAATGTCACTTATTTCACTTATATTAATGAAATAAGAAAGTTATTTCAATTTAAATTTTGCACATGAGTACAGATAAATGATTTGGCAAAAGAAAAATAGCTTTACATTTAACAATTTGATAGAGGACTTCTCTTATGTGGATATAAATGAAACTGAAAAATTTTTTTTTAAATATATCAGATAATTCATGCCTTTGTCATATATTTCATTGATGACAAAAATACTGAAGAAAATAATAATCGGTAATTATTGAGCAAGAGCCTGAACAAAATAATCAATAAGTATTTAAGATATAACCGCGGATGTTTTTAAACTTAGTAATTAAATCTAAACTCAGGGCGTTTTTGAAACCAATAACTATGCCTATTTTTCGCGCCACCTAACTATGCGAAATATAGGTATATAGATTTTGAATTCCTTGCCATGTTGCGCTAAATTTGCAAAATGTTAATATCCTAGCTTCTTAGAATCTCTTGAAGCGGGCGGAATTCGGAGCGAATCCTAAGCCCCGCCAAGTATGATAGATGCCTGCATATCACATCTAATTATTCGCGTGCATGAGCTATATATGTCAAGAATTACAGCAGAGGTTTGTGGCATGCGGATACTAGAATAAACAAAGATCAATCTTAAATATTTCAATTTGCAAAAAAAATTAATGTAGCAAATACTGATGATATTTAGCAAAATACATGATTGTTGTTATATATATAAGAATGGCAAAAGAACAAGATGGGAAAGTGCCAACAGGTAAAATATTAAGTGGCCAAGGGCGATTGTGACCCTTGTTCACAGTTATAGTCCGTCAATTTTTAGGAATTTTTAAAATATTTACGAATATATGGGACACCAGGTATTTATATATATATATATACAGTATTGTGGCAATTAATTGAGAAATGCAGTTTTTTTTTATAAAATTCAGTTTTATTCAAGTTTTCTATGGATACATTTAAAACTAATAAGTGATATGACCTCCCCGAGACTTTATAACATCACAGACACGTTTCGGCATGGAATGTACTAGACTAGCACATGTAGTTTTAATTTCAACGTCTCTGAACCATATGTCAATAACGGCCGAAATTAGCTTGTCCATCGTCGTACAGTCAAATTTGTGAAGCCGTTTTTAGACAATAGTCCACAAATTTTCTATGGGATTCAAGTCTGGTGAATTCCCGGGCCAATCCAGTACGGTAATATTTTTTTTGAGCAGAAATTTTTGATTCGTTTCGAAGTGTGACATGGCGCGCTGTCTTGTTGGAAAACGCAATCTCCGTTCGGCCACAGTTTATCCATGGTTGGAAGCACTTTTCGGGTCAATATGACTTCGTAACTGGCACTGTTCATCATTCCCTCTACGGGAACAAGATATTCTGTCCCCAATACGCTGAAACAACCCCAACACATCTTTTTGGACGGATGCTTGATTGATGTGGTGCTGATTGAGAGGTTCTCCTTGGCTCCTTCTCACGAACATAGATCTAAATCCCTGAACCACAAAATGTGTTTCGTCAGAAAAGAGAACTTTTCCCAGTCCTTCTCAGTCCATGTTTTGTATTTCCGTGCCCATTCCAATCTTTTTTCTTCATGCGAAGCGTCAGAAGCTGCTTCTTGTACGGTCGACGTGCTCTCCGTCCGCGTTCTAACAGCCTGTATCACACTGTTGAAGGTGCAATATCAACACCAGCTGCCACCATGGACTTAGACAGGTCAAAACTGGTTAATCGAGGATTTTTAACACTCATTCGATGTAAAGTTTTGTCGTCACGAGTCGAAGTTGATCTTTTTCGGCCGCATCTTCCAGAGCGGTTGGTTCCAGCATTTCCTGTTTCCTGAAACCGCTTCCATCCTCCCGACACTTGCTGTACTCACTCCACATATTTTACCTATTTCCTCGAACGTCTTAAAAGTGTGTTCTCTAAGCGCAATCACTTTAGCACGTGTTTCCGCGCTGATATCCATGACGCTAATGAGCCCCGCAACAACTGAGAAACTACCACTGCGGAACACCTGCCACCTGGCGGAGGAATTTGAACACCTGCTTCTTACCAGGTACATACGAACACCTGCTACTTTGATATTAACTGCAATTTGAACTCTGAGCTAATTTGGAGCGCTTCTTCCTAAGCTTGCGTGTGATAAAACGAAAAAAATGACATTTCTCAATTAATTGCCACAATACTGTATATATATATAAATCAAAAATTGTAAATTTTAAGTCAGTTTTTTTCTGATTTAAATGATAAATATTCAAATGCTTGTGCAATCGCGCAATTCAAATCAACATTTTGTTCTTTTTTTCAAAATGATTGATTTTTGCATCCAGTAGGCACATTGTCTTTTGAACATATGAGCAGAAAAGAAAAGTTACGCATTTGCTAGATAATTGTTTAGATTTTAATTTGGGAAATAATTAAAGTTTTCGGCGGATCTCGTTCTGGAAGTGAGTTCCAACCATAAAGCTGAAAGTCTTCTAGCTTCATGGTTCCATCCAGCGGATGTGCTCGTCCCGGAACATGACTGACTTAATTATTTTTACCTCGTTCTGCGCATATGACGATATGGGAATTAAGAATGCAGTCCTTTTGTTCTCTGGGCTGCCAAGGGGGACCGGATTTTGTTAGTTGCAACTATCATCTTACTCCATCGACGTCACTCAATTTCCTTGAACATCACTAGATTCTGTGTGCACAGCACAATTTAAAATATTTGCGCAAGTGGATATTGTTCGCCTGGATATTGCCACTTCAAAATTTACAAATTATTTTTTAACTGAAATAAAGCCTGCGTATTGGCAACTCCTCTCAATGTTTAGTCCGGACCGTAACGTAACGAATGGCGAAACTTAATTCCCAATTTGTCAAGTAAACAGCTTCTTCATTGGTTGTTGGGCGGAGTGCCAAACCTTATATTAAAGAACATTGGTCCCAAAGGTGTGACGGTATAGTTCTTGTTTCGCGTGTATCCTAACCAATTGTTATGGAGGTAATACAGTATTTTTATATTGGATTTTGTCTCAGGATGAAGACATGTTTTGGGTACAAAACTATACGATTGGTATTGCACTGGTACATTATATATTATCCTATGTACCTCGTATATTTTACGTTTATTTATTCAGACAAGAAGTCGTGTAGTTATTAAAAAGCATGTATCTTTTACCTTTTAATTTTATGTCTGTAATTTTCTTGAACTCTGAGAGTTTGCTTTCTAGCAGAAGGTCATTTTGAATTAAGTCAATTTAGTTTTTAAAAAATCCTTTTAGACAGGAATGTACAATCCTCCCTGGAAAGAAAGCAAAAACTCTCTTATCAATAGCAACTACAGCAGCATATGCGTGTATCCGAAAACTTACACAGAAGCCTTTTAATAATCTAAATATTTATTTCATACTTTTATTTTTTATGATTTTTTAAATGGATTGCTTGGTACAGAAATGACTTTAATCTATTTTATTTATTTGCTTTTTCGCAAAATAGAGGTAATAGTGGCTTAAGTATTTTTGAAGATCAACCAACCGACATATGACGCGTAGCAGTTTGCAATTCAATATCTAGGTAAAACAGAACAGAGGGAATTGTACCAAGAAATAAGAGTGCCAGTCCTGTACTGGCAAGGCTGTATTTTATCAAATCATTCAATACATCTGTTTCATTTTAACCTCCGATCAATATACACTATACTTGATCTGATGAAGGATCGTCAATATACTTGTAATCAGTGAATAGCAGATATTTAATATGACTACATTTTATATTTAAATGGAAATTTATAGTTCCAAAGGATTTCACTCCATAGGCTCTTTCTATAAAGCTTAAACTCCATACATTAACTGTGTAACATTCTGTGTGCACATTTTACCACATATAAGAATAAAAAAAAATATTTTTGAAGGTAATTCAAAATTTGGGGATTAAGCACCTCATTCTGTGTTCCCATGCCTTTATGTAGTTCTTTCACTCCCCAGGCTTTAACATTTTATATAACCTCTGCATAATTAAATTATAATTATCTCAGAAACGTATACACTAGACTAACACTTATACACTAGACTGAAAAGTATACACTAGACTAACACTTATACACTAGACTGAAAAGTATACACTTACACACTACACTTAAAGTATAGTTTTTGTTTGCAGATCCTTTGTGCTTGGAGGAAAGATTACTTGGCAGTTTATTCTGCTTTCTTGAAAAATATATTTACAGGAACAAAACCTTTTTTACTTGAAGTGATTCAAATTTTGTCTAAGAGATCCTATACCAGCTACCAATGTATTAATTTTAGTACATTTTTCACATTATTCAATGTTTTTTATACAGATCGTAGTGGTTTTTGGTGGACTGCTCTTGGTGATTATATGATAATTTCATTGTTAACATATTACTTTCTATCGTAAACTTTCTGATATCCAAACCAAAATTTTCAGCGGTTCTTATTCTCATTTCTTTAATGGTGCTTTCATAATTTCCATGTGTGAACACCTGAGTTTGTTTAAGCTGACTTTGGTTAAACTTACTTCTTCTACAACGTTAAGAATTAAAAGAGAGCCTGGAAGATAGCAAGCGAATATTTTGTACAACAAATATTAAACGGAAAGTGAGTAAAAACATACAGAAATAGTAAATTTTACTTTTGGGGGCTTTGATTTTAATGAGCAGTTAGACATTTGGGTACTTACGTATTATCGCAACCATGACAAAACGTAATTGATGTATCGTCCAATAAAGGTCCCGATCGATTCCAAGGACAACATGCAACAAAGTGATCTGTATGAGGACCCACGTTCGAGGGGGCTCGAACTGGTTGGGGGACGTACGCACCGCTGGGACTGTGTCGTCAGACAGGCCGGCTTCGCCGGACCAAGTCACAGAGCATACTAGACTCGCTTCTGGGACCGTCGCACGGCGCAAGGACCGTGACAACATGCAGCCAAGTGATCTGTATGAGGACCCACGTCGAACTGCTTGAGAAAAACCCAGAAGCGAGTCCCAGAAGCGAGTCTAGTATGCTCTGTGACTTGGTCCGGCGAAGCCGGCCTGTCTGACGACACAGTCCCAGCGGTGCGTACGTCCCCCAACCAGTTCGAGCCCGCTCGAACGTGGGTCCTCATACAGATCACTTTGTTGCATGTTGTCCTTGGAATCGATCGGGACCTTTATTGGACGATACATCAATTACGTTTTGTCATGGTTGCGATAATACGTAAGTACCGACATTTGAAATTGTTGATGGTTCAAAAAATTTCTCTCTGTTGATTACATATGAATTAAAATTTCTTTGGTAGGTCTTAGCCACTAAAGTCGATGCTTTACCTCAAAAAATGTGCGATTGCAAAAATGTAATTATGGATGCAATCACAGACGTTTTTCGAAAGACCAGAGGTAACGTACGTTCAATAAATAATAATGAATTTATTTTTCAAAAGTAAATTAATAGTGTGGCTCAACTCAAATTTATTATATCAGAATCCATGTTTAAGTAGTTTCAGATATTTTTCTTTTTTTACAAATTTTGCAATTTTTTTTCTTTTTTTTTTTTTGAAAAATATGTACTGTTGGTTTAAAGATCACAATTATGGCATGCTACCCATCATTTTAAAGGGCCTGGAAAATCTAACCATTGATACCGAATTTGAATATGTACCCCCACGAGGGTACATATTAACCTACCATTTGTCACTATAATGATTGAAACTATTCAGTTTTGTGATCATTGCACCATAAATAACCTCTTTCATGTATAACTAGAACGAATTACCCGACGTTGGCCGGGTTCTATATAAGTGTCGACAAAGTATAAATGATTAATTAAGCAATAAACAAGATTGGTATCGCGTCTGCATTCAGTAGATAAAATTAAGGACAAAACGTTTTAAAAAACGAAATGTCTTTTATTTAACACATCCTAAAAGACGTACAAAATATTAAAAACTGCCAGAGTGCTTTCGGACGTATATACGCCCTTCATCAGTGGCTACATGAATAGTAAAAACATGGAATGTTTATACAGGTGAACCTCGATATGTGGAACCTCGATATCTCGAAATATTTTCATCTCCCTTCACGCACGGTATAAAATTAATGTAAAACAAACTCTAACTCGAAATTTTTTTAATCAAACTCTCGATATCTCGAATTTTTCATCTTACCATTTGGATCATCTTACCATTTGTATCTTTTCATTTGGAAAAATACGATCCAAAAAATATGTTTAACGCAGATGAAACAGGACTATTTTTTAAGTGTATGCCCGATAAAACTATGGCCATTAAAGGCATGTCATGGTGGGAAAAGGAGCAAAGAAAGATTAACTGTGCTATTTTGCACTAATATGGATGGTTCAGAAAAGCTCAAACCTCTTATAATAGATAAACCCCGATGTTTTTCAGGAATGAAATCTGTTCTAATGACTTATTTTGCGAACAATAAGGCTTGGATGACTGCCGAAATTTTCCCTAATTGGTTGAAGGAACTAAACAGAAAAATGTTCCGTGAAAATCGCGATTATGTTCTCTTCTTGGACAACTGTACAGCGCATAATAGCGTGCCGAAATTAAAATCCGTGAAAGTTCCTTTCATGCCACTAAACACAACTTCTAAGTTACAGCCTTTGGACCAAGGTATTATTCAGAGTTTTAAACTAAACTATCACCACAAAATTAAGCTGATTTGGATCCGTCTAGCTCATTTGGAAAATGTGATAGATATTGAAGGATTCAGTACCTGTAACCAAACTGTCATAGATGATTATTTTGCAAGTAAAGAAATGCAAGATTAAATTTTAATAATGCTTGCACGTACATAGTATTACATTAAATGTGTATCCAATCATTTGAAGCTTGGCTTTATTTGTTGTCTGTATTTTCTTGGGTAATACCCAGTTCTCTGTCTGTAAGATAAAGTAAGTGATTTTTTTTAAAAATGTGTGAAATATAGGACTAGGATGTATATATTCATTTATGAATTCCGTAAAATTTTCCATATATCTCGAATTATTTTCTACTCCCTTCAAATTCGTCATATCGAGGTTGGACTGTATATATAGAAACCAGTTTATATATATATATGTATATAAAGCACATTTGCATAAAATATAAAAGCATAATTGAACTTACTAAAAATAATACGAGAAATATACACGGAAATTACAAAATAAGTTTAAACGCTTACGAATTTTAAATTATTACAAGAAAAGAACTAATACAAATATTAGAAAACGTCAAGCATAATATTCCTGAGAATGACGTCACAAATAACTTTTAAGAGGTTTGAATTGCATAGAGTCGAGAATAAGTCGCCAAGCATAACTTAAAATTTGAACAGTATCAAAATTACAAATGGATTCACGGCACATATAAATAAACAGGGATTCATAAAGAAGAATACCACGTGGAGTGTTATAACGAACCAAAAGGAAAGTTTTTTCAAAAACGGGAAGAAATTTATCATTGACCCCATATTGAGCAAGAGCCGTTGAAAATTTACCAGATTACATCGCGAGTATGTTCTGCTAAACGGATGCCCACAGTACGTTTTGTACTACCAATGTAAAATTCATAGTCACCAGCAGGGGATAACAGGGGAGTGACATACACCCCAGCAAAGCATGAAAACCAATTCGAAATTAAAATAATAATAATTGTGAGACTAGAAATTCATCTCGCACTGTTATGGTGAGACAGTTTTATGTACATTATTTATTGTGTCTGAAACGTCAAACAATACCCCCAGTCTCAATGAAGCCATTATTTGCTACACGTGAACTCAAATGTCAGATAATACCATAAATTTAGGGGTCTCAAGACAGAAGGGGGTCGGAGGATTTTTGAGAAAATATGAAGTAACGATATTGGATAAAAAGCTGACCAATGGAGAAGGTGCTTGCAGCGTCACCCTGAATGCAGCAAATGAGAGCAAAAGGGGAGTGACAGTCCTGGGACAAAAAGAGCCACAAACTATGACTCAAGAACGACAATACTTAGTCAATACAGAACGACGACTTGGTGAAAATGGAGTTAACAGATTAACAGTTCGACATTAAGGAGCACAAGACATACACAACGACTAGATATGTGTAGAGAACAAACTAAGAGAATGAAATAAGTACGAGTGCTTAAGCCAGCAGTACAATGTGATCGGCGAATTACGCGTAGACGAATTACACTGCGTGTTGATTCAAGTAATGTGATCGGCCAAGTATGTGCTGGTGGCCAAGCCATTGAAGGTATGTGTTCCTCAAAGATTACAGGTCGTCAAGACATTTTAGGCATTTTAATAATGGTCTCACATTGTCTCTTTCCCCCGGAATAATTAATAATAAGAAGAATTATTGTAATTAAGTGTTTTATGTTGTTAATAAATAGGCATTTATTAACAACATAAATTACTTAACATAAAATACTTACAATGATTTATTGTTAAAGTTAAAATGGTGCAATCAATTTGGTATTATATTAATTAATATTATTTTACTGTACTCGAGCGAAAGATAAATAATTGGAAGGCAAATAACGGCAAACAACGCAATATGCAAATAATGTATAATAATAATGAGTTCCACTATATACGATTTTACGGCCATGTTCAGATATATATATATATATATTGTTAATAATTAAGCTAAAATGCCAATTTTAAGTTACTTCACCCCGATAATAATGATGAGGTGCACCTATTCGTGTCCTTAAGTACATGTGTACCAAATGTCATGGTCAAAAGACCACTCCGATTTCCCGCTAAAGATAGCACAGAAGATACTCATACACACAAACATCTTCCTATATAAAGATTATGTCAAATTTTGTCTTATGCTCCCGTGGTTGAAAAATATAAAATTTGAATAAGCTCAAAGTTTTCGCTCTAATTTCAAAGAATTTCATCTAGTTCTAGCTTTTTCGATAAAAAAAAGGATGTAAAATTGCATGACAATCCAATAATGTTTGCGACAGCTATCTTTTACAAAAGAAATCAACAACAAATCGACGGACACCACTACAAAAATAGTCAAAACTTGTTCAGGAGGTTCTAGAACACATATTGGCATCAAAATCTCGAAATTGAAAATTTTCGTAAGAACAATACTTTCTCCTTACTATCTATAATATGAAAGTACATATTCTGTAATAATGTGAATTTGTATTTTCCAAAAGCACTGTTTGAAATTTAAGAAAATCGCTTATTGTAAAACACATTTAAATGAATTTTCTTGAGTTTCAAGTTTATGGAATAACTAAAAATTTTCTTGGACGCAAATACATATTGCCATTTAGGCCTACCATTCTTGGTCAAGTGGTCAACCAAACGTTTCAAAATAAATAGAGAAATTTAAACACACCAATCGTAATATGATTTCCATTTTGATACAAATCATACACAAGAAGAATGTTCCGAAGCATAGTTGCTACTTACGTAACAGATTATTACTAAAGCACAAAATGTGTAAATTTCTACACTCCTTGAATTCGGAATGCAATTAATATGTATTCTCGTATTTGAAATGTTGCAACATTCTTTAATCTATTCATACTGGCCGCCACGCTTCTCCGGCGTATTTTGGCTGCTCTTGCTTCGTTACCTAGCATACTTTGGAAGCTCAGAAATACCCTCAACTTATGCTGCCACTAATTAAATAGTTTGGGGATAAAGTTTTCGCGTTATGCAATTCCAAGCTTTGTTTGGAGTTTCTATCATAGGAGGAAATGCGGTTTTGGGGTAAAATTTGCATGTACTAACTTTTAAATATTGAAACAAGACATTTATGAAGGAAACTTCGTATGCTGGTAAATGGTGCATGCACTTCATTTTCGGCGGGTTTGTTAAGCCTTTTTATACTCTTTTGCACACTTGATGCCTGTAGTCATATTAATTTTATGGACAGGGTGACATTTCTAGAACCGGAAGAGTATATCCTTAGTGAACCTCTCCCTATCCTCACCAGAATTTGATACCGAATCCATATCAGTCATAGGCAAACATTATCTATGTCTGATTCTGAAAAGTTTTCAAACCGGGGTGAGAGCATTCCCCCTTCCCTAACAAAATTGATGCTGGATGCATATCAGACATCATCTAAACTCTATCCGTAGCCAAATTAAAAAAAATAAACTGTGGAAGTAAGAAAAGAATCGGAAATGTAAACTCATAGTAACCCCCCCCCCCCTGCCCCTCATACCTCCTTGGGAATTCAATGCTAAATTCATAATCATTCAGTACGCTCTATCTATAACAGTCTATTCTGATAATTAGGCGTTTCAAGGGATATTTTTGAGCCATAAGCAGAAATAACCACGAGTGAAAATCCGTAGTGAACCGCCATCCTCCCTTCGGAATTTGATGCTAAATCCATATTAATCGTCATCCAAAATAAAATTCCTGAAAGATAGATATTTCAAGGAAAATGTAAAATTTAGAATTGGGAGTTATATTTTCTCTGAATCGGGAGTAGAAACGCCTGAGTCACCCAACCCCCAAGTCACCAATTTGATACTGAATCCATATTAGTCATAATCTAAAATCAAATATACCCAATCAGGAGAGAAATATGTTTTTATTTTAAGAGAAATTTTTGAACTAAATGTAGGAAAGAAATCATAAGTGAAATATCTTAGTGCACCTTTCAACTTTCCCCAGAATTTGATACCGAATTCATATCAGTTAACATCTAAACTTTCTATAGACAAATTTGAGAAATAGACGTTTCAAGTAAAATTATTTCATTTCTACGTGAAATTTCATAAAGTACCGGAAGAGGGAATATATAGCGAACCTCCCGATTCTCCGATAGTGTTCCATGCTGAATGCATATCAGTCATTATCTATTTATGCGTATGTCTGTCTGTTTGTGGAGTCTGTATTAGGAAATTTAAGCGTCGTACGGGAATGAAATTTGGTACACAGGTACTTCAGGACCCGAGAAGTTTCATCCCGGCGCTATTTTTATTAATTTTGTAACTAATGTTTTAGTTATTTTATGATTTGGCTCGATATACAACGACTTTGGACGATTAACATAAATCGATTCCATAGCCATCAAACTTATTATTGTAGAGTTTCCATCGTGACATAATCAGAAAAATCGAAAAATTATCTTTCAAGCATACTGCGAAAGGAAACCATACGATTAGACGATATTTCGTGATTTTTTAATATATATACTTTTCGTGCGTTTTAAACCTCCGCCATTTTTATACTGTGATTTAATGGAATTGATATACATTTCAAAGTTTATAACTTAACCCCAGCTCCTCTAAATATCTCTCACTGCTCAAATATAAAAATATTTTAAATCATCAGTTGTTAATTTTCTAAGCACTAAACTGTTAAAATTGTAGATGCCTTGTTTGGACATCTCGTATCAGCTCCCCCCCCCCCCTCCCTCGTTCGGTTGTAGCGACCTCTGCGCATGCGCTTCAAGCATCTCCCGAACCACCTCTCCTCATTTTTAACACTTTCTAACATAGTTGTAAAGTTTTTATGACTTTGTTCATTGTATCTGTCTGTCTGTTCGCACGATAACTGCAGTAAAACTGACTTTATCAAATTGAAATTTTAGTATGATATTGAGATGGTCTGTCCGACATGAGGGAATGTAAAATAATAATATCAACCCAATTAGTTTTGGATTGAACCCGGGTTGAAAAAATGAAATACATTGAAAGAACCTCATATTTCAAACATTTTTTTAGCGGGGGTAAAAGTCATAAATTGTTTTGAAAAATTTTGGAAATATGCAAATTATCACGTAAAATGTGTAAAAACATTTTTGTCAAAATACGTCTTTTAAATAAAAACTGAAATAAAAATTACATCCATATTATATGAAGAGATCACGTGACTCATTGCCAAATAAAATATAGCTACCATTTGGTTTTCGCTTAGTGAAAATCGTAATAATAAGGAACGTTTATATGTATATTTAGTGTTGCATTCGTGATAAAATCGTTTTATTTTTGCATCTGTGTATATAAATGATGTGTCTACTCAATTACCATATTTTTTTTATTTTAAAAGATCTTTAATTATTTCTACAACGAAGCCTAATTTTTACGTATGCAGAATGTAAACAAATCAATTGCAAGATGAGTTGTATGCGGACACGCCTTCCATCCGCACAAGTCTCGCTTCTTCCACAACACAGCCTGCCCTCTGCGCATCGCTGTCTGCGCACGCAAAGTTCTCGTTCTTAACGAAATCCCGAACGCTACAGAATGAAATATTCAGTGATTTTACTTAGATGGAAAAGAAGACAATTTTGTGGCATTGCCTCTTTTGATGAAGTTTTGAGTTGTCAAGTAAAATAAATTATTGTACTGTGATAATTTGAAAAAGATCACCGCTGACTGCATTGCATTTTAGAGCTGTTTAAATAAAATTGCATTTCAGTAGGAAAGTGTTCCATATTCAATGATTTATGTATGGTTAATCTTTCTGGTTCCTTTTGTGAATGGTTTTGCTGAGAGCCGTGTGATTTGGAGCGTGCTATTCCGGATCGAAGTCATTTTATATTGTTGGACTACGGGCTTATTTAGGATCTGATAAATTGCGATAAAATGTAATAATGAAGCAGCAGGTGATTATTTAATTCTCTATAAATAGTAGGTGCCTATTTAGGACCAGAATAAAGCCCAATTATTCGTTCTAATTATAATTTTAAGACTTCAAGGATGATTTCCAAGAATATTTATTCCATGTACAAAAATACACATATATATTGACAGCACACAAAACGTAAGGAATGTGAATGGCATTTCACATATGTTGAGTGAAGATTGACAGGAACAATGCGACCGTTTATTTTCATTTACGAGAAGTAACGCCCCCTGCCTGTACTCTTATTCAATGATTTATAAGTAGTAGGTGCTTATTTAACGGCGGAGTATTATTATAACATTCTAGTTATAATAATATTAAGACCTCAATGATTATTTCCAGGAATGTTATTTATTCCTTCTGTAAAAATACACATATATATTGACAGCAAGCTATAGTAATGAATATGGATGGTATTTCATCTATGATGTTGAGTGAAGTTTGGTCGGAACAATGCGACCGATCCATTAACTATCCAGTGGACACGAAACATGTCTGTTCCTATTCAGAATTACTAATGGTCAGGATCTGTTCATTTCATTTACGAGGTGCACTATTGAATGTATCATGGCTGTACTCTTATACAATTAGTTATTAGTAGGTTCTTATTTAGGACCAGAGCAACAGCGGGTAATTCGTTCTAGTTATAATAATATTAAGACCTCAGCGATTATTTCCAGGAATATTAATTATTCCTTCTATAAAAATGCACATATATATGGACAGAACACAAAACGTAACGAACATGAATGGTATTTCATCTATGATGTTGAGTGAAATTTGGTCGGAACAATGCGACCGATCCATTAACTATCCAGTGGACACGAAACATGTCCGTTCTTATTCAGAATTACTAATGGTCAGGATCTGTTAATTTCATTTACGAGGTGCACTATTGAATGCTTCATGGCTGTACTCTTATACAATTATTTATTAGTAGGTTCTTATTTAGGACCAGAGCAACAGCGGGTAATTCGTTCTAGTTATAATAATATTAAGACCTCAGCGATTATTTCCAGGAATATTATTTATTCCTTCTATAAAAATACACATATATATTGACAGCACACAAAACGTAGCGAACATGAATGGTATTTCATCTATGATGTTGAGTGAAATTTGGTCGGAACAATGCGACCTATCCATTAACTATCCAGTGGACACGAAACATGTCCGTTCTTATTCAGAATTACTAATGGTCAGGATCTGTTCATTTCATTTACGAGGTGCACTATTGAATGCTTCATGGCTGTACTCTTATACAATTATTTATTAGTAGGTTCTTATTTAGGACCAGAGCAACAGCGGGTAATTCGTTCTAGTTATAATAATATTAAGACCTCAGCGATTATTTCCAGGAATATTATTTATTCCTTCTATAAAAATACACATATATATTGACAGCACACAAAACGTAGCGAACATGAATGGTATTTCATCTATGATGTTGAGTGAAATTTGGTCGGAACAATGCGACCTATCCATTAACTATCCAGTGGACACGAAACATGTCCGTTCTTATTCAGAATTACTAATGGTCAGGATCTGTTCATTTCATAAACCTTTTTTCATTTTTGTAAATTTAAATGTATTGTGTGCCTGAAAAGGGACTTCTTTTTTCACATCAACAACGGAAATTAACTTGTAAACAAACTGTAACTTGATGATAGGAACTGTTTGTTCTTGCATAATTTGCATTTATAAATTTTAAATCTTACCTGTAATTAATTTGTATTCATATTTTATTCTTCTTACTGTAAATTAATACTTAAACTATAAACTTTATTGCCTGTTGTAAAACTTGCAACTTAACTTTAACATCTAACTTGTCCTGCACTTCTGCACTTTTCTATTGGCCGCCAGCCCTTCCCTTCTCTTACAGCTACCACAGCTCAGTACTCAGTCGTTTCACAACCACTCCAAGATGAGGGTGACACAACATCAGTCACCACTGGACACAACGCAGCACCTCAGTTTCTTCTGACAGAGTGCATATTGCTATCATCCTCTTCTACGGCAAAAATCTATTTACAGTGGACACTTCAAATTTCGATGTGGGCGTGAGGGACCTTCGGTCCCATGGAAGCCCGTAAGCAAGCGTCTTGGTCTTGGTCATTTACGAGGTGCACTATTGAATGCTTCATGGCTGTACTCTTATACTATTATTTATTAGTAGGTTCTTATTTAGGACCAGAGCAACAGCGGGTAATTCGTTCTAGTTATAATAATATTAAGACCTCATAGATTATTTCCAGGAATATTATTTATTCCTTCTATAAAAATACACATATATATTGACAGCACACAAAACGTAACGAACATGAATGGTGTTTCATCTATGATGTTGAGTGAAATTTGGTCGGAACAATGCGACCGATCCATTAACTATCCAGTGGACACGAAACATGTCCGTTCTTATTCAGAATTACTAATGGTCAGGATCTGTTCATTTCATTTACGAGGTGCACTATTGAATGCTTCATGGCTGTACTCTTATACAATTATTTATTAGTAGGTTCTTATTTAGGACCAGAGCAACAGCGGGGATTCGTTCTAGTTATAATAATATTAAGACCTCAGCGATTATTTCCAGGAATATTATTTATTCCTTCTATAAAAATACACATATATATTGACAGCACACAAAACGTAGCGAATATGAATGGTATTTCATCTATGATGTTGAGCGAAATTTGGTCGGAACAATGCGCCCGATCCATTAACTATCCAGTGAACACGAAACGTGTCCGTTCTTATTCAGAATTATTAATGATCAGGGCATGTTTATTTTCATTTACGAAGAGTAACATTTAATGCCCCCTGGCTGTAATTTAGTAATGGCGCAAAGAGTTAATTATTGATTGAATATTGTTTCAATTATATGTTCTTTTAGTGTGGATGAAATCTATGGTTGGTAGGTTGGTATAAATCTGGATAAAAACTAGGAGTACCAGAGTTGATCAACATTTGGACGTTTATATTTCGGAGCCTAACAGGACCTTTATCGGAAACTTTATCGGAAATGGGGTACAGTTTATGAATATAAAAAAACCATTTTATTATTTTAATATTTGAACTTATATTTTTGAAGAACACTAAAAAGTTTTTGTCCAAGCGAGTTTTCGCTTCACTTTACTTACTTCTACTCGAAATATATACTAAACTATAAAATATAAATATAAACAATAAGCGATAAATATGTTTATCAGGAGATCTAATGTCTAGATTAATGATTTGTTTTCACAAAGATCTTATATATATATATAGTTTATCAAGAATGAGTTTTGGCAAGTTGAAGAAGATAGAAAAATTTCCGTCTTTAACACTGTCCAATATAGTTGAAAAGTGTTTATGACTTTGATCATTCTGTCTGTCTGTCCGTTCGCACGATAACTGCCGTAAAAATGACTTTAGTGATATAAATTTTTAATATGTTGTTGAGACAGTCTGCGTGGTTTGGGAATGCGTGGTTTGGGAATGTTTGGTTTTGAAAATGAACAATATCACCCACCAAATTCCGGATTTAACCCAGATTGAAAAAATGAAATACATTAAACCCTATGGGACATAATTTTCCAAACATTTTATAATTGCATCAGAGGTAGCGACACGTCAAAATCTCAAATCATTAAATCAACTAAACAAATGACACATCTTAAAACCAGATCCAAAGGTCACTTTTATTAAACAATCATCCTACAGAAGTACATGAAATACAGCCAAAGAGCTTTCGAACACCTCATATTAATCTTCAGTGGCGATATAATTAAAAACAAATGACAACATTCTTAATTACAATCCACCGCCGTTAAGTGAAATTTGCATATCTTAGAAACTGTCAGCCGTACAAATTGGTGAATTGTAAAACATATATAATTTATACAATATATACATAGTTCAAAAATAAATATCTTAGAAAACTGTTTAAAGGCTTAAAAAACTGTTTAAGGATAATGTTAATTTTAAAAATCTCGCTGGGGTGTATGTTGTACCCCTTCTTTCTTCGGATAATGTCTATAAATTTTATATCGGTAGTACTAAATGTTCGATTGGTATCCGTTTGTCTGAACATGCAAAAGACATAAAAAATGGTAAGCAAACGACTGCCCTTGCTCCATTAGCAAATAAAGATAATTTCCGCCCACTTTTTATTTTATTTTGTTTAGTTGTAATATCCCTCGTTCTATCTTACTATACGACTCCCTTTTCATTTATCTATATCGTTCTTCTATTTGTAATTTTGGCCCTGTTCAGGTAGGTCTTAAGTTATACTTGGCGACTCTTTCTCGATTCCGTGCTAGTTAAACCTTTACATAATTACCTTAATTTATAATATTGTTCTAAAATATTTAATGCCTTTAAAATGTTTTTTAAGATATTTATTTTTGAGCTATGTATATATTGTATAATTTCTTTCCGTTTTATAATTCACCAATTTGTACGGCTGACAGTTTCTAAGATATGCAAATTTCACTCAACAGCGGTGGATTGTATTTAAGCATGTTGGCATCTCTTTTTAATTATATCGCCACTGAAGACGAACATGAGGATTTTCGAAAGTGCTTTGGCTGTATTTGATGTACGTCTGTAGGATGATTGTTTAATAAAAGTGACCTTAGGATCTGGTTTGAAGATGTGTCATTTCTTTAGTTGATTTAACTTTATAATTGCTACGAAAATTTTAAGAAATATTTAAATTGCCATATAAAGCGTGTAAAACATTTTCGGTGACATATGTTGGGTAGTTTTATAAATAAAAATAAAAATTATAATTACACCCATAATATATGAAGTGATCACATGACTCATTGCAAAATAAAATATGGCTTCCATTTTTTCGCTGTTACCGTAGACGTTTAAAGATATTTTATCTGTGTATCAAAATCTATTATCAGTGTATCGAAATTTTGCGCCAACGCAAATACATTATTTTTTATTTTAAATGATCACTAAACTTTGATTATTCCTACAACGAAGTCTAATTTTAACACTATACTATAGCTTGCAGAATGCAAAGAAATCAAACGATTATAAGGTGGCGAGAATAACTGGATTTGTTTTTACACAAAATTATTTATCTCTGAAGGCAGGAATGTAAATGGAGTGAATGAAATATTAATTGATTTTACATAGAGAAGCAGACGTTTTATATTTTGATGACGTCATTTGGATAAAGTTCATTATGTGTAACCAGCATTGTATTTCTCCATGACGTTTTAAGTTTTCAAGTACAATAAATTACTACAATACTTTAAAATATATCAGTGCTAAATTTTCCAGATTTTAGAGAAGATTAAATAAAATTGCATTTCAGTTGGAAAGTATTTCATAATAATCAATGCTTTATGAATGATTGATCTTTCTTGTTAAAGTTTGCAATGCTTATAACTCCAAAACTGAAAGTATTAGCTATGAACAATAATTAGTAAATTTGTAGTTCTTTGAAGGCAATACAAGGATGTATCGTTGGATTCTAGATCGTGTTCATGATTATAATTTAGGTATTTTAATATTTCGATCTGTTAAAGTTTTTCAATGGGAGCGAAAGTTGGAACATTTAAAACATTACGAATGATGTTGCATCTCAATGTGTTTTCTTCTTTGTAAAACTTTGATGCACTAGCACCGGATATTTTATTTTGCTTCTATAGAAATTGGGAAGTGAAGTGAACTAGGGATTTCTAAGAATGTTTACTGATTGATGATGTTTGAAGAGAAAAAATGGAAGTAGAAAATGCAAGTATGCGTTTACGTATCACCATCCAAGTTTATAGATTCACCTGCATTTCAAATATCATCAGAGATATAAGTTTAATTTACACGCCGTCAAGCGCGTTAGAAAAATAATTTAATATTTTGACACCAATGCTCTTGTCGAGTAAATAGGCTGAAATCTTTATGAAAACTAAAACGTCTAGATATGAATATAGTTCACGAGTATTTTGTAGATCTTTTCAAACCCTACAAGCATATATAAATAAATAACTGTGCCAGGTTCGTAGTTTTTATATTATAGTGGTTATAATTTCGAGATTTTAATATTTTGAACTATTTTGAAAAATTGGTTCTAATTATAATATTTTGGTATTTTGAACTGTTTTAAAATATCTGAAGACGGCAAATCACCTATAAAGAAAGACTATATTTAAGCAATATCATTTAAGCCCCATCGGACTGGCACTACAGCTAATTCTTTTTAACACTTTTCAGTAATTGAAAAGTATTTGACTTTGTTCATTCTGTCTGTCTGTTCGCACGATAACTGCAGTAAAAATAACATTAGCAAAATGAAATTTTTATATGTTGTTGAGACGATCTGTGTTAGGGACATATGGGAATGTATATGAATAATATCACTCAAATAGTTTTGGATAGAACCCGGGTAGAAAAAGTGAAATATATTGCATGCTATGAAATCTAATTTTTCAAACACATTTAAGGGGAGTTAAAATTCACAAATTGCTTCGAAAATTTTAGAAATTGTTCAAATTAATCCATAATAAATTTCAGCAAAATACGTTGGGTAGTTTTTCAAATGAAAATTAAAATAATAATTACACCCATATTATATGAAGAGATCACGTGACCCACTTCAAATTAAAATATGGTATCCATCTTTTTTTCACACAGTAAAAATAGTGATTTTTAATGATCTTTTAAATTTGTATTTAGTGTTACATCCGTAATAAAACCTCTTTATTTTTGCCTATTTCCTGTGCATCTATATTCTGTGCCAACGCAATTACAATATTTTTAAGTTTAAATGATTATCAAACTTTGAATATTTCTACAACGAAGCCTAATTTTAATGGATGCAGAATGTAAACAAGTGATTGTAAGATGAGTTGTATAAGAATTTCCAATATTTTCAAGCAAAATTATTTAGCCTTGGAGTCTGGAATAAAAGTGATATGAATGAAATATTTATTGCTTTTACATAGAGAACCAGACGATATATATTTCGATGACGTCATTTTAAATTGACGTAGCTTCAAATGACGTCCTAAATTTGACATCATTTGAAGTTCATTGTTTTTTCGTTGATGTTTTAAGTTCTCAAATGTAATAAATTTTTGAATTACTGTGATAATTTAAAATATATCAGAGATGAATGTATCGCATTTTAGCGATGTTTAAATAAAATTGCATTTCAGTTGGGAAGTGTTTCATAATCAATGCTTTATGCATGATTGATCTTTTTTCTTACTTTTAGGATGCTTTTCCTTTTTGGTAATTATTTATCTATATGTTTTAAACCAATTACCTATAAGGGGAACCTAGACTGCAATGACTAAGTTTCTGTTACCGAATCCGTCTGTAAAGGGTTTCCCCCAAAATATGGAATACATATTTTATTTCAAATACTGTAGAAACGCCTCCTAAAGGCGGGCTCGTTGATTATTCTAAACTTGCACAGCCGGATTTAAATTTCAAAGAAAATTGAAGCCGGCAACGTGGTATGACAGAACTTGTCATTTCTTAGAAGTTCATAAAATTGCAGCATAGGGCAAGTGCTTTTGGTACCTTTGCAGATATCCGCTCTTCCACGGCGAGGAGCGCATAATACAAGCGTATCCGGTTCGTGCATGTTGTTACCTGCAAGATAAATATATTTCAAATATTTTGTAAAGTCTTCTACAGGCTAGTCGGATATTGCAAGTTTTGAAAATAAAATTTATCAAAAAGTTTTATTTAAAATAAATCTGTTATTGTATTATTTTATTTAAAATAAATTTGCTATTATGCTATTTTATTTAAAATAAATTTTATAAAATATTTTATTTAAAATAAATTTATTACATTATTTTATTTGAAATAAATGTATTATTATATTTTATTTAAAATAAATTTTGCAAAACGATCAATAAATAAATAAAATAGAAAAAGTAATAAGTATTGACAAATAATTTCACCTCCCATATACAGTATTATGCGTCAAATCTGTAAACATCATTATTTTCGATCTAAAACACTACTTTTGTTGTAATTTCGTATGTTACTGCTAAACAATTCGCCACTTACATTAAATTCACAAGATATTAATGTAATGTCAAATGCATTTTAATGTGGATTTTGCACGTGAGTATGAATAGGCCAATGTCAACAAAAACATCAAATTGTAATTGTATTGATGTTTATTTATCGATAATAGACTTTGTGGTATAGCTTTATTTATACACATTTGGAGACTTTATGTGCGATCATTTAATGGTTATCTTAGTAATGTGATATGTCTCTCCAAATTAAATTATGATAAGTTAAATATATTATTGACATTTGACAACATAATTAAAATATAGAATTTGAATTTCCCCGGGTCTATTGATTGAAACATCATCGGCATTATATAATAAAATATCATCGGTAATCATCGGAATTATATAATAAAATATCATCGGTTATCATCGGTATAATATAATAAAATATTCGTTTCTAACTTTTAACATTGTATAATGTAGACTACATTGCTTGGCGGAAACTAGCTATTTTTACTTTCTTTATATACATAATGTATAAGGAAAGTATTGTAATGGGGTCGAAAATTCGAATTCGAGTTTTCGACGGGAGAGCACGTTTCAAGCATCCTTGATCACGAATCAAACATTTTTGAAGTGATGTCTGTGTGTGTGTGTGTCAGTGAGCCAGTGGAGACAATAACTGACGAACGAATGGACCGATTCGATCGAAATTTGGTACAAAAATCACAATCTGTAAACACTGGAAGCCTATTGTTTTTATACTTTTATACGCAATCGAATGTTCAGAACCCCCTTAATTTTTGAGGGAAATTTTGAAAAAATCGTCAAAAATCAAACCACTAATAAGGTTGCGCAAATAGATATTTCTTATGTAATTTTTTATTAGAAAACGATTGACATAAATTTTAAAACGCTAACATGAACCGTTCTTGAGATATTGCAAATTTATCAAAAAATTAACAAAAAGTCATATAAAATAAAAAAAAATATTTCCTATTGAGAAACATGTTCACTTTTCATGCGTAATACCATGCGATAAATTTGGTGACATGATTTTCGTGGAACTAGCTCGTTCCATTCATGAAAAAAGATACTTTGAATAATACTTTTGTATTTGAATGCCAATAGTCATTTATCTGCTGTAAGAATAACTTATTTCTCCGTCCATAACGCTTGGCGATATTTTGGCGACGAATTTGGCGGAATGTCGCCAACTTGACAATATTTTTAATGTTGCCAAATTAACGAAAATATCACCAAATGGATGAAAATGAGACTAAATTAGTGAAAATGACGACTAATTGATGGAAATTCAATATCTTGGACGATTTTTGTACCAAATTTCGTTCGAATCGGTCCATTCGTTCGTCAGTTATCGTCTCCACAGTCTCACTGACACACACACACACAGGTATCACTTTAAAAATGTTTGATTCGTAATCAAGGATGCTTGAAACGTGCTCTCCCGTCGAAAACTCGAATTCGAATTTTCGACCCCGTTACAATAATTTCCTTAGACATTATGTATATAAGGAAAGTATACATTATATATATAAGGAAAGTAATATTAGTTTCTAATTCTGTATTAAAATTGTTTAATATGGACTATATTATTTAGCGGAATCTAGCTATTTTTTATTGTGAAGTCAAATGAGAATGAAATATGAGTTCTTACTTCGAGAAAGTTTTATGACATCACCAGGAAAAGTACCAAGTCTCATTCTGCATTTGAATACTAATTACATCGTGCTAAAGATCATGCACATCACAATTTTTCTGTTAAAGAAGAAATTCATTCCACTTTACAGAAAAAGGCATGTGCTTCCCACATCATACGTTTTGTTTCGCTCAAAAAATAATAAATATCACTTAAATGATTATAAATCACAAATATATAGATAACGATTTTTAAGTCTTTTTTAAACAAATTCTAACTACATCATATTTTGTGTACCACTCTTGTCCCTAATTAAATTTCATGACACAATATTTTTTCATAGTAACCCATGGATAATAATACCCTATATTCTGAAAGAAATATCGGAAATGTTATATGTCCCATGACGTCTGTTAGTGGACGCATAATTCAGAATTTCCATCGTTTTAGATCTCAGAATTCTAGAAATAATACCATAGAAATGGCTGCTGTCACATGACGTGTATTAAAAATGGCGCCATATTTCTTTATCTATTATTCTCTGTGTTTTGGAGAATACAAAGGAAGCTGTCATTTGCAACGCTTGCTCTATGATGAGACTTATATTGTAGATATAAGAGTTCGATTTGGTCTCAAGTGGTGTAAGAGTGGTGAGTGAAATAGACATTTTACAAATAAAATAAATTATCATGCGGATAATATTTTAATAAAAACTGGATAGATAATACAGATTAAATGAAAATTATGCACTTTAAATTTTAAAAATATATATGCTCCGAGAAATTGCAACAGTATTTTGTTTTTAGATATGTGGCACCAATATCCCCACAAAAAATAGATATATTGTCTGCTTTTATACGTCAGACTATCACTACAGACTGCTTTTATCAATTAGGAATATGGAGTTTCGCCAGAGTGAAAATATTTTCACTTTTGAGCAATATTTCTAAAGCCATCCTTATGAAAGGAGCATTTAAGACTTTATATATACACTGCTGGCCATCCAAAATGCAACACCATGAAAGACAACAGATATCAAGGCCAAATTTATTGGACAAAGAACATAAAGTACGAGGATGAATTGATTGAAATACAGCCCCGTTCGACTTGCGGAACACGAAGAAATCAGTATTTTGTGCAGCCGCCATGACTGACAATAACTGCTGCTACATGCCTCGGCATTAAAAGAAAGAGACTTTGGATGTGTTCTTGGGGTATGTCAACCATTGCAGCCGCATAAGCCTATGGTCTGGAGTCAAAGATAATCGCAACTATGGACGCCTTGCTGAAATTGCCCGTTGCTGCAGACGGCGTCGAATGGTACGTGCTGACACAGATTGTTATGCAACAGACCTTACTTCTTGCGCTAGGGTTGTTGATGTTGCAGTGCAATCCATCATTGCCATACGCACAACATGCCTGTCCTCATGTTCGGTGGTGCGACGAGGTTGGTGAAATCGTTCCTGTCGGTTGGTTCGTCCCTCCAGCACCCACTGATTTCATATTCGAATCACTGTGGCTTGATTTCGTCCAACACGAACACCGATTTCTCGGAAGGATAATCCGCAATCTCTATAAGCCACAATTCCTCCTCTGTCAAACTCAGAAACGTGCTGGGATGGCTGTCGTATTCTTCGACGAGGCATACTGAAGCTTCCCACACAAAAACACAGGGTGAAAACAACATTCCTGTACTTCAAAACAGTCTTATTTTCTCCCCTTATATAGTGCTTGTAGGTGGTGCTACTGCTGCACATAATTTGCATATGAGCTAAAATTCTAATCATGTGTATTTCCTATCGAGGTCTACGTATGGTGCAAATTTCATGCTTATTGGATGCTTCCTTCATGATGTTGCATTTTGGATGGCCAGCAGTGTATATACCCATAGCCCTAAAACCCTTGTCAATTTAACAATCACGAGGGTAGTGAAGACTCTTGAGAAACTTGACCTGTTAATGGAATGACTGCATTTTCTCGATTTGTTTGCAACAGGTTCAGTTTATAAAATAATACTTAATAACTTCTCAACTAAATGGTTAAGAGTTTTCGAGCCCATGATCATTTCTTCTGAAATCGCTGAATCACACTGTCAAAAATTATGACAGTGTCTTGTGATTAATAAAAATGACTACAAAAATACTGCTCTAAAATAAATATTCTTTTATTTTTGGAAAATGCGATGGTCTTCGATTGATAAAAAATGGACTTGCAATAATCGTCTGATTTACTAATAATATCAGGCGATATTGATATATAAGAGTGTATATTAGAGCCATCTAACTGAAAAATTCTTCTATTTCAACTTCTCGGTATATATTAAAATATTTTGAGTTCAACTTTTTATCACCCTGTAATCCTGTTCAAGCTAAATTTTCTAATATAATTATGTATTCTGCGTGGTTTGCTAAACCTGTAGTTGATTACCACAGAGGCTTTCAAAATCATGAGTGGAGATGTATGTTTCCTTGCTGCTGCTGCAGTAAAGTCTATTCGGTGAAAAGGAACTCTGACAAGGACGAAACCTATCCAACCACTCTGGTTTCTGCAATGGAAGCAAGTGTCTTTTAAAACATTTCGCAATTGTAGTAAATAAATTATCCCAAAAAAATTTATTGCAATATTAACAAAATCTATCTACGTACAGGGTATCTATAGGAAAGTTCTTAAGAACACCAATAACTTTGAAATAAAAGGTCGCTAGGTGTACGCGTTATATCTAACTTAATAAAGAAAAGCAAATGTATGTATGTCTGGCTTTACAGTCTGTGGTGGGAAATCTGGCCGTCGTAAGGCCTTGAAATTTGGTACGCCGGTACTTCAGGACTCAAATAGGTGCAACACGGCGTTATTCTTACAATTTCGAATTAGTTTTTTAGTTATTTTATGTTTTAGTTCGATTCACAACGATGTTGGCAAATATTAGCACAAATTGATCCTTTAGCAACCTAAAATATTATCGCAGTTTCCATTTTGATACAATAGGAAATATTGAAAAATTATCTTTGAAACAAACTGTGAACGTAATCCATACGATTATTAGACGAGTTTATGTGATTTTTTTTAGAAATATATACTTTTAGTGCGTTTTAAACCTCTCCGATTTTTATATAAAGATATATAGAAATTGACTTACCATCCAACGTTCTTTTTTTTCAGTATCATTTTTTTTGTAATATCACAGATTACGCCAGAAAAAATGTTTATAAACCCTTCCGTTGATTAATTATAAATACTTTTCTCTGGAATAATTTACTTAAAAAGTTTAAAAAATGAATTTGTGTATAATAAAGTGAACAAATTCTGTTCACAAATAAAATGAATCAAATAAAATTGCACGTGCCATACATTAGCAGACTCAGAATTATGTTTTTCTTTTATAATCCTATAAATTGAGTTTAATTGTCCCTAAAGGCACGGATATCAATTTGAAATTAAATACAATTTGCAGTTTTAATACGGCATTCTTTTCATTTGGGACTTTGACGCATTTTGAAATATCATCAACTCTTAAAAATACCTTAAACAATGAAGTTCGTCCTAGAGCAAAGTGATCTGTCTTATGCGTTAGGTCATCAAAAACTACGCATAAAGGGGTCATTTTAGCAACACATTTCAGCATATTTATTCTATTATTTTGCATCTTGGCGCTTTTTGAGGATCATTTCACAAAACAATCTCATTCTAATTTTCCTTAAGGTGTTCTTGTCTTCCGGGCACTAGTGTTGAATCAAGCGACCTTACCAAATTTTGAGAAATTTCGCCAAGTAGTTTTTGACAAGAGTGCATGCATGCCTTACACAGAAGAGCACAGCCATACGCAGACCGATTAACACACAGACACAGACAGTCGCACCCATAGACGTCACCTTAAAAATAGTGGATTCGTGTTCCAGAGTGCCCGAACCATGCATTCCTGTCGAAAACTCAAGTTTTGATGTTTGTTCATATTCCAATACTTTCCCTATACATCAACAGGCATTGTATGGCAAAAACAATGGTATTACTTTCCCTGCAATACATGGTAATGTATAGGGAAAGTATTGGAATCATGTCGAAAATCGCAACTCGAGTTTTCGACGGATCTACACGTTTCGAGACCTCTAGAATACGAACGTTAAAATATACGTTAAATAATACGAATAGTTAAAACATTTGAAATACAAGTATTTCTGCCATATCTCGAAGTGAAATTTGAAAAAAAAAATCTATATTTGGATTTACTTACATTGTTAGTGTTGCTGCTCGTTTTGTAAGTTACACACGTTGAGTGTTGCTATTGACTCTATCCGTATTGATATGACATGCATATCCAATGGCTATCATTCTCTAGAAGTTATCAAACTTGCATGAAAAGAGCACAATCGGAAGAAATTTATCTCATGTCTGCAGACTTCAGAAAGGACAAAGGCTGGTGTCCAGAGCCTTTTATTCCTTTGTTGAGGAAAAGAATTGGTTGTTCACTAGAAAATCCGGGATAAAGTGGTGCAAGAGATTACATCCAGAGGATAAAATAATCCGCATAAAACCCGTTTTATTCCAAAGATCTATGGAAGGAGATTATTATGAAATTTCAGCTTTTTTTATTCTGAAGAACTCGAAGGGTGTGTTTTGATAAAGTTTTATAAATCAGCTAAAAAATATATATATTTCATGTTACATTTTATTTGATATTTCTTTCTTTTTACTTTCCCTGCAATACATGGTAATGTATAGGGAAAGTATTGGAATCAAGTCGAAAATCGCAACTCAAGTTTTCGATGAATCTACGCATTTCGAGACCTCTAGAATACGAAAAAACTATTTTTAACGTGACGTCTGTGTGTCTGTCTGTGCAGATTTTGTATTCACTCTAACTAGAAAACTAATTTACCGAATTTCATAAAATTTGGTAGGTAAGTCACTTGTGGGCGAATCTCATCCTGCTTAGTTTTGGGTACAATTTGGGATAAAAGAACTAGCCTTTTTTAGCGAAATGGCCTGCAAAAGCTTGTATCCACGCTAGCTGAAAACTAATGGACCGAATTTCACAAAATTTGACAGATATGTCACTTGTGGGTCTCCCTGGTGCTGATTAGATTTTGGTACGATTCGAAAAAAAAATAACCTGTCTTTTTTTGCAAAATGGGTCGCAAAAATCGACAAAATCTGAAATAAAAAGCTACATATGCTGAAATATATCCATTAAATGCTTGTTTTATGCGTAATGTTTAACGAAGAAAAGAATAAGACCAACCCCATTACACTAGGACTAGCCATTCTCAAGATATTTTTGATTTTCGTTTCTTCTCTACGCCACCTTTGAAATGAGTCCAGTTACCAAATGAGAACGGAAATTGAATTAAAAGTGAATTAAATGTAATTAAAATAAAGAGAACGTGAATATAAAAGGTTTGCAGGAAAGTCATGTGCTGCCTACATCTGATTTTTACTTTCCCCCTGCAATACATGGTAATGTATAGGGAAAGAATTGGAATTATGCCGAAAATCGCAATTCGGGTTTTCGACAGATCTACACGTTTCGAGACCTCTAGAATACGAAAAAACTATTTTTAGCGTGACGTCTGTGTGTGTGTCTGTCTGTGCATCTGTTTGTCTGTCTGTGCAATGTATTTATCCACTCCAACTCAAAAACTAATCAACCGAATTTCATAAAATTTGGTAGGTAAGTCACTTGGGTATGACTCTGGTGCTGATTAGATTTTAATACGATTCCTGAAAACAGAACCCGCCTTTTCTTGCGAAATGGCCAGTAAAAATTCAATGTATCCACTCTAGCTAGAATACTAATTGACCAAATGTCACAAAATTTGGTAGATAAGTAACCTGTATGACATTCTTGTGCTGATTAGATTTTGGTATAAATCCAGAAAGAACAACCTGCCTTTTCTTACGAAATGGCCCGAAAAAATTTCATGTATCCACCCTAGCTAAAATACTAATTGACCAAATTTCACAAAATTCGGCAGATAAATTAATTGTGGGACACTCTGGTGCTCATTAAATTTTGGTACGATTTGGAAAAGAAGAACCTGCCTTTTTTTCGAAATGACCCGCAAAAATTGTGGATAGCCTTGAAATAGCCCCCATAAATTTAGCCCAATTGACGAGTATCTAAGACCAGTGGTTGTCCAGATGTTAATGAAAAACAAAACTTTTTCCTAGGAGTTCTACTCTCTAACTCCGTGGTTTATACAAACGAAAAGCTTGAAAATCGTTTGAAAGTGAATTAAATTTTAATCTCTGAGTTTGAGGGGAGATTTTTTGCGCTAATTAGTCACTTTCTGAAAACATGAATTATTTGAAACATGATTTAGATGGGAAATCTATCTCCATGGTTTACATTTCACAAGCTTCTACTGAATAATCAAAAGTATAATGAAATCAAAATGGCTATTTAATTTTGCAGTTTATGAGGAAGATTCTATCTTATATCATGTTGCTCAGAAACGCATTTAAATGAAATCTGTCTGTTAATTTAAATATTATTTTTTCGATTTGAATATAAATGGATATAAAAATACATTTTTTAGAAAAGAACGATTTGATTTTTCTTATAGCATTTTTGACTGGATAATATCAATTACGGTCTTCAAATGTAAACGTTATTATTATTGATATTTTCGGGAATTATTGATTCAGTAGGGATTATTGATATTTTCAAGTTATTATGCAATTGTTTTATTATAACAAAAATTGTTTAACTCATATATTGTACGTTGTACGAGTAATCTTCTACAAATACACGGGTATATCTTCTAATCTACGAGAATCCATGTAGTACAGGCATATAGGCATATGTTTTGATATATAATGCATATATTGGAATCAATTACGACCTTCTGGTATAAAGAGTACGGGGATTTCTGATATTTTCAATTTATTACGTCATATCTTTTATTTTGGCAAAGATTTTTGAGACTCATATTGTAATACGGGTAATCTTCAACCAACACACTGGCATATTTTCTAATCTGCGATAATATAAGTAGTACGGGGTTGCATATATTGATTCAATTCCTTTTTTTTTTTTTTAATTTTCTTACAAAAGTGGCCAAGATGTTTTATTCTTCAAATCTGCCAGTGAAGATAATGTTTCATAGTGAGAACATATATTCTTAAACTTCTCTTTAGGAGCAATAAATTTAATATTTTAACAGAATTTGCACATGATTGCGATTTATAAGTTTCTTTATATACTCCGTACGAAGAACGGGTATGCTGTTAGTAGAGTAATAAAATGAAATAAATAAATAATTTAAAATTCCTAATATTATTTTTATTAAATTGTTAACAGTTTAATGTTTAGTAACCAACATATCTAATAGTCTGTCATTTTTATTATGAATAAATGTTGATAGCCTTTATTTATTTTTTAATATTATTTAAAATATAAAAATTAATCTTCTTAAAATTTTAAAAGTAATCTATATAAATGAAATTGAAAATCTGTCTGTCTGTCTGTCTGTCTGTTTGTCCCATCATCATGGGAGAACGGCTGAACCGAATTTGATGAAATTTTGTGGGTAGCCTAGAAATAGCCCAAATAAAAATTTTGCCTGTGTTTTGAGTTTTTACTTGTAGTTTTCTCGATATATTAGTAAAACAAGAAATTTTTGTTTGCCTCATCATCACGGGAAAACGGCTGAACCGAATTTAATGAAATTTTGTGGATATCCTTGAAATAGCCCCCCATAAATTTAATCATAGTTTCTAGTTTCTAAGACCAGGGTTTGTTGAGATATTAATGAAAAACGGAAGTTTTTTCAAAGAGTTCTACTTTCCAACTCCGTGGTTTATCCAAAAGGAAAAGATGAAAATCGTTTGTTTAAAACGTTAAAATGAAATACAACTTTATTTCCGAGTTTGATGCAGGATTTTTGCATTAATTAGTCACTATCGGAAAACATGAATTATTTACAACCTGAATTTAACTGGAAAAATCTACTTCCATGGGTTATCTTTCACAAGCTTTTACTCAACGATGAAAAGTATAAAGAAATCAAAATGGCTATTTAATTTCACATTTTATGAGCTAGATTCTATCTTATATCATGTTGCTTGGCAACGAAATGAAATTAAATGTGTTGTTAATATTTATTATTAAAATTTTTTCTATTTGAATAATAAATAAATGGATGTAAAAATATATTTTATAAATGAACGGTTTGATTGTTCTTTTAATTATATAAATTGCGGACTGCGTACATGACTTTCATTTATTTTAGCAAAGAGGTTTCAAGCTCATATATTGTGTTTAGCTAATAAACTCATACGTTGTATTTACCCAATAAATTCAATTAGCCGATTGTTGAAACAGAAAAAGAGTAGAACGGGTGTATCTTATACAATTTTAGTGTTTTCATTTAGTATATACAAACGGGATCAGGATATTTTATTCCTCAGATCTGCAAATTCAGAGCTACGAATTTGGCTGAATATCGCTAACTTGGTAACTTTTCTTAAACTTTACCAAATTAGCGGAAATGTCTCCAAAATGATAAAAATGACACAAATCAATGAAATTAAAATATTTTTTTAGAATAGAGTACTGAAATGATGTTTCGGTAGCATTTGTCGGTCAGTCCATCCATCCTACTTAGTAACACATTTAACGAATTATTTTAATATCACCAAACTGATAAAAATATTTGTAAATCCATAAAAATATCATGCAATTGATAAAATTGCGCTTAATAAATGAAAATAATTGTGTTTTGTTAGGGGATAGTATTGTGATGATGTTCCGTCATTTTGTCGCAAAATGGGACTATCAGTTCTACAGTCCCACTTGGCTATAAATTTGGCGATTTTTTAGGTTATCGCTAAATTGACGAAAATGTCGCCAAACCTTCCACGGAGATCGCATTATTCAGACGATATGATTTCCATCAATTTATTTGAAGCAAATGATATCATGTCGCTTAACAACGGATCCAATGTGTTATGTGCCATACGATTTTTATTAAATATTTTCCGATTTGAATAATAAAGATATGTATATAAAATAAATTTCATTGACATGGCATTTTTGACTGGATAATATCAATTACGGTCTTCAGGTTTAAACATTATTATCATTGATATTTTCGGGGACTGTTGATTCAGGGATTATTCATATTGTCAAGTTATTATGCCATTGTTTATTTATGACGAAAATTGATGAAACTCATATATAGTACGTTGTACGAGTAATCTACAGATGCACGGATATATCTTCTAATCTACGAGAATATAAGTAGTACAGGTATATTGGCACATATTTTGATATATATTGGCATATATTGGAATCAATTACGACCTTCTGGTATAAAGATTACAGGGATTTATGATATTTTCGATTTAATACGTCATCTCTTTTATTTTGGCAAATATTTTTGAGACTCATATTGTAATACAGGTAATCTTCTACTAACACTTAGGAGCAATAAATTTAATATTTTAACAGAATTTGCACATGATTGCGAAAATCCCGGCCACACAGAAAGCTACCATTAGCCTTTGGGTTGGTCGTGTGGTCTGGGTTTTCTACATGATTGCGAATTATAATTTTTACGTTCCTTATATACATAATGTATAAGGAAAGTATTGTGACGGGGTCGAAAATTCGATTTCGAGTTTTCGACGGGAGAGCATTCCTGATCACGAATTAAACATTTTAAAAGTGATGTCTGTGGGTGTATGTGTGCGTGTGTGTGTGTGTGTGTGTGTGTGTGAAAGTATGTGTGTGTGTGTGTGTGTGTCAGTGAGTCTGTGGAGACGATAACTGACGAACGAATGGGCCGATTCGAACCAAATTTGGTACAAAAATCACAATCCGTAAACACTGGAAGCCTATTGTTTTTATTCGCAATCGAATGTTCAGAACTCCCCTAAATTTTTGAATGAAATTTTGAAAAAATCGTCAAAAAATCAAAGCCACGAATAAAGTTACGCAAATAGACATTTCTTATGTAATTTTTCATTAGAAAACGATTAGCATAAAATTTAGAACGCTAACATGAACCGTTCTCGAGATATTTAACATTCTTCAAAAAATTATCAAAAAGTCATATAAAATAAAAGAAATATATTTCCTATTGAGAAACATGTTCACTTTTTATACGTAATACCATGCGATAATTTGGGTGACATCATTCTCGTGGATCTAGCTCGTTCCATTCATGAGAAAATAAACTTCGAGTAATACTTTTGTATTTGAACGCTAATATTTATCTGTTATAAGAATAACTTATTTCTCCGTCAGTAAAGCTTGGCGAGGTTTTGGCGACGAATTTGGCAGAATGTTGCCAACTTGGCGACTTTTTGAAATGTTGCCAAATTAACGAAAATCTCGCCAAATGGATTAAAATGACGCTAAATCAATAAAAATGACGACTAATTGTCGAAAATTCAATATCTTGGAAAGAATATAAGTATCTACTATAAGAAAAACCTATTTTTTTTACTGTAAAAGTAGTAAATTCATTGCATTATATAAGGAAAGTCATGTGTTGCCCACAGCAGATTTTTTATTTTCCAGTTATAAAGTACTTGTTGTATTGGTGATTTCTGAAGATTTTGATACCATTGGATTTGATTTTTTAAGTTGGAAATGCGTATGCATTTAATTGCTATCTTGTATCGGACATGTTTCTATCATTTAGCTAGATTATTTGAATGTACGATATCGTGTTACGTTTATGGATGCTTGGATAAAAAGTTAAAAGATGTGATAAAAAGTTATCCAAACTTTTTATCACATTCTTGTATTATGAGAATACAGCAGCGTATCTAAAAGTTGCGTCTGAACAATACGGAATTAACTCCACTACTGTATTATATAAACTGCCACTAAAACTGTAACGGGAATTATACAGTAAGTGTACTTACTTCGAATCGGCCGTTGATTTTCATAATAAATCAGGTAACACTGTACTAGCTCATTGCCTAGTACCAAAGGTACTTGACCTTATGCAGTCTTTCCATGTTAGCTGATGGCGTGATAATGGTCCTTTTAAGCATGCTGTTTTGGATGACTAGTATTTAAACGTGTCAAAGACAGGGAATTCAACTCTGTTAAAAACATGATGCACTATTTTTACATTATGTTTAAATATTTAAAAATCTGATATGGGCAGCACATGACTTTCCTTATGTAATGCGATGAATTTACTACTTTTACTGTAAAAAAAATAGATTATTCTTATAGCAGTCATTTATATTCTTTCCAAGATATTGAATTTTCGTCAATGAGTCGTCATTTTCCAGGTCGTCGTCATCAATAAGTCGTTATTGATTTAGCGTCAGTTTTATCCATTTGGCGAGTGTTTCTTTATATTAGCAACATTTAAAAAAGACGCCAAGCTGGCGACATTCCACCAAATTCGTCGATAAAATCTCGCCAAGCGTTATGGACGAAGAAACAAGTTATTCTTACAGCATATAAATGACTATTGACGCTCAAATACAAAAGCATTACTCAAAGTATATTTTTTCATGAATGGAACGAGCTAGATCCACGAGAATGATGTCACCCGATTTATCACATGGTATTACACATTAAAAGTGAATATGTTTCTCAATAGGAAATATTTTCTTTTCATTTTATATGACTTTTTGATAATTTTTCTGAAAAATGTGCAATATCTCCAGAACGGTTCTAAAATTTATGTCAATCGTTTTCTAATGAAAAATTACAGAAGAAATGTCTATTTGCGTAACTTTATTAGTTTGTTTTGATTTTTCGACGATTTTTTTGAAAATTTCACTCGAAAATTTAGGAGGGTTCTGAATTTTCGATTACGTACAAAAACAATAGGCTTCTAGTGTTTTGCGGATTGTGATTTTTGTACCAAGTTTCGTTCGAATCGGTCCATTCGTTCGTCAGTCATCGTCTCCACAGTCTCACTGGCACACACACACACACACACACACACACACATCATTTAAAAAATGTTTGATTCGTGATCAGGGATGTTTGAAACGTGCTCTACCGTCAAAAACTTAATTCGAATTTTCGACCCCGTCACAATACTTTCCTTATACATTATATATATAAGGAAAGTAAAAATATATATAACGCTTACAATTATCGTCAAAAAAGTCATCTAAATTGAAAAAATTGTTCAGCTAAGTTCTATGTCCTGGTTCATGCTATTATTTTTCTCCTTGGTATTTAGAAAAACTTAAAAAAAATTATTTTCACCGTCCCTTGACTATTTTCAAGCGAATCGTATAATTCAATCCAAGTTGCATACAAATACAAGGCAAAATGATCTTACATTTGGTATATACGAATAATACTAATACATTTGTAGATATGGTGTACCTTATATATTCAATATTTCTAAAATTTATGTCAATCGTTTTCTAATGAAAAATTACAGAAGAAATGTCTATTTGCGTAACTTTATTAGTTTGTTTTGATTTTTCGGCGATTTTTTTGAAAATTTCACTCGAAAATTTAGGAGGGTTCTGAACATTCGATTACGTATAAAAACAATAGGCTTCTAGTGTTTTGCGGAATGTGATTTTTGTACCAAGTTTCGTTCGAATCGGTCCATTCGTTCGTCAGTCATCGTCTCCACAGTCTCACTGGCACACACACACACACACATTAGTTTAAAAATGTTTGATTCGTGATCAGGGATGTTTGAAACGTGCTCTACCGTCAAAAACTTAATTCGAATTTTCGACTCCGTTGCAATACTTTCCTTATACATTATGTATATAAGGAAAGTAAAAATATATATAACGCTTACAATTATCGTCGAAAAAGTCATCAGAATTGAAAAAATTGTTCAGCTAAGTTCTATGTGCTGGTTCATGCTATTATTTTGCTCCTTGGTATTTAGAAAAACTTAAAAAAAATTATTTTCACCGTCCCTTGACTATTTTCAAGCGAATCGTATAATTCAATCCAAGTTGCATACAAATACAAGGCAAAATGATCTTACATTTGGTATATACGAATAATACTAATACATTTGTAGATATGGTGTACCTTATATATTCAATATATAGTACACCTTATTATATTCAATATGTATAAATGCATTGCGATGAGTATGAGTTGTTCAAGTCAATGTTCGAACATTGCAGGAATATAAATTACCAAGTCATTCAGACACAAGCAGCCCTGATTGGCTGAAACAATCCATATTCATCGCGAATGGCGATTACGTGAGAACTGCTATACAGATTATCATTGAAAATGGAATTTATTACCATGCATTGGAGGTGAGGCTATGGGTGAATAGTAGTATTTGCAATGGGTAAGAGAACGGAAAGTACTGAATAAGGAACACCGAACACTAAGTAGTTTGGAAAGTTTTTATCAGCTGTTTTCTATATAAGTATAGTACATGAGAAAATTCTTGTTGTAGGAAAGGACATAAATAATGCTTGCAAAATTATAATTTATCACTCCTAATACCATTGTTGCTGACTAAATGACCTCCTGTTTCGGCGAAGCCAATTCAGGACCAGTGGCGCAGAAAAAAAACGAGACAAACACAAGACGAGAGAACAATTTTTAGCGTTTTTTTGACATGTGGACAAATGTCGTTGTAACACGATTGCTGTGGTAAACGGCTCCCGCGCAACGCTTCTCAGAAGCATACGATCTCCACGTGGTGTGGTATACCTGGAAGCTCCACTACCTGATCTTCGTGTCATTTCGTTGTCTCTCACGAATCGTAACACACACCGTTGAACTGTGCTCACATCACGACCCAATAGTTCAGCGATCCTTCGAAGTCTTAATCCTCCCTGATTTGTTGCCATTCCGTTGATGACAACTGAACGTATGAAATACCTTGACGTACTCTTGGCATACTCTGATGATTTTTGCAACCTGAAACCAATGATGTTACAATTTAGCTCTGATATCGCTCCTTCTTGACCTGACGCTTTTATGCTGCTCGGCAAGGTGTTACGCCACTATGCATAACGAAGCTGCGATCATTTGCATGTCTCGCTTTGCTGTTTCCTCTGCCTGATTTTCATAAAACTACACCTACTACTTTATGGTGCTGCGATTTCAGTTGTGAGCAGTGTAGATGGCTGAATCCATCAGAAACTGTGTTCTATAGGAATAATACATGGAAGTAACAATACGTATAACACATATGCTCCCATATTTTATACTAAAAATATAAATGTACTATACCAATAGTAACGCCCATGTGTTATACGGATGCTCACTTCCATGTGCTATGCAGATAGAATATTACAGTTTCTGGTGGACTGGCAAGTTTCTAATAGCGTTTGACATATTATATTTGGGAATATAATTTGCCAGGAAAATATAATTAATAATACAGCAGTATGTCTTTTCCGACAATCATCTATAAATTCCAATTTAGAGGCTTTTTTGTTGAATTGAAATTTTCCTATACGACCACAATGTTAAATTATGACGTATGTTAAATAGTATCTTGTAAATTAAGTTTTGGATCTAATGTGTGATTATACCTTCCGCACCTATAGGTGTTTTCTATTCCATCTAAATTCCCCCAATTATGATATATATATATATATATATATATATATATATATATATATATGTATGTATATATCGGTTCCGGACATAATCCCGACAGCCGAAATCCCGACAAGCCAGAATCCCGACAGCCGAAATCCCGACAAGCCAGAATCCCGACAGGGTCGAAATCCCGGCAAGTCAAAATCCCGACAAGGTCGAAATCCCGACAAGCCAAAATCCCGACAGGGTCGAAATCCCGACAAGCCAAAATCCCGACAGCCGAAACCCACTCTTGCACAGACTAATACAACACTAAGGCGGTCATCGCAGTGACGTCATTAGGGTTAGAATTTACTAATCAGCACCCCCCCCCCACGCACATGCGCTGGACTCACGCTGGGCCCACGCACATGGCTCTCTACGCCTATATGTATAGCTTGATCAAAATTATCGGCGTTTTTACATCTCTACATTTTACAAATTAATAGTTTTAATCACTAAATCATAACAATTATGCCATTACTGAAATAAATTTTGGCGAATTGAAATGACAAAGATTAAAATGATATAACAGGTCGGTATAAGATTTAGGAAATTCATTTTATTAAAAAAGAAAAAAAACACTTACACATTCTGCATACGTTCAAATAGCATATTCAAATAGCATATGGCTATTGTAGTAGCAAGCGGATGGAGGCAAGAGGGAGCGTGAGTCCAGCGCATGTGCGTAGGGGGGGGGGGGTGCTGATTAGTAAATTCTAACCCTTGTGACGTCACTGCGATGACCGCCTTAGTGTTGTATTAGTCTGTACAAGAGTGGGTTTCGGCTGTCGGGATTTTGGCTTGTCGGGATTTCGACCTTGTCGGGATTTTGGCTTGTCGGGATTTCGACCTTGTCGGGATTTTGACTTGTCGGGATTTCGACCCTGTCGGGATTTTGGCATGTCGGGATTTCGGCTGTCGGGATTTTGGCTTGTCGGGATTTTGGCTGTCGGGATTACGACCCAGACCCGTATATATATATAGTAATTAGGAGTAATTAGCTGGCTATAACCGGGAACAAGGGGTCACAATCCCCCGTTGGCCTATTAGAATCTTACCTGTTGGCACTTTCCCATCCTATACTTTTGACTTTCTTATATATATATATATATATATATATGTAAAAATAGAAAGATTTCTAAAGAAAATTATTGTAATAAGTCTTTAGTGTATTTGCGCACAGCAGCATAAAACACTAAAAATATATAATGACATAATAGAAATATAAAAGAAGAAGGAAGGTAACGTAAAGTGCTTACACTAAGGCGGTAAGGGGTAGTAACCTTACTCCCCAGTTAACAACATGCATGTCTCTAATGCCGCGGCATGCACTCCTGGACGCCAGCACTGACATTAGCCAACCTCCGGAGTGATAATCAAAATCATCACAAGACCCTTGATAAAGGAAGTGGATATGAAAAAGTACGGACCAAGTTATAGAGACAGCCAAGTTCCTGCACATGCTACATATTTATAACATCAAAATATTCAATTCAGCAGTCTTGATGTCTGTGATGTCACAATCCATAATGATGTTCGATCCAAATTCACAAAGTCTTCAAATATCTACACAAATCCAACCCATATATTTCGTTTTTTCCGTAGTAATTTTTGATATAATGTATCATAAATCGCTTTGGATATTTTTGCATGAATGCCTGTAGTAAGAATAGTAAGCAGTGACGTCACCAGACTGGAAAGTGACAAAAAATTCTTCAAGCAAAATAAATTTCATTGAATTGCGGCATTTTTAACAATGACGACATTTCCGTCAATTTGGCAAAAAAGAAAAGTTGCCAAGTTGACGATATCCCACCAAATTCGTAGCTCTGAATTTTCAGATCTGAATAAAACATCCAGATCCCTTTTATATATACTAAATGAAAACACTAAAATTATATTAGAAGATATGCCCGTTCTACTCTTTTTCAGTTTCAACAATTGGCTAGATGAATTTATTGGCTAAACACAATAATATGAGTTTTTCAGCTAAACACAATATATAAGTTTAACCAAACGAACCAACACGCTTTGTTAAAGTAAATAAAAGTGATGTACGCAGTCCACAATTAATATAACTAACAGGAAAATCAAACCGTTCATTTAAAAGATACGTAGTTTACTTTTATATCCATTTATTTATTATTCATATCAAAAAAATACTAATAAACATTAACAAACACATTTAATTTAATTGCGTTGCCGAGAAACATGATATATCCTTATAAAATTCTAAAAATGAATTAAACATTTTGATTTCTTAAGACTTTCATCGTTGAGTAAAAGCGATGAAAGTCTAAGTGAAAACCAAACCATGCTGATAGATTTTCCATTTCAATTCTTGTTTTCAAACAATTCATGGTTTCAGAAAGTGACTATTTAACGCAAAAATCTGCCACCAAACTCAGACATAAAATTTTAATTCATTTTCACGTTTTAAACAAACGGTTTTCAACCTTTTTGTTTCGAGGAACCAGGAAGTTTGAGAGTAGAACTCCTAGGAAAAAGTTTCGTTTTCAATTAATATCTCGACAACACTTTGTCTTAGAAACTCGAAACTTGGACTAAATTTAAGGAGGGCCATTTCAAGGCGGCTACCCGCAAAATTTCATTAAATTCGGTTCACTTGTTCTCCCATGACAATGAGACAAGCGACAGTTTCGTTTTTTTACTAATATCTCGAGAACCACTAGTCGTAGCAACTCGAAACATGAACTAAATTTTAAGTGAGACTACAGCAAAGCTAAATACAAAATTTCATTAAATTCGGTTCAACTGTTCTCCCGAGATGACGGGACAAACAGACCGACAGACAGATTTAGATCGACAGATTAGACTCGCATCATACCCATTCTTCGTAAGGAGTATATAACAAAGAAATTTAAAATTCGCAATCATGTGCAAATTCTGTTAAAATACTACATTTATTGCTCCTAAAGAGAAGTTTAAGAATATCTGTTCTTATTATGCAAAATTATCTTCAGGGGCAGATCTGAAGAATAAAACAACCCGGCTCCTTCTGTAAGCAAATTTACAAAAAAAAAGCAATTGAATCCATACATGCAACCCCGTACTACTTATATTGTCGCAGATTAGAAAATATGCCAGTGTGTTAGTAGAAGATCAGCCGTATTACAATATGAGTCTCAAAAATCTTTAACAAAATAAAAAGATGAAGTAATAAATTGAAAATATCAATAATCCCCGTAATCTGTATACCAGAAGGTCGTGATTGATTCCAATATATGCCAATATATATAAAAACATATGTCAATATACCTGTACTACTTATATTCTCGTAGATTAGAAGATATACCTGTGTATTTGTAGAAGATTACTCGTACAACGTACAATATGAGTTTAAACAATTTTTGTCATAATAAAACAATTGCATAAAAACATGAAAATATCAATAATCCCTGAATCAATAATCCCCGAAAATATCAATAATAATAACGTTTAAATCTGAAGACCGTAATTGATATTATCCAGTCAAAAATCATATAAGAATAATCAAATCGTTCTTTTCAAAAATATATATTTATATCTATTTATTTATTATTCAAATCGTAAAAATAATAATTAACATTAACAGGCAGATTTAATGCAATTGCTTTTCTGAGCAACGTGATATAAGATAGAATCTTCTTATAAACTGCGAAATTAAATAACCATTTTGATTTCTTTTTACTTTTCATCGTTCAGTAAAAGCTTGTGAAAATAAACCATGGAGATAGAAGTCCCATTTAAAACATGTTTCAAACAATTCATGTTCACAGAAAGTGACTAATTAGCGTAAAAAATCTCCCATCAAACTCAGAGATAAAGTTTTAATTCACTTTCAAACGATTTTCAAGCTTTTCGTTTGGATAAACCACTGAGTTAGAGAGTAGAACTCCTAGGAAAAAGTTTCGTTTTTCATTAATATCTCGACAACCCCTAGCCGTAGATACTCAAAACTTGGGCTAAATTTATGGGGAGTTATTTCAAAGCTATCCACAAAATTTCATCAATTTCAGTTCAGCCGTTCTTGCGTGATGATGAGACAACCGAAAATTTAGTTTTTTACTAATATCTCGAGAACCACTAATCGTAGAAACTCCAAACATGGATTAAATTTTAAGTTCTATTTCCAGGCTACCCACAAAATGTCATCAAATTCAGTTCAGCCGTTCTCCCGTGATGACGGGACAGACAGACATACAGGCAGACAGATTTTAAATTTTATTTATATAGATTACCAGCATACCCGTTCTTCATACGGAGTATATAATATAAACTTATAATTCGCAATCATGTGCAAATTCTGCTAAAATATTAAATTTATCGTTCTTAAAGAGAAGTTTAAGAATATCTGTTCTCACTATGAAACATTATCTTCACGGGCAGATCTGAAGAATAAAACATCCTGGCCCCCTTTGTAAGCAAATTTACAAAAAAAAAAAAGGAATTGAATCAATATATGCAAAATGAAAGCATTAAAATTGTATAGGACCCGTACTACTCATATACGTGAATATTAGAAGATATAACCTGTATTAGTACATTAGAAGATTACCGTATTACAATATGAGTCTCAAAAATATTTGCCAAGATAAAAGGGATGACGTAATAAATTGAAAATATCAATAATCCACGTAATCTTTATATCAGAAGGTCGTAATTGATTCCAATATATGCCAATATATATAAAAAAATATGCCAATATACCTGTACTACTTATATTCTCTTAGATTAGAAGATATACCCGTGTATTTGTAAAAGATTACTCGTACAACGTACAATATATGAGTTTATACAAATTTTGTCATAATAAAACAATAGCATAATAACTTGGAAATATCAATTATCCCTGAATAAATCATCTCCGAAAATATCAAGAATAATAACGTTTGAATCTGAAGACCGTAATTGATATTATCCACTCAGAAATGCTATAAGAAAAACCAAATCGTTCTGTTCTAAAATATATTTTTATATCCATTTATTTATTATCCAAATCGAAAAAATAATAATTAAAATTAACAGACAGATTTAATTTAATTGTATTTCTGAGCAGCATGATATAAGATAGAATCTTCCTCATAAACTGCGAAATTATATAACCATTTTGATTTCTTTATACTTTTGTTCAGTAAAAATTTGTGAAGAATAAACCATGGAGATATGTTTCAAACAATTCATGTTTTCAGATAGTGACTAATTTGCGCAAAAAAACTCCCACCAAACTCAAAGATAAAGTTTTAATTCACTTTCAAACGATTTTCAAGCTTTTCGTTTGGATAAACCACAGAGTTAGAGAGTAGAACTCCTAGGAAAAAGTTTCGTTTTTCATTATTATCGCGGCAATCCCTGGTCTTAGATACTCGAAACTTGGGCTAAATTTATGGGGGGCTATTTCAAGGCTATGAACAAAATTTCATCAAATTCAGCCGTTCTCCCGTGATGATGCGACAAACGAGAATTTCGTGTTTTACTAATATCTCGAGAACCACTAATCCTAGAAACTCCAAACATAGGCTAAATTTTAAGTGGGACTATTTCCAGGCTACCCACACAATTTCATGAAATTTTGTTCAGTCGTTCTCCCGCGATGACGGGATAAACAGACAGACAGACAGATTTTCAATTTTATTTATATAGATTGCAGAATCCAATTCGACGATAAGAACTTCTATTTTAGTCCCAAAAGCTCAATGGTAGAGTGTCATCTGGCTAGTTCAGAGATCCAGGGTTCGATTCCCGATTGGGGCAGAAAGGCTCTTTACAATAGCGCCAGAATAAATCAAGATGTTGGTGGATGTTGGAATTTTGGTGGATGTTGGAATGTTGGAGGTTGTTGGAATGTTGGAGGTTGGATATGTTGGAGGTGTGAAAGTGAACCCAGTATAGCTAGTACGGACTCAGTGGACTCTGGAAGATCACGCGCCTACTTCAGATTGAGAGAATAACGACAGCGCATTTTACTAACCTGGTTAAAAATAGAAGTAGCAGGAGGCTAACCTATGATAAAAATAGCAGGAGGTGGTCAGTCAGATTGTCAGTTGCCTGCTAATCTGACATTAGAGGGTGGAGAATACAGAGTACACTCCGACAATGAGAGCGTGCAATTTCGTCCCAGAAGCTCAGCGGTAGAGTCGACGGGCCAGTTCAGAGGTCCAGGGTTCGATTCCCGGTTGGGGCAGCAAGGCTCTTTGCAATATATATATATATATATGTCTGTGTGTGTGTGTGTATGTGTGTATATGCGTGTATATATATATGTGTGTGTGTATGTGTGTATATGCGTGTATATATATATATATGTATGCGTGTGTATGTATATGCGTGTATATATTATGTGTGTGTGTGTATGTGTGTATATGCGTGTATATATATATATATATATATATATATATATGTGTGTGTGTGTGTATGTGTGTATATGCGTGTATATATATGTGTGTGTTTATGTGTGTATCTGCGTGTATATATATATATATATATATATGTGTGTGTGTGTGTGTGTATGTGGGTATACATATATGTTTGTGTGTGTATGTGTGTATATGCGTGTATATATTTGTATGTGTGTGTGTGTGTGTGTGTGTATATATGCGTGTATATATATGTATGTGTGTGTGTACATATATATATTATAATTAAAAAAAACATAAATAACTTGTCATTTCGGATTAATACGTGAATTCGTTCTTATTATCATCTACACACCTCATACTCATATACTTACATACATAGACGGGACGAATGACTGTCAATAAATATTTAAAATGTGTTCACAAGATTTTAGGACATGCTTATTACCAGTAAGATGCGATTTTGCTTTCAGTATATAGTTGTTAGTAATATAGCAAAGCTATATTAATGTATATAATAGTAGAATATATTTGTAAAAAATATATTTCCTCTGAATATATATTATGTATAACACAGAAAGGTAGACTGGCTTACATGTAAACAAAATATCGTCTCTGTAAGGTATGCAGGGTTCACTTATGATTTCTTATTCATCCCTTTAACTTTCGATTGGGGTATTCTGGGGATCCGAAAGTAGGAAATACTATAGCTATGGATTGAGAAGGATTACAGAATATCTAGCGGCGGATTGAAGAAATGACAATTCCTCTATGGAAGATGAAGCAAGGTATACGAAAATTTTCTACTTCAAACTTGTTTAACCTTTTATTTTTAGTATGGAAAGGCGCGCTGTTTGTACGTAATTTGTACACAGACGATAAAAAAAATGTACTGCAATGCATCATTAGTTTGCCATTTGTATAGAACTTTTATGTTTTAATGCAAAAAGAATAATTCTAAAATTAAAAGTAGTTTATTACATAGATTATTGTTTTCTCGCTTATTTCATGCGATTTCTTTTTGGTAGTACTTCAGTATAAGGAGACATTCGCATAATTATCGCATTCCTGATCATTTTTTTATGTGTACATGTCATGTATAAATCACACGTTTTTCATACTAAATAAAGAACGTTTAAAGAACGTTTTACAACCTGTAAAGAGCATTGCAACCCCTAACTGGAATCGAACCCTGGATCTTCGAACTGGCCAGCCGAGGCTTTACCGTTGAATTACAGGGCGAAATTGTAAGCTTCTCTCTAATGCCAGATTGGCGTTCAACCGACTATTTAATTGACCACCTCCTGCTATTTTTGTCTCAAATTAGCACCCTGGTGCTATTTTGAACACTTTACAACATAGTTGAAAAGGGTTTATGACTCTGACCAATCTGTCTGTCAGTCCGTTAGCACGATAACTGCCGTAAAAATTAAATTTTAGTATGCTTTTCAGACGGTCTGTGGGACCTATGGGAATATAAATGAATAATATCACCCAATTAGTGTTGGATTGAACCCGGGTTGAAAAAATGAAATACATTGAACCCCATGGGACTTAATTTTTCAAACTTTTTTTAAGCGAATTTAAAATTCACAAATTGCTTCGAAAATTTTAGGAAATATTCAAATTATCTCATAAAATATATAAAAAAAAATTCACTAAAATATGTTAGTTAGTTTTTTAATTAAAAATTATTTAATATAGGGAGAAAAACAAATTCAATTAAATTCTGACTCTTACTTTATCCTCAGAAAGAAAAGAGAGATATAATATATAATAAATATATTTCCAAGAGTTGAATTATTTATATGCAAGAGAGGTTTCACATTTCAAAATAAATATGGTAGATAACAATTTTTAAAGTTTTAAACAAAATAAGTTATTATAGTATTGTAATGAAAAATAATGCGATTTTAAAGAGGCGATTTATATTTCGATGACGCCATTTGAATAAAGTTCATTTGTTTTCGATGCAGTTTTCAAATATAATATTTTATTGTAGTATTATGATAATTTTAAAAACATTACCGAGGAATGTATCGCATTTTAGAGATGTTTAAACCAGGCAATTTATATTTCAATGCCTTCATTTGAATGAAGTTCATTTTCTTCGATGAAGTTTTCAAATATAATAAATTAAGTATTATTGTGATAATTTTAAAAGTATTACCGAGGAATGTATCGCATGTCAGAGATGTTTATATAAAATTCCATTGAAGTTGGAAAGTGTTTCATAATCAATGCTTTATGCATGATTGATCTTTCTTGTTATCCTATTGGTTAGATTCCTGCGTGGTCATTATCCTTCTTATTTGAAATCGGCGCTTGATATCCCAGAGTCCACTTAATCCATGTTCGTCATACTAGGATCACTTTCAGACCTCAGACATATTCATTCATTGCTCTCATTTAATTTTGATCAATGAATCCCTTTATTTCATTCTTATTAACTTATATGAACTTATTGTGTTCCCTCTATTTTTTTTCTTTAAAAAAAAAAAAAAAAAAAAAAAGCTATGTTAACTGTTCTTATTTTTTTTGGATCCTTCTTTTGACACTTTTTATTTGTATTTTTTCTTATTTTTCTTTTCTAAATTTTTATTCTAAATTTCTGTTTTTGTTTTCATACGGCAATTTTTTTCCCCTTTTCATATATTTTCTTTTTATATATTTTTTAAATTTTACTTTTAAAATTTTATTATTTTCTTTCATTTTAATCTATATTTTATTATGTTATTATACCTCACTCTAAATATTAGTTTTCAATGATCTTTTTATCTATATTCGCAATAACCATTTTTCCATTTTTGTAAAATCGACGTACTTGTCAAGTTCAAATATAATGTAAAACTGTCTGTTTAATCACAATATTTATTATAAATTGTAATATTTTTAGACCTAAATAAAAGTTCGTTTGGTGGGATGGTAGACCTTGGGTGCCTCCTGAATGCAGGAGGTATCCTTTCCCGGCCGTGCAGATAGCTACTCTAAACCTAATATGTGAGTCGCACGGTCTGGGGTCTTCAGACCTCAGACATATTTGCGTTAACCTACAGGGTTGGTTTGTTTGGGAGCCGTTGTTAAAAGCCTTGCTGCACCATCCGGGAATCGAACCCTGGATCTTCGAACTGGCCAGCCACCGCTCTAGCGTTGAGCTACTGGGACGAAATTGCAAGCTCTTATTGTCCAAGTGGCGCAAATATTATAATGAAATGCTTTATGTGTCATTGGTGAGAAGTTCTTTAAATCGTTACTAGATGCAGTGCAAACTTTCTCAATCGATAGCGCATAGCTGCTTTTATATTTAAAGTCCAACTTTTGCAGCTCTAGTGCATTTCAATCGAGAATTAAAGCGATGCATAAGGACTTTTGAGGAAACTCTGTTATCTTCAGATAATTTTATTTATGAAAAATGTTCGATACTCCTTATTGATAGCTCTTGCTCAGTGACAACCCAATAATCAATGATCAAGCAGATTGTGATGTGACTTCCTAGATGAGCCATTTCTCAATATTGGCCGAAGTCCAATACCAAACTCAATTTTCCGTACCGTTGATGACCTCGTGAATTGTTCGATACTTTTGGCAAAAACGTTGAACAGAAGTTCCTGATAAGTATATATTTATCCAATACTCCTTACACGCAATACGTTTAAAAATATATTTGAAAAGTGTTCTTTCCTAATAGGTTATATTAGTGAAGGTGTTTTTGAAAAACACAGCAACATAATTTTTAAAAGCAATTATTTATATTTTTAATTTTGAGTGTTTAATTTTAAGTTTAATTTAATTGTAATATTGAATATTATTGAGGCAAAAATTTTGTCATAATATTGTCTTAATTAAATATTTTTTGTCTAAGCATGTATTTCCCAAAGTCTGCTATAGATAGGTATTAGATGATGACTGGATATAGATTCAGCCTCAAATTCCGGAGGGGGTGGGGAGTTTATTAAGGATTCAACCTCCGGTTCCTTTTCTGTTTCCGGTTCAAAAACGTCCATTTTTACTTGAAACATCTATTTCTCAAGATTGGCAATAGATATAAATTAGATGATAATTGATATGAATTTAGTGTCATATTATGGAAGAGGTAAAGTACTTCACTAAGAATTTCCCCTTAGAATCAAACAACTTTCTTTAAACATATCTTTTTTAAGGCCAGCTATATATACAGGGTGTCCCCAAAACAATGATCTCGGCTTTTATTCCTTAAATATTGATCTTAGACATATATAAAAAATTACAAAGTTGCGTAAAAAAAGATTCAGAATTTTATGAAATCGATTAAAATGTTCAAGGGAATTGAATTTTAAGTAATACAAAATTTAAATTTTTATACGGCCCCCGTTCAAAGACATTTCCAATGAGTAAAATGTGTCCCATACACTAATAAATTGATGTACAAAATTTCAGCATTTTATCATGAAAAGTCCCAGAGATATGAAAAGACAAAAATACCACTTTTCGATGCATCGACAAAATGTTTTCCATCCTTGCCAAAGACACATTAAAGATATGAGGCAGATATTATGTGCATGTGATGTATTTCTGCGTTGCGTAATTTGCACTCACGCTGTAAACATTTACATTTTAATTTGTGATTAATCCCTCACCAAATTTGTTTAAACATATCTATATGACATTTTATGATAAAATGCTGAAATTTTGTACATCACCTTATTAGTGTATGGGGCACATTTTACTCATTGGAAATATTTTTGTACGGAAGCCGTATAAAAATTTAAATTTTGTATTTCTTCAAATTTAATCCCCTGAAAATTTTTATCGATTTCATAAAATTCTGAACCTTTTTTTACGCAACTTTGTTAATTTATTATATATGTCTAAGATCAATATTTAAGGAATAAAAGCCGAGGTCAATGTTTTGGGGACACCCTGTATATAGCGTTTAAACGGTGACTGATATGGATTAAGCATCAAATTCTAAAGGGGATAGGTAAGGAGTTGACTGTGGATATTCACTTCCGGTTCAAGACATGTCACTTGCAATTCAAAAATGTGCATTGTCTTTACAACGTGCACTTCTCAGGATTAGCTATAGATAAAGCTTATATAACAAAATATAATGACTCAACATTAAATTATTGAGAAGATAAGGGAGTTTTCTTCCCTCCCACCTCCCACAAATGTTACTTCCGGTTAAAATAATTTCTTGAAACATCTATTTCTCTAGACCGGAAGCATGGGACAGGCATATCGAATGAGCACAAAACCGGGATTCTATCTCAAGTGTTTGATAATTTTGATAAATGGTTTTGAGTGCATTGATTATGCCTTCACACCATTATCCCTAATTTTAAATTTTGAAATTTTCGATCTTTTTCTTGGCCTCCGAGTCGAGGCGGATCTAATGACAACAAAACCAAGATTCTAGCTAGCGTGAAAATGCTCGTTAATTACTTTCTTATATACTTATATACATAGTATAATGTATAAAGAAAGTATTGTGACGGGGTCGAAAATTCGAATTCGAGTTTTCGACGGGACAGCACGTTTCAAACATCCCTGAACACGAATCAAACGTTTAAGAGATGATGTCTGTGTGTGTGGGGGGGGGGGGTTCAGTGAGACAGTGGAGACGATATCTCACGAACGAATGGAGGGATTCGAATGAAATTTCGTACAAATATTACAGTCTGTGCATACTGGAAGCGTATAGCTTTTATACGCAGTCGAATGTTCAGAACCCCCTAAATTTTCGAGTCAAATATTGAAAAGTCAGCAAAAAACCAAAACCTTTAATAAAGTTACGTATATAGTCATTTTTATGTAATTTTTCATTAGAAAACGATTGACATAAATTTTAGAACGCTAGTATGAACCATTCTTGAGGTATTGCACATTTAAAAAAAGTTGTCAAAAAATCATATAAAATAATAATAAAATATTAACTGTTGTAAAACATGTTCACTTTTCATAAGTAATATCATGCGTAACATATAAAATAATAATAAAATATTAACTGTTGTAAAACATGTTCACTTTTCATAAGTAATATCATGCGATAAATTTGGTGACATCATTCTCGTGCATCTAGCTCGTTCCATTCATGAGAACAGATACTTTGGGTAATACTTTTGTATTTGAACCCCAATAGTCATTTATCTGTTACAGGAATCTCCGTTTATAATGCTTGGCAAAATTTTGTCTGAATGTCGCCAAATTGGCGACTTTTTTTAAATGTCATCAAATAAACGAAAATGTTGCCAAATTGATAAAAATGACGCTAAATCAATGAAAATGACGAGCAATTGATGAAATTTCAATATCTTCAAAATAGCATGACTACAAGAATAACCCATTTCTCCGTCCGTCCTACTCTAACGCTTGGCTGGAACTTTAGCGGAACGTCACCAACTTGCCGACTATTTAAATGTTGCCAAAGTGACAGAAATGTCGCCAAATTAAAAAAAAATGTCGCCAAATTGATAAAGATGACGCCAAATGGGAAGTAATGTTTCGCAATATTTGATTTCCTTCGTATAACGAGCAGACCAAGAAATGCTCTTATCTCCGTTTGTCTGTAACAGTTGGTGATACATTTAGTGAGCTTGGCGAATAATTTAGCAAAGTATCGCCAACTTGTCGATATTTCGCCCCAGATTGACAAAAATATCGTCAAAATTTCAAGAATTACACAAAATTATTGAAAATAAAGCCTAATTGATAAATTAATTATTAAAATATTTTAAAATATAATCTTTATAGCTTATTGGGGATGCCATTAATATTGATAATTGTTTATTTAGAGTTCCGCAAGATATAAGTTAAGTGGGTATTTTGAAATAGTTTTACATATTGTCAACCGGAAAATCGCCAAATATACATTTCAACGACGACACAGTATTGTGGATCTTATACATTATTTTTTACTGTAAAAGTAATAAATTTATTCATTATATAAGAAAATTCACGTACTGCGTACATCATATTATTTTTATATGTCACCCTGTCAGTCAATGAAGTGCATACTGTATAGAATTTTTGTAGTCTTTATAAACTGTCACCTTTTAAAATATTTTTGGTAATCTGTTAACTTTTGTTAGACTATATACATTAACAATATACAATTTCTGGGTATATACATATTGTCAATTTTTCTACATTGTTTAAACATTTCAATATTCTATACAGAATCCATATTAAGAAAAGCTGCGAATATTTGCTTCTGAATTGTAAATAGACACAGAAACATAAAGTTCTGAAATTTTGCATATGAACTAATTGGAACCGGTAAATGTGCAAGACCGGTTTTCAATTTTAATTTAAGACTTATGCAATTAATTAAATATTAATAAGTGTAAAATTTGCCAGTGTGGACAATGTACATTTCAACGTACATCTTAATGGGTCTAACCAACTTCTAACTTCTATGTCATTGGTTGCTGTCTGAAAAGTCACAAAATTGACGGAGGACAATTATATCCTTTAATTTTTATTACATAGAAGAGTTTCGCAACTATGATTGTCATGAACAACTGATATTCAAATTTAATTTTTAATGCGTTAACAATTATATGGCTGGTCTTGGACTCTTATAAACAATTAAACAAAGTAATTAAGAAAACTAACTTATCATGACTACGAAATTTCCTTGGTTATTATTACTATGCTTCGGTTCAGTATTGTTATACAATGGCAGCAATTTATAAATAATCTTATCCCACTGGGAATGAAAATTGAAAACTTTTTATACCTGCTGATAGGCCCGCTAGAAATATATGCAGCATATAAAATTTCTGGAGCCTATGAAAATGTAGTGAAGTTCACTACTGAAAAGATGGATGCTAAATGTCTTCATTGTAGAACTTTGCAGCTTAAATCAATTGAAGAAAAATCAGAAACCAAGATAGTGTGCTTGGTGCTAGTTCTTATAATAGTATAGTATTGTAAGAACAGAGGAACTCCTCGGGGTTGGCAAACGTAGCGAGCAGGGTCTTAACCTCTAGTATAAAAAATTTGATGTGGGCAACACATGACTTTCCTTATATAATACAATGAATTTACTACTTTTACAGTTAAAAAAAATGTTATACTTATAGTAGATTATGAGATATTCTTTCAAAAATAATGAATTTTCTTGAATTAGTCGTCATTTTCATTGATTTAGCGTCAATTTTATCCATTTGGCGAAAGTTTCGTTAATTTGGCAACATTTAAAAATGTCGCCAAGTTGGGGACATTCCGCTAAATTCGTCACTAAAATCTCGCCAAGCGTTATGGACGGAGAAATACGTTATTCTTACAGCAGATAAATGACTATTGGCGTTCAAATACAAAAGTATTACTCAAAGTATTTTTCCTCGTGAATGGAACGAGTTAGATCCACGATAATGATGTCACCAAATTTAACGCATGATATTACATGCGAAAAGTGACCATGTTTCTTAACAGTTAATTTTTTTTTAATTCATGGGACTTTTTGATACATTTATTTGAAAATTGTGCAATATCTCAAGAACGGTTCATGCTAGCGTTCTAAAATTTATGTCAGTCGTTTTCTAAGGATAATTTACATAAGAAATGCCCACTTGCGTAACTTTATTAACGGTTTTGATTTTTTGATGATTTTTTCAAAATTTTTTCAACTTTTGGCGTTCAAATACAAAAGTATTTATCAAAGTAACTTTTCTCATGAATGGAACTAGCTAGATCCACTAGAATTATGATATTAAAATAATTACATAGTCACCGAGAATGAAAATATTAAATATTCACCAAATTTATTGAATGATATTACATATGAAAAGTGAACATGTTTCTCAAAAGTTAATTTATATTTTTTTAATTTATAGGATTTTTTGAAACATTTATTTAGAAAATGTGCAATATATCAAGAACGGTTGATGCTAGTATTATAGGAAATATTACATAATAAACGTCTATTTGCGTCATTTTATTAAAGGTTTTGATTTTTTGATGATTCTTTCAAAATTTCATTCGAAATTTCAGGAGGGTTCTGAACATTCGATTGTGTTTTAAAACAATAAGCTTCCAGTATTCATAGATTGTGATTTTTGTACCAAATTTCATTCGAATCGCTCCATTCGTTCGCGAGATATCGTCTTCACAGGCTCACTGACACACACACATACACACACAGACATCATCTCAAAAATGTTCGATTCGTAATCTGGAATGCTTGAAACGTGCTCTCCCGTCGAAAACTCGAATTCGAATTATCGACCCCGTCACAATTCTTTCCATATACATTATGTATATAAGGGAAGTAAAAAGTATATAAAATATGATGAAATTCGAATTTCGACATTATCAAATCATTTTTATTATATAAATACAATAAAACAAAATTACCCCAAAATATACAAACTATTCAGATGTTATGACATTATAGTATCTACCAGTAGTGTGGTTTCCATTATTCTAAATTTAACTTTCCCCTTTCGAAGTTGCTTTTATCACAGAATATATTCTTCCAAATGCATTTAAACCTTATATTTGAAAGTATGATATCTGCTTATATAGCATAAAACAGCAAAGCACACTTTTCAGCGAATCTCCACTTGACTGCACCTTATTCATTTTCCACACACATTTCGTATTGTTTTTACTCGAATAGCTCAAAGTATTCTCAGAAAATATCTCAAAATGTATTGAAGATCAGGCAAGCACTTATAATGCGGGGAGGGGGGAGGGGGGAGAAGAGGAACTGAAATAAATATTTATCAATAACATAGTGGTGCATTTCTTACCATCAGCGTTGCATAAAATGGGGAAAAACATTTTATGGATGCCATTGGTTGGTTTTTAAGATCATATTTGAGATCATTTTCAGTATCTGAAATAGTAGAAATTGCTTAATTAAATTAAAAATTTCACGTTTTATCCTTCTATTTAATGTTCGAAATACGGAAATTATTTTCTTGAATGAATTGATATTCTTAAAACAAGAAAGAAAAATCATGCATAAAGCATAGATTATGATACCCTTTCCAACTGAAATGCAATTTTATTTAAACATCTCTAAATTATGATGCATTCAGAGCAGATATTTTATAAATTATCGCAGTATACAGTGGCGTACGCAAGGGAGGGGGAGATTACTTGGTTAAGAATCCCTTAAGCCAAAATATAGTGCCAGGATTTAACTTACTTTCAAGATTATTATTTTAGTACTTTTGAAAACTGCTGTAAAGCTGCAAAAAAAAAAATACTGCCATTTTTCCCTTTCGCTGGCTCAGCTATTCAAATTGACAATGAAACCTCCAGTTTCTATGATTAACAGAGCTATTTTGAAAGACCTCAGAAGTTGGGGGTGTGGGGGGGGGGGAAGTAGCCGGATTCCGGTTACTGGAAGAATGTAGCAGTAAAGAATCTGATGGAGCGGTTGGTGCACGTGCTCATGTCACGTGCCGTTTTTGTGACAAAATTTATGTAAATTCCACGAAATTCTTCAGTGCAAAAGGGATTCTACTCTCGTCAAAATCAGTGTCGTCTGGCGTAGTAAGCATCAAACCCAGCTATAAGAAAAAATAAACTTCAATTGTTTCGTTTTATTCCTTTATTATTCAGTTCTAACTGTGACTCCTCAAGCTGGTGCTTTTTATTCAAACTTCGAATTTCGTCAGTTAATCACAAATTGTGCTCGTTAAATCAGTGGCGTTGATATTTGAACTCTATTTTAATATTATAATCAAAAGTTACGGTATACTACTTGGTATGTCTAAAAGATCACATATTTCAATTTTACATTTCAACGGAAAAAACAAAATGTAAATGACTCGCATGAGTAGTACAAATGCAGACCTAACGCCATCCATTCCAATTGCGTCTTCTTACACTCAGCACGAATATGGTGCTTTTTATTGACTATTCCTCCGGTTATGTTAGTGAGGTCGCCCCTAGTTCAACTCTTATATCGGGATCGAATAAAGGTGAAAAGCCATGTGCGTCATCTAAACCCGATGAATGTGAAACTATCCTGAATGCCTCTCAAAGCTTTACTGAAGCACACCCACGTGATATTGGATTGTTTGTAGCAAAAGATATATCCAATGATAAACAACTGGACATACTCAACAACGTCTGGGAACCCAACCCAGGATTTGCTTTTCCAACAAAAGGGAAAAGAAATTTGCGAGTCCAATGTAAATGGCTTTATTGCTGGAAATGGCTTGCTTATTCAGACTGTCAGAGTGGAACCTTTTGCAAATTTTGCGTACTTTTTTCCACTAATGATGGTGCCGGATCTGGTAAGCAGCCCTTAGGTCCGTTATGTAAAGCTAAATTTGATAACTAGAAATATACCTTCGATCGATTTTCTGAGCATGAAAAGTGTCAATATCATAAGCAATCAATCGATATTGCTGGAACTTTGAGTGACATTACGTGTGGAAAGAAAAAGTCTGTGAAAGAGCAATTACAAAATGCGGCAGTGAGAAAAAAAAATTAGAAAACAAAAAAATATCATTCCTGTTGGAAAAAAATCAATACATCGCGATTCACGTTCCCTTGAACGGGCGTTTATGCAAATTTAATATGAACGACTCTTTCCGTTCACCGGCGTGAACCGTGACGTTTTCCAACATGAGGTTTCATGCAAATCAGTTCTCAATGCGTACGCATCTGATTTACATATCCGGGGGCGTTTCCGGAACTGTCCATTCTCGGATATATAGGATAGAGGTTTCTTGAAGCAATCAGACGGCGATCGAATCAGACGATTGATCGAGACACTGATAGATCGACATTAGACGGAGACACAGACTGATACTCTGATGCAGACAGACAGAAATGCTTTAGACAGAAGCACTGCGGGATATCGTTAGACGACGGTTTTTAGTCAAGACGGACGCAGATGTGGTCAGTTTAGACCAATATGTATTGAACGTTAAATTTACTTATATACGCTCGGAAGTCACGTTAAATATTTTCTGATGTCTTATCCATTGGTTGTACTTTGTCAAGTGTGATACCTTCGATGGTGGCTGCAAATACACGCAAGTGATAAAGGTAGTATAGTTACTTACTACCAATGCTTCAAGAGACTTCTGTCGGATTATTTACAACAGCAAACTTTTTGTACATAGTATTATTTGATGTTTTGTGGCATGGAAAATTACCTGGAATGTGTAATTTTCCTAGTTATGTTTCTCACGAAATAAAGTGAACTATGTTTTTCTTTGAAACTGGATCTGTATACTTAATTTTCAAACAATTCCAATAATTGAAAGAGTTCTGTTTTGTGGAGAGCAAGAAGTCGCGTTGAGAGAGGGCACAAAGATTCGGGGAGAATTGCAGTGACCAAAAAAACCAGACGAGAATGACGGAAACTTACGATCACTACTTCGTTTCCGAAGTAAGTGTGACCCCGTTTTAAAACATATGTTAGAATGCAGCTGTGGAAATGCACAGAATATCAGCCTCCGAATTCAGAATGAAGTAATTGAAGCCTGTAATAATTTGATACTTCGCTTTCTTGTTAGTGAAATAAATGATTCAACTTTCTTTGCCATCCTCGCCGACGAAACAACTGACGTAGCAGGTATAGCGCTATGCGTTCGTTATATCGACAGGGTAAAATTCGCCGTGAAAGAATTTTTTTTTGCAATTTATTCCTATCCGTGATGTAACGGATAAGGGAATAGTAACGACAATAATAAAGAAGCTACCATCATTAAATGTGGAGATCAAGAAGTGGCGTGGCCAAGGCTACTATGGTGCGGCCTCAATGAGCGGAAGACTAAATTTTGTGCAAGCCCATGTGAGGGAAGTGATTCCATCCGCACTTTATGTACACTGCTTTGCCCACCGCCTCAACGTGGCTGTATTAAATGCATGTGAGGTTACATTTATTTCATTCATCAGAATACTATAATAATTTATTCTATTTAAAAACTTAAAACCATGGAGGTTCAAGTAATTTAACTCTATGCTTAAAACTTCGTCGAAAAAATCGTCTGCTGCTCTTTGTAAAATCAATGAATGTTTCATTCATATCAGCTATATTGCAGATTTCATGAGTTAAATAATTTTGCATTAAAGACATGCAGCAATACTTATACAACTCATTCTACATCTTTTGTTGTTTACATCCTCTATAAGTGAAAATTAGGCTTTGTTATAGAAATAATCAAAGTTTGACCATTTAAACTCAAATATATTGCAATTGCGTTGTGTCAGAATGTAGATGCACAGAATTTAAGCAAAAATAAAGCGGTTTTAGGACGGATACAACACTAAATATGAATTAAAAAGAACTTTAAAAATTGATTTTGACGATTTTGACACAAGATGGATAACATATTTTATTTTGAAGTGGGTCACACGATCTCTCCGTATAATGGTCATGTGATCTCTTCATATAAAGGGTGTAATTATTATTTTAATTTTTATTTAAGAAACTACTGAATATATTTTGCTGAATTTTCCTTTTGTATATTTTATGGGAGAATTTGAATATTTCCTAAAACTGTCGAAGCAATATGTGAATTTTAAATTCGCTTAAAAATTGTTTGAAAAATTAGGTTCCATAGGGTTCAATGTATTTGATTTTTCAACCCTGGTTCAATCCAAAACAAATTGGGTGATATTATTCATTTTTATTCCCGTAGGTCCCACAGACCGTCTGATCAACATACTAAAATTTCATTTTGATAAAGTCATTTTTGCAGCAGTTATCGTGCTAACGGATAGACAGACAACAGATAGAATGAACAAAGTCATAAACACTTTCCAACTATGTTGTAAGGTGTTAATAATGAGTGTAGGGGGGACACGATAAAGTTAGCCCTCCGAAAACTGCTATTGAAGGTCTGGCTATTTGCAACTAAAATAGCATGCCTGATATATTTAGAGATCTGGAAATATTAGCCGTCCTTCCAGTTTCTACTTGCACAAGCGAAAGATCATTCTCAACCCTTCGCTGTCTTAAGACGTACTACCTACGCAATTCCATTGGAAGCACAAGGATGAACGGTCTAGCTCTCCTGAACATTCACAGGAATCATACCCCAACTGCAGAAGACTTATTAAATGAACTTGCTCAGAACCCTCGTTGACTGGACATTGCCTTATAATATGTGAAGTGCTCAGTGACAAATCCGACACATCCGATTGGCTCATAAGTATTAAGAATTATCTCTTTCATAATCCATTGGAACTAAAAAAATAACTTTTATATTATTCTGATGTTATACATATAAAATACAGATATGAATATATGTTAGATTTCCCCTTTGATCACCTGGTGGGTGAGTTTATTTCATGTTATTTTCTAATACCTATGCCTTAGGCTTCTTATTGCAAATACTTTCATATAGTATATTCTTAACGTCGAAAGAGTTTTTATATAAAGACGAAAGATCAATCATGCTTAAAGCATTGGTTATGTAACACTTTCCAACTTCAATGCAATTTAATTTAAACAAGTCTAAAATGCAATATATTCCTTGGTAATATTTTAAAACGTAACACAATACTACATTAATTTATTATATTTGAAAACTTAAACATTCATCGAAAAAAATGAGCTTCACTCAAATGACGGCATTGAAATATAAATTGCCGGGTTTAAATATATCTAAAATGTGATACATTCCTCGGTAATATTTTTAAAACTATCATAATACTACGATAATTTATTATATTTGAAATCTTCATTGAAAACAACTGAAATTAATTCAAATGACGTCATAGAAAAAATTACACACCTGGATCTCTCTATAAAAACAGCATTTCATTTATCACATTTTCCCATTTATTTCATTCATCACAATACTATAAAAATTTATTTTATTTAAAAATTAAGACCATGGAGCTACAAGTAATTAAACTCTAGGCTTAAAACTTCATCGAAAAAAACGTCCTTCTCTTTGTAAAATCAATGAATATTTCATTCATATCAGCTATGCAGACTCCATGTGATAAATAATTTTGCGTTAAAGAAATACAGCAATTCCAATACAACCCATTCTACATATTTTGCTGCTTACATTTTACATAAGTGAAAAATAGGCTTCGTTGTAGAAATAATCAAATTTGGATGATCATTTAAACTCATATATATTGTAATTGCGTTGATTTAGTATGTAGATGCACAGAATTTAAACCGAAATAAAGTGGTTTTAGGACGGATACAACACTCAATATGAAATAAAAAGAACTTTAAAAATCACGATTTTGAGAGAAGATGGATGCCATATATCATTTTGAAGTGGATCACGTGATACTTTCATATCATGGTCACGTGATTGTTTCATATAAGAGCTGTTATTATTATTTTAATTTTTTATTTAAAAAACTACTGAATATATCTCGCTGAATTTTTTTTATATATTTTATGGAACAATTTGAATATTACCTAAACATTTCGAAGCAATTTGTGAATTTTAAATACGCTTAAAAAATGTTTGAAAAATTAGGTCCCATAGGGCTCAATGTATTTCATTTTTTCAACCCGGGTTCAATCCAAAACTAATTGGGTGATATTATTCATTTATATTCCCATAGGTCCAACAGACCGTCTGAACAACATACTAAAATTTCATTTTGATTAAGTTATTTTTACGGCAGTTATCGTGTTAACGGACAGACAGACAGACAGACAGACGGACAGACAGAATGAACAAAGTCATAAACACTTTTCAACTTTGTTTTAAAGTGTTAAAAAGGGATATATTATATAATAAATATCTTTCCAAGAGTTTAATCATTTTTATATGAGAGATGCTTCCCCTTTTAAAATAAATTTGGCACATAACAATTTTTCAATTTTTTTTTTTAATTTTGTATAACTCTTCGTTATATACTTATTTGATGGCATTTTTAATGCACTTTCCTAAGTCCTAGAGAGTTAGAATTTGGTGCACAGCTTAAATTTGTTGAACATTTTATTCTGCAAAAATTTGGTGGATCTTTAATAATAGATCATGCATTTTATTCGAAATGGCCTGCAAATAATCCCCGTTCACTTCTATAAATCATTGTTGTAATATTGTTAAAAATTCTAATGTGGGCAGCACATGTCTTTTCCTGCAGACTCATATTCACGTTCTCTTTATTTCTTCAATAAAAATTAGAGTTTTTCTGCACAAAATAACAGCCATAAGTATTTTAAATGACATTGAATTTGCACGTTAAACTTAAATTTGGTTCTCATTTGATAGCTGGACTTATTGTCAAAGGTGGCGTACTTCTATAAACCATTGTTATAATATTGTTAAAAATTCTGATGTGGGCAGCACATGTCCTTCCCTGCAGACCCATATCAGGTGACCCACTTCAAAATGAAATATTGCATCCATCTAGTCCCAAAATCGTGATTTTTAAAGTTCTTTTTATTAACTTATATTGAGTGTTGTATCCGTCCGAAAACCGCTTTATTTTTGCTTAAATTCTGTGCATCTACATTCTGAAACAACGCAATTACAATATATTTGAGTTTAAATCATCATCCAAATTGATTATTTCTACAACGAAGCCTATTTTTCACTTATGTAAATTGTAAACAACAAAATATGTAGAATGAGTTGTATTAGAATTGATGTATTTCTTTAACACAAAATTATTTAGCTCATGGAGTTTGCATAGCTGATATGTATGAAATATTCTTTGATTTTACAGAGAGAAGGACGATTTTTTTCGATGAAGTTTTACGCATAGAGTTTAATTACTTGTAGCTCCATGGTCTAAATTTTTAAATAAAATTAATTATTATAGTATTGTGATGAATGAAATGAATGGGAAAATGTTATGAATAAAATGCTGCTTTTATAGAGAGAGCCAGGCGTGTTATTTTTTCTATGATGTCATTTGAATGAATTTCAGTTGTTTTCGATGATGTTTTCACATATAATAAATTATCGTAGTATTATGATAATTTTAAAAGTATTAGTAGAGGAATGTATTGCATTTTAGAGATGTTTAAACCAGGCAATTTATATTTCAATGTCGTTATTTGTATGAAGTTCATTTTTTTCGATGAAGGTTTAAGTTTTCAAATATAATAAATTAATATAATAAATTAATATAATAAATTAATATAATTGTGATAAGTTTTAAAATATTACCGAGGACGAAGGAATGTATTGCATTTTAGAGATGTTTAAATGAAATTGCATTGAAGTTGGAAAATGTTTCATAATCAATGCTTCAAGCATGATTGATCTTTCTTGTATTTAAATATATCTGAATTGCGATACATTCAGCGACGATATTTTTAACATCTTACAACATAGTTGAAAAGTGTCTTTGACTTTGTTCATTCTGTCTGTCTGTCTATCTGTTTGTCTGGCTGTCCGTTAGCACGATAACAGCCGTAAAAATGACTTTATCGAAATGAAATTTTAGTATGTTGTTCAGACAGTCTGTGGGACCTATGGGAATATAAATGAATAATAACACCCAATTAGTTTTGGATTGAACCTTTGTTGAAAAATGAAATACATTGGTTCAAATTTTACTATGGGACCTAATTTTTCAAGCACTTTCTAGTTGGTTCAAATGTTGATATTTTAGCTTGCTCGAAAGCGCATAATTTGCAGCTCTTGAAAGCTTTATAAGGATATAGAATTGGAACTTTATTGAACTTTTTTAACATTTTACAAGTTGAAAAGTGTTTATGGATTTGCTCATTCTGTCTGTCTGTTTGTCCGTTAGCACGATAACTGCCGTAAAAATGACTTAATCAAAATGAAATTTTAGTATGCTGTTCAGACGGTCTGTAGGACCTATTGGAGTATAAATGAATAATATCGCCCTATTAGTTTTGGATTGAACCCGGGTTGAAAAAATGAAATACATTGAGCCCTATGGGACCTAATTTTTCAAACATTTTTTAAGCGGACTTCAAATTCACAAAGTGCGTCGAAAATTTTAGGTAATATTCAAATTGTTCCATAAAATGTATAAAAAGAAATTCAGCGAAATATTTTCAGTAGTTTTTTAAATAAAAATTAAAATCATAATTACACCTCTTATATGAAGCGATCACGTGACCATGATATGAAAAGATCACATGACCCACTTCAAAATGATATATGGCATCCATTTTGTCTCAAAATCGTGATTTTTTATGTTCCTTTTAATTCATATTGAGTGTTGTATCCGTCCTAAACCCACTTTATTTTTGCTTAAATTCTGTGCAACTACATACTGAAACAACGCAATTACAATACATTTGAGTTTAAATGATCATCCAAATTTGATTATTTTGCAGATTAGTTTGCAGATTAATATTCACCGTGGTGGAGGATTTTGTTCAGCATGAAAAAAAAATAGTTCAAAATCTCGAGACTAGGGTGCGCTACTGCAGATAAAGCCATGGAGGTGGCTTATGCATATCGCTCACGCAATGCAAAATTAGGATCAGACAAAACCATTATTGAATACCACCCCACACGTCACGTCAAGTGATGCAGTTGCTATGGTCAACATTTTGCGACGATTGCCTACTGAGCAGGCAAAGCACACATGAATGGCTTGCAAGATCCCCAGATCTCACACCCTGTAATTTCTGGCTGTAGGGAAATCTAAAATCACGGGTCTATAAAGGAAATCCCCAGTCCTTACCAGCACTGAAAGACGCCTTTCGGCAGGAGGTAGCAGCCATTCCCATCGATATGCTGTTTCATGCTGTATCGGCCGTAATACCGCGAGTGTACTCAGTACTGGAATGTGGTGATGGACACATTGATCACTTGCAGCTGTAAATCATGCTGAAATAAAATATCTCATTTCACAATTATTACCTCGCATTGTTTCCTTTGCAGCAGCTCCCCCTAGTGTCGAGATTTTGAACTATTTGTTTTTCATGCCATACTAAATCCCCCACCACGGTGAATATTAATCTGCAAACCGCATGTCTCTCCGACCCATAGATATTTTTTAGAGCGTTTTACTTTTGCTCCGAACTTTTGAATCACCCTGTGTATATATATAAAGAACGACCAAAGTCTTAAACATTTTTATACTATGTTGGAAAATGTTAATTATAAATAAAAGATGAATTGTCTTCTAATAACTCCTGTACATTTATCGGAACTATTCAGAATGCATTATAACATGTTTTAGTTAGCAGCTAGTATTTCAGCCTCTCAGAAAAGGTAAACTAACACGCTTACAATATAAAGTTACAATCTTTTATAAGTTTATTTTTGCTTAATAGTGCATTATTGTGTAATACTTAATTGCATATAGGTAGATAACTGCAATTAAGTATGGCGCAAACATTTTCTATTCATATTATTTTAATCTCCTGATAACTTGATATTGCTGACTGCGATGGTTTTTGCACAAACCTCTTCAATTCATACTCGGCTTCCATGAGTTTGAAGACACTAGTGAGAAAACAGTTTGACCACTGATGTGTGTTCCAGATCACGGAAAGTTTTCGTATGGGTAGATTGTCAACGTTTCCGCCTTTAGGAAAAAAAATTTCATATATTTATTGGTTTGAAAAGCTTTGTTTAAGAAAAATAAATCAACGAGTTTTTAAAATTTACTTTTATGTAAAGGAAATCTTAAGCTCGATTTTTACATCGTACCTCGAAATGTATTGAAGATCATGCCGACAGTTATAATGTAGGTAGAAACAAGAATTGAAATGAATAGTTTCCTAAAACCAACTGATACATTTCTTGATTCAGAACTGTATAAAAGTAGCTAGAAGAGCATCAAGAATGTCATCTGTGGGTTTTTAAAAAATAATAATGGGTTCCATAAATACATTTCTTTTCCATATCTGGAATATTCTAAAACTCCAATGGGAATATGAGAATTGAAGTTTTTAGTTCGCCTTCACTGCATAATATATTTGCGAATGCACAATATTCCCTAGCTGGAGACTTTTATTTTTAGAACCAGACGGAGGAAAAACCCTTATAGGCTGTTCTATGACGTCGTCTATGGATTCCAGATGCTGAAGTCCGGAGGAGGGTTGTCAGATTTGGCGATTTATTGCCATTTCGGCACCATTTGGTAGCTTTTAGAAGCTGCGAGAAACATCTCGAAATAACCAATATTCTACGTGGTATGAGTTTTTTCCAGAAGTTTTTATGGAATGTCTTTAAAAAGGAGTCATCACTCAGACGGAGATCGGTTGACTATATAGGAGGAGCTACATTGAACAGTGACTTTCGCCACTGTTTTGAGAATAGTGACCGCTGTTTTGTGAAATGCTTTTGTCAATATTTTGATAATTCTATCCCTTACTTTGTGAAATTAGTGGAACATTTAAGTACTGTTAGAATGCATATTGTTCCTGTTTACGTTGTGCTTGTGAACTGTGTGCCGATTATTAATTTTGTTGATTAAAATTAATATTGTCAAAAATGCATTTTACATTAAATTAATTATTTATTAGTATATTAATTATACATGTAATCTGTTCTAAAACTTACTGCTGCGTACATGGCGTTGGTGGCCGCAAAACCCACCTATTTCTGTGCTTAACGGGATACTAAGTTAACAAACTAAAAATTAAGGTTAATAGTAAAGGAACAAACATTTATTTATCACATACTCAATTTACACTCTTTAGTTTTACAAATTAAATAAATATCACAATAGTGGAATACATCTCAATGGTAGTTCGGGGGGTGTAATGCCAGATGAATTGATATTTGGTTGGAGCACGTGGTGGGATGCATTAATTAGCTTTTCCTTAAAAACACAAATTTAGACAAAGAGGTTATCCTCATATAGTTTAATTGTACGGTACCTGATCTTCGTTCATATAACTTGGGTAACACCGATGCTTTGTCACACTTTACACTTGCAATACCAGATGAACATGAGCTCTCCTTCGAATTCCTATATCAGAGACGCACACACAACTCTTAACTCTGCTACCGCCGCTTCTTCTTGACTAGTCTAACTCCAACAGCCTGCCTTGACCAATTCTGACTCCCACTTCGAGCAACTCTCACTTATATCCCTTTTTCGGTCCGCGGTCCACGTGCTGAAATGCAGAGCTGAGGGCTAATCCGTAGACATGGCGTCGCCGTCTCGGTTGCCGCCAAACGGCTTAGCGTGGTATGTAAACATGGGCGTGGTATGTAAGATATGGGGCCACCTGTATATTATCGCCCATCTGCTTAGCGTGGGGATAATCTGCACGCATTCCTGGTTCCATTATTTTTTAATCCTTCCAAATATTTATTACTTTACATTTCTGGCATTACATTCTCACCCCCCCCGCGAAAAAAAAGTTCAAAAGTTACTCTCCCACAGTTTCACCCCAGTGGTAAGAAATTAAGTTCACAATGGTTCCTGGCAAACACATATGTTCATCCATCGTGAGAAAGGCTGAGTTCCACTTTTTAGCCTCGTACAACTCATAGCTTTGATAGTTCTTTGTAGTTTCTTGATAGTTCCCTGTCAAGTTAGTCCATTATTCATAATTTACATAATGTACCATAAATTACATGAGGATTACCAACATTCACATTATTATTAAATTGTAAATTTTGATATATATTATTTGCAATGCATAATTTTCATTTCTCCTTTTACATAATTATTTACATACGACATATCATTACATAACAGCATTCATTACTTTATTATTATTATACATTTTCTTGTTATCATTTCATTTTGTAACATATTGTAGTAGTGCAACTATCAACTTCCGATTCTTGGTTATGGTTGAATTCCATACCACCATATTATTTATAAATTACTTTGTTATTTCACTTTTTTTTTTTTTTTTTTTTTTTTTTTTTTTGAACTTGCCATATATGTAATGTCAGAAATACATAACATACTTTTTGAAATATACTTATATCCACAATTTAAAACATAAAAACATATACATATACACTCAATTATCACTTTCTATTTATGACATTAATTACAAACTTTTTACATATTTTTCATATTCTTTGTTTTATGAAATTACTATTTACAACAATTCGAGGGCGAAAATTATACCCTCTGGCATTATAACAAACCTCATCATCATTTCTATTATTTTCACAGTTTAATTGCTTTTCTTTAGTGACCTTCCCTTCCTTAATTTGACTTTGATCATTATTTCTAATCACTTTCTCATTTTGATTTTTTTCTTTGTCCTGTGTGTGTGTGTGGTTTGATTCGCTTTCGTCACTATCTTTCAAATATTGTTTTCGCTCCGCTGCCATGTATAGTTTATTTATGTGCACTTTATAAGTTTTATTTTCATCACTTTTAAGACATATTATAACATTATTATTTCGGACTAATTTCGTAATTCTAAATGGTCCATCATATCGATCCTCTAATACCCTTGGTTTTAGGAACTTTTTTAGGTACACTGTCGCTCCTATAAATATATCGTTTTTTCTCACTATTTTATATTTCTTTATTTGTTTGTCATTTACCAGCTTTTGTTGTTCCGATGCGTCTTTCACTACTTTATCTATATTTTTTAAATGCTGTGCCACATAATTTTTATAATTATTTACATCACTATACATTATATCTATTTCTTCCTTACTTGGTATGTTTGTTTGTTTAATATTTTCAAATGGCAATGATAAATCTCTAAGATAGAACAGGAATGAAGGCTCAAATCCTGTATTACTGTTAATAGTGTTATTCACATAAAACTTAAACCATTTTAAAGATTCATCCCATTCAAACGTAGTCTTTGACAAACACATTATACATTGTTTCATGTCTCTGTGTATTCTTTCACAACGACCTAAAGAACTTGGGAAATAAACCGAACTGTATCGCCTTTCAATATTTAATGCATTTGTAAAATCTATGTATTCTTTACTTTTAAAAATTTGAGCATTATCGCTTTGAATAATAATTGGAACTCCATAAGTTGTCACGAAGTTTGTTAGCTTATTCACTATTGTTTTAGCAGTAATGTCTCTGACTGCATAGGCCTCAAAGTATCGTGAAAACATGTCTACAATTGTAATTACAAAATTATTTCCTCCATTACTGCGCGGTAGTTTTCCTACGCAATCCAGTTGTAAATATATTCCTGGTTTTAATATTTCTGGCATAGCCTGAAGTCTGGCTGGTGGTATATTTTTGTGTTTTACTAATAAGCATTGATTACAAGACTTACAAAAATTTTCCACGTCTTGGAAAGCCCCTATCCAAAAATATTTTCTTGAAAGTAATTGGTATGTCTTTTTTACTCCGAAATGAGGGAAATGTGCTATCTCTATTATCTTTCCCTTTAGCGAGTGCGGTATTACAATCTTATTCTCATTTATTTTCCTATACGTTTGTCTTTTATTTTCCTTCTTTACCATTAACAGTTTATTTTGGCTATCAATATAGTATACCTTGTTATTGTGATATCGGTTTCTTCCTTTTTGTAATTCCTCTCTAATTTTACTTAATTTTTCATCTACCATTTGTTGCTCTAATATTTTCTCCACATTTATCTCATCATTTTTAATTAAAGTATTTACATATTTGATTTGGTTATCATTGTCAAATACATATCTCGAGCAATAATCACTTGCGTTATTTTCACCTTTTTGATATTTGAATTTAAAATCATACTGACTTATGTCAATTAGCCACCTCGATATGATATTTGGCATTTTATCTAATTTTATGTGGTACATAAGGGATTTTGCGTCACTCAGCAAGGTGAAACTCCTTCCGAACAGATATTCTCTGAAGTGTTGTAAGGATGCGTGTATAGCTAGCAATTCTAGCTTTATTGCAGGATAACGCTTCTCTGCCGGGTTCACAGGTCTTGAATAAAATTCGATAACATGATCGACTCCATTTACCCTTTGCATCAAAATACTACTAATTCCCTTACCTGAGCCATCCGTAGTTAAGACAAACGGGTTTACTTCATCAGGCTGTCTTACAACTGGTTCTTTAAAAATTGCATTTTTTAATTTTTCAAAAGCTTTTCTACATTCATTATTCCACTCGAACCTAACATTCTTTTTTGTCAAATTTACCAACGGTTCTGCAATTTGTGCATAATTTTTTATCAGACCTCTAAAATAGTTTGTTGTCCCAAGAAAGCTTTTTACTTGTTTAACCGTTTGGGGTTGTTTGAAATTTTGCACTTTTGCACAGTTTTTTATTGATGGGCTTATACCATTCGCATTTACTTTATATCCTAAAAATTCAATTTGCGATTTGCATATCTGTAACTTCGCCGGGTCGAGTGTTAAATTATTTTCTTTCAATCTTTGGAAAACAATTTTGATTTTCTCTAACATTTCGTCGTTATTTTGTGCGCATATGACTAAGTCATCTAAGTAAAAGTATATTTTTAACTCTGATAGATCTCCTAACACTTTGTTCATTAAAAGTTGAAAATATGCTCCTGAGTTTTTAAGACCAAACGGAATTCTTTTAGGATTAAAATTTCCCATAAAAGTTGTGAACGTTAAGGCCTTTCTATCTTGTTTTCTTAGTTCGATCTGAAAAAACGCCGCCTTCAAATCCATAACTGTATAAATTTTACTACCAGCGATATTTTGTAATATATCCTTCACCTTTGGTAAGTTTATTGGCAAAAGTGGTAAATACGCGTTTATGGCCCTATAATCAATAGCAAGTCTATATTTAGGTTCTTCATTTGGTTTACTTGGTTTCTTTACAAGAATTATGGGACTAGCGTACGTGCTTTGTGAACTTTCAATAATGTCATTTTCCAATAATTCCCTAATTTCTTTTTGCGCAATTTCTCGGAATTGGGTATGGTCGACTCTGAATAGGATAATTGTGCATGAGTTCGATTTTCGGTACTATTGCTGATGTTTTACCTAGGGTAGCATATGACTTTGAAAAAACCTCTGTATTGGTCATCATTAATGCAATAACTTTATTTCTATCTTCCTTATTTAAGTGCTGTACTTGAAAATCGTCTGGAGATATTTCTTTCTTTCTTAATTCCCGAATTTGTTGATAATCTGTTTTATTTAAATTTTGAATATTATTAATTTCCAACGTGGGTTTACTGCTTTTATTTTTTGTATCAACAATTTCGATTTGTTCTGTTATTATACCCACGTTCATATTTTTATTAAGTGTAATTTGGCAATTTTTTTCATTGTATAACAACATTCTAATCTTATTTTTATTTTCTATACTTTGGATCGCTTCATCCGTGATTAATGTTCTTGCCATTTTTATTGGAGAAAATAAAACATCCTGTCCCTCATTTAATTCCTGTGACAAAATCAATTGGACTATTTCTGACTCCCCTGGCTTTAATGTTATTTTTCTTTTCAATTTTGCGAAAATCTGCTTTTCCTCTTTCTTTTTAACATTCTTATTCTTATTACTTTCATTAGAACTTGGTAACCATTTTCCATCATTTACATTATCGCGAGTGCTACAATTTTGCATATTAGAGTCTTTTCTATCGTTATCGCTTTCATTATCCTCGCTTATTCTACCTTCATTCTCATTATTGAATTCATTACAACAATTATTTATTTCCTCATATTCGTCGTCATCATTATCATCGCTTATTCTATCTTCATTCTCATTATTGGATTCATTATAACAACTATTTATTTCCTCATATTCGTCGTCATCAGTATTATAATTTTCATAATTACTATTATATCTATTTTCATCGCGAATTCCCTGGCTTTGTGGTTTTTGTTTTGAATTCTGTATTGGGTTTGTATTTTCACTTTTATACAATTTAATCGCAGTATTCCCAAATTGTACTTCGTTATCTTTTGTATTTAAAATTGCTTTATGTGAGGATAAAAAGTCGTAGCCTAAAAGCATTTTATATTGCCCCTGAAAGTTCTGTTTTGTCACGAAAAAATAATTTTTGCATGCCTTTTCCCCAATTCTAAATGAAAATTGAATGCAATTTAAAAATTCTATATTTTCTTTAGTAAACGTCTGAAGTATTACTCTTCTGGTTATGTATTTTATTTTTACATTTCTATTCTGTTTTAGTTTTTGAAATGTTTCCAAATCTATAATACTAACTTGAGCCCCACTATCAATTACACTTATTATTTTTATTCCTTTGCAATCTATTTCTACCATCGGTAATTGTGGGCTAGATACGTTTTCACATTCGCTTGAAAGGATACTTTTGGTATCATATTTTGCTTTATCATTATTTTCATAATATTGTCCTCTCTTCAAATTTGTATAGTTTTGCCAGTCATCTCCATTTTTGTTATTTCTATATGTTTGTGAACCGAATTTATTTATTTCTCTGGAATTTGTACGATTCGTTCCTGGGTCCCAAATTCCAGCTCTTAGTTTAAATTACTATTATTATTGTTTCTCTCATATGTGTTTGATCTTATATTTCTTCCGTTGCGCCCCCTAAAATTTCCTCTTATACTTTGCCTCTCTCTATTTTCTACGTTGGTTTCTAATTGATCGCAATAATTTCTTTGATCATTATTATTTCCTTGATATTCCCTATTATTTCTATCATATCCTCCTCGTTCAAAATTTCTGAGATTTTCGTTTCTGTTTCCTCTGATATAATTTGTTTGCTCCAACCCATATTGCTGATACTTCCTTCGTTTGGGATTCCTTGCAAATGCAGTATTACACTCATTGTACCAGCAATCTGAGAAATAATGTCCATTTTTTCCGCACCCTATGCAAAAAACAGCCCGTTCCATGGATTGATTTGGTATATTTTGCAATTTTAATTTATTAATTTCTAAAGTCAAATCTTGAACCTGTGTTGTAAGTAACATTTCTTTCAGTTCGTTATATGATTCTTCTGGAGTCCTATCATTAAGAATTATTTCAAACAGTTCGGCATCTTTTATGGCATCTTCAAACCGCTGCGGATCTTTTTTCTTCACTTCAATTGCCAAATCAGGGCGTAATGCGCTAATGAATTTTCCCAACATTATTTTATTGGTTATTTTCTCTACCTCTCCATCTGTTGTATCCTTAAGGTTCAAAAATTTACGCGCTGCGTTTTTTATTTTTAGCACAAGCTCGTCCACTGACATATCAGGCGTTTGTTTTATTTTATTGAAAGCGTCCTGTTCTTGCGTTATCGTTATTCTGTTTGAAAATTTATTTATTAGTAATATTTTTATTTTATCAAACTCCTTTTCGTTTTGTAATTCAAGGTTTTGAATTAAAAACTGCATAGCCTTATCTTTTAATCTGGTTTTAATGATAGCCACTTTATGCTCTTCCTTCCAACTTGCTAACTCCGCTAATTCATCAAATTGTTTTATAAAGAAATTTATATCTTCCTCCTTACTCCCACAAAATAATGGCAGGATCTGCATTACTGGAATATCCATATTTTTATTATTTCTATCCAATTTAGTATAATTTTTATTTGATATTTTTGAATCTTCTTTCAAACTTGAACTCCTTGTTATAATTGAACTTTTCACCACTTTTTTAACTGGTCCCATTCCTATATCCCATTTTTCTAATTATACCTTCGATCTCATTTAGAAGAACCATTTTTTCCATTTCATTGATAAAACTTTACATAATCATACATATAACATAAGGAGAAATGAGAATTGTGCACAATATTTTCACAATCATCTATGTCGCCACCAGTTGTCCAACCTTATCAATATTTATTTTTTATTATTATTATTCCTTTTATTTTTATTAATTTCATAAATCCTTATTTTATTCCCGTTACTGCTAAAGTCACGAGCACCAAATGTGCCGATTATTAATTTTGTTGATTAAAATTAATATTGTCAAAAATGCATTTTACATTAAATTAATTATTTATTAGTATATTAATTATACATGTAATCTGTTCTAAAACTTACTGCTGCGTACATTGCGTTGGTGGCCGCAAAACCCACCTATTTCTGTGCTTAACGGGATACTAAGTTAACAAACTAAAAATTAAGGTTAATAGTAAAGGAACAAACATTTATTTATCACATACTCAATTTACACTCTTTAGTTTTACAAATTAAATAAATATCACAATAGTGGAATACATCTCAATGGTAGTTCGGGGGGTGTAATGCCAGATGAATTGATATTTGGTTGGAGCACGTGGTGGGATGCATTAATTAGCTTTTCCTTAAAAACACAAATTTAGACAAAGAGGTTATCCTCATATAGTTTAATTGTACGGTACCTGATCTTCGTTCATATAACTTGGGTAACACCGATGCTTTGTCACACTTTACACTTGCAATACCAGATGAACATGAGCTCTCCTTCGAATTCCTATATCAGAGACGCACACACAACTCTTAACTCTGCTACCGCCGCTTCTTCTTGACTAGTCTAACTCCAACAGCCTGCCTTGACCAATTCTGACTCCCACTTCGAGCAACTCTCACTTATATCCCTTTTTCGGTCCGCGGTCCACGTGCTGAAATGTAGAGCTGAGGGCTAATCCGTAGACATGGCGTCGCCGTCTCGGTTGCCGCCAAACGGCTTAGCGTGGTATGTAAACATGGGCGTGGTATGTAAGATATGGGGCCACCTGTATATTATCGCCCATCTGCTTAGCGTGGGGATAATCTGCACGCATTCCTGGTTCCATTATTTTTTAATCCTTCCAAATATTTATTACTTTACATTTCTGGCATTACAAACTGTATTAGTTATCCTGAAATTTGGACTCATTCTTGCATCTTGAGCGCACGCCCAAGATTCCAGAGTATAAGTCGTAACAGTATGCATACAGAGCAAACTGTAAATGGATGAAATTTTGGAACGGAGTTTGGGACACATATTAGATTTTTAATTTTAAATTTATACAGTTTATAATTTTTCCTGTAAGTAATAAATAGTAGTGCAGATATCATACGCGACAAATATGTCCATTTAAAATAATAACATAGGATAGAGAATAAACTATAAATTTATGAATGATCTTTCATATGAGGGTAAATGGTGTCACACTTCATTTTGGACGAAAGTATTAAACATATGTATTCTCTTCGCCTACTTATTTCGTACAGTCATACGAACTTTCCAAAAAAATGGAAGTACCATTGTTAACCTTGCTGCACCAACCGGAAATCGAGCTCTGTATCTCCGCCCTGGCCACCTGACGCCCTAAATTAAAAAGTGTGTCTTGTTGCCATGAAAATGTTTAATAAAGTGACCTAAGCTTATAAGTACATTCTGCTCTCAATTAATTTTGATCAATGAATCCCTTTATTTCATTCCTATTAACTTATATGAACTTATTGTATTCCCTCCATATTTTCTGTTTAAAAAAAAAGCTATAACTGTTCTTATTTTCTCGGTTCTTACTTTTTCTCTTGACTATTTTTTTTTGTATTGTTTCTCATTTTTTTTTTCTAAATTTTATTCTATATTTCAGTTTTTATTTTTCATGTGCCTATTTTTTTTCCTTTCATATATTTTCTTTTTGCATATTTGCTAAATTTTGCTTTTAAAATTTATTATTTTCTTTAATTATAATCTATTTTTCATTATGTTGTTATACCTCACTCTAAATTTTATTTTTCAATGATCTTTTTATCTATATTCGCAATAACCCTTTTCCCATTTTTGAAAAATGAACGTACTTGTCAAATTCAAATATAATGTAATACTGTCTGTTTAATCACAATATTTTTCATCAATTGTTATATTTTTAGATATAAATAAATGTTCGTTTGGCGGAATGGTAGACCTTGAGTGCCTCCTGAGTTCAAAAGGTATCCTTTCCCGGTCGTGCAGCAGGCTTCTCTAAACCCACTATGTGAATCGAACGGACAGGGGTCTTCAGACATCCGATATCCTTGTACTAACCTACAGGGTTGATTTGTTTGGGCGCCATTGTAAGGAACCTTGCTGTCCCACCCGAGAATCAAACCCTGGTGCTTCGAACTGGCGACGCTCTACAATTTAGCTAATGGGACGAAATTGCAAGCTCTTATCTTCGAAGTGGTCACTGCAAGAACTTTAGAACCGGAAGTGGAAATACTTCTTAAAACCGTATCGTTTCTAGAATATAATGCTTAATCCATATCATTTGCTACCTGATGTTTTTATTACCAATTCTGAGAAATAAATGAGCCAAAGAAAATATTTGAAACCGCAGTGAAAGAAACAGGGTGTGGAACTTCCTTGTAAACGTTTACTTCCTCCCAAATTTGATGCTGAATTCATATCAGTCATCATGTACTATGCTCTATCTCCAGCCAGTCTTGACAAAACTTTGTTTTTCATGTTACATTTTTACTTTCCTTATATGCATAATGTATAAGGAAAGTATGGTGACGGGGTCGAAAATTCGAATTCGAGTTTTCGACGGGAGAGCACGTTTCAAGCATCCCTGATCACGAATCAAACATTTTTGAAGTGATGTCTGTGTGTGTGTGTGTGTGTGTCAGTGGGTCTGTGGAGACGATAACGGACGAACGAATGGACCGATTCGAACCAAATTTGGAACAAAAATCACAATCTGCAAACACTAGAAGCCTATTGTTTTTATACGCAATCGAATGTTCAGAACCCCCTAAATTTTCGAATGAAATTTTGAAAAAATCGTCAAAAAATCAAAACCAATAATAAAGTTACGCAAATAGACATTTCTTATGTAATTTTTCATTAGAAAACGATTGACATAAATTTTAGAACGCTGACATTAACCGTTCTCGAGATATTGCACATTTTACAAAAAAATTATCAAAAAGTCATATAAAATAGAAAAAAAATATTTCCTATTGAGAAACATGTTCACTTTTCATATATAATATCATGCGATAAATTGGGTGACATCATTCTCTCGTGGATCTAGCTCGTTCCATTCATAAAAAAAGATACTTTGAGTAATACTTTTGCATTTGAACGCCAATATATCTGCTGTAAGAATAACTTATTTCTTCGTCCATAACGCTTGGCGAGATTTAGGCGACGAAATTGTCGGAATGTCGCCAACTTGGCGACTTTATGAAATGTTGCCAAATTAACGAAAATCTCGCCAAATGGATAAAAATGACGATAAATCAATGAAAATGACGACTCATTGTCGAAAATCCAATATCTTGGAAAGGATATTAGTATCTACTAGAAGAAAAACCTATTTATTTTACTGTAAATGTAGTAAATTCATTTCATTATATAAGGAAAGTCATGTGTTGCCCACATCAGATTTTTTATAAGGGTAATGGTATTTGTAACCGTGATTTGTCTAATACTTCCCTCTGGGCCAACAATGGTATTGGATAACTGGAATGTAAGACTGTTGAATTTTGACTTTTTGTTCTTCTATAAGTTAATACATAATAATATTGACTGTCCGGACTTGCTAAGGGAAATTAATATCTACGTACCTACTTGTAGGACAAGAAATATGAATGTAGTGTTTGAAGGGTTTCATGGTAAAAATTTTTTGAAAAATCAACCTATAACTCAATTCTTCAGAGTTGTCAATGGATTACCTTTTAGTTTTGACATTTTTAGTGTTCCGCCAAAGGTTTTAGATGATGTTTGATGTAAATTTTAATTGTGTTTTATTGTATACGTTTTATATTTGTGTGCTTTTTATGTGTGCTTGTGGTTATACGTGTTGTTTTTTGTCTTTTTCTGTAATTGTGCTTATTGTGCCTGTTGAGGGGTAAATAAATAAATAAATAAATGAATGGGCATTCTTAAACCGAAATGGAAAAACAAAGGGGAGAGCGGAAATCCACAGTGAACCTCCTGTCGCCTCCAGAATTTGATGTTAAATCTGTATCAGTCATCATCTAGTATCGATCTATAGCACATCTTGAGAAGTAGATGTTTCAAGGAAAACTTTTTTAATAAGAACAATAGTATGACAAAATTTTTGACACCAATAAACGTTTACTAATAATATGCCACTGCACAGGTATTCCACATGTTAGTAGTAACAGCCGGAGACTAATTGTGGAATGCGATGACAACTGCATCGCTTAATTACACCCCTTCCAACAAATTAAAATGTGCACAATACGTGACTTTTCCTACAAACTAACACATGTTAATTTTGTGGGAAAACGTTAACTTAAATGTGAATCCTCTTTAACTTTACTTTACCGAATAATCTATGTTTATTCAAATAGTCAAATAATATTTTATTTGAATCACACTGTTCTTTCATATAACGTCGGTATCCTTAGAAATATGTAAAAATTATTAAATTTTGAGTATAGCTCTATAAATTCCTAGAATGTGCATCAAATTGTTTTTTTTGTAAAAAATAATATATCTATCATTAAAACACGTGGGACTCTATATGTATTAATGGATATACACGGTGTCCATAAAAGTTACATTACACCTTTCTGGTAGGTCAGACGGTCTGGATCTCAACAACAACAACAATGGTGTCCATAAAGTCCAGTTACCATTAGAGAGCATTTTATATACCTTTCACATGGCCCCAATTTGTGGTTCTTCAGTCACACCACTTCAACTTATGTCCCCTTTGTAACCCCCAGAGTCAGAAAGTGCCACTTCAAATGTCAATTTGAGTGTCGTAATGTCAATCTCAATTTATGTGTCGTAATGTTCAGAATTAAAGTTTTGTACGCATAATATTTGGCGTACATCCACAGAAAAAATTCTAATGGTCTACCCATTGCGCCTTCTCCTGTCGTGTAGTCATCAGTCGTCATTCAAATCCTGCAAGACATAAAAATCACAATAGTAATGCAAACTGTAGGCCTTGTGGAACATTTTGCAGAAAACCGCAGTTTTCTGTCATCTGTGTTTCTTGCGCAATGCCATTTTGTAGAGACTTTATAGACACCCTGAATGTCTAGTGTTATTTTTTCAGAAAACGTGCAGTCCTATTAAACGTGTTTGTTGTTTAATGGAAACCATTTTTTACAGAAGTTTTTGAAAAATTAAAAGCAATAAGAATGTTAATTATCTGCTGATAACTGCTTAAAATCTGATATAAAATACTTCTAAACAATTAACATCAATGAATAAATTTTACTGTCATAAATCCATTAATGTAAGATCTATGTAAATAAAATTGAACATCCGTGTGTCTGTCTATTTGTCCCATCATTATGAGGAACAGCTGTACTGAATTACATGAAATTTTGTAAGGAAGCTTTGGTGTGATAGCTCTTAAAATTATGGCGTCAGTCTGTCTTTACCTTTCACGGTTTTCTCCTTCTTGAACGTGACATAATTGTCTATAATCTCTAAATAAGTCTCTAAATAAACTAGACTCAATTAAATACCTGCACTAAAGTGACCTAATCGCTTAGGAGCCTCTCTACAATACATGCAATTCAAACTCCAATAACTTGGTCCGTTCCTGGTCTGTGCCTCTATCGCTAAAACTATGGAAGCTTTATAAACTAAACTCAATTAAATACCTACACTAAAGTGATATAAACTAGACTCAATTAAATACCTATACTAAAGTGATATAAACTAGACTCAATTAAATACCTACACTAAAGTGACCTAAACGTTTAGGAACCTCTCTACAATAAATGCAATTCAAATTCCAATAACTTGGTCCGTTCGTTGTTTGTGCTCTCTATCGCTAAAATTATGGAAGCTTTGCCGCTGGTTGCCTATGTCTGCCCTTGGTTATCAAGGGCTGACATCAGAAGCAAAAGAAGAATTTCAACGCTGTGCGCTGAAATTTATACCTCTGCTACTTTTCCCATGACCCAATGTATGCTGCCTCCTCAAGAGAATCCATAGAATATTTCTCTTTATATCTGCCCCTAATAAGATCAGTAACGTGATATGAAAAAAGCTATTGTGTTATTATGAAATTGTTATTATTTATGTAAATAACATTGTAAGTTGTGCTTTTGTCTGAAAGTTTATTATAACAGCACGGAAGAACTCACTTGAATTCCTTCTTGGTATAATCATTAAGCAAAAGATTACAAATATTAAAAGTTCACTGTAATGTGTGCAGGAGTTTCTTTACATTATATGTTCCGTACGAAGAAAAACATTTATTACCAAAATAAAATTCACCTAAGCTGTTTTATCATTAATCATTTTCGCACTGTTTCTTATTATTCACTAATAATTTCGTTAATAATGTACTATAGGTATCACCTGGTAGATTGTGCTGATATATTTTACTCCTTCGTTCAGCAGTCTCATTTTTATATAGGACGAATAAAAAATAGATGGAATATAGCTCATTTGTAAATTGATGCGCCGTTTTTATTTAGAAATTATTAATTCCAAAATATCAGTGTTATTAAATTGTCATCAATGAATTAAAATAGTAAGAAACAAAAACGATTAATCACGCATAAAACATTGATTATGAAACACTTTCCGAATGAAACGAAATTCTATTTAAACATCTCAAAAATGCGATACATTCAGCGGTGATATTTTTAAAATTATCATAGTACAATAATTGGAAACTTAAAACTTATCAAAAAAAGGCAATACTATAAAATCGATTGCTTCTCTATTTAAGAAAAATCAATGAATATTCTATTCATGTCACATATATTCCAGACTCTAGAGCTAAATAATGTTGCGTTAAAAATTCAGCAATTCTTATACAACTCATCTTACAATCACTTGTTTTTTTTACATATTGCGTACGTTAAAATTAGGTTTCGTTGTAAAAATAATCAAAGTGTAGTAATCATTTAAATTAGAAAATATTGCAATTGCGTGAGCACAGAATTTAGAAACATAGATAAAATGCAAAAGTATAGCGTTTTATGACGGATACAACACTAAATATAAATACAAGAAAGATCAATGATTCATAAAACATAGATTATAAAACACTATCCAACTCTATTTTTATTTAAACATCTCTAAAATACGACACATTCTGAGGCGATATTATTTTAATTATCACAGAACTACAATAATTTATTTTACTTGGAAAATTAAAACAATGTAAAAATACGTTCATAAAAGTACGTTCTATCTCCATGCTTAAATCTTCATTCAAAATTTTATTCATATGACGTTTTGAATAAAATTGACTGAATTTTTTTATATATATTTCATGCTATAATTTGAGTATTTCCTAAAATTTTCGAAGCAATTTGCTAACTTTAACTTCGCTTAAACAATGTTTGGAAAATTAGATCCCATAGGGTTCAATGTATTTCAATTTTTCAATCCAGATTCAATCCAAAACTAATTGGATAATATTATTCATTTATATTCCGATATGTCCAACAGACCTTCTCAACAACATACTAGAATGTCATTTTGATAAAGTCATTTATACCCCAGTTTTCGTGCAAAAGGGCAGACAGACAGATAGAATGAGTGGACAAAGTCGTAAACATTTTACAACTATGTTATGGTGGTAAAAACTAACTTCATTTCCTATACGCAGACGTATTTTTGAAAGAAAAGAAAGTGAAAAATATATTTTTCGGTTTTCTATTTTCGCGAATGTTTTAATTATTTTCCTTTTTTTCCGTGGGGGGCGTCTTGCTCACCCAAAGGATATAGAGCAGTTAGAAAGGACGTACAAAGGAGTTACAAAGGACTTTCGTTTGCGGTACGGCCGTTTCCTCGTCTCGACAAAATGCCTTCAAATTTATCAAAACAGATAATTAAACCGGAAATCGGTGGCATCGTTATCAGTCGACAAAACTATGCTGACAAAGTGCTGAAAAGGTTTGATTGGTTGGTTGGTGTCGTGTCCCTAACATATTTATTAAGGAACAATGTGTGCACTGCTTCGCTGAAAAGGTTTAACATGAGTGAAACTAACGCTGTATCTACACCCATGGGAAATGGCAGACTTGCAGAGGAAGGTACTGCAGAAGTTGATTCTGAGAAAGTTCTTTACAGGCAATCTGTTGGTAGTTGGCTACATGGTTATTGACACCTCTTCTGATATTACTTTTGCTGTCTCGTCTTGTTCTCAGTTTTTGGACAAAGTTGACAAAAGGCAATGAACAATGGTCAAGCAGGTACAAAATTAAATCAAACGAACAGTTGTGGTTTTCTACCTGGTGTATTAGAAGTATTTTATGATGCTGACTATGGCAGTGCTATAACAACCAGAAATTATGTCTCCGGTATTGAGCTGAGACGCAGTAGAAGAGTAATAGGCTAGACAAGCCGTTGACAGCAGTATTTGCCCCTAAGCACCACAGACGAAGAATATGCTGCTACAAGTGAGGCCACCAAGGAAATAATTTGGCTGAAATGGCTATTTCACGATATTATTTCATTTAGCCATGTCCCTATACTGCAAATTGATAATGCAAGTGCTATTCGTTTATCCAACGACCCAGAATTTCATCAATGAAAAATATTGAGCACTTTCATGGTGCCGACATTCTGACTAAAGCTTATCCAAAAAGCTCTTTTAAATATTAAGAACAGACCTTGGTGTGGTGAATGTTCCAGAATTATAAGTTCAAGCGGTTTTAACGTTGTACACTTGTATATGTCAGCTTTCATAACTGTATCTGTATCTAAGATACTTGTTTGTTGTTTTTCTTTTGGCAACAGGGCTGAATGTCTTTTCCTGAAAATCACATATAGCATGTTTTATTTCCTCCATTAAATAAGTGTAAGTCACCACTGCTAATTACTTTCATGGTATTTTACAGCTAGAAAAGCTAATTAAGTCATAATTTTGTCCACCTTTGTAGGAGAAATCGAAAATACGGTTCGAATCAAAGTTCTAGGTTTTCGGGGGCTTCTGGGAGGGGGAGACATAATAAAAACACGTTAAACAATTATTACATTACACAAACTTTAAAATAACAATTGTCTGACGTCAGAATTTACTCCTTCAAATATACCCAAATCTCATATTTTAAAATAGGATACACGCTTGCACAGAGTAAATATACATTTTAATACAGCATAAATTTTAGCGAATCGGGAAAATTCCACCTGACTGCATCTTATTTTCGCAATCATATTTCACATTGTTTTTCTTCGAATAAGTCAACATGTTTTTACGAAGCACATCAACATTTATTTAAGATCACGAAACCGGTGATGGAACAAGAATGAAAGGAAAACGAAAGCAATATTTATCCACAGCGGAGTGATATATATATTCCTGCTGCCAGTGATGCATAAACATGGGGGGGGGGGGGGGGGAATGTGCACTTCGCGAATATTGTTGGTCGGTTTCCTAAATCGAATGTTGCAGTCCGGAAATGAATCTGTTATCTCGAATTCTGGAATATTCTCTTTGTGAGTATTAAGATCAAAAGTTCAATGTAATGCGACTACTATTTTTGAAAACTTGCGGCTCTTTCGTGGTTAACTACGTGGATTGTGTATTTGAAATTGCAGTTAACTAAGTGGAGCGGAGAATGGGAAATGTTACAGTGGTTTTGAATCATTATAAAAAATTGCATTTATTATACACTGCTCACCACTGAAATCGCAACACCATGAAGAAATTGATGTATCCTTATGAAATTTACAGAATATAATTGTAACATGGGGATGTGCAAATGATCAAAAAATCATACCTGGGAAATGAAAGCATGGAACTTTATTAACATTAGATCAATATGGAATATGCCATTCGCGAGCGGCTATGCAGGAATGAATACGGCTAAAAATCCCATCAATGAAATGGTCAATGGTGTGTTCGGGGTTGGAATTCCATACAGCATGCAATTGGGCTTGTAACTGAACATGGTTTGCTGGAATTGGGAGTTCTCTCAATCGGTAATCCATGATATCCCAGACATACTTTATTGGCGATAACTCCGAATAATATACTGGTCAAGGCAGGATATCGAAACCTTGTAGACTTATCATAGTTACCTGTGCAGCATGTGGCCCAGCATTATCCTGCAGAAAAAGCAGTCCAGGTATGGTTGACAGATATGGCTGTACCACAGGATAGGCTGTACCACAGATATGGCTGTACCAGGCTGTACCACAGATATGGCTGTACCAGGCTGTACCAATGTCAGATACGTATCGTTCTACCGTGTAACTACCAGAAACGTCCACCAAATGTTATACCACACCCAAATCATGGTACCACTTAGGAAGAATGTATGGCAACTAATATAAAAAGCCTCCTGGTGGCATTGTTGAAAGCGCCGCCATACGTGAGTACGGTCATCTGGCATGCCAAAACCGAATCGTGATTCAGCCGTGGATAAAATATTGCGCCATTCTGTCGACCAATTGCATCTCATTTGATACCACTGGAGGTGACGTAACCGGTGAAGACGTTGAAATTGTAGGTGAGGAAAAGGTCGTCCACCTCAGAGTCTTGCGTCATGCAAACGGTTTCGAATTGTTTGTGTCGAAATCACGTTACCTGTAGTGTGGGATAAATGTTGTAACACGGTTGCTGTGTTAAACGGCTCCCGCGCAACTCTTCTCAGAAGCATACGATCTTCACGTGGTGTGGTACACCTGGAAGTTCCAATACCTGATCTTCGTGTCGTTTCGTTGCCTCTGAAGAACCGTAACACACACCGTTGAACAGTGTATATATAATTATATATATAAATATATTTATAAATATATATATATATATATATATATATATATATATATATATATATATATATATATATTCTCATGTAATATATATATATATATATAGACTTATATATATATATATATATATATATATATATATATTTATAACACGTTCCTTGCCATTCTAGGCCTTTCAGAAGTTTCCTTGTTGGCCTAGAACAGTGGTCTCTAAAATGCGGTACGAATACACCAGGGGGTACGTAAATCGATACGTGGTCGTCCGCCAGGAAAATTAAATAATTTATTTTTATTACTTTTCTGTCAGTATAAAACTTGTCTCCAGAAAATAATTGAAAATTAATTTGAGGATAGCAAATGTTAACTTATATTTTTAAATTTCACGATCATGAACAATAAAAAAAAGTTTTGAGACTAGTGATTTAGAAGTTTGAATCTTTTAACTGTAATAGTATAGACCACGGGGGGGGAGTATAGATCCACCTAATGGAGCCGGTATTCTAAATTCCCCCCTCCCTACGAGGGCCGGCAAAAAAGGTTTTTGAAAGTATTTCCAGATCTCTCAGAAGTTTCCTTGCTGACCTAGAACAGCAATCTCTAAAAGGAGGTACGAATACACCGGGGGGTATGGGAATCCATACGTTGTAGTCCATCAAAAAAGTTAAATAGTTTATTTTTATTATTTGTTATGGAGGCAAGTTTTAGATTGACAGAACATGAATGAAAATTAATTTAAGGATAACAAATATTATTTTGCTGTTTTACTTTCCTTATATAAATAATGTAACAGGAAAGTATTGTGACAGGGTCGAAAATTCGAATTCGAGTTTTCGGGAGAGCACGTTTCAAGCATCCCAGATCACGAATCGAACATTTTTGAGGTTATGTCTGTGTGAAAGTATGTGTGTGTGTATGTGTGTGTGTGTGTTTCAGTGAGACTTTGGAGATGATATCTCGCGACAAAATAGAACGATTCGAATGAAATTTGGTACAAAAACCACAATCCGTGAATACTGGAAGCTTATTGTTTTCAAACGTAATCGAATGTTCAGAACCCCCCTAAATTTTCGACTGAAATTTTGAAAAAAATCATCCAAAGATCAAAACCTTTAACAAAGTCACGCAAATATGCATTTCTTTTGTAATTTTTTCCTTAAAAACAATTGAAAGTTGGTTATCAACGTTTGAAAGATCGTAAAGCAAACATTCATAAACCATTGCTGCAAGAACACAAGACGATGGGGCGGTGTTATGGTCTAGGAAATATTCTCGTGGCATTCTTTGGGTTCACTTATATCTGTCGAAGGCACTATGAACCGAATTCGTTATGAATTCATGCTTGCAGACCATGTACATCCATACATGGCGATTTAGATGTATCACAATAAATATAACTGCTACTTGTGACTATGCCAATTATTAGTACATCCTTGATAGAAACCAGAGTAATTTGAGAAATATAAAAAATTTAATATGTACAATGTCGATATGGAATTTAAAATGTGCAAAACCGTCACGTTGCTTCCTCGTCAGCGACCGATTTTAAAGAAATGTTAAGCCAGTTATTTTATAATCGCTCGGTTTTGTTTTTACTATTCTCTCGACTACTTGGAATAGTATGTAATGCCAGCAAAATAACTTTCAATGTGCCATAATTTTGGAAGGGAACCGGCAAGTTCAATTCTAAAGTGTGGTCGAACTTTAATTTATACAGGCGAATAACTTTAATTTATATAGGCGACGTATAGGCGAATGATGGAATGCAACAACTTCCTAGCCATTTATAATAAATAATTTTGCATTGTGTTTTTATTGAATATTAATAAATAATATATAGAAAATATAAATATTATATATTAATAATTCGAATACCTATTCGAGCTGGTTAGTATTCGAATTCGTTATTTGTGTTCGAGAAAATTATTATTCGGTCATCTCTAATTAAATGTAATATCAGGAGCATCTAAAAATTCACGTATGATTTTGTGTAGTATATTCCGAGGATTGTAAAGAAAAAAAAATGCAGTGAAAATAATAAAATTTTTAAACGTAATTGGGGGAATAATTTAGAAAATAAAAAATATATAAAGCTCAATTAAACATATTGATTTAAAATATTTGTTTTTCAATTTTTTTTTATAATTTCATGTTAAAGTGTAATACAATTATAACGTTCGCCGTAATCCTAGAAATTAAAAAAAAATGCTGAAAGAGTACCCTGCCCCCTTAATAAAAAATCCAAGTATTTTCATAATTTCAGAAATATCAGCATCGCGCTAAACTTACATGAGAATTTATTACTCAACCCTCTGCTAAATATCCCATGACACAAAACTAATATTTATCTATAACGTGATAATAAATCTCCGCTTTCTGCACTTGCATAAACCGGACGAAAATATATCACGATTCCTGTTTTCGGGAAAGGCGATGCAAACCGGAAATGAAATCCACTCTTCAATCCCGGGGCCCGAATTCGTTATAATAAAGAGCCCGGGATTTTTTACAGGATGAGGAATTCGGGAGGGAGATATCAGTTTTAAATTTTGGCGAAGAGCATTTCACATTTGATATACCTCGCAGATGAGAAACAAAACACCCGGATTGCCCATATATTTATGTATTATAAATATCAGAGGTCAAAACTTTCGTTCCGTAATTTTTATTTTATTCTTAACTTGTTAATTTATCGAAAAAATTTAAATATATTCTGTAAGGTAAATATCCAGTTTCAACGTCTATGAAAAATTTTGCACAGATTCACAAACATGCATTTGCTTATAGCAACTATCAATGCAAATGATAAATTTTACATTTTATAAATTGGATTATATTATATATAAAAATATCGTCTGCTATATCTACAAAATAAAATATTTCAAAAACGATACGTTGCGTACACCTATGCGCTGTGTACACTTATACCTTGTGTACACTTATGAAGTCTTACGTGGGCGGCACATGACTTCCCCTACAGAGTTAAATTCATTTTCTTTTTACTTCTTCTGTAATTCATTACATTTAATTTATTTCTACAAAATAATACGAATAATTATTTGAAATTACTCTGAATTTTCAGTTTTAATTACATTTTTATTTTCGTTTTCATGTGGATACTGGGCGTACTTTCAGAGACAACATGTGAATAATGTTAAAAAACTAAAATATCTCAAAAACGGTTAGCCTTGGAGTTATGGGGTGGGTCTTATTCCTTTCATAGCCAAAAATTACGCATAAAACAAGCATTTAATGGATACATTCTAGAATAGATAGTCCTTTATTTTAGATTTTGACGATTTTTGCGGACCATTTTGCAAAACAAGTAGGATTATTTTTCCCGAATCGTACTAAAATCTAATCAGCACCACAGAAACCTCTAAGTGGCTTGTCTATAAAATGTTATGAAATTCGGTCAATTAGTATGAGTTAGAGCGGATACATACATTGCACAAGTAGACACACACACACACAGACGTCAAGCTAAAAATAGATTTTTCGTATTCTAGAGGTCCCAAAACGTGTAAATTCGTCGAAAATTCGAGTTGAGATTTTCAATAGCATTCCAATACTTTTCCCATACATTACTATGTATTACAGGGAAATTAATAAATCATGCGTGTTTAGTCGTCAGAGTGTTTTCGAAAAAAATTCCCAATATTTTAGATTTTTCTTAATTCTTATAGGTAAATTACCACGTATATGTAAAATTTCAAGTTTCTTCCTTCATCAGTTTGGACTATGTATTTAAGCCAGTCAGTCTGTCTCCGCTGTATAGTTGCCACTGCGTGAATTAAACAGATCTATTTAATATAAAACTGCAATTTTTGTTTCACGTTAATACTTGCCCTGCTATAGGAAACCAAATTTTACAAAATTCGGTGTAGAGTTCATGAGCTGTATAATTTCTAATACCATCTATAATTAAGACTGTTAATGCTTCCACAGTACTCAAAATACCAAAATATCTGACATGGATAACGCATGATTTTCCTTATTTCCACTTTCTTAAATTCATTTTTACTCTGTAATTGAATAAATTGAGTGTAACAGCGCAAACACATGGATAATTCTTCGAAATTACGCTGAATTAGCAGTTTTACATCAAATTTCGTTTTTCTTTTCTTGACGGCTGGTCATATTTTTAAAGGCAACGTGGCAAAAATGCGAAAAAACAAAATATCTCTAATTTACTCCTAGAGTTATGGGGTTGATCTTATTTTTTCATTGTCAAAAATTACGTATAAAACAAGCAATTAATTGATACATTTCAGCACACATAGTTCTTTATTTTAGATTTGGCGATTTTTTTAGCTATTTTGCAAAAAAAGACCAAAATCTAATCAGACAGGTACCAAAATAAAATAAACAACAAAGTACTCCATAGGTGATTTATCCACTAGATTATGAGACATTTAAGAAATCAGGTATTTTGCTAGAGTGGGTACTGTGAGACCAGGATATGTGCAAGATTTATGAGGGTCTGCAATATCAAACAATGTAGTAGACTTAAAGACGACAGTTTAGAGCTGCCTTGACCCGAGAGCTCAGTTCGACCATAAAATCTGAGATGCTGAGGTGAAGTAACGACAGTGGTTAAAGATGTTTCCAATGGCAAGATGTCTGGGCCCATTGCCCAAGGTCGGCCAATCAGAGTCAAAGAGGCGTGTCAGATCTCAGGCGAAAAGAGGTGGCAACATAAGAAAAGTTCTAGAGATATTGATATGAGAATACAATGAGAGATCAGTGAGCGAGGTTGAATTAAGAGCTCAGAGCGCAGAGCCCAGAGCCACAGTTCCAGCCAGAGATCAGAATTCCAGGATGATCCCTTAAGAAAGTGTTCCACAGAGTAGCCCGGAGATAGTCACAAAAAGTGTCCTAATATGCAATTCAACGACAGTCAGAGTCCAAGGAAACTTCAACAAAATGAGCACAACCAGTACGAGTAGTACCATACTTCGAGTTGATGTGGTAACTTTAAATATATATTTTTTAAATGTGCACCACAGATACATACTTTTTGCGGGTTATTTCGCAAAGAAATACAGTCGCTGTTTCTTTCCTAATCGTACCAAAATCTAATCAGCAACAAAGTATTCCACAAATGGCTTATCTACCGAATTTTGTGAATTATTATTTTTCATCTGAGTGGACACATACATTGCACGGAGAGACGCACAGGCAGACAGACACAGGCAGACAGACAAACAAACAGACACGCAAATAGGGACACACATACAGATAAGCACAAATTGCTACACACACAGACGTCACTTACACCTTTCTGGTAGGTCGGACGGTCTGGGTCTCAACAACAACAGCAACAACACACAGAAGTCACGCTAAATTAGTTTTTTTCGGATTCTAAGGTGCTCGAAACGTGTATATCAATTGAAAACTCAAATTACGATTATCGACACGATTCCAGTACTTTCTCAATACATAACCATGTGTAATAGGGCAAGTAATATTACATGTTATCACAGTAACAAAAAAACCTGATGTGGGCAACATATGACTTTCCTTATATAATGTAATGAATTTACTACTTTTACAGTAAAAAAAATGGGTTTTTCATATAGTAGATACTAATATTTTTTCCAAGATATTGAATTTTCGACAATTAGTCGTCATTTTCATTGATTTAGCGTCATTTTTATCCATTTGGCGAGATTTTCGTTAATTTGGCAACATTTCAAAAAGTCGCCAAGTTGGCGACATTCCGCCAATTCCGTCGCCAAAATCTCGCCAAGCGTTTTGGACGAAGAAATAAGTTATTCTTACAGCAGATAAATGATTATTGGCGTTCAAATACAAAAGTATTACTAGTTATACAAAAGTATCTTTTTTCATGAATGGAACGAGCTATATCCACGAGAATGATGTCACCCAATTTATCGCATAATATTACATATGAAAAGTGAACATGTTTCTCAATAGGAATTTTTTTTTCTATTTTATATGACTTTTTGATAATTTTTTTGAAAAATGTGCAATATCTCGAGAACGGTTCATGTTAGCGTTCTAAAATTTAGGTCAATCGTTTTCTAATGAAAAATTACATAAGAAATGTCTATCTGCGTAACTTTATTGGTGGTTTTGATTTTTTGACGATTTTTTCAAAATTTCATTCGAAAATTTAGGGGGGTTCTGAACATTCGATTACGTATAAAAACAATAGGCTTCCAGTGTTTACGGATTGTGATTTTTGTACCAAATTTAGTTCAAATCGGTCCATTCGTTCGTCAGTTATCGTCTCCACAGACCCACTGACACACACACACACACACATACTTTCACACACACACACACAGACATCACTTCAAAAATGTATGATTCGTGATCAGGGATGCTTGAAACGTGCTCTCCCGTCGAAAACTCGAATTCGAATTTTCGACCCCGTCACAATACTTTCCTTATACATTATGTATATAAGGAAAGTAATATATCCCTATTCTTTAGTATATATCCCTATCCGTGTAGTTACTACAGCAAATGGCAATCATGACTTTACTATATTTAATACAAAAGCCTATGCATATGGCTAATACTTCAGAATAAAAAATACACAAGTAATATGTAATTACGAAACTATGATTAACAATGATTGACTGATCTTGGAATTTATGAGACATTACTTCATGCGAGATCTCGTAGATGAATCATAAAATGTTTATAACCTGTTTCTTGGTAGGAATCTTCGTCCTCCGGAGTAAATATTAGATACCATTTAATGAATCCAGATATACACCAGCACTTAGTTCTTAAATATATATTTGTCGTAATATATAGATATAGTCGATATAGTTAAACTTAAGCGTTCTAATTTCCTTCACTAAATTTTGCTGGTAGTAAAACTTCATAAATGAGTATGAGTGCATTCCGAAACTACAGTTAATAACTTAAAGTTGGCTGTTTGCCCAACTTTACTCAATTAGATTAATTTATTTACTTTTTATTGTCTATTTGTAAAAGATTGAGTGTACTGATTATTTATGAAAATGTTGTACCATTGGAATTGCTGAACGGTAATTTTTTTCGATGATATTAAGAAAAAAATCTGATGTGGGCAGCACATGACTTTTCTTATATAATGCAATAAATTTACTATTTTTACAGTAAAAAAAATAGTTTATTTTTATAGTTGTTATTTATATTTTTTCCAAGATATTGAATTTTCGTCAATGAGTCGTCATTTTCCATGTCGTAATCATCAATGAGTCATCATTGATTTAGTGTCATTTTTATCCATTTGGCAAGTTTTTCGTCAATTTAGCAACATTTAAAAAAGTCGCCAAGTTGGCCACATTCCACCAAATTCGTCGCCAAAATTTCGTCAAGCGTTATGGACGAAGAAATAAGTTATTCTTACAGCAGATAAATGACTATTGGCGTTCAAATACAAAAGTCTTACCCAAAGTATATTTTTCATAAATGGAACGAACTAGATCCACGAGAATGATGTCACCAAATTTATCACATGGTATTACATATGAAAAATGAACATGTTTCTCAATGGAAAATCTTTTTTTTTTTATTTTATATGACTTTTTGATAATTTTTGAAAAATGTGCAATATCTCGAGAACGGTTCATGTTAGCGTTCTAAAATTTATGTCAATCGTTTCTAATGAAAAATTACATAAGAAATGTCTATTTACGTAATTAGTGGTTTTGATTTTTTGACGATTTCTTCAAAAATTCACTCGAAAATTTAGGGGGGTTCTGAACATTCGAGTGTATTTAAAAACAATAGGCTTCCAGTGTTTACGGATTATAATTTTTGTACCAAATTTCGTGCGAATTGGTCCATTCGTTTGTCAGTTATCGTCTCCACAGTCTAACTGACACACACACATATATACTTTCACACACACACACACAGACATCACTTCAAAAGTGTTCGATTCGTGATCAGGGATGCTTGAAACGTGCTCTCCAGTCGAAAACTCCAATTCGAATTTTCGACCCCGTCACCATACTTTCCTTATACATTATGTATATAAGGAAAGTAATATATCCCTATCCATTATATGTGCAAGTACGACAGCAAAGAGCATTCATAACTTTACTATATTTGATATAAAAAGCCTACGACTATGGCTAATACTCAAGGATAAAAGAAACATACGGGATATTTAATTACAAAACTGGGATAAATATTGATTGATCTTGGAATTTATGAGATATTACTTCATCCGGGATCTCGAAGAGGAGTCATAAAATATTTATAACCTGTTTAGTGGTAAGAATCTTCGTCCTCCGAAGTAAATATTAGATTCCATCTAATGAATTCAGATATACATCGGCACGTAGTTCTTTTATCGATAATTTATCATAATATTCATCGATATAGTCTTACTTAAGCGTTCTTATTTCCTTCACTAAATTTTTCTGGTAGTAAAACTCGGTGTAAATGGGTTTGAGTGCATTCCAAAACTACAGTTAGTAACTTAAAGATGGTTAATTCACCGAATTTTACTCAATTAGATTAATTAATTCATTTTTTTTACTTTCCTTATATACATAATGTGTAAGGAAAGTATTGTGACATGGTCGAAAATTCGAATTCGAGTTTTTGACGGGAGAGCACGTTTCAAGCATCCCTGATCACGAATCAAACACTTTTGAGGTGATGTCTGTGCGTGTGTGTGTGTCAGTGGAGACGATATCTCACGGACAAATAGAGCAATTCGAATGAAAATTGGTACAAAAATCAAAATCAGTGAATACTGGAAGCCTGTTGTTTTTAAACGTAATCGAATGTTCAGAACCCACCTAAATTTTCGAGTGAAATTTTGAAAAAATCAAAACTTTTAATAAAGTTACGCAAGTAGACATTTCTTATGTAAATTTTCCTTATAAAACGATTGAGATAAACTTTAGAACGCTAGCATGAACCGTTATCGAGATATTGTACATTTTTCAAATAAATTTATAAAAAATCTCATATATTAAAAAAAATATGTTAACTGTTGAGAAACATGTTCACTTTTCATGTGTAATATCATGCGATAAATTTAGTGACATCATTCTCATACATCTACTAGATCGTTCCATTCATGAAACAAGATACTTATAGTAATACTTATGTATTTGAACGCTAATAGTTATTTATCATCTATAAGAATAATTCATTTCTCCGTCCATACCGCTTGACGAGATTTTGGCGCCGAATTTGGTGGAATGTCGCCAACTTGGCGACTTTTTAAAATGTTGCCAAATTAACGAAAATCTCGTTAAATAGATAAAAATGGCACTAAATCAATGAAAATGACGACTGAAGAAAATTCAATACCTTGGAAAGAATATAAATATCTACCATCAGAAAAACCTAATTTTTTATTGTAAAAGGAGTAAATTCATTGCATTATATAAGGAGACTCATGTGTTGCCCACAAAAGATTTTTTATTTTCCAGTTATAAAGTACTTGTTGTATTGGTGATTTCTGAATATTTTGATACCATTGGAATTGCTTACAGGTAATTATTTAGAGAGATATTTAGAAAATACAATACATCAACAATACAATAACAAATATTAATTTATAATTTTACCGCCTTTTTTCTCAAAACGAATTTGAACTTACGCATTGACCTTTGAAATTGCGCATTTGATATTTTATGAACCGTTTGATGAATTTTCATGGAATATTTTATTGTTATTAATAACATCATTGTTCAATAATTGTACTATAGTAATTTAAGATTCCATGCGCACAAAACATATTATAATTATATCGACAAAGATACATAGTTAAACTCTAACTACTTTTTATATATCATTTCTCTGTTTTCAATTATTGTTTTATTACTTTCCCTGTAATACATGGTAATGTGTTGTTGTTGTTGAGACCCAGACCGTCCGACCTACCAGAAAGGTGTAAGGTAACTGTATGGACGGCCGGGAAGTGCCACCCAATTTAGACCGGAACCCAGTGGGGGAGGCATCCACAGGGACGTACCCTCCTTCCCCTACCACCAACCTCTCGGAAGGACTTACGGACCCACATGTTTAACGTGATCGTACTCCGCATGAACACGGCGGCATTTGTGGCAGCGTGCAAATCTAGCGCGCAAACCACGGGGATACCGCACCCGAGATGGCCAACAGCACGCGGCGTTCCGAGGTGGTCACCCAGCAAGTACTAACCGCGCCCGATGCTGCTTCACTTCGGTGATCTAACGACAACCGGTGTTTTCAGCACGGTACGGCCGTTGGCCACATGGTAATGTGTAGGAAAAGTATTGGAATCATGCCGAAAATCAACTCGGCTTTTCGACGGATCTATACGTTTTGGGACCTCTAGAATACGAAAAAGTTATTTTAGCGTGATGTCTCTGTGTGTGTGTATGCATGTGTAATGTATGTATCCACTCTAAGTAAAAATCTACTCGAACTAACTTCATAAAATTTTGTAGGTAAGTCCCTTGTGGGTGATCCTGGTGCTGATTAAATGTTATTATGATTCGGGATTAAAGAAGCTGCCTTTTTTTGGCGAAATGCTCCACAAAAATTACCTGTATCCACTCTAGTTAAAATCTAATAGACCAAATTTCACAAAATTTTGTAGATATGTCAGTTGTGTGTTAGTCTGGTACTGATTAGATTTTGGTACGATTCAGGAAAAAAAGAACCTGCCGTTTTTGCGAAATGGCCCGTAAAAATCCTCAAAATATAAAATTAAAGACTGTCTATGCTCAAATACGAGTATATCAATTAAATACATCATTTTTGACAATGAAATGAATAAGACCAACCCCCATTATTCTAGAACGAGCCGTTCTTGAGTTACTTTAGTATTTTCACATTTTCGTTGCCTCAACTTTGAAAATAAGCATGGGAGAGTGTGGCCCCCGGCGATCTTGTCCGAAGAGCCTCCCCCCCCCCACCGCCCGCTCAAGGCCAGTTTAGAGAAAAAAGAAAAATACTTAAAAATAAACACGTTGAATCTTGCTCTATACAAATCTTGCTATGTCTTTTCTTTTTCATCCAATAAACATACTAGAAATATTTAGACCCAAAAGTTTGAACAGAATTCAAATTAAAACGAGAGTAGTAATTTTTTATGAAAATATTGAACGATACAAGTTTTTAAATATTATACATTTTTATTTGTTAAACTGTGCTTTAAATATTGATAATGCAGCACAATACTAAGGAAAAACTAAAATTTCTTAGGGGACGATTTCCGGCTTTTGCTGTAGCAAAAGTATCTATAACAGTTATAAAATCAACGACACAACGCAGATTAAGGGTCTTTTAATAAAATCATCATACCTGACGTACATAGTTTTAAAAATCCAGTGGTAAAGTCCAACGGATTTTTAAAGCTATGTAAGTCTTGTACGTCTTGTAGGATGATGTTATTAAATGACATTTTATCTATGGATTGCTAAAGGTATGTACGTCTTGTAGGATGATTTTATTAAGTTACATTTTATCTATGGATTTTTAAAGCTATGTACGTCGTGTAGGATGATTTTATTAAATGACCTTTTATCTATAGATTATTAAAGCTATGTACGTCTTGTAGGATGATTTTATTAAGTGACTTTTTATCTATGATGTTGTGTCGTTGATTTTATAACTGAATGTTCAATAGACGTGATACCACCTATAATATTTAGCATCTATAACATCTGTAAAATCTAACGTTTTAACAAGGTCGTTCTCAATGCTAAGAATTGACAGAATGACTAAGAATCTCTACTACTACCACTTCTTCAGAATATTCTTGCATTATGACAAGTCCAATATTTACTTTTACCTCTTCAACAATGTGTGCCTTCAAATGGATGCATTATGAAACAAACTCGCAGTGATTTAAATCATTTTTGTAAACGGAAGTAATATTTTCACAAGATTTCGAAATTCGTGGGGGAGGGGAGGAGGCTTACCACAGAAAATCAGAAATATTGTTTTATATTTTAAGCAAAGAAAAAAAAATTCTTAAAATATAAGATTTTTTACTTTTATTTTTCGTTCAAAATGAGGACCCCTCTGACGCGAGGCCGCGGCATTCTCCAGGTTGGCAGGTATGCTAATTCGCCATTGAAAATAAGTCAAGTTACTGAATGAAAACGAAATTGAATTAAAAGTGCACATTCAGTGTAATTGAAAATAGTTATGGGTGTTATTTTGTACAATTAAACTCCATTGAATGAATTATTGAAAAAATTAAAAGAGCGTAAATATTAGTCTACAAGGAAAGTCATGTGCTGCCCACATTAGATTTTTTTATTTTAAGGAAGAATATTATTTTTTTTCTCTATGCTAAAACTTTTATTCCTATAAGTTTAACAGATTTTACTTTAAAAAAAAGTTTAAGCGTATGTTGCCCGTATAGTAGCCCGATTGAATAGAAGGAATTACTGTAGCACTAGCGGAGAATTAAAAATATAGTAGTCCGATGGCATGGAAGGGATTGCAGTAGCTCTAGTGGAGAACTAAAAATATAGCATTCCGATTGAATGGAAGGGATTTTAATAGCTCTAGCGGAAAATTGAAAACATAGTAGAAAGATTGAATGGAAGGGATTGCAGTAGCTCTAGCGGAGAATTAAAAATACAGTAACCCGATGGAATGGAATGGATTGCAGTAGCTCTAGCGGAGAATTAAAAACATAGTAACCCCGATTGTATGGAAGGGATTGTAGTAGATTTAGCGGAGCATTAAATATATAGTAGCCCGATTGAATGGATGGGATTACAGTAGCTCTAGTGGTGAATTCAAAATATAGTATCCCGATTGAATAGAAGGGATTGCAGTAGCTCTAGCGGAGCATTAAAAATACAGTAGCCCGATTGAATGGAAGGGGTTACAGTTGCTCTAGCTGAGAATTAAAACATAGTAACCCCCGATTGAATGGAAGAGAATATAGTAGTTCTAGCGGATCATTACATATATAGTAGCCCGATTGAATGGAAGGGATTACAGTAGCTCTAGCGGAGAATTCAAAATTAAGAAGTCCGATTGAATGGAAGGGATTTCAGTAGCTCTAGCGGAAAATTGAAAATATAGTAGCCCGGTTGAATGGAAGGAATTGCAGTAGCTCTAGCGGAGCATTAGAAATATAGTAGCCCGATTGAATGGAAGGGATTACAGTCGCTCTAGCGGAGAATTAAAAATATAGTAGCTCGATTGAATGGCAGGGAAAGGGATTGCACCAGCTCTAACGGAGTATGAAAAAATATAGTGCATATAAAGAACTCGAAAACATAGCGAGATAGCCAAAAATAATTATAAATTTGTAGCGCATTGTGTAATAGGAGCGATCGACACTGGGAACAAAGAGAGTATATATGAAAGTCAGTACTATCTATCAAATCTTCGTGTCATCTGTCATGTCGCATTTCTGCGCCATGAGCCTTTTCGTATTTTTCTGTGAGAGAAACATCCTTCTCTCCGTCCGTGCCTGTGCTGTGTTTTTCGTTAAGACTTGTTTCTATTGAAATTGCATTGAAAAGCGCATTTGGTCGTGAATTCGTTGGAATGTCTGGACTTGGTGTCTGGCCGGGATGCGTGACGTCGGCTCACTTGTTACTAGGAGAAGCGCGCCTGTCCAATCAGGAAGAGGCGAAAAGCGAAGGAGAACTTTTTTTTCGTGGGCTCGAGCGACCCACACTTTGCGCTCTTGGAGCTGAAAACTTCCGACTGAAAGGTCGCATCGAAAGTTTTGTCTGGTAAAGACAAAGGGTTTTAGCCGAAATGGCTAACTGGCGGAGATGGGCATTTTGGTTCTAAGGGAAACCGCCCCTGCATTTCTGGAGATGATTGAAGAAGATCCTGGAAACCTACATTAACTTTTCTGTACATTTTCTAAAATATATTTTTTTATTCCAGGAAATCTATCCGACATCGACGCCGAGCTTGAAGTAGTTATTCCGAAATGATTCAGATCGGTGCCAAATAGACTGATGTCCGGTACTTAAAGTTTTTGGACTTTTCCTCATCTTTTTCCTTTGAGAACTTTTTGTTCTGCCAAAAACCGTGCACACCCGATGAGAGGTATTTTCTGCAAAGCTTGAAATGTATAATAGCCAGGTAACATTTTCTTTACGAGAAATTTAATGCCGTACAGCACTGGCCTAACGAGGACTAAATTCTATAAATATGACGGGCTCATGTAAGATTATATTGTGTTTAATTTAAATTCCTGATTAAATCAAATGATTTTTGAATATCTTAATTATTGGTTGCTATATTATTTTGACCCGAGCAGTAATGTTGAATGTGTTATAATAGATAAGCTCTGAAGTCTCTGAATTAAAATTTGAAAGCTAAAATGCATATATTCATTCTTAAAAATATTAAATAAATATTAATTTGTGTGATAAATGAGCCTGATTTTTGTGTTGCCTTTGTGTTTTACTCACTGCAAATCATTTGGGATTTAATTCTCCTAAACTGGGAAACCCTTTAAAATTTGAACCTGGTGTTTTTATTGGTAATGTTGACAAAATTATTTATGTTAAAATTAATTGTTCTCTTTGGCATTTTGAAATTACGATCACGTCCTTGTGGGTAGTGGAGTCAGTAGATGCTGGTTGGTACTGATTCCGTTCCCACACATCAGAGTCTGTAAGACGGAGACACCAGCAATATTCGTCAAAGTACTCTGTAATATACTTTTTCGAAGTCAAATGTGTATTTTTGCTCTAACGAAAAGAGTTTTGAAAGGCGAGTACATCAGATCAATATGCATGTAAAAGTTGTTAATTTCTTTATAATACATGGTAATGTATAAGGAAAATAGTGGAACAGTGTCGAAAATCGCGACTTGAATTTTCGACAAATCTACACGTTTCAAGCACTCTAGAATTCGAACGCATATTTTAAGCGTGACATCTGTGTGTGCGTCTGCCTGTCTGCCTGTCAATGCAATGTATGTATTCACTCTAGCTGTAACACTAATAGATCGAATTTCGCAAAATTTGGTAGGCAAGTCACTTGTGGGTTATCCTGGTGCTTATTAGATTTTGGTACGATATGAAAAAATAACCATCTTTTTTCGCGAAATGGCAAGCAAAATAAGTCAAAATGTAAAATAAAATCTACATGTGTTCAAATTATCCATTAAATGCTTGGTTTATGACATTTTTAACGGCGAAAGGAATAAGACCAACCCCATAACTCTAAGACTAACCGCTTTCGAGATATTTCAGTTTTTCGCATTATTGACATGTCGCCTTTGAAAATACACCCAGTATCCGAATGGAAACGAAAATTTAATTAAAACTGCAAATTTAGAGTAATTAAAAAATATATCCGTGTTACCTTGTGCCATTAAACTCAATTTAAGGGATTATGAAGAAAGGAAAGAGAAAATGAATTTGAGTTTGTAGAGAAAGTTCTGTACAGCCAACATTAGATTGTTTATTTTAGTATTCCGGAATATGACACCCAATAACTCTACTTTGTCCAATATACGATTTTGATCATATATTTCTATCATATATTGGTGGTCGATTCCTACTCATTAGGAAATGCTGTACAATATTGTAATTGAGCTTTATTCATCTATCTCACCTTGTTGTCGAGTTCCCTATCACAATTTCTTAAATTATCCTCCAGTAGCGCTGCAATCAGTCAATTTTATTGGATCGAGTATGATAACTTTACTATAAGGGGGCATAGGACCTTTAAACCTTCAAAAAATCAATTTTTCAATTTTATTTTATTCTGAATGTTTGAACATTTCTGAACACTGTGCAAAAAACCGCATTCTAAAATTCGCATTATTTCTAAAGTTATGAGCTTTTATGCAACATACACTTTTGAAAATTTTCTCATGTCAGCCATCGCCGCCATTTTTAAAGGGACGTCACTATTTGTTTACGTTTGCAGTTTGCTGTTTTGTCATGTCAATCTAATACTTTTTCCACCACCATGTCTTAATTATTTATTTAATTATTTCTGCAGCAGCAGGAAGGCAACTACTCACCTCTACTAAACTGCTCAGCCCAGTTTGTTTATATTCTAGAGCCGTTAACTTGTTTATAACGTGGAGAATTTCTTCTGAGTTTTGCAATTTCTTTTCATTATATTTTCTTACTTTTTACGATTGATTTGTGGCATTTATGTTGTTTAAGCATAAAAACTTTGAACTAAAATACAGTTAATCTATTTTATAATTATGCATTACAAACTTCTTCACGTTTGCATATTTATTTGTGTAAACTTCAACGTACAAGACTGTTTGGTGCAATTTTTTAATATAAACTTTTTGCTTTTTGCTTTCTAATAATGGATACACCGGCAACTAAATCTCGTTCTGGGAAAAGAAGACGTTTTCAATGAAATATGTATGTAATTAAAAACAAAAACAATCCGAAAGTGTTCGAATGAAAAATGTTGATTCTACGCCTAAGCTAAGTGCTTCAAGTAAAAAAACTGTTCAGCTCAAAAGATGAACTTTCACTTGATAAGTCACATATTTCATCTGAAGAACATTAATATAGAATAGTTCATATATCAGTACTTTTCAAGGAGCTTGCAGATGTTTTGTGCTGCAAAATATGTCATGGAACAATAAATATACGTGAAAAATCTTCAATGGGTTTAGCATCAACATTTCTTGTATATTGTGATAGCTGTGATGAACTAAAGTCTGTGAAAAATTCAAAACTGCTTGGTGTTAAGAAAAATATTCCAGAAATAAACAGAAGAGCTATATTTTCTATGCGATGTATAAGGCAGGGCTTATCGGCTTTATCTCCTTTTTGTTGTACGATGGGTCTTCCAGCGCCTGTTTCTCAGAAATCATATAATAAAATTAATCGCAAGACTTTAAATGCCACATCTGTTGTAGCTAAATTTTTAATGAAAAGTGCTGTCCAGGACGAAAGAGAATTATCAAATGGATCGAAAGATATTACTGTAAGTGGAGATGGTAGTTGGAAAAATAGGGGGTATTCGCCACGTGTAGGTGTGTGTACACTAATCTGAGCAGAAAGCGGGAAGGTTATTGAAACCGAAGTAATGTCTTCTTCTTGTAAAGGCTGCAACAGCTACAGAAGTAAGAAAAGTGGCCCTCGGTATGAAAAGTGGAAAAATAATCATAAAATAGTGTGTTCGAAAAACCATTCGGGTAGTGCGGGAAAAATGGAATGTGATGGAATTTCGAGTCTCTAGCACTACATATGAAGTTTGAAAAGCTCGTAAAAGGCAGAAAACATTTGATTTTCAAAGACAAGAGGAAGAGGAAGGAATTACTTATGCATCAGGTGCATTTTGATGCTAAATTAGATATAAAATAACACAGGATGTATAATAAACTACAGCCAAACATTAATTAGCCGAACTGCGATAACTCAAAATTTTCCATGTGCGAAAGTCATATTTGTTATATATTTTTGTAATTTTAAACAATTTCAATACGTCAAATTTTTTGTAACTCATTCTTTTCTTGTCACTAGAGTTTCAGTTTATCAAAGTACCACTGCAGCTGTTTTTCTCAGGTAGGTGATTTTACAACTTGCGCACAGCATATTTTAAAATATATTGTACCAATCACTTTCAAGTTTTTGCTCTTACTTGTTTCATCTATATATACAATTTATACAAAAGAGATTCCTCCTAAATAAGTAAAAATTTAGTAAATGTTTTTCATCTGACTGACAAGAAACTTCTTCACGAAGCTGATGTTCGAGCTTCCGAAGCAACATATAGAGCTCAAATACTTCTTAAAAGGCAGAAAAATTTTGATTTTTCAAACATAACAGAATTAGGAAGGTGCTATTTATGCACTGGAAGCATTTTAAGGTCAAAATACTATAATAAATAACACTGAATATATTTTTAAACTTAAAAGCGGGTATCTCAGATATGTGATTTTAGCCCTTGTGCGCAATATATTTTAAAATATATGTAGCCAATCACTTTCAAATTTTTTGCTCTTACTTGTTTCATTTATATACATAATCTATAGATAAAAATTCCTCATAAATACGTAAAAATTTAGTAAACGTTCTTCATCTGACTAACAAGAAACGACTGTGCGAAACGTCTGTTCGAGTTTCCGAAGAAACATATAGAGCTCAAATACCCCTTAAACGCAGAAAAATTTTGATTTTTCAAACATAACAGAATTAGGAAGGTGCTATTTATGCACTGGAAGCATTCTAAGGTCAAAATACTATAATAAGTAACACTGAATATATTTTTAAACTTAAAAGCGGGTATCTCAGATATGTGATTTTAGCCCATGTGCGCAATATATTTTAAAATATATGTAGCCAATCACTTTCAAATTTTTTGCTCTTACTTGTTTCATCTATATACATAATTTATAGATAAAAATTCCTCATAAATAAGTAAAAATTTAGTAAACGTTCTTCATCTGACTAACAAGAAACGACTGCGCGAAACGTCTGTTCGAGTTTCCGAAGCAACATATAGAGCTCAAATAGCTCCTAAAAGGAAGAAAAGTTTTGATTTTTCTTACATAACAGACATAGGAAGGTGCTAATTATGAACTAAAGGCATTTTAAGGTACAAAATAAGATAATAAGTAACATTGAAGCATTTTTAAATTATAAAGCTGTTTTTCTCAGATATGTGATTTTAACACTTGCGCGCAATATATTTTAAAATATATGTAACCAATCACTTTCAAATTTTTTGCTCTTACTTGTTTCATCTATATACATAATTTATAGATAAAAATTCCTCATAAATAAGTAAAAATTTAGTAAACGTTCTTCATCTGACTAACAAGAAACGACTGTGTGAAACGTCTGTTTGAGTTTCCGAAGCAACATATAGAGCTCAAGTAGCCCCTAAAAGGCAGAAATTTTTTTATTTTTCTTACATAACAGACATAGGAAGGAGCTAATTATGAACTAAAGGTATTTTAAGGTACAAAATAAGATTATAAGTAACATTGAAGCATTTTTAAATTTTAAAGCTGTTTTTCTCAGATATGTGATTTTAACACTTGCGCGCAATATATTTTAAAATATATGTAACCAATCACTTTCAAATTTTTTGCTCTTACTTGTTTCATCTATATACATAATTTATAGATAAAAATTCCTCATAAATAAGTAAAAATTTAGTAAACGTGCTTCATCTGACTAACAAGAAACTACTGCGCGAAACGTCTGTTCGAGTTTCCGAAGCAACATATAGAGCTCAAGTAGCCCCTAAAAGGCAGAAAATTTTTGATTCTTCTTACATAACAGACATAGGAAGGTGCTATTTATGAACTAAAGGCATTTTAAGGTGTAAAATAAGATAATAAGTAACACTGAATGTATTTTTAAACTTTAAAGCTGTTTTTCTCAGATATGTGATTTTAGCCCTTGCGCGCAACATATCTTAAAATATATTTAACCAATCACTTTCAAATTTTTTGGGCTTACTTGTTTCATCCATATATATAATTTGTACTTCAAAAATTCACCATAAATAGTAAAAAAAGAATTGTGAAGAGGTTTATTTCATGTTTTTTAACACTGAAAATGAAAATTTCATTTTGTTTAGATTTTAAAAATATTAAATTTATTTCAAAATTTTAAAAAGTGTGTACAAATTAAAGATGTAATAGTTATAAATATATTATTATCAAATTGAAGTCCATAAGTATAATATTATTTGAAATATCCTGCGCGCGGCTGCTACATACACCATTATGTCTGTCAAAATTGTATAAATTTTAAAAAACAATATAAAATGTACATATAATTATATGACTTCAGTAAAATTTGTGTAGTAAGAAAGGTTTTCTATATGTTTAGAGAAAAAAATTTGAACATCTGGGATACACCTGGTTAAAATTAAAAAATTGTAAAGATAGCTCTATTTTCAATGAATTTCGACTGTTTAAAGGTCCTATGCCCCCATAAATAGAGCTAACATGTATATATATATACTCATGGTCCCTTCCTTATGATGTCCTTGAGGGGTAATAAAGGACATTCCTAGGAACCCTATATACACTATCCTTCAAAAGTTAAGCTGGCTATGCAAAATTCTCAAATAATGAACGCCTCCGTTGATTTTATTGGGTGAAACTTACAGCTGTTGTCTATGGGGATACACAAATATCAAATGATGTGTTCAATAGCGAAATACGCCTCAAACAATATGAAAATTAGGCGTTGTATGAAAACGCCACATTTGCGCCTAAGAGTTTCAATTCTCAAAGAAATTGTTTCGAAGAGTGATAACATCGATTTGGGATTATATTAGATTTGGTGTGATACAAAGAATACGTTCAGAAAAATCTCAACACTGGCCTGCTCTTGGTGGGCTTGAGGCAAAACAGTCCATTTAGGAAGTAACCAATTGCTTTTCTTGCGAATATTCCTTCATTTATTGTTCATGAAAACAATTGCAAACAAGTGGAACAGTTATTTAGTGATCCGTTCCAGGTCATCTTAGGGCAACAACATCCTCTGATTACAAGTACATCGCATACTGGACAAACGTGATAGCCGATTAACCGCACCAACTCTTCGATCAATGGCTACCACAATATTATAGGATATATATATATATATACCAGCACTGTGTGGCTGCAATGACTACATATCAAAAGGCTTCTTCATACCCGGGCACCAAGATTTTGTAACCCTTTGAGCACGAACACCAAAGGAGCACGTTTAAATTAGGATCATCAGCATGCGGCTTCATCATAATCGAAATGGTCCACGGATGAGTCACGATTTGCACTATATTCAAACAATGAACGTCTTAGAGTCTGGAAAGAACAAATAATACGCAATCAGACCAATAACATCGTTGAACATCGCGCTTTTAGTTGTCTTTCGTTATCGTTAAACTGGACAATATCAATTGTCGTTAAGCCAAGGAATGAATTTTCTTTGGGATATTGCACCGACTTGCACGTGTTCACTGGGGATATTGAGACGGGGAAATATATCGGGAACAAGTTCTTAAATCGTTGGAGATGCTCTAAGCTGCTGCAGTGGCTCCAGATGTTTTTTGATTGGCTTTAACGCTCATCCACGCAAACTTGGACTAGTAAATTTGTACCTCCAGAGCAAAGTATTGCTCATATGCAGTGACTAGCGTATTTTTTAGACCTCAGTCCCATCGAAAATATTGGGAATGCTCTTGGAAGAGCTGCATCTGCTCGTCTACAACCTACAACTACTTTCTAAGAGCTGAAAACTACCCTTCTATAGGAATGGCAATTATTGCAATCTGACTAGGATCACGTGATGAAAGAGATTAAGCAGCCATGCAAAGTTTATGTTAACGTCAGGGGTAATCATATCCCATATTAAGGGCGTGTTTGATTTGTTTCTACAGCATATAAATATTTTCCCGAATGTACTGAGTGTAAGTAAGCACTTAAAGAGTAAAAAAAATAAGCCTAAATATATTTCCTTTAATTTGATTTTCATAATTAGGAATATATTACTAAATTAATTCACCACTTTCTTGTGAAATTTGCAGTGAATCAAAGCACAACTTTTTGAGTTATGTAGGATGTACTTTTCGAACTGTTTTTGTTTAACTTTTGGAAGTCAATGTAATACGTACGATATACGATTTATATACGTAATATATATGATAAACGATAAAATACATATACGATACACGCTTCTAACTTTAATATCTCTAGAACCACGAGATGATTTTGCTGATTTTTTTTCAAACACTGACACAGACTCCAAGAAATATTCTGATGCAAGTGTTATCACTCAACAGCTAAACACAGAGTAATGAGAATTTAAAATATGTTTTATGTCTTCCTGTCCATTTGTTATGACCTTTTATAAGTAGATAACGACACAGTGGGGTTACATAAACTCTTGCTGGTTTGTTAGGCTTAATATGAATCAAGTTTATGGCTAAAATATTTCGCAATTTGTACCGCAATATTATATAGAAGTGAAAATTAGAAAACATACTTTCAAGCAAAATATCTCCTTAATTACGCATGATCAATTTTGACAAAATCTAAATTCACAAATGAGAATCAGTCCGAAGAATATCGCTGGTGTAAGTACCATCCTCCTACACCTAACCACGAAGCAAAAGTAATTAAAATAACATTTTTTCTGTTAGTAATGACCTCTTATAACTTTAAAGCGGATTAACAGATTTTAATACTTTTTCACTAATTCGTTAATTTCATTAGGTGTCGGTTGTTTGTGGTTGAAATAATTTGCATTTTATGCAGCGTTTTAAACTCTTATGTCAGTTGCACTGATACGATAAATCTTTGGTAAATGTTATTTAGTAAAAATCAATTGCAGAGTTAACTTCGATGATAAGAGCTTGCAAATTTGTTCCAATAACTCAACGGTAGAGAGTCGGCTAGCCAGTTCGAAGATCCAGGGTTCGGTTTCCGGTTCGGGCAGCAAGGCACCCGAACAAATCAACCCTGTAAGTTAGTTCAAAGATATCTGAGGCCTGAAAGTGATCCTAGTGTGACTAGCACGATTTCGGTGGACTATGGGATATAGCGTGCAGATTTCAAATTAGGAGGATAATGACCACGTGGGATACTAACCTGGGTAAAAATAGTAGTATCAGGAGGCTAACCTGGGGTAAAAATAACACGAGGTGATCAGTCGGATTGTCAGTTGACCGCCAATTTGACATTAGGAAAGTGGAGAATGCAAAGTCCACTTCGATAAAAGCTTGCAATTTCGTCCCAGTAGCTCAACAGTTGAGCGTCGGCTGGCCAGTACGGAGATCCAGGGTTCGAGTCCCGGATGAGGCAGCAAGGCTCGCAACACAATGTTGTAGTAATAAATAAGCACTAAAATCACTAACCTGATTAAGGCCGTGCGAAAACTTCAAACTTAAAGGTGCATGTGGAATTCTATTAGATCGTAAGTAACTTATTGGTAGAAAACTTTCCTTAAGATCAATATATCTTTACTCTCCAGTCCTCTTCCCGAAAGAACTTCACAAAACTTAAAATTATAAAATATATTCGGGTAACCTTTTAAGAATAATTTATTGTATAAAATTTAGGAAACTTATTATCCAGCTGAAGCCAAATACACCAAATGAGGCACGAAGAGCTTTTAGCCCTTCTGTCTATGAATACCTTCCCGCAGTCATAACCGAGAAAGTTTCAAGAACACACATCTTTCGGAGTTAGAAAGTTTGAATTTGAGAGTGTTATGCATTAAGTTGCAGCTGTCAAACTTACAGATATGTATTCCGTTTTATAAAATAGTTTGTATGAAAAGTTTCACCCTGAGTGTAAACCTATTCATCAGAGAGATTTAAATTTCACGGAAATATTTGGGATTTAGTTTCCAATATACCAGTGACTGCTGATTTGAAATTATATGATTTAAATTAAAAATTTAAAAACAAAATGATGTGGGAAGCGCATGACTTTCCCGATATAATACAATGAATTTACTGCTTTGTCAGTGAGAAAAATATTTATACGTCCCAATATTTTTAATGTTCTACATTTGCTGTTATTGTACCGGGAGGTCAGAATTAAAACTCCCCTACTCTGAGCTCTCTATACATCGAACTACTCAGTGTAAAGGCTCCAAAATTGTTCAACCTACTACTCAGGACATGGGGAAAGGGATTACGTGAAAAAAATATTAGTTCCAGAAACACTGATAGGTGGCGCTGTACAACAGAAAATATGCTGAAAAGACACAAAATAATCACAAAAAAAAAAACACATGCGATATGGAATTTTTTCTTTTTAATGTCTTTTGCTGATATGAAAAAAAAAGAAGATAAAAAGTGAAGAAACTTAAACTGTCATTGTAACTGCAATTTCTAACTGTAAGCACAAAAATTTGCATAAACCCTTGGTTTGCAGCTACAATGTTCTGGGCATAAAAGGGGATAAAACTGGGAAAATTTCATTCTTATCAATGATGTCTGTGACACTGCCAGGACGCGCTTTGCTTGTGAAGCTGTTTTATGAAATCAAAGGACATGCTGCAGCTGCACTTCGAGAGTTTCTTCGACTTAAGAATTTGCGCAAAGGACCATTACTTCCACAAACTCTGAGGAGAATGATCGTTATATTCGAGAAAACTGGACATCGTGGGGTTCAGCCGGGTCGAGGACGCAAATCGACTCGTTCAGATGTCGTTGACGATGTTGCCACCGCTATTGTTGAACAATCAGTGGATAACGTTATACGCAGCATTCCCTGCATCGATAAGGTCCTTGTGATATGAATGTTTGGTACGTTCGAATAAAATGTGTTACAAATGTGTATTTTATGTATCTTTCAGCATATTTTCTGTTGTACAGCTCCACCTATCGGTGTTTCTGGAACTAATTTTTTTTTCGCGTAAACCCTTTCCCCATGTCTTGAATAGTATGTTCAACAATTTTGGAGCCTTTACACAGAGTAGTTCGATCTATAGAGTGCTTAGAGTAGGGGTGTTTTAATTCTGACCACCCGGTACATTTGGCGCTTTTACGGATGACACTAAAGCTATTTCAAAGTTCCCCCTTGCATTTCGCGAAACTACAAACTGACAATTAACAGTAAATAGTATTGATAGCATGGACAACAAACAATATATACTATATATTAAAATATTTGAATACTTATTTCATCAATTTGTCATCATTTCCGTTAATTTAACGTCATTTTTGTAACTTTGATGATATTTTCGTCAATTTGGGGCGAAATATTGCTAAGTTGGCGATATTTCGCCAAATTGGTCGCCAAGTTTGCCAAATTGATCGTCAAGTGTGACAGACATATAGAAAGAAAATATTTTCTTATATATGAATGACTATTGTGAAATTTCCTGAAGTACATTTTCTCGTGAATTGAACGAACTAGATCTATCAAAATGATGTTAACAAATTTACCGCATAAAATTACATATGAAAGTGAACCAATTGAATTCCCATTATTTAATACATTTTTATATTTATGTGATTTTTTAGATAAGTTTATGTGAAAAAATGTGCAACATCTCGTTATAAAACTTATGTTATATATTAATCGTTTTCTAACAAAAATTACATAAGCTCCAGTCGTTCAAGTGATATCGATTCCACAAACTCACAGACACAAACACACACAAACATACACTTAAAGATCGCCTCAAAAACTTTCTATTCGAGTTCAGGGATGCTTAAAATATACTTTTCCCCCGAAAACTCGAATTCGAACTTTCGACCCCGTCATAATACTTTCCCTATATGCATATATGAAAAGTAATTATAATTAAAACAAGAAAGATCAATCATGCATAAAGTATTGATTATCAAACATTTTCCAACTGACATGCAATTTTATTTAAACATCTCTAAAATGCGATACATTCAGCGCTGATTCATTTTAAATTATCGCAGTACTACAATGATTTATTATATTTGAAATATTCAAACTTCATGGAAAAAAATGAACATTATTCAAATGACGTCATCGAAATATAAATCGTCTGGTCCTCTACGTAAAAGCAATAAATATTTCCTTCATATAACGGTTATTCCAGACTTCAGAGCTAAATAAATTTGCGTGAAAAAAAATTCAGCATTTCTTATACAACTCGTCTTGCAATCACCTGTTTACATTTTTCATCCATTAAAATTTGGCATTGTTGTAGAAATAGTCAAAGTTTGAAGATAAAATTCTTGCACATTTAAGCAATTTCTTCTACTAAGTTTTCTCAAATATTTCTGGTTTGAAAACAACGCACAATTTCCTTGGAACCAAATTTATATGTTTTGCATAAATATTCTATGAATCAGTATCGATGAAAATCATAATGCTGACTATATAAAAACACTCTCATGTTGTAAATTATCAGGCCTCTATTAAAAATTCAATTCCTTCAAACACTTTTAATGAAGAGGAATAATTTGCCCATCGTTAAACTTAACGAAACATTATTTGTAAATCTTGGTGTTTTTTAAATATGTAAAATACCCATTAAAACCGTTAAAGTAGAAATATAAATTTTGCATATTTTGATTCCAATTTATAATTTGCTTTTAAAACATGTTTTTTTATTATAAACATATTAATTATTGGAATTAAGCCAATGAATTTTACTTGAATTTATCTTCACTCTATTTCTTACATTTATATAATCTGTATAATAGTGAATTAATCATACACTAATCATGTAAATTATTTTATTTTAAACAGCTTGTACTTACCACACATGCAATCACTGTCAATATTATTACACACTTCATTGTAGTCGAAAGTTGTGGAAGATTTTCAAGACAATTCACTCAATCTGGGCTCTTGTTGATGGCACGTATTATTCGGAATAGGCTATCTGAAAAATGGATATATATATATATATATATATATATATATATATATATATATATATATATATATTTATATATATAAAGATCAAAAATGAAAAACGAAAAATGAAAAGACTGACGAGGAAACCTAACAAGCGGAGTGCCAAAAAATAACCAAAGGGGATTGTGACCTCTTCTGAACCACGGTTACGGCATGCTGCTAGACCGCGGCAAGCACTCCCGGAAGCAGGCACTCCCTGAAGCCGACCCCGATGCATCAAATACATGGAGTTGAAACGACCATAACAAACTTCCTGAAAGTAAAAATCAATGCCCGAAGCCAATTTAGTCTTATCGAAGACATGTAAAACGCAGAAAAACGTAAAATGACAATAAAAACATTCACTTACACAAAATTTTTCGCACTTTTTTGCACTAAGCTTGTTAGCTTTCATCGTCCGTCTTTACATTTTTTTTTCCATATTTGAACTTATATCATAATTGTGTGAAAGAGCCGCATTGGCGCATTTCAATCTGATTATGGTATATTTCATTGGTATATTATTGGTATATTCCATTACTTCTACTTACAGTTAATACTTTATTTATGTATTTACTGTTTTACTTATATATATATATATATACATATATATATATATATATATATATACATATATATACATATATATATATATATGTATATATACATATATATACATATATATATATATATATATACATATATATACATATATATATATATATATATATGATAGTTCCCATTGCTGTTTAAGTTTAAAATATACGTTTTGCACATTTTGCAAAAGGAATGATTATATCAGAAATGTTATATTAACTTGTTGAATATTTAATTTAATAAAAATATACACATTTAACTGATAACAAAGTAACTTAAGGGATTAGGTAAAATAACTAAAATAACTATTTGGTTACAAACGGCTGTCATTAAATATTAGGCAATGGTGTTGAAAGAGGCAGAAGAGAGCTAATAAGTGCAAAATAGGTCTGCCGGTGATGACAGACCTCTGGACTGGGAACGTAATTGATACCCTAATAAGCATTAGTGCATAATGTTGAATAATTAGTATCAAGGGGTTAGCTCTTCACTATCCACATCATCATCCTTATATGGAAACCGACTCTACATTCTGTGGGCATTTGATTGTGTCTACACTTGATTTATCAACTCTCAAAACAAATACGAAAATTTCCCTCATTATTATAAAATTTTCACTCTCTTTGTATTTGAAAATTCAAGGTATCCCTTAACCTTTGAATAAAATATCTTTCGTATAGAGAAGAATTCGAGATTTCTAAATTGTTACATTCTTCCCTGCGTAGAGCGAATAAAAGAGAACAAGGAAGAAAATTTTCAAAATAATTCCTATTTCGAATGAAAAATTTAAGAAACATGGAATTGCGGCTATAAGGGATACGGTAACCAAAGGGCACAATCAACATGTCCCCCAAACCCCTTGATCTATGAAAATATCTAAAGGAAACTTCTCAAGGCAAGTAGACAAATATTACAGAGCTTTATTTTCGAGTCCTACTTCTAAGCTGATGATGATGATGACACAGTTTATTGATCACTGTATCTCCATCAGTGTTAACACAAGAAACTTGATTATTTACAGTGCTGTTCGTCTTTGGTCACACGTAAACAATAAGAAGATTATTTTTGTAACCACGTCGAAATGTATCTGAAGGGGATGAGCATGGACAGGATCACAGCATTTTCTCAAGTAGCTTTCGAAATCTACAGTTCCTATCTAAAATTCAGTTTATCCTATTCAAAGAATGGGTATTCACCTATTAATACACCAACTTATCTGCAGAGTCACTTAGTAATACACCAGTTTACCTGCAGAGTCACCTAGTAATACACCAACTTACCTGTAGAGTCACCTAGTAATACACCAACTTACCTGCAGAGTCACCTAGTAATACACCAACTTACCTGCAGAGTCACCTAGTAATACACCAACTTACCTGCAGAGGAATTCAGACGCAGATTGGTTGTGGTGCAAAAGATTTTTTCCGAACTTTTGTATCAAAATCAATTATGACAAAGCGAATGAAAATATATAAATAACGGCACGTGCACAATTTATCTTACATGGCACATTTATCACTTTTCTCATTTATCATAGCACTTTGACACATTTATCGTCAGAATCTTCCTTAATCATTTGAGGAAACGATAACTTGGATTTGTATCTTGGATATAATATCAGATTTTAGCCACGCTTACGCAACTGGGGAAATAAAGAAGCGATTATCATTTAGAAATTAAATGCAATTGGATAAATACAACAGAAAAAATACATATTTAAAATAAAGCAGAAAATCGGGAATCATGGTCGGTATCAAAAAATCATAATGAAACAGCATTTTTACGAACACAAAATGGAAGGATATCTGATTTTCCGCATATTTTTTACCAGAACGTGTCATAAACTGGGACGTTTGATCTATTTATATACACTTATTTTCAGCTTGTATTGCGAGATATACATATACACCAAATCTGAGAAGATAGCTTGATTACCAACATTTTTCTAAGAATGAATCAGCAAACTAAGGATAAATTCTCTTTGGCAAAATACCTGAAATACAAATATATATTTTACTACCATAGTATCAAAAATTTTAAAGAAAACGCCTAAAATTATTTTATCTACAGCTCTAGAGTATTGATTTTGCGAAAGGTGCTAATACATTACTTTCAGGAAAATATCTTGATTAAACTTTTCTGAAATTGAGTCAGTAATAACAGGAACTGTTATGACATGTGTAAGAGAAAGAGTCATCAATTCTATATCTTTGGAATCTTTATCCTTTTAAGACGGCTTGTATCTATAAGATGGGCATTTCATCAAATTTGAGCCACACGAAGAGATGCAAAAAAAGAAAAAAAATCTGATTAGAAACAGTTGGTATGGAAAATTAAAGAGAAAGAAATGTTTGTATCACGGTTGGTATTGGAATATCATAATGCAAATCATTTCTATGAAAATAGCAGATGAATGTACTTGAATGAAAGTACCAGAAAATCAGTTAGAGTGGATATACGCAACTTTTGCGAACCACTTTGCAGAAAAAGGAAGGTTCTTTTATCCCGAATCATACCAAAATCAACTCACCACCAGGGTCACCCGCAAGGGACTTCCCTACTAAATTTTATGAAATTCGGGTCATTAGTTTTTCAGTTAGAATGGATACAAAATCTGCACAGAGAGACAGATAGACACAAACACAGACGGCACGGTAAAAATAGTTTTTTCTTGTTCAAGAGGTCAGAAAACGTGTAGATCCGTCGATTTCAATATTTTTCCAATACATTCCCATGCATTGCAGGGAAAGTAAAAATTTGATATGGACCGCACATGACTTTCGCTGCAGACTCATATACACATTATCTTTATTTCTTAAATATCATTATATGGAGTTGTTGAGACCCAGACCGTCCGACCTACCAGAAAGGTGTAAGGTAACTGTTTGGACGGCCGGGTCATTATATGGAGTGTAATTGCACAAAATAACACCCATAATTATTTAAAATTACTCTGAATTTCATTCAGTTCATTCAATTTTCATTCTCAATTCAATTTTTATTCTCATTTGGAATTGGACTTATTTTCAAAGGTGGCGTAGCCAAAATGCGAAAGATCTGAAATATCTCAAGAACGGCCAGTCCTAACGTAATAGGGTTGCTTTTTAACACTTTACAAAAAAGTTGAAAAGTGTTTATGACTTTGTTCATTCTGTCTGTCTGTCTGTCCGTTAGCACGATAACTGCCGTAAAAATGACTTAATCAAAATGAAATTTTAGTATGTTGTTCAGACGGTCTGTAGGACCTATGGGAATATAAATGAATAATATCACCCAATTAGTTTTGGATTGAACCCGGGTCGAAAAAATGAAATACATTGAGCCCTATGGGACCTAATTTTTCAAACATTTTTTAAGCGGATTTAAAATTCACAAATTACTTCGAAAATTTTTGGTAATATTCAAATTGTTCCATAAAATATATAAAAAAAAATTCAGCGAAATATATTCAGTAGTTTTTTAAATAAAAATTAAAATAATAATTACACCTCTTATATGAAACGATCACGTGACCATGATATGAAACGATCACATGACCCACTTCAAAATGATATATGGCATCCATCTTGTTTCAAAATCGTGATTTTTTTAAGTTCTTTTTAATTCATATTGAGTGTTGTATCCGTCCTAAAACTACTTTATTTTTGCTTAAATTCTGTGCATCTACATACTAAAACAACCGACAATATATTTGAGTTTAAATGCTCATTTAATTTGATTATTTCTACAACTAAGCCTATTTTTCACCTATGTAAAATGTAAACAGCAAAATATACAGAATGCGTTGTATTAGAATTCCTGTATTTTTTTAACACAAAATAATTTAGTCCATGGAGTCTGCATGGCTGATATGAATGAAATATTAATTGATTTCATAAAGTGAAGGACGATTTTTTTCGATGACGTTTCAAGCATAGAGTTTAATTTTTTGTAACTCCATGGTCTTAAACAAAATGTTTAAATAAAATAAATTATTATAGAGTTGTGATGAATGAAATGGATGGGAGAAAGTTATGAATGAAATCCTGTTTTTATAGAGAGATCCAGGCATGTTATTTTTTCTATAACGTCATTTGAATTAATTTCAGTTGTTTTCGATGAAGTTTTGAAATATAATAAATTATCGTAGTATTATGATAATTCTAAAACTATTACCAAGGAATGTATAACATTTTAGAGATGATTAAACCAGGCAATTTATATTTCACTACCGTCATTTGAATGAAGTTCATTTTTTTCGATAAAGGTTTAAGTTTTCAAATATAATAAATTAATGCAGTATTGTGATAAGTTTCAAAATATTACAGAGGAATGTATTGCATTTTAGACTTGTTTAAATAAAATTGCATTGAAGTTGGAAAGTGTTTCATAATCAATGCTTTAAGTATGATTGATCTTTCTAGTTTATTAACACTTTACAACAAAGCTGAGAAGTGTTTATGACTTTATTCATTCTGTCTGTCTGTCTGTTTGTCCGTTAGCACGATAACTGCCGTAAAAATGACTTTATCAAAATGAAATTTTAGTATGTTGTTCAAACGGTCTGTGGGACCTATGGGAATATAAATGAATAACATCAACCAATTAGTTTTGGATTGAACCCGTGTTGAAGAAATTAAATACATTGAACCATATGGGACCTAATTTTTCAAACATTTTTTAGGCGGATTTAAAATTCACAAATTGCTTCAAAAATTTTAGGAAATATTCAAATTAACCCAAAAAAATATAAAATAAATTTCAGCAAAATATATTCAGCAGTTCTTTAAATAAAAATTAAAATAATAATTACACCTCTTATATGAAGCGATCACGTTACCAATTTTTGAAGAGATCACGTGACCCACTTCAAAATAAAATGTGGCATCCCTCTTGTACCAAAATCGTGATTTTTAAAGCTATTTTTAACACTTTACATCATAGTTAAAATGTGTTAATGACCTTGTTCATTCTGTCTGTCTGTCTGTCTGTCTGTCTGTCCGTTAGCACGATAACTGCCGTAAAAATTAATTTATCAAAATAAAATTTTAGTATGTTGTTCAGACGGTCTGTGGGACCTATGGGAATATAAATGAATAATTTCACCGAATTTGTTTTGGATTGAACCCGGGTTGAAAAAATGAAATACATTGAACCCTATGGGACATAATTTTTCAAACATATTTTAAGCGGGTTTAAAATTCAGAAATTGCTTCGAAAGTTTTATGAAATATTCAAATTATCCCATAAAATATATAAAAAAAAATCAGCAAAATATACTCAGTAGTTTTTTAAATAAAAATTTAAATAATAATTACACTCTTTAAATGGAGAGATCATGTGACCATTATATGAAGTGATCGATCCACTTCAAAATAAAATATACTATCCATCTTCAAATCAAAATAAAATATACCATCCAGAATCCTGATTTTTAAAGTTCTTTTAATTCATATTTAGTGTTGTATCCGTCCTAAAACACCGCTTTATTTTTGATTAAATTCTGTGCATCTACATCCTGACACAACGCTTTTACAATATATTTGAGTTTAAATGATCATCAAACTTTGATTATTTCTACTACGAAGCCTACTTTCCACTTATGGAAAATATAAATACCAAAATATGTAGAATGAGTTGTATAAGAATTTCTGCATTTCTCTAACTCAAAATTATTTAGCTCATGGAGTCTGCAATATAGCTGATTCGAATGAAATATTCATTGATTTTACACAAAGAACCAGACGATTGTCTCGATGAAGTTTTAAGCATAGAGTTAAATTCCTTCTACCTCCATGGTTTTAAGTTTTTAAATAAAATAAATTATTATAGTATTGTGATGAATAAAAGGAATGGAAACACGTTCATAAATGAAATGCAGCTTGCTTTTATCGAGAGAGCCAGTCGATTTATATTTCGATGAAGTCATTTGAATAAATTTCATTTGTTTTCGATAAAAGTTTCAAATATAATAAATCATTGTAGTATTGCGATAATTTTTAAAATATTCCCGAGGACTGTATCGCATTTTAGAGATGTTTAAACCAGATAATTTATATTTCAATGCCGTCATTTGAATGAAGTTCATTTTTTTTCGATGAAGTTTTCAAATATAAAAAATTAATGTAGTATTGTGATAATTTAAAAACTATCACTGAAGAATGTATCGCATTTTAGAGACGTTTATATAAAATTGCACAGAAGTTGAAAAGTGTTTCATAATGAATGTTTTATGCATGATTGATCTTTCTTGTTTAATTTTTGAGCTTTTATCATAATTGAATGAAAGAGCAGCATTAGTGCATTTCAATCTGATTATATTCAATTGATATACTCCACGACTTCTACTAACAGTTTTTAATACTTTATTTACTTTTTTACTTATATACATATATATATATATATATATATATATATATATATATATATATATATATATATATATATATATATATATATATATATATATATAATATATAATATATATATATATATATATATATATATATATATATATATATAATATATAATATATATATATATATATATATATATATATATATATATATATATAATATATAATATATATATATATATATGATATTTCCTATTGCAGTTTAAGTTTAAAATATACGTTTTGCACATTTTGCTAATGGAATGATTATATAAGAAATGCTATATTAACTTGTTGAATATTTAATTTAATTAAAATATACACATTTAACTGATAACAAATGAACTTAAGGGATTTGGTAAAATAATTATTTGGTTACAAATATATGTCATTAAATTTTAGGCAATGGTGTTGAAAGAGGCAGAAGAGAGCTAATAAGTGCAAAATAGGTCTGCCGGTGATGACAGACCTCTGGACTGGGAACGTAATTGATACCCTAATAAGCATTAGTGCATAATGTTGAATAATTAGTATCAAGGGATTGGCTTTGCACCATCCACAGCATCATCCTTATCTGGAGACAGACTCTACAATCTGTGCACTTCAGTCTGCACTTGATTTATCAACTCTCAAAAGAAATACCTAAATTTCCGTCGTAATCATAAAATTTTCACTCTCTTGGTTTTTGAAAATTCAACTCATCCCTTAACCTTTGAATAAAGTATCTTTCGTATCGAGAAGAACTTGAGATTTCTAAATTGTTGCATTCTCCTCTGCTTAGACCGAAAACAAGAGAACAAGGAAGAAATTTTTCAAAATAATTCCTATTTCGAATGAAAAATTTAGGAAACATGGTATTGCGGCTATAACGGATATGGTAGCCAAAGGTCACGATCAACATGTCACCAAAACCCTTTGATCTACGAAGATAAAATATTAAAGGAAACTTCTCAAGGTAAATAGTCAAACATTGCTGAGCTTTATTTTCGTGTCCTACTTCTAAGCTGACGATGATGATGACTCAGTTTATTGATCCCTCTATCTCCATCAGTGTTAGCACAAGAAATTTGATTATTTGCAGTGCTGTTCCTCTTTGGTCATACCTAAACAATAAGAAGATTATTTTTGTAACTCCGTCGAAATGTATCCGAAAGGCATGGGCGATGGACAGGATCACAACATTTTCTCAAGTAACTCCCGAAATCTACAGTTCCTATCTAAATTTTAGTTTATCCTATTCAAAGAATGGGTAATCATCTAGTAATACACCAACTTACCTGCAGAGTCAGCTAGTAATACACCAACTTACCTGCAGAGTCAGCTAGTAAGACACCAACTTACCTGCAGAGTCAGCTAGTAAGACACCAAATTACCTGCAGAGTCAGCTAGTAATACACCAACTTACCTGCAGAGGAATTCAGAAGCAGACTGGTTGTGGTGCTAAAGATTTTTTCCGAACTTTTCAAATCAATTATGACAAAGCGAAAAAAATATATAAATAACTGCACGGGCCCAATTTATCTTACATGGCATGGTCGGTATCAAAAAATCATAATGAAACAGCATTTTTTCGAACACAAAATGTAAGCATATCTGATTTTCCGCATATTTTTTTCTTCAGCGAACTGAAACGTTTGATCTATTTATACACACGTATTTTCAGATTGTATTGCGAGATATACATATAAATCACATCTGAGAAGGTAGCGTGATTACCAACATTTTTTTAAAAATGAATCAGCGAAATTAGAAGAAATTCACTTAGGCAAAATATCTGAAACGAAAATATATATTTTACTGCCATGCTGTCAAAAAATTTAAAGAAAACGTCTAAAATTATTTTATTTACGGCTCTAGAGTCTCGGTTTTGCGAAACATGCTAATACATTACTTTCAGGAAAATATCTTGATTAAAACGTTTCTAAAACTTAGTCAGTAATAACAGGAACTGTTATGGCATGCGTAAGAGAAAGCTCCATCAATTTTATATCTTTGAAATCTTTATCTTTTAAAGGCGGATTGTATGTATAAAGTGAACAGTTCGGCAGATTTGATCCACACAAGGAGATGCAATAAAAAAAATTGATTAGAAACAGTTGGTACGGAAAATTAATATGAAAGAAATGTTTGTATCAGAGTTGGTATTGAAATATCATAATGCAATGTCATTTCTTTGAAAATAGCAGATGAATGTACATGGACTGGAAGTACCAGAAAATCAGTTAGAGTGGATAAAGGCAATTTTTGCTGACCTCTTTGCAGACAAAGGTAGGTTCTTTTATCCCGAATCATACCAAAATCTAATCAGCTCCAGGGTCACCCACAAGGGATTTTCCTACCAAATTTTATAAAATTCAGGCGATTAGTTTTTGAGTGAGAATGGATAAAATATCTGCACAGACAGACAGACACAAACGCAGAAGTCACGGTAAAAATAGATTTTTTCGTGTTCAAGAGGTCCGAAAACGTGTAGAGCCGCCGATTTCAATATTTTCCCTATACATTCCCATGCATTGCAGGGAAAGTAAAAATCTGATGTGGGCAGCACATGACTTTCTCTGCAGACTCATATTCACATCTTTATCTCTTAAATAATTCATTATATGGAGTGTAATTGCACAAAATAACACCCATAATTATTTAAAATTATACTGAATTTTCACTTTTAATTCAATTTGCATTCTCATTTGGAATTGGACTTAGTTTCAAAGGTGGCGTAGCGAAAATGCGAAGAACCTAAAATATTCCGATAACAGCCAGCCCTAGTGTAATGGGGTTGGTCTTTTTCTTTTCATGGTTAAAAATTACGTATAAAACAAGCATTTAATGGCTATATTTGAGCATACGTAGTCTTTTATTTTTAGATTCAACGATTTTTGCTGGCCATTTCTCAAAAAACGGCAGGTTCTTTGTTTCCTAATCGTACCAAAATCTAAGCAGCACCAGTGTATTCCACAAGTAACTTATATACCAAATTTTATTTTTACCACCTTATTTGCCAATTTGCAAGAAGGGTGGGTTATTTTATCGTACCAAAAACAAATCAGCACAAAGGTCATACCCAAGTTAATTACCTACCAAATTTTATGAAATTCGGTCCATTAGTTTTTAAGTTACAGAGGATACATACATTGCACAGACAGACACACTGACACACAGACATTCATTTTGCAATTTTTTATTTCATTATGCATTAAATTGAGTTTAATTGCTGAAAATATTATGGATAATTTTCTAATATTATATCTAATTTATCTTTTAATTGTATCTTAGTTTCGTTTGGCAACTTAATTCACTTTAAATTCTTCAGGTCCTTAAAATTACAAAAAAACTACAATATCTCGAAAACTATCTTGATAAATTTCATTTGTTCTCGATGAAGTTTTCAAATATGATAAATTTTTGTAGTATTATGATAAATTAAAAAATATTACCCAGGAATGTATCGCAATTTAGAGATGTTTAAACCAGGCAATTTATATTTCAATGCCGTCATTTGAATGACGTTCATTTTTTTCGATGATCTTTTACTTTTTCAAGTATAATAAATTAATTTAGTATTGTGATAATTTTAAAAATATTACCGAGGAATGCATCGCATTTTAGAGATGTTTAAATAAATTCGCTTTGAAGTTGGAAAGTGTTTCATAATCAATGCTTTATGCATGATTGATCTTTATTGTTGTATCTACATTTCGTTTGGCAACTTAATTCACTTTAAATTCTTTAGGTCCTTAAAATTACAAAAGAACTGCAATATCTCGAGAACGGTTTATCACACAGTCATGTGGTCAAACTTATTCGCGTAATTGTCAAATTTTACCTATGAAACAAGTAATTTATCAATATGTTTCAATAGTTTTATTCATTTATATCCGAGTTTCACTATCTTTACAGGTCATTTCTCAAAAAATGTCCATTATACATTTCCTAATTATATCGAAATCAAATCAGCATCAGGATAACCATCAGGAGTCTTAACTACTAAGTTTTAAGGAATTGTATTAAATAGTTTCTTAACTATTTCGAAATTCGGCTTCATTTCCTCAAAATTAATAATTTAAATATCAGGAAAATGGTCCGTCTTAGAGTAATGGGGTGGATCTTATTCATTTTGTCATTAACAATTACGCATAAAACAAGCATTTAATCGATACATTTGAGCATTTTTAGTATTTTAATTTATTTCAAATATTTTACATTTGCGAACCATTTCGAAAAAAAAGGCAGATTATTTTTTTTTCCGAATCGTATCATAATCTAACCAGCATCACAGTATCCTAGAAGCGACTTGCCTACCAAATATTGTGTACTTCGGGCAATTAGTTTGTCAACTAGAGTGGATAAAATTTTTTCGGGCCATTTTGCAAAAAAAAGACAGGTTGCTTTTCACCGAATCGTACCAAAATCCAATAAGCACCAGGGTCGCCAGCAAATGACTTTACTACCTAAATTTATGAAATTTGGTCCATTAGTTGATTTAGAGTGAATACATACAATTTTTGTGGGCCATTTCGCAAAAAAATGCAGGTTCTTCTTTTTCCAATAGTATCAAAACTAATCAGCACCAGGGTATCCTACGAGTGACGCACCTACCAAATTTTGTAAAATTTGGTCATTTTATTAACACTTTACAACGAAGTTGAAAAGTGTTTATGACTTTGTTCATTCTGTCTGTCTATCTGTCTGTCTGTCCGTTAGCAAGATAATTGCCGTAAAAATAACTTAGTCAAAATGAAATTTTAGTATGTTGTTCAGACGGTCTGTAAGACCTATGGGAATATAATGAATAATATCACCCAATTAGTTTTGGATTGAACTCGGGTTGAAAAAATGACATTGAGCCCTATGGGACCTAATTTTTAAAACATTTTTTAAGCGGATTTAAAATTCACAAATTGCTTCGAAAATTTTATGTAATATTCGAATTGTTCCATAAAATATATAAAAAAAAATCAGCGAAATATAATCAGTAGATTTTAAATAAAATTAAAATAATAATAACACCTCTTATATGAAGCGATCACGTGACCATGATATAAAAAGATCACGTGAACCACTTCAAAATGAAATATGGAATCCATCTTGTGTCAAAATCGTTATTTTAAAAGTTCTTTTTAATTCATATTGAGTGTCGTATCCGACCTAAAACCGCTTTATTTTTGCGTAAATTCTGTGCATCTACATACTGAAACAACGCAATTACAATATATTTGAGTTTAAATGCTCATCCAAATTTGATTATTTCTACTACGAAGCCTATTTTGTACCTATTTAAAATGTAAACAGCAAAATTTGTAGAATGAGTTGTTTTAGAATTGCTGTATTTCTTTTACACAAAATCATTTAGTTCATGGAGTCTGCATTGCTGATATGAATGAAATACTCATTGATTTTACAAAGAGAAGGACGATTTTTTTCGATGAAGTTTTACTCATAGAGTTTAATTACTTGTAGCTCCATGGTCTTAATTTTTAAATAAAATTAATTATTATAGTATTGTGATGAATGACATGAATGGGAAATTATTTATGAATGAAATGCTGCTTTTATAGAGAGAGCCAGGCGTGTTATTATTTCTATGACGTCATTTAAATGAATTTCAGTTGTTTTCGAAGGATTTTTCAAATATAATAAAGTATCGTAGTATTATGATAATTCTAAAATTTTTACAGAGGAATGTATCACAGTTTAGAGATGTTTAAACCAGGCAATCTATATTTCAATGCCGTCATTTGAATGAAGTTCATTTTTTTCGATGAAGCTTTAAGTTTTCAAATATAATTAATTAATGTAGTATTGTGATAAGTTTGAAAATATTACCGTGGAATGTATTGCATTTTAGACATGTTTAAATAAAACTGCATTGAATTTGGAAAGTGTTTCATAATCAATGCTTTAAGCATGATTGATCTTTCTTGTTTCAGTTAGAGTGGATACAGAAATTTTGAGGCGCAAATTGCAAAAAAGCTCAGGTTCTTTTATTCCGAATTATACTAAAATCTAATCAGCACCAGGGTCATTTACAAGGTACTTACCTACCAAGTTTTATGAAATTCGATCCATTAGTTTTTGAGTTAGAGTGAATACATACATTGCATAGACAGATAGACACACACACAGACTTTACACTAAAATAGTTTTTTCGTATTCTAGATGTCCCAAAACGTGTAGATCCTTCTAAAACTCGAATTGCGATTTCTGGTATGATTCCAATACTTTCCCTATACATTACCATGTATTGCAGGGAAAGTGAAATCGCAATCAATCATTTTCGTATCTGGCCAGGTGGTATTGGGTTCGATGAGAATTCGTCAAATTTGGGAAGATTCTGTAGTTATCATAGATATTCGTAACAATGTTCAGCAAAAGATAAAACAATGGGAATACTTGCCCGACTAAATTTGAAGTGGATTCGAAATTTACAAAAGAACTGTAACCTGTACTATGTTTTAAGTATTGTTTATAATATGTTTTATATTATTTATACTATGTTTTACACAGTTTATACTATGTTTTATATTATTTATACTATGATTTATATTGTTCATATTATGTTTTATTTAAGTACTATAGCAAAGGTATTGAAGCAGATGATCCTCATACACTATCAAAGCATAGTTATTTTCGTTAGTTAAAATTCCTGTTAAAAATTTCCTAGCATCTTACAAAATTAAAAGGCTTGTATAAATCTCTCCATTGCAGGAATAAAAAAATCTGATGTGGGCAATACATGGCTTTCATTATATAATGAAATGAATTTACTACTTTTACAGTTAAAAAATGTTATTCTTATAGTAGATACTTATATTCTTTCCAAGATATAGAATTTTTTTCAATTAGTTATCATTTTCATTGATTTAGCGTCATTTTATCAATTTGGAGAGATTTTTGTTAATTTGGCAACAATTAAAAATGTCGCCAAGTAGGCGACATTCCGCCAAATTTGTTGACAAAATATCGCCAAGCGTTAAACACGGAGAAATAAGTTATTCTTACAGCAGATAAATGACTTGGCGTTCAAGTACAAAAGAATTACTCAAAGTATCTTTTTCATGAATGGAACGAGCTAGATCCACGATAATGATGTCACCAAATTCATCGCATAGTATGACATATAAAAAGTGAACATGTTTCTCAATAGGAAATATTTTTTTTTATTTTATATAATTTTTTGACAATTTTTTTGGAAAATGTGCAATATCTCGGGAACGCTTCATGTTAGCGTTCTAAAATTTATGTCAATCGTTTTCTAAGGAGAAATTACATAAAAAAATGTCTACTTAAGTAACTTTATTGGCGGTTTTGTTTTTTGACGATTTTTTCAAAATTTCACGCACACACACACACACTGACACTTATACACACTTACACACACTGACACGCACACACACTTACACACACACACAGAATTTCACACACACACAGATATCACTTCAAAAATGTTTAATTCGTGTTCAGAGATGCTTGAAACGTGCTCTCCCGTCGAAAACTCGAATTCGAATTTTCGACCCCGTCACAATACTTTCCTTATACATTATGTATATAAGGAAAGTAATACCATGGTCTGTATAAAAATAATTATAATACATTTATTACTATTATTATTATTATTATAATAATAATAATAGTAATAAATGTATCTCTAGTTTTATTAATAATAAAACTAGAGAACTCCGGCCTCTGTTTGCTAACGCTCGCCAACTGCCATAACTCGTTTCGCGAGTCTGGTAGCTTTACCTGATACTCGCTGTCGTTTGCAAAGACATTTTAATTAAGGGACCCTACTGCTGTTGATTATCTCTCCCAAAACGCCGTAGCTCACCTAACTAGCTCTTTCATCACGGGCGTGATATCCCAAGAGACTCCGCCTCTGCTCACTGACGCTCACCAACTTCAGTAACTCACATCGCGGTTCAAGTTACTTCGCCTATAAGTCCTTGATGCTCGTCGATCTCTCTTCGCAAGCTCTTTCTTGTCGCTTACTTTGCAGGCATGATACGGCTGGCCCTTGATCTGTGACGTTCACCAACCCTCATATCTCGCTTCGCGCCCAGCTGGCACACATGACCGCCTTTTTGTCCCCTGCACGCTCTTGCCCGTCAACCTGGTGGGCTTAGTGACATCGTACCCCTTTATTTCAGCTCATCAATTACCGAATCTTTCAACGCCAACTCCTCCGTTATGTCTACGTAGTAGCCTTAGAGACAAACATAGCGTCTCGCAAACATTATTGTCATGAGCAATTACGATTAATTACTGAAAATGCTGTTGCCAATTCAAAAGAAGTAATCTTTAAATGATAATCTATGTAATTAATATATTTTTAATTTTTTAAATCAAAAATTTTAACATTGCTGCTTTTAAGATGGCAACTTCTTTTTAACATAAGGTTTCGAAGATACAACAAAGAAACGAAAACTAACCTATGGGAATATAAATGAATAATATCACCCAATTAGTTTTGGATTGAACCCGGGTTGAGAAAATGGAAGGCATTGAACCCTATGGGACCTAATTTATCAAACATTTTTTAAGCGAATATAAAATTCACAGTTTGCTTCGAAAGTTTTAAGAAATATTCAAATTATCCCATAAAATATATAACAAAAATTTCAGCAAAATATATTCAGTAGTTTTTTAAATAAAAATTTAAATAATAATTACAACCTTTATATGAAGAGATCACGTGTCCCACTTCAAAATAAAATATGACATCCATCTTGTGTCAAAATTGTGTTTTTTAAAGTTCTTTTACATTCATATTTAGTGCTGTAACCGTTCTAAAACCGCTTTATTTTTGCTTAAATTCTGTGCACCTACGTACTCAAACAACGCAATTATACTATATATTTCAGTTTAAATGATCATCAGACTTTGATTATTTCTACAACGAAGCCTAATTTTCACCAAGAGATGCATATATATTCCCATAGATTCTACAGACCGTCTGAACAACATACTATAATTTCATTTTGATAAAGTCATTTTTAAGGCAGTTATCGTGCTAACGTTCAGACAGACAGAATGAACAAAATCATAAACACTTTTCAACTATAAAGCGTTAATAAAAATATTACCGAGGAAAATATCTCATTTTAGAGATGTTTAAAAAAATTGCATTGAAGTTGGAAAGTGTTTCATAATCAATTATTTATACATTATTGATCCTTCTTGTTTAATTATCACAAAACTACAATTATTTATTTTACCTGTAATTTTATTTAAACATCTCTAAAGATGTCTATTTAAACATAATCTATTTAAACATCTCTAATGATACATTCAGCAGCGATATTGTTTTGATTATCACAGAACTACAATATGTTATTTTACTTGGAAAATTAAAACCTTGGAGTTAAAAGTACTTTCTAACTCTATGCTTAAAACGCCATTTAAACTTTATTCAAATGACATGGTCGAAATATAAATCGGCTGGCTTTCTATGCAGAAGCTGTGAATATTTCATCCATAAACTTTTATTCTAGACTCCAGAGTTAAATAATTTGGCAATTAATAAAAAATTCAACAATTATTATACAACTCTTCCTACAATCACTTGTTTGCATTTTACATTCATTAAAGTTAGACATCGTTGTAGAAATAATCAAAGTTTGATTATCATTTAAACTGTTGCAAACAAACTCATTTTACCCATATAGGTGTTGAAGACCCAGACCGTCCGACTCGTCCGGGGACATCAGAAGCCGGAAAGCAGCTGGACAGTCCGGAAATCCCATACAGGTGTTGAAGGCCCAAACCACACGATCAATTCTAAGGCTAACGGTAGCTTATTGTATGGCCGGTCCCATATAGGTGTTGAAAGCCCAGGCCGACAGACTCATCCGAAGACTGAGAGTAGCAATTTGGGCGGCCGGTATCCCATATAGGTGTGAAAAACCTTTTGCTATAAATTATTTTTATAATAGAACTTTCGTTATAATAGAACGTTCGTTAGCAAAATAAAATCGCATTGCAAGAGTGATGGACTGAAACACACATGATTGTAATTTACTTCACATTAAAAATAATCGTATTGAGCCGCTTCGCTATAACTGAATTTTACTGTATTTCCAAACAAATTATCACATAAAGTATCCAATGAAATATTCACTGGTAAAACATGTTGTTAGGTGATATTAATGAAATATAAAAATCTGTAACGCGTCGGCTAACATTTTTAGTCTCTCCCATGGGTCCAAGTGGTACAATTTTTTATATTTTGCTACCTGGCGTGGGGACTACTTTATCGGCACTACGTATCAGTAGTCAAACATAGTGTTAGGTGATCTTATAAAATATAAAAAGTTGGATCCTGTAAGCTCTCCTACGGGTCCTTAAAGCCTGTAAGCTCTCCTGTAAGCTCTCCTTAGTCTCTCCTACGGGCCCAAGTGGTACAATGTTTAGTATTGTGATATTCGGATTGGAGACTACTTGTGGCCAGCACACAACTTTCACTGCAGAATAAAATTCATTTTCTCTTTCATAATCCATTAAATTGAGTCTAATTGCACAAACTGACATTTACACTTATTTAAAAGTATATCCATTTTGCAGTTTTAATACAAACTTCTATTTCATTCGGCAAATTTACGCATTTTTAAACTTAGCCAGTTCCTCAAAATTCCGAAAACCTAAAGCTCTTGAGACCGATTTATACTACAGTAATAGGGTTGGTTTTATAACAATTTAATTAAAACAAGTCAGCGCGTACTGTGTTCTATTTCGAGGATTTTTATTTTGACGAATTTTGCGGGCCATTTCGTAAAGCAACGTTTTCCGGAATTTAATGCATGGAATTCATATTTATCCAATATCAGCTGGGTCGTCTGTTGAAGAATTTAATTGAATTCACTCAATCCCGGCTTAATATACCTGGACAACGCCAAATGCACTTTTTACGTGCAATGATATATCTTAGCAACATGACTGTCTAAGTTAATGGCAAATAACATACATATTTTTTGCACCATTCTATTTTATGATCAGCTTAATAGCCGCACAGAAAACGGTTCCATATTTATTTGAAACCATAAAACCAAATATTGGAACAAAGTTTAAATAAAATGAATGCAACATTTATTTTTCTATAAAATACCCTGATATATTTCTTAGTGACATCGTTGCATAATACTGGAAACATTAATCACGAAACCCGTTTTTGTTGCGTTCCCGGAAAAAGAGATCAGTACGGAAATGACTTCCTTTTTAAGTTGAATCCTGACCCGAAAATGCAATAAAGAACGTGTGTCTCCTGACTTGGAGATGATTCAAACGCTGGTGTCATTTAGAATTTGAATGTGTGCCTCTTTACTACAAGCTTAGTTTTGTGTGCCAGCGAATACAATAAGATTTTTTGATAAACATATTATTAATATAATTAAGAAGAGCAGCACGTGGACCTTAGGAAAGTACTTAAGAACCCAGATAGCTTTGTAAAGAAAGGTCCAAAAGTGTACACGTTAGGCTTGCTTGTGACCATGCCCGATCGAATAGAAATTATTGCAGTGCTAATAGATGAGAATTTTAACAATAAAGATAACAAACTTGGCAACGTAGGGAGTTAGACGATTAAAGCCGATTACTATGTTATTGAACGTAATAATTAATAGGAATCGACATTAAAATTGTTACAGAAGGCTTTTAATTCGCACAATATGACTATAGGCAACTTTCTGTTATATTGTGTTAAAATAAACAATACAATAAGTGCTAAAATAATCAATATAATTAGTGCTAAAATAAACAATATAATGAGTTGTAAAATGAACAATACATGCATAGGAATCTAATATACAGCTTCTTCATAATACTTCCTTAAATAACAATGCTCATTTAAATTTACAAAAAATTACCGCGTATTTTAATAAGCATTGTTGGGGTCACACTTATTATAGACCCTGATGCTATGACTCTTTGACGTGGAACCACGTCTAATTCCCTTGATATCATGGCGCGACATACGGACGACCCCCTGTAGTTATAATAAATCCAAAATGAAATCCTTATATCGTTAAAAATCTGATGTGAGCAGCACATGACTTTCCCTGCAGACTTATATCCACTTTCTCTTTATTTTAATTAAATTTAATTCATTTTCGATTCAAGTCTCGTTCTCATCTGGTAAATGGACTTATTTTCAAAGGTGACGTTTAGAAAATACGAAAAAGCCGCCGTGGTTGTCGAGTGGTCAAGGCAAGCGTTTCCGTAGCAACCGCTCGACGGCTACGTTGTGGGTTCGAGCCCCACGTAAGGCATGGATGTTTGTGTTGTGGGCGCAATGTGATCCGACCCCTCTGGTGCGTCTGGGGCAACGTCATTGGGCGGCTAAATGGTTCACTCTGCCCGCTGTAATAAAGGCTAATGACGAAGGTCAAGGTGCCTGGTCATTTGAAAAAAAAAATACAAAAAAACTAAAATATATAGAGAACGGCTATTCCTAGCGTAATAGGGTTGGTCTTATTCTTTTTATCGTTAAGAATGACTTATAAAACAAGCATTTAATGGTGGATATATTTGAACATACGTAATTTTAATTTTATATTTCGACGATTTTTGCTGGCCATTTTGTAAAAAAAAGGCAGGTTATTTTTTTTCGAATCGTACCAAAATTTAATCAGCTGCTCCAGAGTAACCCGCAAGGGACTTATACACCGAATTTTGTGAAATTTTGTCCAATAGTTTTTCAGCTAGAGTCGATATGAGCTTTGGCGGGTCATTTCGCAAAAATAGGCGAGTTTTTTTATTCCGAATCGTACCCAAAACTAATCAGCACCAGATTCGCCCACAAGTGACTTACCAACCAAATTTTCTGAAATTCGGTCAATTATGTTTTTAGTTAGAGTAGATACAAAATCTGCACAGACAGACAGACACACATACAGACACACACACACGTATATAGACACACAGACACACACACACAGACGATAGTTTTTTCGTATTCTAGAGGTCTCGAAACGCTTAGACTCGTCGAAAACTTAAGTTGCAATTTTCGGCATGGTTCCAATACTTTCCCTACACATTACCATGTATTGCAGGGAAAGTAACGTGCCAAACAGTAACTATGTTAGCATATTCATTAACAGTATGGAGCCCACGTACTGCGCAATGCATCGTGTCCACGACACTCCCCATTCACGGGGATATTTCTGGGTGTGCGTCAGCTTTTGACTAAGTCATTACTTTCTTTGTGTATCCCATGTGGGACGTGGAAAAGAAATGTAATGCTTAAGTTACAATTAAACATTATAATTAACATTAATTATATGGCCGTTAAAACACATTAGTGGAATTAACATTTAAACGTACATCGCTCGTTGTTGTGCCGCAATAACCCTCCAATTATTTTTACCTTTCGTGTAAGTCCTGAAAAGAATTCATTAATCATTAAAAAAAGACTAGCCTATTTAAAACTTAAATAATATCATTTATTAACAACATCAATTTATCAAAAGCACTAATTTCAACAATATCAACTTTCACTTATTATCAATTTTCATTTAATATTTTATCTCGGGGAGATATGACCAGCGATATTAGATTTCGAATATTTCTAGGACCGGGGAAATGAGCACATACCTTACAGTTTAGACTTGGGCTCATCATCTCGCTTGCATCGGTCTTAGTGCTGACCGTACTGCCATAACTCTATGGTGTGTGGCTCCAACTCGTACTTTTCACTTCGACTGATACTTATATCTGCATCTGCTAGGTCATGGTCGCTTCGCTCCTTTTGTCAAACTCTTTTCACCAACACTTCGTAGGAAACTTCTCGCCACCACATTTCGAGTCAGACTTCTGCAACATTTCGTATCAAAGTTACTTCCACCACATTCTGTATCCGAGTTCGTTCTCTCACATTTTTATCGAAGTGTCTTGGTTCCTTCGGCGGGGGGGGGGGGGGGGGGTAGCTCCACCCTTCTTCTCCCTGCTGCTCATTGGTTCTTCTGAACCCAATGGCATCACTTGACATTTATCAAGGGCTCTTTCAGCCCCCTTTGACATGGGACACTCAAATTTATTGTATTTGACCTAAAAGTTCAAGTTGTTGTAAAGTTCGGTGCCAGCCAGTCTGCACGCTTTGTTCGGTGTTCTGGCCACCATAAATACTGCAATAAACATGCCTCATGTGAGGCCATATTCTGGCCTCACATCCCAAATGAGATATCATCCAGGAAATGGCTTTATCGATGTCTTGACCTGAGAACAATGCAGGACGGGGAGTTGCTTGTTTGGAAATATTTCAAATTGAAGAATATATTTGAAATAGTAAATCTATTTCCTTAAGTTATATTTTAGACTAACAAAGATTGCTTTGCACTAAATAACACTTCAACCAATAGTGAATTATTGTCGGATTTAGGATTTTTGGCGCCTTTGGCATAAAATTGCATGTCATGCTTTTCTCAATATATACTTAGATTGTGAATATTTTGATTGAAAATTCACTAAAAGGCTAAAACGTTTTTATAATTTTCATTCAAATTTCATTTCAATTTTCTCTTCTAATAATTTATTGATAAATTTCCCTTAACACAATATTTTCTTCCAATGATTTACTAATTTTGCTGAAAATATTTCACTGTTCACTTGTTATCACAAAACTAATAATCGAAAACAAGTACGCAAAATCAATGCATATAGAATTTTGATACATTTCTCCCAGACAGAGTTATATAAAGCGGTAAGAATGAATCGCGAATCTTATTTTCTTTGTGTATCCGAAATGAGATATCATCCAGGAAATGGCTTTATCGATGTCTTGACCTGAGAACAATGCAGGACGGGGAGTTGCTTGTGTGGAAATATTTCAAACTGAAGAATATATTTGAAATAGTAAATCTATTTCCTTAAGTTATATTTTAGACAAACAAAGATTGCTTTGCACTAAATATCGCTTCAACCAATAGTGAATTATTGTCGGATTTAGGATTTTTTGCGCCTTTGGCATAAAATTGCATGTTATGCTTTTCTCAATATATACTTAGATTGTGTATATTTTGATTGAAAATTCACTAAAAGGTTAAAACGTTTTCATAATTTTCATTCAAATTTCATTTCAATTTTCCCTTCTAATAATTTATTGATAAATTTCCCTTAACAAAATATTTTCTTCCAATGATTTACTAATTTTGCTGAAAATATTTCACTGTTCACTTGTTATCACAAAACTAATAATCGAAAACAAGTACGCAAAATTAATGCAACATTTATATACATATAGAATTTTGATACATTTCTCCCAGACAGAGTTATATAAAGCGGTAAGAATGAATCGCGAATCTTATTTTCTTTGTGTACCCGAAATGAGATATCATCCAGGAAATGGCTTTATCCATGTCTTGACCTGAGAACAATGCAGGACGGGGAGTTGCTTGTTTGGAAATATTTCAAACTGAAGAATATATTTGAAATAGTAAATCTATTTCCTTAAGATATATTTTAGACTAACAAAGATTGCTTTGCACTAAATAACGCTTCAACGAATAGTGAATTATTGTCGGATTTAGGATTTTTGGCGCCCTTGGCTTAAAATTGAATGTTACGCTTTTCTCAATATACATAGATTGTGTGTATTTTGATTGAAAATAATTGAAAAGGTTAAAACGTTTTTATAATTTTCAATCAAGTTTTTTTTTCAATTTTTTTCTAATAATCTATTGATAATTTTCCCTTAACACAATATTTTCTTCCAATGATTTCCTAATTTTGCTGAAAATATTTCACTGTTCACTTTTTATCACAAAACTAATAATCGAAAACAAGTACGCAAAATTATTGCAACATTTATATACATATAGAATTTCGATACATGTCTCCCAGGCAGAGTTATATAAAGCGGTAAGAATGAATCGCAAATCTTATTTTCTTTGTGTATCCGAAATGAGATATCATCCAGGAAATGGCTTTATCGATGTCTTGACCTGAGAACAATGCAGGACGGGGAGTTGCTTGTTTGGAAATATTTCGAACTGAAGAATATATTTGAAATAGTAAAGCTATTTCCTTAAGTTATATTTTAGACGAACAAAGATTGCTTTGCACTAAATAACGTTTCAACCAATAGTGAATTATAGTCGGATTTAGGATTTTTGGCGCCCTGCCTTAAAATTGCATGTTACGCTTTTCTCAATATACGTAGATTGTGTATATTTGGATTGAAAATTCGTGAAAAGGTTAAAACGTTTTTATAATTTTCAATCAAATTTTATTTCAATCTTTTTTTCTAATAATCTATTGATAAGTTTCCCTTAACACAATATTTTCTTCCAATGATTTACTAATTTTTCTGAAAATATTTCACTGTTCACTTGTTATCCCAAAACTAATTATCGAAAACAATTAGGCAAAATCAATGCAGCATTTATCTTTATAGCATCCTAGTGTATTTCTCCCAGACATTTTTATATAAAGCGGTAAGAATAAATCTCGAATCTTATTTTCGTTGTGTATCCGAAAAGAAATATCATCAGGGAAATGGCTTTACCAATGTCCTAACCTTGCAACAACACATGCTGGGTTTGGAAGTATTTCAAATTGTGGAATCTTTTTAAAATAGCAAAACTCATTTCCTTACGTAATAATTTAGATTTACAAAGATTGCTTTACACTAAACAACACTTCAGCTAATAGTGAAATATTGTCGAATTTAGAATTTCTGACGCTCTTGCATAAAATTGCATGTTACGCTTTTCTCAATATACGTAACCTGCGTAAATTTTGATTGAAATTTCATTAAAAGTTTTAAACGTTTTCATAATTTTCAATCAAATTCTTATTTCAATTATTTTTCTCATAATTTATTGATGAATTTCCTTGAACACAGTATTTTCTTCGGATGATTTACTATTTTTGCGGAAAGTATTTCAATGTCCTCTTGTTATCACAAAACTAACTATCGATAACAAGTAGGCAAAATCAATGCACCATTGATCTATATAGCATCCGGATGCATTTCTCCCAGGCAGCGTTATATAGACCGGTACGAATGAATGGCGAATATTATTTTCTTTGGGTATCTGAAATGAGATATAATCCAGGAAATGGCTTTAACGATGTCCTGACCTGACAACAATACAGGGCTGGGAGTTGCTGGTTTAGCAGGATTTCAAAGTGTGGAATCCATTTAAAATTGTAAAACTCATTTCCATACGTGATATTTTAGATTTACAAAGAGTGCGTTGCATAAATAACGCTTTAGTCAATATTGAAGAACTGTTGAATTTAGAATTTTGGCTCTCTTGGCATAAAATTGCATACTATGCTTTTCTCAATATAGGTAGATGGTATAAATGTTGAATTTGTGTAAATTTTAATGTTGTGCAAATTTTCGAAATTCATTAAAAGATAAAAACGGTTTTAGAATTTCCAATCATTTTTTTGCAATCTTTTATCATAATTTATTAATAATTTCTTTTAACACAATAATTTCTTTATTAATTTAGCATTTTTGCTGAAAACATTTCAGTGTTCACTTCTTATCACAGAACTAAATATCGAGAAAAAGCACGCAAAATCAGGATAACAATTTTCCATATAGCACTCTGATGCATTTTTCCAAGACAGCTTTATATACAATTGCAGGTATGAATCGCGAATCCTATTTCCTTTGTGTATCCGAAATGAGATATCATCCATTAAATGGCTTTACCGATGTCATGACCTGCGAACAATACAGGACGGGAAGTTACTGGTTTAGAAGTATTTCAAACTGTGGAATCTATTTAAAAAAATCTGATGTGGGCAACACATGACGTTCCTTATATAATGCAATGAGTTATTTTTACAATGAAAAAAAATCTGATGTGGGCAGTACATGACTTTAATTATATAATGCAATGAATTTACTACTTTTACAGAAAAAAAAATATTATTTTTATAGTATATATATATATTCTTTCCAAGATATTGAATTTCCTTTAACGAGTCGTCATTTTCATTGATTTAGCGTCATTTTTATCCATTTGGCGAGGTTTTCGTTAATTTAGCAATATTTAAAAAGTCTCCAAGTTGGCTACATTCCACCCAATTCGACGCCAAAATCTCGCCAAGCGTTATGGACGAAGATATAAGTTATTTGTACAGCAGATAAATGACTATTGGCGTTCAAATACAAAAGTATTACTCAACGTATCTTTTTTATGAATGTAACGAGCTAGATCCTCGAGAATGATTTCACCAAATTTATTGCATGGTATTACATATGAAAAGTGAACATGTTTCTCAATAGGAAATTTTTTTTTAATGTATATGGCTTTTTTATAATTTTTTTGAAAAATGTGCAATATCTCGAGAACGGTTCATTTTAGCGTTCTAAAATTAATGTCAATCGTTTTCTAATGAAAAATTACATAAAAAATGTCTATTTGTGTAACTTTATTAGAGGTTTTGATTTTTTGACGATTTTTTTCAAAATTTCACTCGAAAATTTAGGGGAGTTCTGAACATTCGATTGCGTATAAAAGCAATAGGATTCCAGTGTTTATGGATTGTGATTTTTGTACCAAATTTCGTTCGAATCGGTCCATACGTTCGTCAGTTATCGTCTCCATAGACTCACTGACACACACAAACACACGCGCACTCACACACATACTTTCACACACACACAGAGACATCACTTCAAAAATGTTTGATTCGTGATCAGGGATGCTTGAAACGTGCTCTCCTGTCGAAAACTCGAATTCGAATTTTCGACCCCGTCACAATACTTTCCTTATACATTATGTATATAAGGAAAGTAATAGTAAAGCTATTTCCATGTTTTACATTTTAAATTTACAAAGATTTCTTTGCATTAAATAAGTCTTCAACCAATAGTGAAATATTGTCGAATTTAGAATTTCTGGCACCCTTGGCATAAAATTACATGTTATACTTTTCTATGTATGCGTAGTTTATGGAAATTTTGATTGAAAATTCGTTAGAAGGTTAAGCCTTTTTTAACATTTTCAATCAAATATTTTTCAAGTTTATTCTCCTAATTTATTGATGATTTCCATTAACACAATATTTTCTTCCAATAATTTAGTATTTTTGCTGAAAATATTTCACTGTTCATTTCTTATCACGGAACTAAATATCGGAAACATATAAGCAATATCACTGCAACATTTATCTATATAACATCCTAATGCATTTCTCCCAGACAGCCTTAATGAAGCAGCAAGAATGAATCGCGAATCTTATTTTCGTTGGTTATCTGGAATGAGATATCCTCCAGGAAATGGCCTTAGCAATGTCCTGACCTGAGAACAAACAATACAGGGAGGCGAGTTACTGGTTTGGAAGTATTTCAAACTGTGGAATCTTTAAAATATTAAAACTCATTTTCATACGTAATGTTTCAGATTTACAAAAGATTGCTTTGCACTAAATAAGGCTTCAGCCAATATTAAAACATTGTAGAATTTAGAAATTCTGACGCCTTTGCATGAAATTGCATGTTTTGCTTTCCTCAATATACGTAGTTTGTGTAAAATTTGATTAAACTTTCCTTCAAACGTTTTCAGACGTTTCAATCAATATTTTTTTCAATTATTTTATTTTCAATACAATACATTGTAATTTAGAGGGAATGTATTGGAATCATGTCGAAAATTGCAACTTGAGTTTCCGACGGATTTACGCGTTTTAGGACCTTCAGAATACGAAAAAACTATTTTAGCCTGGCATCAGTGTTTGTGTCTTTTTGTGCCATGTACATATCCACTCTAACTCAAAAACTAATGGATCAAATTTCATAAAATTTTATAGATAAGTCGCTTGTATGTGAACTTAGTGCAGATTTATTTGTGTACGATTGGGGGGTGGATTTAAGAACCTTCATTTTTTGCGAAATGTACAGCAAAAAAAATATATATATATCCACTCTATATATAAAGCAAATTCACCACATTTCTCAAAATTTAGAAGATGAGTCACTTATGGGTTACCCTGGTGCTAATCGAATTTTGGTATGATTCGGAAAACTGGACCTGTTTTATTTGCGACATGGCCCTCAAAAAACGTCAACATCTAAAAAAATACTACGTATGCTCAAATTCATCTATTAAACACTTGTTTCCTACGTAATTGTTAAGATAAACCCCATTTCTCCAGGACTAGCCGTTCTCGTGTTGTTTTGCATTTTTGCGACATCGATTTCGGAAATACTTGCAGTTACCACATGAAAGCAAAAGTTGATATAAAAGTCCATACTCTGTGTAATTTAAAATAATTATGCATGTTACTGTGTGTAATTAAACTCAATTTAATGAATTTATTAAAGAAATATTGAGAAAATAAATATGAGTCTGCATGGAAAGTCAGATACCGCCCACATTAATTTTTTTCTTATAATTTATTGATAATGTCTTTAACACAATATTTTCTTCCAATAATTTAGTAATTTTGCTGAAAATATTTCACTGTTCACTTCTTATCGCAAAACTAAATATCGGAAACAGGTACGCAAAATCAATTCAACATTTATCTATATGGCATCCTTACGCATTTCTCCCAGACAGCGTTATATAAAGAGGTAAGAATGAATCGCGAATATAATTTTTGTTGGGTATCCGAAATGAGATATCATTCAGGAAATGGCTTTACCGATGTCCTGACCTGAGAACAATACAGGACGGGGAGTTGATGGTTTGGAAGTATTTCAAACTGAGGAATCTATTTAAAGTATTAAAGCTATTTTTATACGTTATATTTCAGACTTACAATGATTGCTTTGCACTAAATAATGTTTCAATGAAGCATCTTTGGCAGATTATCAGTAAGGTATTGGCAGATTTAAGATTGTTGTCGCTCTTGACATAAAATTACACTCAATATACTCTCAGCATGTGTAAATTTTGAAGGGCGATTCATTAAAAGGTTAAAACGTTTTCAGAAATCAATAGCCCTAGTTATTAAATGTGATATATATCATATAGCTGAGTGAGACTGGCTTACAAAGGAATTCAGATGGATAAAACTGCCAAAAAGGATAAAAGGGGAAACTTGAAGCTTTGCATACTTGTGGGGAAAATATTAAGTCTTGGAATTTTGCTCGAAAAATTTAAACATCAAAAAACATTTTATTGTAACAGTCTTTCAAGTATAATACGAGAGCTGCTAAACACACAAACGCTTATTGATGATTAGTAACGATGAGCATTATCATTACTGCTATATTAAAAGTATGAGTAAACTTCTATACAGTATGAGAAAGTATAAAGAGAAGCAACATTTTTGCGATCACTGTTTACAGCGGTTTTCATCTGAAACTCGTTTAAAGAATCATATTGAATTATGTAGACAGTCTGGTCTGCAGCGAGTGAAACTACCCAGTAATGATGAAAAAATCCTGCTCTGGATTTTATAAGCCTAAGATCAAAATGTGTAGTTTAAAAACACCCTTCATGAAAAATAAAACTGCTAAATGTGTTAATAAGAGTGCCATGAAAAGATTTATTCATCATCAAGATTACTATAATTGCCTAACAAGCCGTAGATGCAATAGAGTTGAGCAAATTGAAATTGCAAGTAATGATCCGAAGATTTATACTGTGAAGCAGATTAAATTGGGGTTATCCTCCTATGATGATAAGAGTTATATTTTAAATGGTGGTATCAAGAGTTTAGCATATGGTCATTATCAAATTTAAATGACTAAGCCATGCTAAATTAACTTGTAGCGGTGTATTGTATAGTACATAGGATGGAGGTGGAACTTCAATTAAAAAATAATAATTCTTTAAGTTAATTAATAATTTCAGATCTCACGATTTCAATTTTAAAGTGTTTTTTCTTAATTTCCTAACATACCTAAGAGTTTTTCTAATCAGCCTAAGAATTATATTTCACTTTATTTCTAGGGTGTCGGCTAGTTGATCATGTGTCTTGAGTAATAAGTAGTAGCTGTCAGTCATTGTAGTCGAACTGGATAATCTGCATGCAAAATTTTAGACTGTAAGGTTGTTACCTATCATCACATATTATTTATATGTAAAATCAATATTAGAAATTCCTTTTACAATTATTCTAATCTCACATCTCACTAATCTTTAAAGTCTTACGAATCTTTAGAATTTGTAAAAATTTCCAAAGTATATAAAAGTTTTACTCTCCTATTATGAATATACGCACTTTTCCCGTCTCTTTAATTGAAGTTCAAGGTTGGAAGAATCCAAGTTTGCGTAAATAAGAAAATTGCAATTCCACGTTTTGGGTATTTAATAAGTAGCAGCTGTCAGTTATGGCAGTTTAACTGGATAATCTGCACGGAATTTCTCAGGAAAGGATTCTGATCTATCAACACACATTCTTAATACATAAAATCAATATATATTCTTTTAGAATTATTCTAATCTTGAAAAATCTTAAGAATCTTTAGAATCCGCAACAGGCTTCCAAAATGTATTTAGGTTTCACTCTTCGATTATGAAAATACGTACTTCGCACTTCTTTTATTAAAACTCAAATTTGAAAGAATGCAACTTTGCGTAAATAAAATAATTGCGATTCCACGTTTTGGGTATTTAATAAGTAGCAGCAGTCAGTTAGTGCAGTTTAACTGGAAAATCTGCACACCGAATTTTGCACGAGAGTATTTTGATCTATCAACACATATGCTTTATATATAAAATCAATATAGATTCCTTTTAGAATCGTTCTAATCTTGCAAAATCTTACAAAATTTTAGAATCCGCAACAAGCTTCCAAAATATATTCAAGTTTTACTCTTTTATTATGAAAATACTCACTTCCCACCTCTTTAATTGAAGTTCAAAGTTGGAAGAATGCAAGTTTGCGTATGAAAATTGAGATTCCATGTCTTGGGTATTTAATAAGTAGCTGCTGTCAGTCATTGTAGTTTGACTGGATAAACTGAAAGTGAAATTTCTGGTGAAATTATTCTGACGTATCAAACTTATTAACAATACATAAAATCAATATTTCTTAATTTCTGAATGCCGTAAGTTAACCTATATAATCAACTTTAATCACAGAAGAAAAATATAATCATTCATAATATCTTAAAATAAAGAGTTTTGTCTCTGTATAGATTGGATGTTTGCTGAACCAAATGATGATCTGTAAATTGACGTTCAAACAACAATGACTAGCAAGATGACTCCAGTGGGAAAAAAATCTAATGTGGGCAGCACATGACTTTCCTTATATAATGCAATGAATTTACTATTTTTCAGTTAAAATAATGTTATCCTTGTAGTAGATGCTTATATTCTTTCCAACATATTGAATTTTCTTCAAATAGTCGTCATTTTCATTGATGTAGTGTCATTTTTATCAATTTGGCGAGATTTTCGTTAATTTGGCAGCATTTAAAAATATCGTCAAGTTGGCGACTTTCCGCCAACTTCGTCAACAAGACCTCGCCAAGCGTTATGTATGGAGAAATAAGTTATTCTTACAGCAGATAAATGACTATTGGCGTTCAAATATAAAAGTATTACTCCAACTATATTTTCTCGAATGGAACGAGTTAGATCCACGAGAATGATATCACCAAATGTATAGCATGATATTACATATGAAAAGTGGACTTGCTTATTAAGAGTTAATACTTTTGTTTATTTTACTTGATTTTTTGATAAGTTTATTTGAAAAATGTGCAATATCTCAAGAACGATTAATGCTAGCATCTTACAGTTTATGTCAATGGTTTTCTAAGGAAAATTTGCATAAGAAATGGCTATTTGATTAACTTTATTAAAGGTTTTAATTTTTTCATATATTTTCCAAAATATCACTCGGAAATTTAGGTGGGTTCTGAACATTCGATTGTGTTTAAAAACAATCGGTTTCCAGTATTCACGGATTGTGATATTTGTTCCAAATTTCATTCGAATCGCTCCATCGTTCGTGAGATATCGTCTCCATAGACTCACATACAACACACATACACACATACAAACAGACATCACTTTTAAAATGTTCGATTCGTAATCAGGGATGCTTGAAATGTGCTGTCCTGTCGAAAACTCGAATTCGAATTTTCTACCCCGTCACAATACTTTCCTTATACATTATGCATATAAGGATAGTAAAAAGGTCTGAATAATTACGAAATTGCAATTTTTCAAGACAGTAAGATTTTCATAGCTATTTCATATCACTAGGACTTACGATGAATATAATACCATCCTGTATATAAATCAGATTTGAGGACGTTCTGCAGACCAGAAGCTGCACTTCAATTAAAAGTCTAATGTAGCATATTAACTTCAGTTTCAGATGAAAAATCAAAATTTCATTTTTTAAAACAACAAATTTTCATAATGTCCAATTTCAATTAATAGTTACTATATCGGTAGCTAATAGTCTCTATTATATGAGTTTAAAACCACATATTATTAACTTTATAATTAAAAAATATCTATTGGATTATTTTGTAAAATTGGTTCATTTTATTTCATTTTAAATACAGTAAAAATTTACATTAAACTGAACTTATGTGGATACACGCGTGTTTGTGGGCAAATAAAATATTTATTGTAATATAGAGGGTGTCTGGTATAGTTGTAAGTAGTTCAAAAAAGTTTTGATCGATAATGGCTAGAACTATAAAAGTAAAGTATAGGTGCAGTAAAGTGACCGCAAGGAGATGAATCTAACGTAGACTAACGTGTCCCTAGTAGCAAAAAAATCTGGTGTGGGCAGCACATGATTTTCCTTATATAATGCAATGAATTTGCTACTTTTACAGTTTAAAAAAATCTTATTCTTATAGTAGATACTTATATTCCTTCCAAGATATTGAATTTTCTCCGATTAGTCGTCATTTTAATTGATTTAGCGTCATTTTTATCCATTTGGCAAGATTTTCGTTAATTTGGTAACATTTAAAAATGTCGCCAAGTTGGCGACTCGAATTCGAATTTTTGAGCCCGTCACAATACTTTCCTTATATATTATGTATATAAGGAAAGTAAAATTGTTATTCTTATAGTAGATACTTATATTCTTTCCAAGATATTGAATTTTCATCAATTAGTTGTCATTTTCATTGACTTAGCATCATTTTTATCCATTTTCGGAGATTTTCGTTTGGCAACATTTAAAAATGTCACCAAGTTGGCAACATTTCGCTAAATTCGTCGCCAAAATCTTGTCATGCGTTATGGACGGAGAAATAAGTTATTCTTACAGCGGATAAATGACTATTGGCATTCAAATACAAAAGTATTACTCAAAATATCTTTTCTCGTAAATGGAACGAGTTAGATCCACGAGAATGATGTCATCAAATTTATCACATGATATTAAATATAAAAAGTGAACATGTTTCTTAACAGTTAATATTTTTTTTAATTTATAGGATTGTTTGATAAATTTATTTTTAAAATGTGCAATATTTCGAAAAAGGCTTATGATAGCGTTCTAAAGTTTATGTCTATGTCAATCGTTTTCCAAGGAAAAATTATATAAGAAATGTCTATTTGCGTAACTTTATTAAAGGTTATGATTTCTTGTTGATTTTTTTCAAAATTTCACTCGGAAATTTAGGGCGTTCTGAACATTCGATTGTTTTTAAAACAATGGGCTTCCAGTCATCACGGATTGTGATTTTTGTACCAAATTTCATTCGGATCGCTCCATTCGTTCGTGAGATATCGTCTCCTCCAGTGAGATATCGTCTCACTGATACACACACACACACACACACACGCGCACACAACACACGCACAATTTCACACACATACTTTCCCCCCCCCCACACACACACACACACACGCACACACAGACATGATTTCAAAAATGTTCGATTCGTGATCAGGGATGCTTGAAATGTAGGTCGAAAACTCGATTTCGACCCCGTCACAATACTTTTCTTATACATTATGTATATAAGTAAAGTAATATGGAATTTAGCACTAATATTTCAGAAACTATGAGAAATGTTGAAAAAATGTGAATGAGAAAGATGTGTTGTAGATCCTCATCGCGTTAGTAAGATATTAAGATATAACATTGTGTAGAAACAAATGGTGCAAATTTCAAACACTAAGAATTACAGTGAGTATAGTATGCAAATGATGGTTGTGACGCGCAAAACCGCTCCTGCAATTAAAATATGCGACAAAATCTGCGCCTATCATCAGATGTGCATATACTCGGATGATAAAAGATTATGACAGAATAATCGAATTAGGATTACTGCGAGAGATAATATTGTTATACGGCGAATTCATACGAAAATCTGTGGAATGTGTACGACAGTATGCCTTGAGATTTCTCGATTTCATACTGCTCTACGTTTACCTGTAATGCTGGTTAAATTGTCCGTTATGTAAACAGTGCTTCTTAAATGCATAACATAACTTTTTACATTAATTTGGTGATGCTCCACAAATTCCTAATTGACGTTTTTCTGTATATATTATAATTTCTGAGGTAGTGCTAATTTTCAAATTCAGTCATTAGGCGCGCTGTCGACAATTACTTTCCTTATATACATAATGTATAAGGAAAGTATTGTGACGGGGTCGAAAATTCGAATTCGAGTTTTCGACGGGAGAGCACGTTTCAAGCATCCCTGATCACGAATCAAACATTTTTGAAGTGATGTCTGTGTGTGTGTGTGTGTGTGTGAAAGTATGTGTGCGTGTGTGTGTGTGTCAGTGAGACTGTGGAGACGATAACTGACGAACGAATGGACCGATTCGAACCAAATTTAGTACAAAAATCACAATCCGTAAACACTGGAAGCCTATTGTTTTTAAATGCAATCGGATGTTCAGAACCCCCCTAAATTTTCGAATAAAATTTTGAAAAAATCGTCAAAAAATCAAAACTACTATTAAAGTTACGCAAATAGACATTTCTTATGTAATTTTTCATTAAAAAACGATTGACATAAATTTTAGAACGCTAACATGAACCGTTCTCGAGATAATGCACATTTTTCAAAAAAATTATTAAAAAGTCATATAAAATGAAAAAAAATATTTCTTATTGAGAAACATGGTCACTTTTCATATGTAATACCATGCGACAAATTGGGTGACATCATTCTCGTAGATCTAGCTCGTTCCATTCATGAAAAAAGATACTTTGAGTAATACTTTTGCATTTGAACGCCAATAGTCATTTTTCTGTTGTAAGAACAACTTATTTCTTCGTCCATAACGCTTGGCGAGATTTTGGCGACAAATTTGGCGGAATGTCGCCAACTTGGCAACTTTTTGAAATGTTGCCAAATTAACGAAAATCTCGCCAAATGGATGGCGACATTCCGCCAAAATCGTCGCCAAAATCTCGCCAAGCGTTATGGACGAAAAAATAAGTTATTCTTATAGCAGATAAATGACTATTGGCGTTCAAATACAAAAGTATTTCTAAGTATCTTTTTTCATGAATGGAACGAGCTAGATCCACGAGAATGATGTCACCCAATTTATAGCATGGTATTACATATGAAAAGTAAACGTAATTCTCAATAGGAAATATTTTTTATATGATTTTTTGATAATTTTTTTGAAAAATGCGCAATATCTCGAGAACGATTAATGTTAGCGTTCTAAACTTTATGTCAATCGTTTTCTAATGAAAAATTACATACAACATGTCTATTTGCGTAACTTTATTAGTGGTTTTGATTTTTTGACGATATTTTCAAAATTTCATTCGAAAATTTGGGGGGGGTGGGGGTTCTGAACATTCGATTGCGTATAAAAACAATAGGCTTCCAGTGTTTACGGATTGTGATTTTTGTACGAAATTTGGTTCGAATCGGTCCATTCGTTCGTCAGTTATCGTCTCCACAGACTCACTGACACGCACACACACACTCACACACACACACACACACACACAGACATCACTTCAAAAATGTTTGATTCGTGATCAGGGATGCTTGAAACGTGCTCTCCCGTCAAAAACTCGAATTCGGATTTTCGACCCCGTCACAATACTTTCCTTATACATTATGCATATAAGGAAATTAAAAAGATTTTCCTTCAACAGGATAAATAGACCTTTTTTTCAATAATCGTAAGCTATAGATACTATAAGCTCGTTTCGAGACGTTCTAATATAAATATGACACAACCCTGCTGTCGGGTCAGGTCCATGACCATGAAGTCCTACAGCATCTTCTGGCATTAGTTTTAACTACAAAAATTTAACACACATAAACGCCTTTCCCGTAAAGTATGAAGAGACATTAAATTCCTTTCAAAATTTACTATCCTTTGAGAATCTTGGAAATTTTGAGAAACCACAACCAACTTCTCAATATGTCGAATAATGCGGGGAAGAAGTTTATCTTTTCTGTTATGAATACACACTTTCCTCCTCTTCCATTGAAAGCGAAAGTTTGAAGAACGCAAGAGGCCGGAAATAAGAAACTTTAGATTCCTGGCTCACAGTATTAATTAAGCTGCAGCTGTTGCAGTTACCGTTATGCAACTTAGTAATCTGCATGCAGAATTTCTCACAGTTGAATTCATCCTACCTCAAACAAAATATATTGTTTGCTGTTCAAATCCATGCACTGTTTTCAGATATTTATTTAACACCGCATAGTATTCCTCTTCCCCATGAGGAGTACATTGAAGCACAGTGACAAAGCAAAATTGCAATAATAAATGCTTAAATTTGTTTAGTAATAGAAAAATATTTGTTTTAGACACATGCTAACGCACAAACAATTTGATTTTTTATGCTTATAATATAAAAAATTAACCTTTTCAGTCCCAATTTTGGAACAAAACATCTCAGATTTTTTTTTACAAGAATATAGTTTTTACTGAATTTAAGAATGCTTCAAATGAGTATAAACACAAGGGATTTTTCAGCTTTTAATGGATGTGAAAGTGTCAGACGCGAATGTTAAGAGCACAAATTAAAAAAAAAATCAGGAATGTCAATAAAATCAGTAGTTTTACAGTGATTGTGAGTTTTAATTCTGACATATTACCATTTTCCCAATTTTATTGTGACATAGTTACTTAAATTTCAGCTTTCTATCCAGGCAATTTTTTTTTTTTAATTTCACATAATTTTTTTTTAATTTCAAAATATCGAAAACTTTGATAGACACTGATTTGCAGCTATATTTATGAAAACAAATCTTCCGGAACAGACGGAAAAATACTGCTTGCTGTACATTTAGAGTGGGGCTTATATTCCATTTTCTTCATTGCACAAAACTCGCATCTGCCTCAAGATATTTCAAATCTCACACAAACAACACTTCATGGTAAAAAATCTCCCCACCGAGTACAAACAAGAAAGATCAATCATGCATAAAGCATTGATTATGAAACACTTTCCAACTGCAATGCAATGTTATTTAAACATCTTTAGAATGCGATACTACAATACTACAATTATTTTTATATTTGAAAACTTAAAACTTCATAGAAAAAAATTAACTTTATATAAATGACGTCATTGAAATATATATCACCTGGCTCTCTATGAAAAAACAGTAAATATTTCATTCATACACTTTTATTCAATTCCTTTCATTCATCACAATACTACAATAATTTATTTTACTTAAAACTTAAAACAGGTAAATGAAATTTAACTCTATGCTTAAAACTTCATCGAAAATGTCTAATATTAAATATTGGGCCTCCCTGTGTAAAATCAATGAATGTTTAATTCATATCAACTATATTGCAGACTCCAGAGCTAAATAATTTTGCGTTAAATAAATTCACCAATTCTTAAACAACTAATCTTACATCTTTATATGTTTACATTACCCATAAGTAAAAATTAGGCTTCGTTGCAGAAATAATCAAAGTTTGATGATCATTTAAACTCAAATATATTGTAATTGCGTCGTTTTAGAGTATAGATGCACAAAAATTAAGCAAAAATAAAGTGGTTTTAGGACGGATACAACACTAAATATAAATTAAAAGGAACTTCAAAAATCACGATTTTGACACAAGATGGATGCTATATTTTATTTTGAAGTGAGTCACGTGATCTCTGCATATGATATGAGTGTAATTGTTGTTTTAATTTTTGTTTAAAAAACTATCGAAAATATTTTGCTGACATTTTATTATAATTTTTATGGGGTAATTTGAATATTACCTAAAATTTTCGAAGCTATTTGTGAAATTTAAATACGCTTAAAAAATGTTTGAAAAATTAGCTCCCATAGCATCCAATGTATTTCATTTTTCAACCCGGGTTTAATCCAAAACTAATTGGTTTATATTAATTATTTATATCCCCATAGGTCCTACAGACCGTCTGAACAACGTACTAAAATTTCATTTTAGTAAAGTCACGTTTACGGCAGTTATCGTGCGAACGGATCGGCAGACAGACAGAATGAACAAAGTCATAAACACTTTTCAACTATGTTGTAAAGTGTTGATTAAAAGTAATTTCATTGATAAAATATAATAAAAATTCGTCTGCTAAAACTATACATTAAAATATCTCAAGGACTGGTTGTACACCAATAAGCTAAAATCAACCATTCAAGTTAGTTAAGAAAATAATTAAATTATGGTAAAATATATCCTGATAAGAAATTTAGAATACTATTTTTCCTGAAGCCATATATTTACTTTAATGGCTGAAATTATCAGATGCAGACTTATTGGTTATATTACGGCAGTAATTGTTTCACAGTACTATTTCCCTGACTTTTAATGTGAATTAAGGAAATTTAATTTAATTTTATTTTAATCTATTATGATTTTTAGATTTTTTTTCACGTAGCGAATTGTATCGACTATTTTTTCATAAATTTGGCGAAAACAAAATATATTAAATACGTCATTTTACAACTTCGACGATAGTTTTACCAATCTGGGCGAAATATCGTCAAGTAGGTGATACTTTGCTAAATTATACGCCAAGTTCACCAAATGCATCTAAAAGTGTTACAAAGAAACGGAGAGGAGAGCATTTCTTATATACTAGAAGGTATGCTCGTCATATGACTGAAATCAAAATTTACGAAACATTACTTCCCATATGGCGTCATTTTTATCAATTTGGCGAAATTTTTGTCACTTTGCCATCATTTAAAATAGTCGCTAAGTTGGCGACGTCCGGTTAAATTTATTTCTAAGCTTTACGGACAAAGAAATTGGTTATTCTTATAGTCTACTCTTATGTTCTTTCCAAGATATTGAACTTTCATTAATAAATCTTCATTTCCATTGATTTAGCGTCATTTTTATCAATTTGTTTACAATTTCGTTAATTTGGCAGCAGTTAAAAAAGTCGCTTAGTTGGCGATATCCCACCAAATTCATCGTCAAAATCCCTTCAAGCGTTATTAAAGGAGAAATATGTTATTCTTAAATCAGATAAATGACTATTGGCATCCAAATCCAAAAGTATCCAAAGTATTTTTCTCATGAATGGCACGAGCTAGATCCAAGAGAATGATGTCACCAAATTCATCGCATAATACAAGTATCATATATGAAAAGTAAAGATACTTAACAATAGTTAATATTTTTTTTATTTTATGTGATTTTTTTTATGCATTTATTTGAAAAATATGCAATACCCCGAGAATGGTTCATGCTATCGTTCTAATGTTTATTTCAATCATTTTTTACTGAAATATTGCATAAAACATGACTGTTTACGTAACTTTATTAAAGGTTTTGATCTTTTGGTGATATTTTCAAAATTTCCCTCGAAAATTTAGGGGGGTCCTGAACATTCAATTTCGTTTAAAAACAATAGGCTTTCAGTGTTCACAGACTGTAATTTTTGTAAAGTTTCGTTCGACACGCCCCATTCGGTCATGAGATATCGTCTCCACAGACTTATTGACACTCTCACACTCACACACACACACCCACAGAAAGAGAGAGAGAGGCAGCATCTCAAGAAAGTTTGTTTCGTGTTTGGGGATGCTTGAAATCTTCGGAATTAATATTTCTTTAAAGTGGAGCCTTCGGCACACAGTACTGGCAGATATTGTATTACTAAGTGCCGTTGCAACCATGGATGTAACAGTTGTGGAGGTCGCTCATCGATTTCGGGTGGCTACTATAGCGATATACCGATCATCACAGGGGATGGTAATCCTTGGACGACCGGGCACAGGTCTCCGGACAACTGTCTGACTTGTTTGGAATTGTTTCCATAGTCGAGAAATTACCGAATGATCAAAGCCAAAGAAAATGGCGACATCTTTGATTGACTGTTCTGCTTCAAAATGTCCGATAGCACGTCGGTGCTCACTATGTGTCATTTGTCTTCTTTTAGCCATAGAAACACGAATATCATCAAAAATAATCCTACAAAAGTTATAAACTCTTCGTATCAGCATTTAAATGCACCTCCTCAAACCCTTCAGGATGCTGGCGTCTTCAACGACTGCCTAATTAGCATATATCCGGCCAGTCAATCGCGATTGTCTGTAACATACGATACTTGCATGGTGTCATCTACATCCGCAGCGATTTTCAGTCACTCACATTCAAATAAGCTTTCAAAAAATGGAAATTTGCATTGCGTGCTTAACTTTTGAAAGTCAGTGTACTTGGTATGTCCGTCATATGACGGACATCAAAATTTTCGAAACATTACATCCCATTTGGTGTCATTTTTATCAAGTTGGCGACATTTTTATCACTTTGGCAATATTTAAAATAGTCGTCAAGTTGGTGACGTCCCTCTAAATGTCTTGCCAAACGTTATATAGACGAACGAAGAGAAACAGGTTATTTTTACAGTCTGCTTTCACGTTCATTTCAAGGTATTGAACTTCCCTCAATTAGTTATCATTTCATTGATTTAGCATCGGCTTTATCAATTTAGCGAATTTTTATCAATTGGATCACATTTTCGTCAATTTGACAACATTTAGAAAGTCAGCAAGTTGGAGATATTCCGACAAATTCGTGGCCAAAATTTTGTCAAACATTACAGACGGAAAAAGGTTATTCTTATTGTAGATTCTTATGTTATTTTCAAGATATTTAATTTACGTCAATTAGTCGTCATTTTCATTTATTTAGCGTCATGTTTATCAATTTGGATACATTTTTGTAAATTTGACAACGTTTAAGAAAATCTCCTGCATTTAAGAACCTCTCCCCTCCCAGGCACCTAGGCATATGAACATTTGGATAACAAGATATTTCATCTGTGCTGGAGGTATTATGTTTGAAAATATAATTATGAAGTTAATATATATATATAAATCGTAATCTAACTAAAATTGTATCAATATAAGTTTTGAGCTTTGGAAAATTTCCCTTACTACACCAACTTAAGATCAATTTAATGATAATTTGAATAACCAATTACCATAACGACCCAGCACACCCCGAGGTCAAGTTAGGTATGTTTAAGTGTATAATGTTGTGTTTGTTTCATAATTTATGTGTATAAATATAAATGTTAGTGGCCACAAAATCGACTGGTTTCTGTATCCTAGCAATGTACTTGATCTGTTTAGATTTCACTACACTATTACTGAGTCGACTGGGGCAGACTATTAGTAAGTGTAGCATTGTATTTATGTGAATTTTACTTCACATAGTATCCGACTAAATTACAGATCATGTTCACGTCGCTACTGTAAGATTTTTAAAATTATCACAATACTACTATAATTTATTATATTTAAAAACTTAAAACTTCATCCAAAAAATGAACTTTATTCAAATGACGTCATTGAAATATAAATCGCCTTGCTCTTTGAAAAAGGAGTAAATATTTTATTCATATACTTTTCCATTCCTTTCATTCATCACACAATACTACAACAATTTATTTTACTTAAAATCTTAAAACCATGGAGGTAAAAGTAAGTTAACTCTAGGCTTAAAACTTCATCGAAAAAGTCTGCTATAAAATCGTCTGCGTCTCTATGTAAAATCAATGAATATTTCGTTCATATCAGTTATATTGCAGACCCCAGAGCTAAATAATTTTGCATTAAATAAATTCAGCAGTTCTTATACAACTCATCTTACAGCTTGGTGTGCTTACATTCGCTATAAGTGAAAATTAAACTTTGCTGTAGAAATAATAAAAGTTTGTTGATCAATTAAACTCAAATATATAATTGCGTTGTTTCAGAATACAGATGCACAGAAATTAAGCGAAAATAAAGCGATTTTAGGAAGGATACAACACTAAATATAACTTAGAAAGAAATTTAAAAAAATCATGACTTTGACGCAAGATGGGATGGATGGCATTGATCATTTAAACTCAAATATATTATAATTGCCCTATTTCAGAAAATAGATGCACAGAAATTGAGTAAAAATAAAGCGGTTTTAGGACGGATACAACACTGAATATAAATTAAAAATAATTTTAAAAATCATGATTTTGACACAAGATGGATGCCATATTTTATTTTAAAGTGGGTCACACGACCTCTTCATATGATATGGGTGCAACTATTATTTTAATTCTTATTTACAAAACTACCGAATATATTTTGAAATTATTTTTATATTTTTTGTGGGATACTTTGAATATTTTCTAAAACTTCGAAGCAATTTGCGAATTTTAAATTCGCTTAAAAAATGTTTGAAAAATTGGGTTCCATAGGGTTCTATGTATTTCAATTTTCAACGCGGGTTCAATCCAAAACTAATTGGGTGGAATTATTCATTTATATCCCCATATGTTGTAAAGTGTTAAAAACAAAAACCTCCTTCAAAACGGTTATGGAATCACAAAATTGTTTGCATCAAGTTTTCACAGAACCTGAGCTGTACTTTTAGGACTAAAAATCTGCCGAAGAATCTTGAACCCTTTTCAAATAACACATATTCTTTTTTAGTAATAATCAATTTTTTAATTAATTTAACATTTTAATTGACTAAAACATTGTTTTATCTAAAGGAACTAAAAATCACTTTGTAAATTCAACACGAATGGGACTGGCATTCAACAAATATCAGGAACAGAGAGGGAGGAGCCTTTCATAAAAATGGGGTTTGGCCGAACAGTAATGCTTTCTTTTAGATGTCCCTCATTAAAATGCGTTTTTAAACCAATTATATGAAAATACAGCCGTTTATAATAAACATTTTATAGTAAACTTTTATTGTTTTTTTATAGTAAACAGAATCAAACCTTAAACATAAAAATATAAAGTATGCTTTCCAGAAAAATTCAATTAATATCTCATTGTGATCATAAAATATTTTAAGGAAATTGCGAAATGCGTTTGTTTATATTCTGATCGCTTGTATTCTACGTTGTTTTAAATAGATAAAATGTGTACTAAAGAATATTTTATTCAATTTATGGTTCTGACATGTCATATTAACTTTCTAAACGTCCTGACCCCGAAACATGGAACAATTTTCTGCTTCGAATATTTTCTAGACAAATATTACTTTGCTTATATACATAATCTATAAGGAAAGTATTGTGACGGCATCGAAAACTCGAATTCGAGTTTTCGACGGGAAAGCACGTTTCAAGCATCCCTGATCGCGAATCGAACATTTTTGAAGTGATATCTGTGTGTGTGTGAGTGTGTGTGCGTGTGTGTGTGTGTGTGTGTGTGTGTGTTGTGTGTGTGTGTGTGTGTGTGTGTGTGTCAGTGAGTCTGAGGAGACGATATCTCACGAAAGAATGGAGCGATTCGAATGAAATTTGGTATAAAAATCACAGTCCGTGAATACTGGAAGCCTATTGTTTCAAAACATGATCGAATGCTCAGAACTCTCCTAAATTTTCGAGTGAAATTTTGAAAACATCATCAAAAAATCAAAACGTTTCATAAAGTTACGCAAGTAGACATTTCTTATGAAATTTTTCCTTAGAAAACGATTAACTTCAACTTTAGAACGCTAGCATAAACCGTTCTCGAGATATTGCACATTTTTAAAATAAATTTATCAAAAAATCCCATAAATTAAAAAAAATATTAACTGTTAAGAAACATGTTCATTTTTCATATGTAACATCATTCACGAGAAATGATAATTCACGAGAAAAGATACTCTGAGTAATACTTTTTTATTTGGACGCCAATAGTCATTTATCCGCTAAAAGAATAACTTATTTCTCCATCCATAACGCTTGGCGAGATGTTGGCAACGAATTTAGCTGAATGTCGCCAACTTGGCCACATTTTTAAATGTTTCCAAATTAACGAAAATCTCGCCAAATGAATAAAAATGACGCTAAATCAATGAAAATGACGACTCATTGTAGGAAATTCAATATTTTGGAAAGAATATGAGTATCTACTATAAGAATACCATTTTTTTTAACTGTAAAAGTAGTAAATTCAATGTATTATATAAGGAAAGCCATGTGCTGCCCACATCAGATTTTTTCTTGGGAATGAAAGCCGTTGATGAATTATAATTTATAATAAAATATCAAAAATACTAGGCCATTCCCAGGAAAATACTGAAATAATAGTAACTCGATTCAAAATCTGAAACATTTTAGCTTACTGGATGCCAGTAATGCTTAACAATCTAGCAAAAATATCTAAACATTTTGAGTTGTTCTCGGATTATAAGTAATTATTACAGAAATAGAAAACCAGGTATATTAAGTCCCTTCGTTCAGCGATCAAGCGTAGCTAGAATAAAGACAGATCGAAGCATTCCTTGGAATTAGTTCCATTGACTGAAAATAGTTAAATGCATTACGTAATTTAGGGTATATTCAGATACGAATAGAATTCTTAATTTTTTTACTTTTACATAACTTGGTGCAAAATTTGAAATATATTATCCATAAGTCTGTTGCTTGAAAACGATTTAAAACATGAAGTTAAAAACCATTGAACAAGTAAAAGCAAACAATGTAGCTTTTTTAAAAGTACAACCCGTTTATCATGTGTATGTAACTTAAATGTAAGAAAATTGTATTTATAAAAATATATGTAATATTTATAGACATGTATGTGGCATTAACTCTCCACTTAACTGTTGACCAGTGTAAGGCAACATTTAAATCAGTTAAATATTCAATGATTGGAAACCAATACATACATAATTCAATTGTTTTTCTTGGATAATTACTTTATTGTTTATTTACAGGTTAACATTTTGCTTACAGGTGGGATAGCGTCAATCCGAAACGAAGAACCTCTCAAAAAGAGGCATTGCCGTCAATGGACGCCAATGTCTGCAAAGGGAGTTCGAGCTGTTTAGGATAGGGTAGGTCAAATATCTGCCTTTTTAAGAGGTTCTTTACTTGAGATTGACGCTGTCCCACCCGTAAGCAAAAGGTTAAATATTTACAAACGTTACATTTACCGACATTATATTTAGTCTGAATTATCTGTAATACTAGGCATTGTCTTGCTTTGTAATTATGCTTTTCCCAGATGGCCATCAAAGATAATTGGGATATTTTAACATTCTTAAGGTTGTCAACAGGACACGGGAGAATATGCAAAAATCATAGGGAGATTAAAAAAAGGTAAGAGTATCGTCATGACGATTATTTTTAGCTCTGAGATTTTTGATTTTATTCCCAAACAGGGGAGCAAAATAAGAGAGGGCTAAAGGAGAAGTATTTTCAAACCGCCCAGAAGCCTCTCCCAGTGAATTAGAAGACTGAAACTTTACACATTATTTATAACGTCGACCGCAGAACAGAACATATTTGGACTAATTAAGGTTATTACATTCTAAGTGCCGTACTTCGTTAAAAAAATAAAATGTATTAATAAATGTTGCAAGTGCTTTCGTATAGAATGTCATCTTCACTGTCTTTGATAGACTTAAATGCTAGTTGACAATGAAAATATACATTTAGATACTTGTTGAGCTCAGAATCGTAAAAATAAACGATGCCTGATACGTCATTCTCTGAAATCACCAACCTGTACATGAAGCTACTTTCTAAAAGTATATGGATACTGTAATGCATTTAACAAATTGCTTCTTAAAATCAATTATATTTAATATTCGTATTCATACTAGAAATGCGCTTACATTTTAATTACCTTTGTCAATTCTGATAAGTGAATTAAAATTATAAAATTCTTTCAATCTCGTCATTTCTTTTAATATTTTTAATTCATTATTCATATTTTCGAATATCATCTAAAATTATAAGAATTTTTTTTCCCGTTTAGTGCATGTATTAAACATATAAATAGATTCAATTTTATATGTGCTTTTACAGATCCATTCAATTCAAAAAGAGGAAATAGATTTATATCATAAAAATGTAATTAATTATCCGTTGCATATTCCCTTATGATTTCATTAAATAATGGAAGTAAAATAATTTCATATAATAGAAGCATAATGCATTTTTGTTTTCAAAGAAAAATTAAATTCTTTACATCATTTTTAGAACAAACTAAAAATAAACTCTGGGGAAATTAATTTCTGTTATACACACTTAAAAAGGAAAATAATCATTTTTATGGCGGAATATATCATTTGATATCTCATGTCTGCTTAATTTAAAATGAAAATGATTCTTTATTATTTAAAATAGGTGTTTTTAACACTTTACAACAAAGTTGAACAGTATTGATGACTTTGTTCATTCTGTCTGTCTATCCGTTAAAACGATAACTGCCGAGAAAATGACTTTATCAAAATGAAATTTTAGTATAATGTTCAGACGGTCTGAGGAATCTAAGGGAATATAAATGAATAATATAACCAAATTAGTTTGGGATTGAACCCGGGTTGAAGAAATGAAATACATTCAGCCTTATAGGACCTAATTTTTCAAACATTTTTTAAGCGGAATTAAAATTCACAAATTGCTTCGAAAGTTTTAGGAAATATTCAAATTATCCCATAAAACATAAGAAAAAATTCAGCAAAATATATTCAGTAATTATTTAAATGAAAATTAAAATTATAATTACACCTTTTATATGAAGCGATTACGTGACCATTATATGAAGAGATCACGCGACCCACTTCAAAATAAAATATGGCATCCATCTTGTGTCAAAATCATGATCTTTACATTATTTTTAATTCATATTTAGTGTTGCATCCGTCCTAAAACCGCTTTATTTTTACCTAAATTCTGTGCATCTGCATACTGAAACAACGCAATTACAATATATTTGAGTTTAAATGATCATCCAAATTTGATTATTTCTACAACGAAGCCTAATTCTCACTTATGGAAAATGTAAACAGCAAAATAAGTAGAATGAGTTGTATAATAATTGCTGCATTTCTTTAATTCAAAATTATTTAGCTCATGGAATCTGCAATATAGCTGATATGAATGAATTTTTCATTGATTATATAGAGAGAAGGACGAGTTTTTCGATGAAGTTTTAAGCATAGAGTTTGATTACTTTTACCTCCATGCTCTTAAGTTTCAAAATAAAATAAATTATTATAGAATTGAGATGAATGAAATTAATGGGAAAATGTTTATGAATGGAATGCTGCTTTTATAGAGAGCCTGGCGTGTTATATTTCGATGACGTTATTTGAATAAGTTTCATTTGTTTTCGATGAAGTTTTCAAATATAATAAATTATTGTAGTATTATGATAATTTAAAAAATATTACCGAGGAATGTATCGTATTTTAGAGATGTTTAAACCAGGCAATTTATATTTCAATGCCGTCATTTGAATAAAGTTCATTTTTTTCGATAAAATTTTAAGTTTTCAAATATAATAAATTAATGTAGTATTTTGATAATTTTTAAATATTACTGAGGAATGTATCGCATTTTAGAGATTTCAAAATAAAATTGCATTGAGGTTGGAAAGTGTTTCATAATCAATGCTTTATGCATGATCGATCTTTCTTGTCTTTTAATTAATTTGCATTTTTTTTCCAATGGCCAGTCATTGACTCTTTCATCTTCGCCTATACATCGGCCAGAACAGTGAACCTCTGAGCCGTCAAAGACGTTGCCCTAGCGCACCAGTGGGGGTGGGAACACATTGCCCCCAATAACACAAACATCCATGTTTTACGTGGGACTCGAATCCACAACGTGGCGGCGGATCAGTCGCTGGAAACGCTCGTCTTGACCGTTCGGCCACCACGTCGACTGAAATGTGCCAACAGTCCGCGGTGTTCCCAGGTGGTCACCCACCCAAGTACTAACCGCACCCGATGATGCTTAACTTTGGTGATCTAACGGGAACCGGTGATTTCAGCACGGTACAGCCGTTGGCTCAATTAATTTACATTAAAAATGTCTATTTCTCAATAATTTAAATTTTACAACATTTTTTTTTAACTTCTCTCACTTTCAGTTTTTAAATGTCTTGAATACTTCTCAAAAAAATCTGATGTGGGCAACACGTGACTTTCCTTATATAATGTAATGTATTTGCTACATTTGCAGTAAAAAAAAAAAATTGGTTTTTCTTATAGTAGATACTAATATTCTATCCAAAATATTGAATTTTCGACAATTGGTCGCCATTTTCATTGATTTAGCGTCATTTTTATCCATTTGGCGAGATTTTCGGTAATTTCGCAACATTTCAAAAAGTCGCCAAGTTGGCGACATTTCGCCAAAATCTCGCCAAACGTTATGGACGAAGAAAGAAGTTATTCTTACAGCAGATGAATGACTATTGGCGTTCAAATGCAAAAGTATTACTCAAAGTATCGTTTTTCATGAATGGAACGAGCTAGATCCACGAGAATGATGTCACAAATTTATTGCATGGTATTACATATGATAAGTGAACATGTTTCTCAATAGGCAATATTTTTTTTTATATGATTTTTTGATATATTTTTTTTAAAATCAGCAATATCTCGAGAACAGTTCGTGTTAGCGTTCTAAAATTTATGTCAATCGTTTTCTAATGGAAAATTACATAAGAAATGTCTATTTGCGTAACTGTATTAGAGGTTTTGATTTTTTGACGATTTTTTCAAAATTTCACTCAAAAATTTAGGGGGGTTCTGAACATTCGATTGCGTTTAAAACAATAGGCTTCCAGTGTTTACGGATTGTGATTTTTGTACCAAATTTCGTTCGAATCGCTCCATTCGTTCGTCAGTTATCGTCTCCACAGACTCACTGACACACACACACACACATACTTTCACACACACACACGCACATACACACAGACATCACTTCAAAAATGTTTGATTCGTGATCAGGGATGCTTGAAACGTGCTCTCCCGTCGAAAACTCGAATTCGAATTTTCGACCCCGTCACAATACTTTCCTTATACATTATGTATATAAGGAAAGTAATTAAGTATTTCAATTTTTAAATATTTCGTCTATTTCTAAACGTTTTAAAATTTTTAAATAATTATTATTATTTTTAGGCTTGTTTTGTGAGAAGGGGTAGCCTTTCTTCAAACTTCAACCGTAATTACGAAAGTGGTTGTAAAAACGTACCCTGAAATCGCGTACAATACCTTTTACTTGGAGTTAACCAGGAGAGTCTATGATATTAACCATTAACCATGACAGTCAGCGGTTGCAATCACTAACAATAGTACACTGTTAACGATAGTACAACCAAATTCAATATGTATCTTCTTCACTTTCAGGAATTGTTTCAGAACAGAAATGAAATACCTTTTTCTTCGGAATACAATCGGATCGCCCCCTCCCCCCCCCCCCCTCCACTGTAACGCCATGGTACGTGGGTAGTATGGGAAGGATATCCTGAGGGATTATAAACAGGATATGTAGGTGAGGCTATAATTCAATTTTGATTTAATTTGGACCATAAAAAGAAGCACTATAAATGATTTGATTAGACAAATAAACTTCCACAAATTATTTTACAAAACATCAGACATACTTGAAATTTACCGTGTTCAAGTATAAGTAAAATGCAAATCAGCATTAGTGACAAAATGGAAGTACATTGACTGTTTGCAGTGAAGGAATTCCCGGCTACTAAATTTTAATTGCAATTTTTACTTGCTTTCTTTCACATAAAGCTCTGATTCAAGTTCAATTTTGTATTCTGATTAACTTACAGCGGAGAACGTAAATGATATGTAGCTCAAAAATTCAGTTGCGCAAAACACTTGTTAAATTATCAGAAAACAGAAAATTATCTAATGATATTGCTAGTCTGCTGTAGACTCGGAAATCTATAGTAAACCACATTTGAAACAAGTATGATAGTAGAAATTCCGCCCTCTTCCTTAAACTACGAAGAGGAATAAATGAACCAATACCAGAATTTACAGAGTAATGAAACGAAACTTGATTGCTAATGTAAAAAATCTGATGTGGGCAGCATATGACTTTCCTTATATAATGCAATGAATTTACTACTTTTACAGTAACAAAAATAGGTTATTCTTATAGTACGATATTGAATTTCCGTCAATTAGTCGTTATTTTCATTGATTTAAAGTCATTTTTATCCATTTGGCGACATTTTTGTTAATTTGGCAACATTTAAAAAAGTCGTCAAGTTGGCGATATTACGCCAAAATCTCACCAAGCGTTATGGACGGAGAAATAAGTTATTTTTATAGCAGATAAATGACTATTGGCATTCAAATACAAAAGTATAACCCGAAGTACCTTTTCTCATGAATGGAACAAGTTACAGGTAGATCCACGAAAATGGTGTCACCAAATACATCCCCTGATATTACATACGAAAAATGATCATACTTCGTAATAGTTAATATGTTTTATTTTATGTGATTTTTTGATACATTTATTTGAAAAATGGGCAATTTCACGAGAAAGGTTCATGAATGGAACTAGCTAGATCTACGAGAATGATTTCACCAAATTTATAAAAAACGTACATGTTTCTCACCAGTTAATGTATTTCTTTAATTTATGGGATTTCTTGATAAATTTATTTGAAAAATGTGCAATATCTAGAGAACGGTTTATAATAGTGTTGTAAAGTTTATGTCAATCGTTTTCCAAGGAAAAATTACCTAAGAAATGTCTATTTGCGTAACTTTATAAAAGGTTTTATTTTTTGATGATAATTTAAGGGGATTCTGAACATTCGATTGTGTTTAATAACAATATGCTTCCAGTACTCACGGATTGTAATTTTTGTACCAAATTTCATTTGAATCACTCCGTTCGTTCGCGAGATATCTTCTCCACAGACTCACTGACACACACACATAGACATCACCTAAAAGTGGTCGATTCGTCATCAGGGATGCTTGAAACTTGGTCTCCCGTTGAAAACCCGAATTCGAATTATCGATACCGTCACAATACTTCGTTATACATTATACTATGTATATATGGAACGTAATAAAACACTGCTGTTCAAATTTGCCTGAAGACACAGATGAAAACACCAGCCGATATAACCACATCACTGTGACTAGGTATACACATGAAATCACTCTTTTAGGCAACAGTGATGTTAAGAAATATTTTGTGAATTAAAAAATCAGAAGGCACGCACAGGCAACATGCGGTCGTGCATGTTGCCTGTGCGATGGCGTCACGCAGGCCTCGAAGATTGGGCAGAGCCACAGATCTTAACACATTAGAAATGTAATGGCGGTTATCCACATTACCGGCTATGCGAACAAGAGGTGACGGGTTTGTATACCCAATGGCACCCTATACAATCACGCCAGGTGCTGGACGCGTATGACTATGACGAATACAATCTGGTAACGTTCGTCCTTCACGGTGCTTCCACACACTGGTACGTCCATCATGATGCCGTACGCAGAACCGGGATTCGTCTGAAAATACGACGTGGTGCCAGTCCTGTATCCAGTGTCGTCGTTCGTCGCACCACTGTAGGAGCGCCTGTCTCTACTGCAGCGTCAAGGGAAGCCGCAACAATGGTCGCCATGCTGACAGTCCGTGGTGCTGCAGACGTCGTCGCACTGTTCGTGTGGACACTTGTCCTGAAAACGAATCGAGTTCCTGACTCAAGGTGCTTGACGTGACTGGACGATCCCGCAAGGCCGAGAGGACAACATGCCTGTCCCCTCGGGCGTTAGTGGCCCGGGCCCTCCTCGACCCATCCATTCCATATTCGCCTGGCAGTCATGGGATCCCGACCAACGCCAGCAGCAATGTCGCGGAACGATAAACCGCAGTCCCGATAGGCTGCAATCCTGCCGCGGTCGAATTTCGGCATGTGCTGGTAGGAGTTTTTCCTTCTTACGCGAGGCATAACACGACCTTCACACATACAATCAACGTTCAAATGTGATTTCCGAATAAGAAACCCTGAGTAGTAGTGTCGTACAAGACAGAGCACCAGGCGCGAAGCGCCTTTAATCTCCAGTTTCAATATGTGGTTCTTATCGTCAAACTGTGACATTAATTCAGTGACCCTAATTGGAGGTTCGAGGTTTTTATTTACTACTTTTTATTATTTGTCCTAGCTCCTAGTGTGTCAGTTTGTTGCACATTTAGAGTTTAAGCAGTTTGGGGGGTTGATGCAGATCTAAGGGTTACCTAGCGTTTTGGCAGTTTAGAGTTTAGAATATTTTTTTTATAAAATAAAAGTCGCGAGTTTTATTTAAAAATCAGATGTTTGAGGTGGGATCTTTTAATTCCGATTATCGATGTTTAGAACAGCGCGGGGTCTCTTACGAGATTTGGCCTTGCGATGATCATAGTCATGCAGATTGAATAACAGTTCGTTTGGGACGGATGGCAAATTTCTGTAAAATTTAAGCGCTAGCTTTTTAATTTGGGCTCTAACAGTTTTTATTTTGAAGTCATTCCTAATTACCGAGTTTCTTAAGTACCTGGGAGCTTTCCTGATAATCCGTAGGATTTTGTTTTGTTTTGTCTCTAGGAGGTCTATTGTAGTTTTACAGGCATATCCCCATACGGGTGCTGCATACAGCATTCCCGGGCGGATGACCGATTTATAAATTAGAAGTTTATTTTGATAACTTAGATTTCCGTTTCCTATCATTGGGTATAAGGCTCCTGTGGCCATGTACGCTTTTTTGATTAAGTTCGTTACGTGCTGTTTCCAGGTTAGGTGGGAATCTATCGTTACACCTAGGTATTTAGTAGATTTTTCCGCTTTTAGGGCATGGTTGTTTATGTACAGAGGCGGCGGAGGTTTACGTTTTCTAGAGAAATAAATCCAATGACATTTATTGGGGTTTAATTTTATTCGCCATTTTTCCAGCCAAGTTTGGAGTATGTCTAAGTGTTGTTGTAGCTGTCTGTGCATTACTGAGACATAGGGGTGTTTTGCAAGTATCGCACTGTCGTCTGCATAGAGTGCCAGCTCTGTGTTTGGAGTCCTAGGGATGTCGTTCAGGTATATGTTAAAGAGTGTCGGGCCCAGGATAGAACCTTGCGGTACACTACTTTTAATGAGCTTGGGTGTAGATAAGTTACCTCCTACTCTGACTTGAAAGTGTCTGTTATTTAAGTATGAGATTAAAAGTTTGACAAGAGCGTCAGGGACTTTTAAAGTGATCAATTTGTACGCTAATCCACAGTGCCATACTTTATCAAAGGCTTTTTGTATGTCCAGAAAAATCGCAGCTGTGGGTGTCTTGTTATTGAGACCAGAAGATATGTACTCTACCACTCTCAGCAATTGATGAGTGGTGGAGTGCTTTGGCCGAAATCCAAACTGCTCCGGAATGATAATGTCATTCTCACTAAGGTGCGTGTTCAGTCTCTTAAGAATAATTTTCTCAGTAATTTTACTAAGTGTCGGTAGCAAGCTAATTGGTCTGTAGTTGGCTGGAATTGTGGCATCCTCACCAGGCTTATGGATTGTTATAATTATCGCTTCCTTCCATTCTTTGGGGAAATAGTTTAGTTTTAATATTTTATTTATTAAGATAGTCAAGTAACATATTACGTTTAAGGGTAGGTTTTTAACCGCAATATTTCTGATTTTGTCGTGCCCTGGGCTTATACGGTTTTTGAGATTTTTAATAATTTCTACTATCTCCTGCGGGGTAGCTGGGTCAGTCTCAGCCGTTACTGGGGAATTCCTGAAGTTATTTAAAGTTTGACTAACCATTCTTAGGGTGTCCTGACACATTAGATCGTGGTTTGGTTGGAATTGTTTTTCATAATGGCTTGCGAGCGCCTCGGCTTTTTCCTCGTCTGAGTACGCGATTTTAGCACCATCTATTAGTGGCGGGAGCTTAATTTGAGGTTTCCTGAGTCTTTTTGCGAATTGCCAGAGCGATACGTCTTCTGGGCTAAGGGATTCGATTAGTTCTTTATACTGTTGCTGCTTTTCTGCGACAATTTTTTCCCTGACTTTGCACGTGAGTCTGTTAAGCTCCCTTTTAAGGGCGGGGTCTCTGTTAGCCTGCCATGTCTTACGTATTCTAATAAGAAACCCGCTGTGCAATCTTCTCTTTTATACAGAATGTAGAGGGCGTTACTCATACCTGCTTTGTACGCATGCGCTGCAATGCTAATCATTTGCATGTCCAAATACGTAGTACCTTTCATGCACATTTGACGTTTGTTGCGTGCCGCTTTCATGGTGTAGCAATTTTAATGGCCAGCAGTGTATTTTAGGTAGCATATAAATGCTATTAAAATGTTATTAAGAATATAAATGTTATTAAAATTATCAAATAATTTGAATTCATGTGTAAATATATGTGTATTATATATATATATATATATATATATATATGTATATATATGTATATATATATATATATGTACATATATATATGGTCTGAAACTTTTGAAATCTATTGTATGTTATGCAAGTATGATATTAATACTTATTACATCAATGTCCAGTCACAATTCATGACGTCACAAAATATACTTTTATTCTTATTTGATGTTATTGACGTTATTTCCCCCTAATTACTTTGCTATCTTATAAACATTTGACGACATGTACCACCATCAAATTACAACCTAAACAGGAAACACGTAAACTTAAATTTAAGAGCAAGAGAAAATCAAATCTGAAATTCGAAAACATCATACAATGGAATTTTTTACCAGTATATTGTAGCGTTTTATTATTAGACTGAATTTTACATGTTTTGAATTGATCTTACATTTCATATGAAGTATTTAATAACAATGTCTTTAAATGCAAATTCATTTCTAATTAAATTTATAATAACTAAATTTTATTGCGTATATTAAAGTTACAGCAGAATTTTCATATATGTTAAAACGCTACCTTTGGATAAAACAAATTTCAAACTACACAAAATCTTATTAAATTCCATAGCTGTTGTTGAAGTGAAGCTGAAGTAAACAAAGGCATCAACTACTTCAAGCCTGAAGTTTTCTAGTTTGATGTATCAGTTTTTATATATAAGCGTCATTAAAAGTTCAGACTTGAAGCATCTCAATTTTTTTTATTGGCTGGGTACTTGATTACCTAATCAGTCCAAACATATCAAATGTTATACAAAAATACTTAATGAAATATTCAAGGAAGTATTTTTATATTATACTGTTTAAATAAACAACGTTTCAGCTGTATTTCATGGCAACGTTAATTGCAAGTGCCTTACTTTACAATGCAGTGTAGCGTAAAGAAATGTATCAGAAATTTTACAGTAATTTCTCAGTTAGCTTGATATTTATAGAGTACTTTTTTTCTCATTTTCGTTTAAAATATTCACATACGAGTTTTCTTAAAATCCGTTTCTCAACAATGATTTTTACATTTATTATAAAGAAACTTAAAATTCACGATCATGTGCAAATTCCCATAGCTTATAAATAGCATTGTTATTTAAAAGAATTCAATTAAAATATTTAATTTAATGTTCCTACAAAAAGTTTAAGAATATATATTCTCGCTATTCAAAATTATCTTAACGGGCAGATCTGAAGAATAAACTATCCTAGTTTCCCGTTTGTAAACAAATGTCCAAAAAATATGAAATTGAACCAATATATGCAAAACAAGAAAGATCATTCATGCATAAGAATTGATTATGAAACACTTTCCAACTGAAATGCAATTTCATTTAAAATTCATCAAAAATGTGATACATTCTGTGGTGATATCTTTTACATTATCACAGTACTACAGTAATATTTTATACTTAAATATTTAAAACTCTATCGCAATAAAAATCATCTGATTCTCTATGCAATATCAATGAATATTTCATTCATATAACTTGTATTCCAGACTTCAGAGCTAAAAAATTCTGTGTGAAAAAATTCAGCAATTCTTATGTAACTCATCTTACAATCGCTTGATATATTTGCATTCTGCATAAGTTAAAATTAGGCTTCGTTGAAGAAATAATAAAAGTTTAGGGATCATTTAAAATCACAACTATTGTAATTGCGTAGGCACGGAATTTAGATACACAGATAATATGTGTGTGTATGTGTGTATGTATCCAAAGCATTGGAATCGTGCCAAAGATCGAAATTTCGAAGGATCTACACTTTTCGGGACTTCTAGAACACGAAAAAACTATTTTTAGGAAGACGTCTGTGTGTGTAACGGTGTAACTGTGTGTTTTTCTGTGTGTCTGTGAGGATATTGCATCCACTCTAACTGATAAACTAATGAACCGAATTTCATAAAATTTGGTAAGTAAGTTTTTTGTGGGAAACCCTGATGTTCATTACATTATAGTTCAATTCGTAATAAAAGAAACTTCCTCCTTTGCGAAATGGCCGGCAGAAATTGTCTTTTTCCACTCTAGCTAAAAGCTAATGGACCAAATTTAACAAAATTTAGTGTATAATATTTCAATAACCTACAAGTGATTTATATACCAAATTTAACAAAATTTGGTATATAAATCAGATGTAGATTATTCTACTATGATTCGGGAAAAAGGAACGGGCTGTTTTTGCAAAATGGCCCGCAAAAATCGTTAATTATAAAAATAAGAGACTACGTGTGCTCAATTATATCAATTAAGTTCCTATTTTATACGTGATTTTTGACAACAAAAAGAATAAAACTAACCCCATTACTCTCGGACTAGCCGTTCTTAAGATATTTTAGTTTTTTCGCGTTTTCGCTAAGCCACCTTTGACAATAAGTCCAGCTATCAAATGAGAACCAAATTTAAGTTTAACGTGCAAATTCAATATCATTTAAAATACTCATGGCTGTTATTTTGTGCAGATAAATTGAAATTATTATTGAAGAAATAAAGAGAACGTGAATATGAGTCTGTATAAAGACATGTGCTGCCCACATCAGAATTTTTAACAACATTCCAACAATGATTTATAGAAGTGAACGGGGATTATTTGCAGGCTATTTCGAAAAAAATGTAAGATCTATATTTAAAGTTCCATCAAATTTTTGTAGAATAAAATGTTCTACAAATTTAAGCTGTGCACCAAATTTTAACTCTGTAGGACGTAGGAAAGTGCATTAAAAATGCCATCAAATAAGTATATCAAGAAGAGTTATACATTTTTGTAGATACGTCACATTTTTGTAGAATAAAATGTTCTACAAATTTAAGCTGTGTACCAAATTTTAGCTCTGTAGGACGTAGGAAAGTGCATTAAAAATGCCATCAAATAAGTATATCATGAAGAGTTATATAAAATTAAAAAAAAAATTGAAAAATTGTTATCTACCAAATTTATTAACACTTTACAACATAGTTGAAAAGTGTTTATGACATTGTTCATTCTGTCTGTCTGTCTGTTTGTTAGCAAGATAACTGCCGTAAAAATGACTTTATCAAAATGAAAATTTAGTATGTTTTTCAGACGGTCTGTGGGACCTATGGGAATATAAATAAATAATATCACCCAATTAGTTTTTTGTTGAACCCGGGTTGAAAAAATGAAATACATTGAACCGATTTTAACCCTATGGGACCTAATTTTTCAAACACTTTTTAAGCACATTTAATATTTACAAATTGCTTCGAAATTTTTAGGAAATATTCACATTATCTCATAAAAAATATAAAAAAAATTTCAGTAAAATATGTTAGGTAGTTTTTTAATTAAAAATTATTTAATATAGAGAGAGAAACGAATTCAATTAAATTCTCACTTTTGCAACATCCTCCAGAAAGAAAAAATAGATATATTATATAATTAATATCTTTCTAAGAGTTTAGATATCTGGTATATGAGAGCGGCTTCACATTTTAAAATAAATTTGGTTGATAACAATTTTTCAAATTTTTTTAAAATTTTATATAACTTTTCATGATATGCTTATTTGATGGCGTTTTTAATCACTTTCCTACGTCCTAGAAAATTAAAATTTGGTACACAGCTTAAATTTGTAGAACATTTTATTCTACAACAATTTGGTGGATCTTTATATATAGATCCCACATTTTTTTTCGAAATAGCCTGCAAATAATCCCCGTTCACTTCTATAAATCATTGTTGTAATATTGTTAAAAATTCTGATGTGGACAGCACATGTCTTTCTCTGCAGACTCATATTCACGTTCTCTTTATTTCTTCAATAATAATTTGAGTTTATCTGCACAAAATAACATCCATAAGTATTTTAAATGACATTGAATTTGCACGTTAAACTTAAATTTGGTTCCCATTTGATAGATGGACTTATTGTCAAAAGTGGCGTAGCGAAAACGCAAAAAAAATAAAATATCTCAAGAACGGCTAGTCCTAGAGTAATGGGGTTTGTCTTAATCTTTGTGTTGTCAAAAATCACGTATAAAATAGGAATTTAATTGATATAATTGAGCACACGTAGTCTTTTATTTTTATATTTAACGATTTTTGCGAGCCATTTCACAAAAACAGCAGGTTCCTTTTTCCCGAAACGTACTAGAATGACCTACAAGTGATTTATATAACAGATTTTGTTAAATTTTGTATATAAATCACTTGCAAGTTATTGAAATATTATACACCAAATTGTGTTGAATTTGGTCCATTAGTTTTTAGCTAGAGAAGATAAAGTCAATTTCTGCCGGCCATCTCGCAAAGAAGGCATATTCTTTTATTACAAATCGTACTATAATCAAATGAACATCAGGGTTTCCCACAAAAAACTTACTTACAAAATGTTATTAAATTCGGTCCATTAGTTTTTCAGTTAGAGAGGATGCAATATCCTCACAGACACACAGAAATACACACAGATACACCCTTACACACGCAGACTTCTTCCTAAAAATAGTTTTTTCGTGTTCTGGAAGTCCCAAAACGTGCAGTTCCTTCGAAAATTTGAGTTCCGATCTTCGGCACGATTCCAATACTTTGAATACATACATACTCACAAACATATATTATCTGGGCCAACGGCCGTACCGTGCTGAAAACACCGGTTCTCGTTAGATCACCGAATTGAAGCAGCATCGGGCGCGGTTAGTACTTGGTGGGTGACCACCTCGGAACGCCGCGTGCTGTTGGCCATCTCGGGTGCGGTATCCCCGTGGTTTGCGCGCTAGATTTGCACGCTGCCACAAATGCCGCCGTGTTCATGCGGAGTACGATCACGTTAAACATGTGGGTCCGTAAGTCCTTCCGAGAGGTTGGTGGTAGGGGAAGGAGGGTACGGTCCCTGTGGAAGATCTTATATCATATGACCCTGAGGAAGATCTTATATCATATTGCTCGGCAACGCAATTAAATGTTTGTTAAAGTTTATTATTATAATTTTTTCGATTTGAATAATAAATAAATGGATATCAAATATATCTTATGAACGGTTGGTATTTTCTTATAATTATATTAATTGAGGACTGCGTACATAACTTTCATTTATTTTGACAAAGAGTTTTCAAGCTTATATATTGTGTTTATCTAATAAACTCATATATTGTGTTTAGCCAATAAATTCATTCAGTCGATTGTTGAAACAGAAAAAGAGTAGAACAAGTATATATTCTAATACAATTTTAATGTTTTCATTTAGTATATACGAACGAGATCAAAATGATTTATTCAGATCTGCAAATTCAGATTTACGAATTTGGCGGGGTATCTCTAAGTTGGCAACTTTTCTTAAACGTTGAAAAATTGACGAAAATGTCGCTAAATTTATAAAAACGAAGCAAATCAATGAAATTTATTTTGTTTTGCTAGAAGAAAGTACTGAAATGATGTTCCGTTAGCATTTGTTTGCCAGTCCAATCGTCCTATTTAGTAATACATTTAGCGAATTTTTAAAATGTCACCAAATTGATAAACATGTTTGTAAATCCATTAAAATATCTTGAAATTGATAAACATTGAGCTAAATATATTAAATTAATTGTGTTTTGTTAACGGATAGTATTGTGATGATGTTTCGTCAATTTGTCTTCAAGTGGGACAGTCAGTTCTACAGTCCCACTCGGTGTTAAAATTAACGATTTTTTAAAATGTCGCTAAATTGATGAAAATATCGCCTAATCTTCCATAGATATACCATTATTCAGACGATATTTTTTCACCCAATTTATTTGAAGCAAATGATATCACGTCGATTAGCAACGGATTTAAATCCAACGTGTTTATGCGGCGGACGAAATTTATTAAATCTTTTCCGATTTGAATAATGAAGATATGGATATTAAATAAATTTCATTGACATTGCATTTTTGACTGGATAATATCAGTTACGGTCATCAGGTTTAAACATTATTATTATTGCTCTTTTGGAGGATTATTGATTCAGAGATTATTGATATTTTCAAGTTATTATGCAATTGTTCTATTATGGTAGGAATTGTTGAAACTCATATATTGTACGTTGTACGAGTAATCTGCCATAAATGCACGGATATATCTTCTAATCTACTGGAATATAAATAGTACAGGCATATTGGCATATATTGGAATCATGTGACGAACATACAGACAGAAAAATTTTCAATTTTATTTATATAGAGGCTAGCAGCATACGGAGATATGCTGCTAGTTTTTTCGTACGGAGTGCATAATATAAAAAAACTTAAAATTCACAACCATATGCAAATTCCTATAGTATACTAAATGACATTTTTAATCAAAATATTCTGTTAAAATATTTTTAATTCTCCTAGAAGGAAGCTTAAAGGAATACTTATACCTAGAAGGAATACTTATATCTCCGTTCTTGCTATACACAAAATTATCCTTACGGGCAGATCTGAAGAATAGAACACCCCGGTCCCTTTTGTAAGAAATTTACAAAAAATATGAAATTGAATCAATATATGCAAAATAAAAGAGTTAAAATCGTATTCGACCCGTACTATTTATATATGCGAGTATAAGAAAATGTAACTGTATTTGTTGATTACATGTATAAATTGAAAATATCAATAAACCCTTAATATTTAAACCTGAAGACAGTAATTGATTCCAATATATACCAAAATGGAAGTGCTAAAATTATATAGGAAGGTATACCCGTACTAATTATATAGTCGTAGATATATCCGTGTGTTCGTAGAAGATTACCCGTATTACAATATGTGTTTCAAAAAGCTTTTCCAAATTAAAACAGATGACGTAACTTAATAAATTAAAAGATCAGTAATCCCCGAAATCTTTATACAAGGAGGACTTAATTGATTCCAATATATGCCAATATATCAAAATATATGCCAATATATCAAAATATATGCCAACATACCTGTACTACTTATATTCTCGTAGATTAGAAGATATACCAGTGCATTTGTAGAATATTACTCGTACACGCACAACATATGTGTTTCAAGAATTTTTGCCGTAATAAAACAATGGCATAATAATTTGAAAATATCTGAAGACCGTAATTGATATTATGTAGTCAAAAATGCAATATCAATGAAATTTATTTTATATACATATCTTTATTATTCAAATTAGAAAATAATTAATAAAAATCGGCTGCCGCATAAACACATTGGATTTAAATCCGTTGCTAAGCCACATGGTATCATTTTCTTCAAATAAATTGGAGGGAAAATATCGTCTGAATAATACTATCTTTATGAAATGTTTGGCAATATTTTCGTCAATTTAGCGACATCTTAAAAAATTGCCAAATTTATCGCCAAGTCGGACTGTAGTCTTGTAGATAGTCCCACTTGGCGACAAATTGTCGAAACAATATCGCAATACTATCCCCCAACAAAATACAATTAGTTTCATTTATTATGGCATTTTTATCAATTTGAAGATATTTTTACGGATTTACAAACATTTTTATCAATTCGACGATATTTTAAAAATTCGCTACATACTAAGTAGGACTGTTGGACTGACAGACAAATGCTACCAAAACATCATTTCAGTACTCTCTTCCAACAAAAAAACATTAATTTCATTGATTTAGCGTCGTTTTCATCAATTTCGCGACATTTCCTTCAATTTGGCGACGTTTAAGAAAAGTTGTTAAGTTGTTAGCGATAATCCACCAATTTCGTAGATCTGAATTTGCAGATCTGAAGAATAAAACATCCCGATCTCTTTGTATATGCTAAATGAAAACACTAAAATTGTATTAAAAGACATACCTGTTCTACTCTTAATCTGTTTCAACAATCGGCTAAATGAGTTTAATTCCAAACCACAATATATGAGTTTATTGGCTAAAAACAATATATGAGTTTGAAAATTATTTGCCAAAATAAATGAAACTGATGTACGCAGTCCGTAATTAATATGATTAAAAGAAAAGTCAAATCGTTCATTTATAAGATATATTTTAATATCCATTCATTTATCACTCAAATAGAAAAAATAATAATAAAAATTAACAAACACATTTAATTTAATTGTGTTGCTGAGCAACATGATATAAGATGGAATCTCTCTCATAAAATGCTGATAATTAAATAACCATTTTCATTTCTTAATACTTTTCATTGTTGAGTAAAAGCTTGTTAAAAATAAACCATGGTGACAGATTTTCCATTGAGCTTCGTATTTCAAGCATTCATGTTTTCAAATAAGTCATGTTTTTATAAAGTGATTAATTAGCGCAAAAATCTCCCACCAAACTCAGAGATAGAATTTCAATTCACTTTCACGTTTTAAACCAGCGATTTCCAACCGCTTTCGTTCAGAAGAACCAGGGAGTTAGAGAGTAGAATCCCTAATAAAATGTTTCGGTTTGCATTAATATCTCGACAACCCCTCCTCTTAGAATCTCGAAACATAGACTACATTTTAAGTGGGGCTATTTCATGACTACTCACAAAATGTCATCAAATTCACTTCAGCCGTTCTCCCGTAATGATGAGACAGACAGACAGGCATATTTTCAGTATTATTTATATAGAACTAGCAGCGATTACCCGACGTTTCTCGGGACTTACGACGCAAAACGCTGATAAAAATTACACCGGAACATATAGGGCCATGAATTTTATACATTGTTTTTTAATGTGAAAGAAGTAAATTCATTGCATTTTGTAAGAAAAAAATATCAATGCATCCTATAAGTCATAGCTGCTTCCGGCACGCCCTTCGCAACTAAGCCCTGCGGGCAGCTTCTCAGAATGTGATTATTAGGTGTCCACAATTGATGTATAGTCAATATATACAGTTTGAAATATGTACAGTTTGAAAGGAAAACTAAAATGACTCTTAAACGCTAGGCAACAATGCAAATGTTAACAAATTAAATTATAATGGTTTCACCGCAATGCTTGCTTGTAAACCACATTTTTTTATTTTCCTCCAGAGCTAAAAGATACAAATTTTGTGAAGTTCCTACTCTTGAGTATACCACATACCATTGGCCATGAGAGAAGCAAGAACTTTCTAAATTCATGCTTGCAAACTTAAGGGTTTGTCCTTGAGCTTTGTTGATGGTCATGACAAATGGCAGTCTAACTGGGAACTGGACTCGTTTGATGCTAAATGGTAAGTCGGTTGGTATCGACGGTATGCGAGTTCTGAATATGTCATTTCCTCTTCTATATTTGGTAAAATATCTTTGACACGGAGCCGTGTTCCATTGCATAGGTTTGGTGGGTCTAGATTCCGCAGAAGCATTATTGATTATCTCTTCCTTAACTTCAAGATATGCGAAGTATTCCAGGTGGCTCAAGGTAGTTCAGAAATTCCAGAGGGTAATTAACGGCATCATTGGTGTCCACTGCAGAGTCAAATGGCTTGTCATGATACAAAATGCTGATAATTAATAATCATAAATCCTCACAAAATGTTGATAATTAAGTAGCTATTTTGATTTCTTAATACTTGTTGGGTAAGCCTGTGAAAAATAAACCATGGTGATTCCATTTAAATTTATATTTCAAAACTGTAATTTTCAAAGTGACTAATACGTTCAATAAACTCGCACAAAACTCGCACAAGATTTAATTGACTTTCACATTTTAAAACAACGATGTCCAACCTTTTTCGTTGGGAATCATGGAGTTAGAGAGTAGAACTCATAGGAAAAAGTTTCGTTTTTCATTAATATCTCAACAACCCCTGGCCTTAGAAACTCAAAACTTGGACTAAATTTATGAAGGGATATTTCAAAGCTACCTACAAAATTTTATTAAATTTAGAGCAGCTATTCTCCCATGATGATGAGACAAACAAAAGTTTCGTTTTCACAAATGTCTAGAGAACGCCTGATTGTAGAAACTCGAAACATAGACTAAATTTTAAGTGAGTCTATTTTAAGACAACCCACCGAATTTCATCAAATGCGGTTCAGTCGTTCTCCTGTGATGTTGGATCATACATACATATATACATATATACACATACATGTATACTTTTCTTTATATATATAGATCTGAAGAGAAAGTATTATGGAAATTCAAAGTCAAGTTTTCGACGATTGTACACAAGTAATAAGAGCATAGGTGCAGATGTATTGATGCATAGACATATGATGAGAGTTGCCAATCGAGAGTTTAGATGTTTAACCACCCAAAACAGGCCTAATCGTAAACAATTTTCAATTAATTCATTAGATAGAAAGATTTGATATTAAACAAGAAAGATCAATCATGCTTAAAGCATTGATTATGAAACACTTGCCAACTTCAATGCAATTTTATTTAAACATCTCTAAAATGCAATACATTCCTCGGTAATATTTTAAAACGTATCACAATACTATATTAATTTATTATATTTGGAAACTCAAACCTTCTTCGAAAAAAATGAACTTCATTCAAATAACGGCACTGAAATATAAATTGTCTGGTTCAAACATCTTTGAAATGCCATACGTTCCTCGGAAATACTTTTATAATTATCATAATACTACGATAATTTATTATATTTGAAAACATCATCGAAAACAACAGAAATTCATTCAAATGACGTCATAGAAAAAATAACACGCCTGGATCTCTCTATAAAAGCAGCATTTTATTCATAACATTTTTCCATTCATTTCATTCATCACAATCATATAATAATTTATATTATTTAAAAATTAAGACCATGGAGCTACAAGTAATTAAACTCAATACTTAAATATTCCTCGAAAAAAATCGTCCTTCTCTCTGTAAAATCAATGAATATTTCTTTCATATCAGCTAGGCAAACTTCATGAGCTAAATAATTTTGCGTTAAAGAAATACAGCAATTTTTGTACAACTCATTCTACATACTTTGCTGTTTACATTTTACATAAGTGAAAACTAGGCTTCGTTGTAGAAATAATCAAATTTGGATGATGATTTAAACTCAAATATATTGTAATTGCGTTGTTTGAGTATGTAGATGCACAGAATTTAAGCAAAAATAAAGCGGTTTTAGGACGGATGCAACACTCAATATAAATTGAAAAGAACTTTAAAAATCACGATTTTGGGACAAGATGGATGCCATATTTCATTTTGAAGTGGATCAAGTGATGTGAGTCTGCAGGGAAATACATATGCTGACCAAATCAGAATTTTTAACAATACTACAACAATGATTTATAGAAGTACACCACCTTTGACAATAAGTCCAGCTATCAAATGAGACCCAAATTTAAGTTTAACGTGCAAATTCAATGTCATTTAAAATACTTATGGCTGTTATTTTGTGCAGATAAACTCAAATTTTTATTGAAGAAATTAAGAGAACGTGAATATGAGTCTGCAGGGAAAGACATGTGCTGCCCACATCAGAATTTTTAACAATATTGCAACAATGATTTATAGAAGTGAACGGGGATTATTTGCAGGCCATTTCGAAAAAATGTATGATCTATATTTAAAGATCCACCAAATTTTTGTAGAATAAAATGTTCAGCAAATTTAAGCTGTGTACCAAATTTTAACTCTCTAGGACTTTGGTAAGTGCATTAAAAATGCCATTAAATAAGTATATCACGAAGAGTTATATAAAATTAAAAAAAAAAAATTTGAAAAAATTTATCTACCAAATTTATTTTGAAATGTGAAGCCTTTCTCATATACAAAATGATCAAACTCTCTCTTGGAAAGATATTTATTATATAATATATTTCCTTTTTCTTTCTGGAAGATAACCTAAAAGTCAGAATTTAATTGTATTTGTTATTTTCCCTATATTAAATCATTTTTAATTAAAAAACTATTTAATATATCTTACTGAATTTTTTTTATATATTTTATGGGATAATGTGAATATTTCCTAAAAATTTCGAAGCGATTTGAGAAAATTTTAAATTTGCTTAAAGAATGTTTGAAAAATTAGGTCCCATAGGGTTCAATGTATTTCATTTTTCAATCCAGGTTCAATAAAAACTAATTGGGTGATATTATTTATTTATATTCCCATAGGTCCCACAGACCGTCTGAAAAACATACTAAATTTTCATTTTGATAAAGTCATTTTTACGGCAGTTATCGTGCTAAAGGACAGACAGAATGAACAAAGTCATAAACACTTTTAAACTATGGTGTAAAGTGTTAATAAAAGTAAAATGTCTTGTTTTATTATCTACCGTAAATGTCTTATAATTCTGCTACACATAAAATATAATTTCAGCAACGTGTTCGGGGTTTTTATTGAAGTCTTTTTTATTTAAAAAAACTGCTGCGAAAATGAATGCTGTAAATCACAACTTGTGTAGATTTTTGTGACATTAGCCATTTTTTGTACATTTAACACCCTTAGTGGCTAAGGGCGCGGTAGCCCATTGGTTAGCGCGCTGGAGTTGCACTCGGTAGGCCCGGGTTCGATTCCAGCCACTGCCAAAACTGCCGCCGTGTTCATGCGGAGTACGATCACGTTAAACATGTGGGTCCGAAAGTCCTTCCGAGAGGTTGGTGGTAGGGGAAGGAGGGTGCGGTCCCTGTGGATGCCTGCCCCACTGGGTTCCGGTCTAAATTGGGTGGCACTTCCCGACCGTCCAAACAGTTACCTTACACCTTTCTGGTAGGTCGGACGGTCTGGGTTTCAACATCAACAACAACCCTTAGTGGCTAGAGCCAACGGCCGTACCGTGCTGAAAACACAGGTTCTCGTTAGATCACCGAAGTCAGGCAGTATCAGGCGCGGTTAGTACTGGGGTGGGTGACCACCTGGGAACACCGCATGCTGTTGGCACATTTCGGGCGCGGTAGGCAGGTGGTTTGCACGCTGCCACAACTGCCGCCGTGTTCATGCGGAGTACGATCACGTTAAACTTGTGGGTCCGTCAGTCCTTCCGAGAGGTTGGTGGTAGGGGAAGGAGTTTACGGTCCCTGTGGATGCCTCCCCCACTGGGTTCCGGTCTAAATTGGGTGGTCCTTCCCGGCCGTCCAAACAGTTACCTTACACCTTTCTGGTAGGTAGGACGGTCTGGGTCTCAACAACAACAACTCTTAGTGGCTAAATCTAGTCATTAAAGGGCTCAGTTTGCCTATACTTAAAAAATACTACCATAAACTGTAGTCAGTTTTTCTATGATTCTAGCTGCGAATTTTATCCAAGTGTTTGCAACATTGTATGTAATCATCAAATAATTACTCAGAATCTGCTGCAATAATAACACGATAAATTAAAACCTCGTTAATGGAGCATAAATGAAATAATACACCGGTTTCAAAGGCAGAAAGCAGTCCTCTTCAGGACCAATAAAAAACGATTCTTAGATCGGGCACCTGAGATAAAAAAGCACGCGTGGCTGAGAATAGATGGACAAATGCTGCCATCGCCGCGGGAACAAATGATAGATAAAAAAACCGAAACGACAGTCAGGAAACTACAAACCAGTGGCGAGTGCTGCGGTATAGATAGTATGGTGCTCTCAGACATTTAGAACTGGAAGAAAAATTTCAATAAAAGCTTCTGCATTCATCAAAAAAATGTAATACTTTGTTTGAAAATTTTGAATTAGATATATACATCTCTACCCTAAAGGAACAATTTATCAGCTCCTCATTCATACTTTTAAACCCTTTTATCCTTTATCAGTCCTTTCAACGAAGCTTAGAAAGTTTGGTTCTACTCTTAGGGAGGCGACTGAGTTGTCGCCAAACCTCGGACCAAATTTGTGCTTCTGCGCATGTGGCTCTATGGTGGAGGGGTTCGCAATCCAGCGCTTGGCAAGGTGCCACTTCGTTACGGCCGAATTTACGTCCTACTACATCTCTACAGAACTTTCCAGGAAGTAGCAGTTAACACTCGTCAGTAAAAATTAATTGAAGAGTTGCAATGTTCTTATCAACTTAGTAATAGTAAAGCATCATCATTTTTAACACTTTACAACAAAGTTGAAAAGTGTTTATGACTTTGTTCATTCTGTCTGTCTGTCTGTCCGTTAGCACGATAACTGCCGTAAAAATGACTTCATCAAAATAAAATTTTAGTATGTTTTTCAGACGGTCTGTGGGACCTATGGGAATATAAATAAATAATATCACACAATTAGCTTTTTATTGAGCCCGCGATGAAAAAATGAAATACATTGAACCCTATGGGAACTAATTTTTCAAACATTTTTAAGTTAAATTAAAATTCACGAATTGCTTCGAATTTTTTAGAAAATATTCACATTATCCCATAGAATGTATAAAACAAAATTCAGTAAAATATGTTAAGTAGTTTTTTAATTAAAAATTATTTAATATAGGGAAAAAAACAATTTCAATTAAATTCTTACTTTGGGGTATCCTCCAGAAAGAAAAGAGAGGTATATTATACAATAAATATCTTTCCAAGTGTTTAATCATTTTGCTTATAAGAGTCTTTACATTTTAAAATAAATTTGGTAGATAACAATCTTTCATTTTTTTTTAAATTTTATATAACTTTTCATGATATACTTACTTATTTGATTGCATTTTATGCACTTTCCTACGTCCTAGAGAGTTAAAATTTGTTACACAGCTTAAATTTGTTGAACATTTTATTCGACAAAAATTTGATGGATCTTTAAATATAGATCATACATTTTTTTCGAAATGGCCTGAAAATAATCCCCGTTCACTTCTATAAATCATTGTTGTAATATTGTTAAAAATTCTGATGTGGACAGCACATGTCTTTCCCTGCAGACACATATTCTTTCTCTTTATTTCTTCAATAATAATTTGTGAGAGAGTTTATCTGCAAAAAATAACAACCATAAGTATTTTAAATGACATTGAATTTACACGTTAAACTTAAATTTGGTTCTCATTTGATAGCTGGACTTATTGTCAAAGGTGGCGTAGCGAAAACGCAAAAAAACTAGAATATCTCAAGAACGGCAAGTCCTAGAGTAATGGGGTTAGTCGTATTCTTTTTGCTGTCAAAAACCACGTATAAAATAGGAATTTAATTGATATAATTGAGCACACGTAGTCTTTTATTTTTATATATAACGATTTTTGCGGGCCATTTCACAAAACAGCCCGTTCCTTTTTCCCGAATCGTACAAGAATAACCTACAAATGATTTATATTCAAAATTTTGTTAAATTTGGTATATAAATCAGTTGTAGGTTATTGAAATATTATACACCAAATTTTGTTAAATTTGGTATATAAATCACTTGTAGGTTATTGAAATATTATACACTAAATTTTGTTAAATTTGTTCCATTAGTTTTTAGCTAGAGTGGATAAAGGCAATTTCTGCGGCCATTTCGCAAAGAAGGCAGATTCTTTTATTACGAATCGTACTATAATCTAATGAACATCAGGATTTCCTACAACAAACATACCTATCAAATTGTATGAAGTTCGGTCCATTAGTTTTTCAATTAGAGTGGATGTAATATCCACACAGACACACAGAAACATACACAGATACAATCTTACACACACAGACGTCTTCCTAAAAATAGTTTTTTCGTGTTCTAGAAGTCCCAAAACGTGTAGATACTTTGAAAATTCGAGTTCCGATCTTCGGCACGATTCCAGTACTTTGAGTACATACACATACACACATATATCATCTGTGCATCTGTGTATTATCTGTGTATCTAAATTCCGTGCCTATGCAATTACAATAGTTGTGATTTTAAATAATCCCTAAACATTTATTATTTCTTTAACGAAACCTAATTTTAACATATGCGGAATGCAAATAACTCAAGCGATTGTAAGATGAATTACATAAGAATTGCTGAATTTCTTTTCACACAAAATTATTTAGCTCTGGAGTCTGGAATACAAGTTATATGAATGAAATATTCATTGATTTTGCATTAAGAATCAGATGATTTATATTTCGATACAGTTTTAAATATTTAAGTATAATAAAATACTGTAATACTGTGATAATGTAAAAGATATCACCACTGAATGCATCACATTTTAGAAATTTTTAAATGAAATTACATTTCTGTTGGAAAGTGTTTCATAATCAATGCTTGTACATGATTGATCTTTCTTGTTAACACTTTACAACAAAGTTGAAAAGTGTTTATAACTTTGTGCATTCTGTCTGTCTGTCTGTCCGTTAGCACGATAACTGCCGCAAAAATGACTTAATCAAAATGAAATTTTTGTATGTTGTTCAGACGATCTGTAGCACCTATGGAAATATAAATGAATAATATCACCCAATTAGTTTTGGATTGAACCCGGGTTGAAAAAATTAAATACATTGAGCCCTATGGGACCTAATTTTTCAAACATTTTTTAAGTGGATTTAAAATTCACAAATTGCTTCGAAATTTTTAGGTAATATTCAAATTGTTCCATAAAATATATAGAAAAAAATTCAGTGAAATATACTCAGTAGTTTTTTAAATAAAAATTAAAATAATAATAACATCTCTTATATGAAACGATCACGTGACCATGATATGAAAGTATCACGTGATCCACTTCAAAATGATATATGGCATCCATCTTGTCTCAAAATCCTGATTTTTTAAAGTTCTTTTTATTTCATATTGAGTGTTGTATCCGTCCTAAAACCACTTTATTTTGGTTTAAATTCTGTGCATCTACATACTAAAACAACGCAATTACAATATATATGAGTTTAAATGCTCATCCAAATTTGATTCTTTCTACAACGAAGCCTATTTTTGACTTATGTAAAATGTAATCAGCAAAATATGTAGGCTGAGTTGTATAGGAATTGCTGTATTTTTTTAACGCAAAAGAGTTTAGCTCATGGAGTCTGCATAGCTGATATGAAAGAAATATTCATTGACTTTACCGAGAGAAGGATGATTTTTTGCGATGAAGTTCTAAGCATACAGTTAAATTACTTATAGCTCCATGGTCTTAATTTTTAAATAAAATAAATTAATATAGTATTGTGATGAATGACATGAATGGGAAATTATTTATGAATGAAATGCTGCTTTTTTAGAGAGATACAACATATTTGAGTTTAAATGCTCATCCAAATTTGATTATTTCGACAACCAAGCCTATTTTTCACCTATGTAAAATGTAAACAGCAAAATATGTTGAATGAGTTGTATTAGAATGGCTGTATTTTTTAACACAAAATCATTTAGTTCTTGGAGTCTGCATAGCTGATATGAATGAAATATCCATTGATATTACAAAGAGAAGGACGATTTTTTTTCGATGAAGTTTTACGCATAGAGCTTAATCACTTGTAGCTCCATGGTCTTAATTTCTAAATAAAATAAATTATTATAGTATTGCGATGAATGACATGAATGGGAAATTATTTATGAATGAAATGCTGCTTTTACAGAGAGAGACAGGCGTGTTATGTTTTCTATGACGTCATTTGAATGAATTTCAGTTGTTTTCGATGAAGTTTTTAAATATAATAAATTATCGTGGTATTATGATAATTCTAAAATTATTACCAAGGAATGTATCACATTTCAGATATGTTTAAAGCAGGCAATTTATATTTCAATGCCGTCATTTGAATGAAGTTCATTTTTTTTTCGATGAAGGTTTAAGTTTTCAATGTAATAAATCAATGTAGTATTGTGATAAGTTTTAAAATATTACCGATGAATGTATTGCATTTTAGACATGTTTAAATTAAATTGAATTGAAGTTGGAAAGTGTTTCATAATCAATGCTTTAAGCATGATTGATCTTTCTTATTTTCTCTTGCTTTTAAATCTCTTTAACTGGAAAATGAGTTTGTATCAGATAGATAATTGTGTTATTCAAGAATTTTTAGAAATACGCTTTTGAATCAGAAATTTAGAAAACAAGATTAAATTATAATAAAGAACGGGAGACCCACTCACTCCACCTTTGCCAACTTTTTGAATTGTTAACGAATGCTGAGCGAATTTCATTATTTTTTCACCACAAAATCCCTATTTATTATTAAAAATTATATTGGCACCAACTCAGGGGGATGCATTTCCGCATGGCCTACATTCTACAGCAGGATTCGTCACTGCTACGAACAGAAAATCCACTGGGGAAAGAAAGACTAGCATAAAATATGGCGGTAAGAGAATGGATAGCAGAGCGAGTAGACTACGAGAAAATTGAGCGAATAGACTACGAGACTACTAGATATATAGACTACGAGTGTGACTAGAGATGTAGACAACGACTTCGACTTTCAGAGATATATGACTTATACTTCGAGAGAGATGGCAGTAGGACTTCTACAAAAACGACAATGTTCAGATTACAGTCTCCAGTAGTATTTGATAGTAACATCTAGACAGCAGTACAATATAATCGGCGAATTACGTGTCGGTAAATTACACTTCCAATTAATTCCAGTGATATGAACGACATTAAGTACGTGCTGTTAACATGAAGGTATGTGTTCCTCAGATTACACCAGGTCGAAAATACATTTTAGATATTTTTAACAATGGTCTCACATTGTCTCCTTCCGCCGAAATAATATGAATAATTGTGTAACGAATTTAATAAGTATGTTACGTTGTTAATAAATTTAATAAGTATGTTACGTTGTTTTATTGTTAAAGTTAAAATGGTGCAATCAATTTAGTATACTATTAATTAATATTCTTTCACAGAACTCAGGCTAAACATAAATAAGTGGAGATTTATCAGCGGCAAACAACGCAATGTACAATTTAATAATGAGTTCCACAAATACTATCAATTTAAGGCCATGTCAATAATATTACTAAATTAATATATTTAAAATCCCAGTTTAAGTAATACGTTTATTTTTGTGAACCATAGAAAACACAGTCTATGACGTGAGTATGACATAAGTAAGGCCTGTGCCAAGGGTTTCAATAATTTTTCCGGTTCGAAGGGTTGCCAGATTTGACGATGCAGCGCCCAGTTGGTGACATTTGGCGACTTCCAAAATGTTCCAGAAACTCCGAAATAACGATTAGTCGAGGAGATATAGAGAGATTTTTAGAAGTTTTTATAGAGAGACTATAAAAATGACTCATCACTTCGTTGGAGTTCAGCTGATGAGTTGTCAAGATACGAGCTACATTGAACTGTGACTTTAGTCAATGTTTTGAGAATAGTAGCCGTTATTTCGTGAAATTATTTTTGTCAGTATTTTGAGAATAATATAACTTACTTTATGAAATTAGTGAGCATTTAAGCACTGTTTGATTCTATTTTGTTCCTGTTTACTTTGTGCTTGTGAATAAACGTGCTTAGTTATCCAGAAATTAGGATTCATTCTTGTATCCAACGTGCACACCGACAGTTCTAATGGATACATTTGTAATACCATAAAGAAAAATATATGCATATAAGTAGAAAACTCCATTATGCTTTCTGACGGACAGAAGACATTTCCATTTTGACTCTTGCAAATCAAGAAAGAGCCTAATACAATTTAAAATCGAAATTTAGATTGATAATTTATTTATTCATTTCTACTTTCCTTTTAGAAAAGGTACGTTAAATGTTTCATTCGATTGTATTTTCGCATGCTTAAAATAATTATTACTTTCCTTATATACATAATGTATAAGGAAAGTATGGTGACGGGGTCGAAAATTCGAATTCGAGTTTTCGACGGGAGAACACGTTTCAAGCATCCCTGAACACGAATCGAACATTTTTGAGGCGATGTTTGTGTGTGTGTGTGTGAAAGTGTGTATCGGTGTGTGTGTCTGTGAGTTTGTGGAGAAGATATATCACGAACAAATGGAGCGATTCGAATGAAATTGGGTACAAAAATCACAATCCGTGAACACTGGAAGCCTATTGTTTTAAAACACAATCTAATGTTCAGAACCCCCCTAAAGTTTCGAGTGAAATTTTGAAAAAATCATCAAAAAATTAAAACCTTTAATAAAGTTATGCAAATAGACATATTCATTATGTAATTTTTCCTTAGAAAATGATTGACATTAACTTTAGAACGCTAGCATGAACCGTTCTCGAGATATTGCACATTTTCCAAATAAATTTATCAAAAAATACCATGAATAAAAAAAAATGTTAACTGTTGAGAAACGTGTTCACCTTTCATATGTAATATCATGTGATAAATTTGGTTACATCAGTCTTGTGGATCTAAGTCGTTCCATTCACGAGAAAAGATACTTTGAGTAATACTTTTGTATTTGAACGCCAATAGTCATTTATCTACTGTAAGAATAACTTATTTCTCCGTCCATAACGCTTGGCGAGAGTATGGCGACGAATTTAGCGACATGTCGCCAGCTTGGCGACATTTTTAAATATTGCCAAATTAACGAAAATCTCGCCAAATGGATAAAAATGACGCTAAATTAATGAAAATGACGATTAATTGAAGAAAATGCAATATCTTGGAAATAATAAAGTATCTACTATAAGAACAACATTTTTTTTACTGTAAAAGTAGTAAATTCATTGCATTATATAAGGAAAGTCATGTGCTGCCCACATCAGATTTTTTTATTTAAGAGTGACGAAAATTTAACACAAGCATGTAGTTAAGCCGTGGCTCTCCTGTCAATACTAGATATAAATATCCAATAATGATTGAACTCGCTTTTAAATTATGTTTCTGCATAGGTGTGGCGCAGGTATTTATAAAAACAGTAAGGGCATTTTTCAGTTGCAATCATGGATATCTAAATTATTAAAATGCACATTATCTGATACACATGTGATCTAAAATAGGCTGTAAAATCTGTCATTATTTCAGTGAAGTTATCTGTCTCAATTTCAGTGAAATTCCGTGTGTGAAACATTTTTTTCTCATTTGTTGACTCGTACATAATCTTTTTCCACTCATGAAAGCACATATGATGAGCATATTTCACTTAAAATTCGCGTTTGAAAGGAAATTTCATTTACATCAAATATTGAATTTCAATTACTATTTTTACAGTGAAGGGTCATCCACAAGTAACTTATCTACCAAAATTTTGTGTAATTTGGACAGTTAGTTTTTGAATTAAAATGGATACATACATCGTACAGACAATGAGCTAAAAATAGATTTTCGGGTTCTAAAGTGCTTGAAACGTGCAGCGCTGTCAAAAATTCGAGTTGTGATTTTCGACATGATTCCAATACTTTCTCTATGCATTACCATGTATTGTAAGTAACAAAGGTTTCTTTTAAATCTTGACAATTTTTACGGGCTCTTTTGCCAAAAAAGATTATTTTTTTCTCGAATCGTACCAAAATCTAACCAGAACCACGATAACCAACAAGCGACAGTTTTATCAAATTTTGGGATTTTTGGTCAATTAGTTTTTCAGCTAGAGAGGATAAATACGATCTTTTCGGTCAATTTTCCAAAAACAGAAGCAAGTCCAAAATCTAATCAGCACGGGAGTAACTCATAATTGAGTTATCTACCAAGTTTTGTAAAATTTGGTCAATTCATTTTTCAGCTAGAGTAGATACTTACGATTTTTGCAGGCCATTTCTTTAAAAAATCAGATTCCTTTTCTCGAATTGTACCAAAATCTAACCAGCACAAGGGTAACCCACAAGTGACTTACCTATCAAATAATATGAATTATGGTGAATAAGTTTTTGAAATATAGTGGGAACATACGTTGCACAGTCAGATACGTGGTAAAAATAGTCTTTTCGTGTTCTAGGGTGCTCGAAATGAGCAGATCCTTTGAAAACTCGAATTGCGATTTTCGACTCGATTACAAGACTCTTCATATACATAACCATGTATGGAAGGGAAAGTAAAATTAGTATTTTTTTCACTACCTTTTCTTTGATATCGTGTTGTATTTGTTTATATGTGTTTTATTTCCTTGCCAATCTCCTCCTCCCCCTTTAAAAAAATCAAATGCTTCGAATTCTTATCAGTTTGTTGCTATTGAACCTCAAAATCTATATCTGCATACAAATTTTCAAAGTTGTTTAATGAACATGTTGGATTTGAAATATTCAGTTGCGGAGGGTGGAGGATACAGACTAGTACAGGAATCTGTAAACAGGATTGATGTTTCTTAATTTCGTAACTAAAAATTAAAGGTTGGCAGTAATATCTAAATTTTGAATGCAATTGATTTTAGCACTGCCTTGGAAAAAATCCTGCATACGCCCATGGGGGTCTCACCAACTTGACAGTGCCGGAGTTTTATCCCGGGGCCAAAGCGTGGTAGGCCAGTATCATAGCGTTGAGCTAAAGATGTCTCCAGCTCAAAGCCTTATGAGCGTTCGCTACAGTACTCCCCCTCCAAGTGAGTTTCATTGAAATCGAACGAAATCGTTACTGTGTTGCAATTTAAGGAGCAAGCTATAAATTAAAATGAAAGACCTGTCAGATTTGGCCCCGTAGTGAATCACAAGGTCCGATGAGTCAACCCCAGAGAATCACAGATCCAGGAAGTATGGTGGCGCCATATCATGTGGAGTACAGAAAGTATATATATGCAATGATTATATAATACTCAGCAAGCTGAATAACTGAAGATATTTGAGCGAGGTATGCTTCGTTCACGTGCCTAGGATCACAAATTCAGCGAGAAAATGAAATATCCAACTTTGCAGTCCCGGGGTTAGATCTCGGAGTCTAAGCGTTGTAGGTCAGTATCATAGCGTTGAGCTAAAATCGTCTCCAGCTCAAAGCATTTTATACTGTCTTATGAGCGTTCGTTACACATAGTTTAAATATCGTGGATTAAACTCGAATACCATCACCTATCGTCTGGATGTTCGTCGCGTCATCAAAGATGCCAACATTAAATTTCAACATTAAATAAAGGTATAGTTAGAAAAACTATTGAAAGGTTTTTCTCATAATTTTGTTAAAAAGAAATGTCTATAACAGATGTTTTCCGAGATGTAATTCCATTCTTTTGAATAACGTTCATCTGTAAGCCCTGTATAAGTAAGCTCTAATATGTGTTTTTATATCACCACATTATCTAAAATCTTTAAAGGGAATCCCCTGTTGTACACTTTTTTTACATTCCATATTAAGAAAAATAAAAATTTATTTTATCTTTCTTAACTTCTGAGAATTCTATACAAATGTTTTCATTTTCTACAGAAATCGTCCTCGCAAAGTCTTTTTTCGCGTTTCACATTCCACCATCTTGTTTACCTTTCAAATATCAAAAACGAGAACATCAAAAGGTATTTTGGGGGGACAAAAATACTCAAAATACATTTTAGGTAGCATGATTTTGTTAGGAAACCCGAGTTTTCCATTCCGTTTAACATCTCAGATTCCCTGCCAGTTTCAATGTTTGTTGCTTGGATAATATTTGCCAGCAGATTTTATTCCTATCAGAATGTTTGTCCAACCTTTAAATAAATACTCAGATTTTTCAGATTGCTCAAAATATTAAAGGCTAATAAGTACTTATAAAACATTCAAAAGCGAAAGAAATGATTTGCAATAAAATGTACTGGGCTGATTCAAACGACTCCTAAACTTAAGCACAGGTGCCAAGCGTATACAAAATCAATTATAAAATGTTTCTTTATTGAATAACATTTTCTTGATAGCTTAATATTTGACAAGGAGGAAAAATTGTTTAGGAGAAAAAAAAATGTCAGTTATTGCAGTATCTCGAGTAAACTTAATTTACCGACATTTGAATTTTCGAAAATTTGGTGACATTCTTGTCTATTTTACAATATTTTGGCAACATTTTCAAAACGTCACCAAATTTGTCGCCGATGTCTTCAAACTTGTCTCCGAATGTATAGCCATGCGAAACAGTCAGACATAAAGATATTTTCTTGGATAGAGCAATATACCAATATTTAACACGTTATATTGAGAGAAAACAAATATAATACTAATTTGAACACATGTGTAATCCATGGGGTTAGATAGAGCTCTTTACATCCACGGTATAATCGAACGTTGACGCAAAAATAACATTTAAATAAGAAAGATCAATCATGCATAAAGCATTGATTATGAAACACTTTCCAACTTCATTGCTATTTCATCTAAACATCTGTAAAATGCCATACATTCCTCGGTAATATTTTAAAAATTATCACAATACTACATTAATTTATTATATATGAAAACTTAAAAGTCCATCGAAAAAAATGAATTTCATTCAAATGACGTCAATTAAATATAAATCGCCTGACTCCTCGGTAATATCTTTAACATTATCATAATATTACAATAATTTATTATATTTGAAAACTTAATCAAAACCAACTGGAATTTATTCAATTGACGCCATCAAAATATAACACGCCTGGCTCTCTCTCTATAAAAGCAGCATTTCATTCATAACATTTTACCATTCATTTCATACATCACAATACCATAATAATTTATTTTATTTAAAAACTTAAGACCATGGAGTTACAAGTAATTAAACTCTATGCTTAAAACTTCATAAAAAATCGTCTTTCTCTCCGTAAAATCAATGAATATTTCATTCATATCAGCTATGCAGACTCCATGAGCTAAATAATTTTGCGTTAAAGAAATGCTGTAATTCTTATACAACTCATTCTACATATTTTACTGTTTACATTTTACATAAGTGAAAAAAAGGCTTTGTTGTAGAAATAATCAAATGTGAATAATCATTTAAACTCAAATATATTGTAATTGCGTTGTTTCAGTATGTAGATGCACAGAATTTAAGCTAAAATAAAGCGGTTTTAGGACGGATACAACACTCAATATGAATTAAAAAGAACTTTAAAAATCACGATTTTGAAACAAGATGGATGCCATATTTCATTTTGAAGTGAGTCACGTGATCTCTTCATAAAATCGTCACGTGATCGTTTCATATAAGATGTGTAATTATTATTTTAATTTTTATTTTAAAAACTACTGAATATATTTTGCTGAATTTTGTGAATTTTAAATCCGCTTAAAAAATGTTTGAAAAATTAAGTCCCATAGGGTGCAATGTCTTTCATTTTTTCAACCCGGGTTCAATTCAAAACTAATTGGGTGATATTATTCATTTATATTCCCATTGGTCCCACAGACCGTCTGAACAACATACTGAAATTTCATTTTGATAAAGTCATTTTTACGGCAGTTATCATGCTAACGGACAGGCAAACAGACAGAATGAATGAAGAAAGTCATAAACATTTTGCAACTTTGTTGTAAAGTGTTAAAAACTATTAAAATTTCATTGTTTGATCAGGAATCCTAAAATATAGTACTATTAAGTTCGATGGTTTTAATAAATGTTTGTCTGTCAATAAGCATCGTAGGATATTTCCTCGTAACCAAGGAGTTTCCTCTTCAATTTTTATATTTATCCGTCTCAGTTTCCAGATCAAAAGCAAAATATATTTTGAAAATTCAAATTAAAAGGGATAATTTGAAAATATGTTAAAATATATCAAAGTTATTTATTACTTAATACTACCTAGAATCTTGTTTTTGGTCTAATTCGATCACTTTCAGCTTTCAAATCAATGAGAAAATCAAAAATTCGAAATAGAGTAACCAAATGGATACCAGAAAATAAAAGCCCAATTTGTCCCCCAGAAGATATAAAACCACAATTTGATATCCTCCTGCTGTCAATCGAAAAATTAAAGAATTAATTATTTGTGTCGCGCAAGGATATAAGATTCAGCATATTTCCCCATTAACATGTTAACAGAATTATGAAATGTTTACCATATTTATCTTAAAATTTGAAAAGGATTTTAATATTCATAAAAATCTGATGTGGGCAGCACATGACTTTCCTTATATAATGCAATGAATTTACTACTTTTACAGTAAAAAAATAGGTTTTCCATATAGTAGATATTTATATTTCTTTCCAAGATATTAAATTTTCGTCACTTGTCGTCATTTTCATTGATTTAGCGTCAATTTTATCGATTTAGCGTCATTTTTATCGATTTAGCGTCATTTTTTTTATCAATTTAGCGAGATTTTCGTTAACTTGGCAGCATTTAAAAATGTCGCCAAGTTGGCTACATTCCGCCAAATTCGGGGCCAAAGTCTTGCCAAGCGTTATGGACGGAGAAATAAGTTATTCTTATAGCAGATAAATAACTATTGGCGTTCAAATACAAAAGTATTACTCAAAGTATATTTTCTCATGGATGGAACGAGCTAGATCCACGAGAATGATGTCACCAAATTTATCGGATGATATTACTTATGAAAAGTGAACATGTTTCTCATAAGTTAATATATTTTTTTAACTTATGGGATTTTTTGATACATTTATTTTAAAAATGTGTAATATCTCGAGAAAGGTTCATTCTAGCGTTCTAAAGTTTATGTCAATCGTTTTATAAGGAAAAATTACATAAGAAATGTCAATTGGCTTAACTTTATTAACGGTTTTGATTTTTTGATGATTTTTTTCAATATTTCACTCGAAAATTTAGGGGGGGGGGAGGGGTTCTGAACATTCGATTACGTTTAAAAACAATAGGCTTCCAGTATTCACGGATTGGGATTTTTGTACCCAATTTCATTCTAATTGCTCTATATGTTCGTGAAATATCGTCTCCACACACACACACACACACACACACACACACACACACACACACACACACACATACAGCACTTTAAAAATGTTTGATTCGTGATCAGGGATGCTTGAAACGTGCTGTCCCGTCAAAAACTCGAATTCGAATTTTCGACCCCGTCACAATACTTTTCTTATAGATTATGTATACAAGGAAAGTAAAAATTTATCAACAAGTTTCAATAAGTGTAAGTATTACGTTTAATGACGACTATAGCTATTTCAAAATCGCAAGGAGTAACTGGCAATAGCTATATCACATATGTCATTAGAATACATCACAAAACCCCTACTATTTTCGACGAAGGCAGTAACCATAATACAGCCTCTTCCGTATGTGTAGAGTGTCACTCACATAATAACACAATTCCACAGTTTCGAACTTATGACAGCCGTAATCTGTCAGAGAACGTAGCGGGAATGTGAGTAACTTTGAGAGGTATATATAAGATCATTTCTAATCAAAAGTTCTATTTCTTCTGCTAATCTTCTGCGTGATTATCGTCTGCGAAGTCTGTCTCATTTTATTTGGATGGATGGCTTTCGGTCATTAGACATATCCTCTCACGTCGCGACAAGAAAATGGAACGTTGTCTTCATTTATATATATTATATAAATCAAACAATGTTTTAAACTGTGATGATGTCCCTTTTCGGAATATATTTTATTTTCTGGACACCAGTTCTGAGAACGGTATAAACTCTTAGTTGCTAAAACTTTGATAGGGGAGCTTTGGATAAAGAGTGATATAAGGGAAATTGTAATCCTCTACTAAGTTATATAGTTCATCTGATAAACGCTAATAATATATAAAAGCTAAAATTCTTTTAATAAATCAGATGAAGGGGTGAGACAGCCCAGTGGTTAGCGCACTGGGATTGCACTTGAACGACCAGAGTTCGATTCCAACCTCTACCCAAATTGTCCCCATGTTTCAGCGGAGTACGGGTACGTTAAATATGTGTGTGCGTAAGTTCTTTCAAAGAGGTTGGTGGTTGGAGAAGGGGGGTACATTCATTGTGGATGCCACCCAACTGGGTTGTGATCTAAATTGGGTGGCACTTCCCGGCCGTCCAAATAAGTACTTTACACCTTCGGGTTGGTCGGGCGGTCTGGGTCGAAAAAGAAGAAAAATTCAAATCCTGTAAGTTCAAATCAATTAATTTTTAAAATAAACATGCAGAATGTTATTCATCATTTTCTATATTTCTCTCTATGTTAAACACGTAAAAGCATAAAACATATGTTTTAGAGTACCCTCTGTTATTATTTGTATGTAACTTAAATATTTGAAAAATGCATCTACTAGATCATCACAAACTGACTCAAACTGAAGCGAGGGATATTTTAATTCGCTCAAAAATAATTTTCATGGATTTAAAAAATAGCAATATTGCAATTCAAAATTGTCCTTCACATTAAACTGGAATTTGTAGATTTATTATAGAAATAGGAAAATAGGACACTATGACTCACTTCTCTTAAGTACATTTTATAAAAAAACAAAAGCCCATAACCCTTGAAATGCTTAGCCAATCTACAAAATTTGAAACATTTCCAGAATTAAACAAAAATCACCAATTTTGTGAGATTGGCGTATTTGCAAAATCCGTTGACAAGATTAGAAAATCTGCCACCTCGTTACCTTCTATCCTTACCTTTGTTCCACCCTCGTTACCTTTATTCCACCCTCGTTACCTTTATTCCACCCTCGTTATCTTTATTCCAACCTCGTTACCTTTATTCCACCCTCGTTATCTTTATTTCATTATTTACTCCGTACTCTCCTTACTCCACTCTCTCCGTACTACACTCTCTCCATACTCCACTCTCTCTTTACCCCACTCTCTCCTTTCTCCACTCTCTCCTTTCTCCACTCTCTCCTTTCTCCACTCTCTCCTTTCTCCACTCTCTCCTTACTCCACTCTCTCCTTACTTCACTCTCTCCTTACTCTCCTTACTCCACTCTCTCCTTACTCCATTCTCTCCTTACTCCATTCTCTCCTTACTCCATTCTCTCCTTACTCCATTCTCTCCTTACTCCACTCTCTCCATACTCCACTCTCTCTTTACTCCACTAACTCCTTACTTCACTCTCTCCTTTCTCCACTCTCTCCTTACTCCACTCTCTCCTTACTCCACTCTCTCCTTACTCTCCTTACCCCACTCTCTCCTTTCTCCACTCTCTCCTTACTCCACTCTCTCCTTACTCCACTCTCTCCTTACTCTCCTTACTCCACTCGCTCCGTACTCTCTTTACTCCATTCTCTCCTTACTCCATTCTCTCCTTACTCCATTCTCTCCTTACTCCATTCTCTCCTTACTCCATTCTCTCCTTACTCCATTCTCTCCTTACTCCATTCTCTCCTTACTCCACTCTCTCTTTACTCCACTAACTCCTTACTTCACTCTCTCCTTTCTCCACTCTCTCCTTACTCCACTCTCTCCTTACTCTCCTTACTCCACTCTCTTCGTACTTTACTAAAATATTTCCAGTCTTTCAAACTTTAGAGAAGTTATGGTCAGGCTGGGTCCGCACCAATAAAAGCCCGCACCAAAACCCACACCAATAAAAGCAGTGCATTTCAAGCAATAATTGTTCGACGATGTTCGTTTAAGAACTCGGCTTGTTGAGGCATTGAGCTCTACCATATAAATAAATTGCAAAAAAAAATGGTTAAGTCTTTAAGGTGTTATCGATTAACAATATATATCAGTGAAAGGGATAGGGTGGGGTTCACCCCGCTCAGTTTCTGTCCGATAACGTTCAGCAAACGAACTGTTAATATCTTCACCACTTATCTACATTGTAAAAGTCTGTTTAATTTTAAAAGAGTTATATCATTGAACATACAGCAGAGGTTTCTTAGCGCTTGCAATTTTTATTCAACCTGTCCAGCAACGAACTCGACCTGTAAGATAATTATCTGAATAATCAAAATTGGTATCACGTCTGCATTCAATAAATAAATAAAATCAAGGACAAAGCGTCTTTAAAACGAAAGGTCTTTTATTTAAAACATCCTAGAAAACGTACAAAACATATATTAAAAACTGCCAGAGCACTTTCGGACGCATATACGCCCTTCATCAGTGGCTACATGAATAGTAAAATCATGGAATGTTTATATATATAGCGACCAGTTTAAAGCAAATTTGCATAAAAATATAAAATGGTAAAGGAACTTACTACAGAATAATACAAGAAATGTACATGGAAATTACAAAATTTAGTTTAAACGCTTTCGAATATTTAAGAAAATATTACAAGAAAAGAACCAATACAAATTTTTGAAAAACGTCTAGCTTGAGTTTCCTGAGAATGACGTCACAAATAACATTTAGGAGGTTTGAATTGCATAGAGAAGAGAATGAGTCGCCAAGCATAACTTAAAATTTAAACGGGATCAAAATTACAAATCGACTCACGGTAAATATAAATAAACAGGGATTCATAAAGAAGAATGATACATGAATTGTTACAATGAACTAAAGGGAAGTTTTTCAAAAACGGGCAGAAATTTATCATTAACCACATCTGAGCAAGAGACGCAAAAAGGTTACCAGATTTGACATCGCGAGCGTGGTCTGCTAAACGGATGCCAACAGTACATTTTGTATTACCAATGTAAAATATATAGTCACCATCAGGAAATAACAGGGAAACGACATACACCCCAGCAAGGCTTTTAAAGTCATCAAAATTCCCAAGTTTATCGGAACGAATACGATTAAATAAAGTGGTAATATTAGAGTGAGCAGGTTTGAAACCAAATTCATGACAGAAATTAATAAAAGGACGAAAAATCTTAGGATGATAAGGAACACTAGATTTATGGGCTAAACGATCTTTAATAGCAACTAGTTTGGTATCAAACTGAGTAAATTTGAGGCGAATGTAGGCGAACATTTTATAAATAAATGTAAAAGAATAAGCAGTCTCATGGCCAAGTTTAAAAATAAAATAAATTTCACCAGACAAAGCAGGAATAGAAGAGCAAACAATAAATAAGCTATTAAAATACGCGTTAAAAGAGGCTTTTTTAGCGGATACAGGATGGAAAGAATTAGCGGGGATACAGGAGTTAGTAAAAGTAGATTTACGGAAAACGGAAGTATGAAAACCAAAATCAGAACGGGTAACCAGAACATCAAGGAATGGAAAGGAACAGTTAGATTAATACTCAACAGTAAAATTAATCGAAGGGTAAAAATCATTAACTTTATCCACAGGTGAAGGAGATCATTTACATCATGATCTCAAATAATAAAAACATCATCCACATAACGGCATCAAAGAATAGGTTTAATCGTTAAAAAAGGCAAAACCTCATTCTAGAACTCCAGCAAAACGGTCTCAGCCAAAATACCAGATAAAGGGCCTCATGGGGGCGCCAGAATTTTGCAATAAAACAGCGTCACGGAAAGCAAAGTAATTTGTCTCCGCAATAATATTCAAAGCAGAAGTGATTGCGTCGATAGTGGGGGTTTTAAATTGGTGACTATGAAGTTTTTTGGCAATAATATCAATAGCCATGTCAACGGGGATACTAGGGAAAACGGAAACGACATCAAAACTATGGAGAGTACTATTAGGATTAAATTTAGTTTTAACAAGAAAGATCAATCATGCTTAAAGCATTGATTATGAAAAACTTTCCAACTTCAATGAAATGTTATTTAAACATGCCTAAAATGCAATAGATTCCTCGGTATTATTTTAAAACTTATCCCAATACTAAATTAATTTATTATATTTGAAAACTTAAACCCTCATCGAAAAAAATGAACTTCATTCAAATGACGGCATTGAAATATAAATTGCCTGGTTTAAACATCTCTGAAATGTGATACATTCCTCGGTAATAATTTTAGAATTATCATAATAATACGACAATTTATTATATTTGAAAACTTCATCGAAAACAACTGAAATTCATTCAAATGACGTCATAGAAAAAATAACACGCCTGGCTCTCTCTATAAAAGCATCATTTCATTCATAAATAATTTCCCATTCTCGTCATTCATCACAGCACTATAAGAATTTATTTTATTTAAAAATTAAGACCATGGAGCTACAAGTAATTAAACTCTATGCGTAAGACTTCATCGCAAAAAATTGTCCTTCTCTTTGTAAAATCAATGACTATTTCATTCATATCAGCTCAGCAGACTTCATGAACTAAATAATTTTGTGTTAAAGAAATACAGCAATTCTAATACAACTCATTCTACATATTTTGCTGTTTCCATTTGACATGGGTGAAAAATAGGCTTCGTTGTAGAAATAATCGAATTTGGATGAGCATTTAAACTCAAATATATTGCGATTGCGCTGTTTCAGTATGTAGATGCACAGAATTTAAGCAAAAATAAAGTGGTTTCAGGAAGAATACAGCACTCAATATGAATTAAAAATAACTTTAAAAATTACGATTTTGAGACAAGATGGATGCCATATATCATTTTGAAGTGGGTCACGTTATCTTTTCATATCATGGTCATGTGATCACCTCATATAAGAGATGTTTTTATTATTTTAATTTTTATTTAAAAAACTACAGGATATATTTCGCTGAATTTTTTTTATATATTTAACGGAACAATTTGAATATTACCTAAAATTTTCGAAGCAATTTGTGAATTTTAAATCAGCTTAGAAAATGTTTAAAAATTAGGTCCCATAGAGTTCAATGTATTTCATTTTTTCAACCCGGGTTCAATCCAAAACTAATTTGGTGATATTATTCATTTATATTCCCATAGGTCCTACAGACTATCTGAACAACATACTAAAATTTCATTTTGATTAAGTCATTTTTACGGCAGTTATCGTGCTAACGGACAGACAGACCGACAGAGAGACAGACAGACAGACAGACAGACAGACAGACAGACAGACAGACAGACAGAATGAAGTCATAGACACTTTTCAACTTTGTTGTAAAGTGTTAATAAAAAGTACATTAATGAAATTTTCAGTAGAGCTAATGGAAAAACTATTATTACTAAAATACGGTTTTAAGAAACAGGCAAGGGATTTCTCTAAAATATAAGTAGGTCCTGTGTATTTGGAAACAGTAGGACGCATGGGATGATTTAATTTCTGAAGTTTTATTTGACCAAACATTTTTTGACCAAAAATTTTTAGGTTGTTGATGTGAAGTACGAAAAACGGCAGATTTAATATTGGAAGGAAGATCTGTGTATTTTTTAAGTTTACCATTTTATATTTTTATGCAAATTTGCTTAAAGTAAATATTTAAAATAATTAAGTTGGTCGCTATATATATCAACACTCCATATTTTTATTATTCGTGTAGCCACTGGTGAAGGGCGTATATACGTCCGAAAGCTCTCTGGCAGATTTTAATATATGTTTTGTACTTCTTTTAGGATGTTTTATATGAAAGACCTTTCGTTTTAAAGACGATTTGTCCTTGATTTTATTAATTATCTGAACGTCACACTAAAAATTAATTGTGTAAAAGCACACAAAAATCTGGGTTTACTTCCAATAGAATGACACTTTTAAGCAGGTAAATTTCCAGTTACTCACTTCAAAAGATAACTATATCTATATTAATATGTTATTTTATTCATGTATATGAGAATTGCACTGAATAAAGAGTATATTTTATTTTACTCTGCAAAGGCCGTTTTAAACAGGTAAAGAGGTAACATGAGGTGCTTCACTTTACTCACTTGTTTACCTGCTCAAATCGGTTCCTCTTAAAGAATTTATAGTGAAAGAACATTTAATGAAATTACTTCTTTTAAATGAATTTATGGATTAAATTATTAATCTTATTTAAAGTGGTCGTGAATCGTAAAATTTGTACATTGCCATCGTGACCACGAAACCCACCATTACCTCTTTAAACGAGCGTCTTAACATAATCATTAAATCAAAACACTACTCATTAAAATCCACTTATTTAACTTTTAAAATAAATAATTATTTAGTCACATAATGTTGTCATAATTAAAATTACATCAATTTTAACAAACGCTTAAAGAGGAAAAAAGCACCGTGTGAGATCACGTCTTTTGAATCTTATTCCAAAGATCAAAAATTCACCTAACATTTATGAAGACTGGCACGTATCTCTGTATTTAGGGTCTGTAGCTCAGCATGACTGTCACCTTTTCCGATTCTTTTTCTGACATTTAAAGTCAGACTTCTGCCTTTTCTATAATATTCTCGATACTCAAATGAATAATGACTCTATCTGCATAACACTGCTTGAAATTACGGCTCTGTTCCTTCAACTCTTGAATAATCATACTTTATATTAGTTGACTTCCTTTATTGCAGCCACAACATTTGACTTGGGGTTCGGATACACCCTCCTTGCTCTTATTTGATGCTCCTCAGTGCAATGTCATATCTTTGCATTATTGGTTCTTTCAGTTTCCAATGAAGCTTGGTTTAAGTCTTGGCTCTAGAATATTTTACCCTAACCACATCTGCAATTTGTGTGATGTGTATTTATTTATAGATCATAACTTTCCGGGCCAAAATTGTCATAAAACGGTGACTAAAAGTCTGGGTTTTGTTTCGTCGTAAACATCAAAAACTGCATGTGGTGCCTTCTGATCTCATTGGAACCCTTTTAAGCAAATAAGCAAGTGGGTATCAGGTAAACATGTGGTTAAAATGACCTGTTTAAAACGGTCTTTTTAGCGTAATATAAAATATACATATTATTCAGTGAAATTCTCACATAAAACAGTAAAATAACACATTCAAAAGCATATAATTACCTCATTAAGGATGTAACTGGAAATTTATCGGTTTAAAAGTGTCATTCTAATGGCAGCAAACCCAGTTTGTGTGGATTCACCCATAAATTGTTTAGTGTGCACCCGTATTGTAAAGAAAGCGTTTTAGAGAAATTCTAATCGCATGACCTGCACATCAGTAAAGAATGCACATCAAACGTAATAATTAAACGATCACGTTTGTCAAGAAACTCAGGCTGTAAAATATTATTATGTGAAATATATCCAAATTGCAGAAAATTTGGTTATGCTTCAGAGAAGTAATCTCCGAATTATATTTATCAGAAACAAGGGGGATGGTGCTCAGCACGAGCAATTTTTCTTCGATCATATTCAGCAACGAATTGAACCTGTGAACATATATTTTCACCACATATCTAAATTGTACAAAAAATCAATCACGGTTTAGAAGAACTACCGCTGATCATACAGTAAAGGGTTCATCAAGTATAATTTATTCCAATCAGGTTCAACAATGAACTTCATCTTGAATGAACCACATATCCGATATGCAAAGAAATCGGTAAAATTTTACATAAGTTATAATCGTACAAAGTGCACATCAATAAACAGGCGCAGTCCGTGAAATAATTATTCGACGACGGTTATCAACGAAGTCATGCTGTAAAATATTAATATGTACCGCGTACTAAATTGCTGCTTTTCATAGGAGATATAGTCGCATAACGTAATTTAGTAAAGATTTTGGAAGCGCAATTTTTGTTCAAGCACGTTGAACAACGAACTCACCTCATAAAATGTCAATCTGAACGGTATATCTAAATTGTAAACAAATCGGTGAAGTTTAAGAGGACTTATCGTTGGATATAATATTTCAGTTAAAAGGGCGTATCGTATGCATTTTTTATTCCGTGACGTTCTACAATGAACTCATGCTGTGATATATAAATATGCAGCTGATATCGGATTCTAAAACAATTGGTTTAATTTTAGAACATATATCGTCAAAGCATGCAGCAAACCATGCAAACAGATAAATATACAGATAAATATAGTCAAAAGCAAAAACCTTACTCAATTCGTTCCTTCTCTTCAGTTAAAATGTATACAGCTTACATGTATTAAAAGTATTAAAAACAACGATATACCAAATATGGACTTTCTAACTGTTCCGGTTCGTGAGTTATTCTCCATAAACAAGTACATTCCTATGGCGGGTCCATGCCAGGCTACCCCGATACGGTTCAATCAAAATCGAAAAAATATATATATATATATATATATATATATCACAAAACAAAACAAAAAAAACGATGTACTAAGTTTGAACTTTTTAGCTAGTTCAATTCTAGAGTTATCCCCCCCCCCCCCGAAAAAAAAGTGGATTCTATGGCTGGCCCAAGATGTTCCATATATGTTCCATAAGATTCAAAATCTAAAGAATCAAAATTTATCACAAAAATTATACCATACTAAATTTGAACTTTCGAATTATTCTTAAGAAACGCGTACATTCCTATGACGGTTAGCCTGAGGGATAAGGTTCAAAATATGAATCCAATATAACGACATGCTAAGTTTGGAATTTCTAGCAGCTCCCTTGAGTTCTTCCCTCAAAACGAGCAAGCTCCTATAGCGTGCTCAAGACGGTCTAGCTTCATAATATTCAAAATCCAAAGAAATAAAATGTACCACAAAAGACAACGACATATCACATTTCATGTCAATGTTATTAATGGATACTGATTAGTCAGGAGACCTCAAATATTTGAATCACTCTGACAAGCACACACTAAATCGGAAATAAAATTAAAGATTATAAAAAATATCCTTCAACTCTTTGCCCCAGTATTGCGAACGGCTGGCAATGCGCATAGTTCTTTAATTTTACATATAGACTGATATCAACCTTTATTTGTACGGAACTGGGTTGTAATTTTTACTTACTCATATTATGCAATAATATATTGTTTTCACGGAAATTTTCAAAATCGATATTTTGAAACCAGTATATGCTTTAAGACCTCTTTAACACGTTTTGGAGTGATGGCCGTCTGCCTGTCTGTTTGTATGTTTGTGGTCGATTTCTTCTGCACAAGATAGCGGCAACAAATATTAATTAGTTTAGATGAAATTTTATATCCGCCTTCGTTATCAAAAAAATTAGATCTAGATAGAATTTTTCGAGTTAAAACTTTGACATTTTTTTCGCATATAAACTCAGGTGTTATTCTGTTGCTAGGCAACGTGATATACCACTTTTTTCAAATAACATTGCGGAGCAAATATAGGTTACATAACGCTATCTGAATGGAATATTTGATAGTACGTTTTTTTTATTGATATCTTAATAACCCCTGGTCTTAAAATCTCGAAAGGTGAACTAAATTTTAAGTGGTGGTTTTTCGAAGTCCACCCCAAAAATTCCATCAAATTCGGCTGAGTCATTCTCCAGTGATGATGAGACAAACACGCACAAACAAATAAACGGACAGATTTTCAATTTTTATTTATATAGCTTAATTAATAAAATCTAGCATTGCCATTATAGGCAAATATTTAACTTGCCGAGACGACATCCAATATTTATGGGATGTATTGCTGGCAAAAACGTCATAAAGATGGTCGAGGACGGAATTATTGAAACACTTAAATTGGTTGCCGTGCCAGATCGTGTAGAACTTATTATGTAACAAGAACGGTTTTTGCTTCTAATCCTCCAACAAACACTTCACCAACAATCGTGTTTGTACATAACGATATTTTTCGATGTTGAAAAACATCGATGTTGAAAAACATCATATGATAGATGTGATCGATGTTGAAAAACATCGTGCATGACTTACAAATGTAAACAAACTTTGTGGTTTTCAGTTATTCTGACAATTAGATGTTAAAAGATTTAGCGATGGAGTTTTACGTTAATTACTTATCTTGGATTTTAATTAGAGCGTTTCGCAATTAAACAATTATGATTACAATACAATTCATAATGCAGTTAACAATTGTATGTCCCATTGTTGTTATCTGAGTTAATAATTACATTGACACAGTTAACATAGATATTTTCAACTTTCAGAATTTGACAGGCGTCTTTATTATTATAAGAGCAGAAGCCATTAGTTAACTCAAAATTTTGATTTATTAGATTAAAACAAAACTAACCGAGCTTCTCGGCGTTGTTAAGCAAACGGAGTAGGGTTCGGAACCTTTAGTTTCAATCAAAAAAATATTTTAAATTGATATTCAAAAGAGATCCTGTTGCTATTGAAACCATCTAGTGAATATATGCAAAAGGAGCGTATGAAGATAAAATTAAGTAATATCACAATATATTCAAGTTAGCCTTCCCACGGTTATATGGATTTTCCCCAACAATATCAAAATTCAATAGAAAAGGTATTGTAGATAAATTGGCAAAGGTCATTTCTTGTAAAGTAAATTGAATGAAATCTCTTACATGGTCAGTTTGTTGTAACTTATACTACGTTTTGGCACCGTGTTGGATCACGGGGATCAATCTCCGGTTTCGACCGAGTGTTGTTTTAAGGTTAAAATTAACATTTTACTTACGGGTGGGACAGCCTCCATCCCAAACGAAGAACCTAACAAAAAGACAGGTATTTGACATACCCTATCCCAAACAGTTCGATCCTCCTTTGCTGGCATTGGTGTCCATGGACGCCAATGCCTGCAAAGGAGCACAATGACGCACAATGGCAAAACAGTCCATGGATGCACAATGGCATTGGCGTCCATGGACATTGGCGTCCATGGACACCAATGTCTGCAAAGAAGGTTGAAAACTGTTTGGGATAGGGTATGTCAAATACCTGTCTTTTTGTTAGGTTCTTCGTTTGGGATGGACGCTGTCCCACCCGTAAGCAAAAGGTTAGATCCAATGTTCCGCAATTGTTTCTGAAACACAAATATGCTTATCTTTCAATAAGAGCATTCAATCCTGGATTGTTTCGAATAGGAAGAACGAAAGATAAATGCTCTCCATATCTTGAAATGTTGCAGCTGGAAGCATGCTGTTACTGGATGTAAGATATAAATATCGGTTTTCAAAATTGAAAATTGCCTATTTTGAAAAGTTTTTCAAGTATTTGATGTCATTTAAAAAATGACTAACGGTAACATGAGCACACAAGGAAAATGCACGATTACCAAGAATTTAATTTTAAGATAAATGGTTGCTAAAGATTTAATGTTTATATAAAATCAGTTTTTGCTTCAAACGCATTTTCTGTCTTTTATTTAAAAGTACATACTTGTATCAAACTACATTTTAATGATTTGTTTCTTTTGCACTGTTTTTTAATGCAACTGGGGATTTGTTTTTTAAATGACAGCATCACTAGTTATGAATCGGCAGGTTATGTTATTGATTGTGAAGGAAGTTTTAATAGCTGGGTTTTCATCTGAAGACAGAATACATAACTTTGAACTTATTATTACTATAAATGACTCTTTTTTGCATTTTTCAGTGCATTTCCTTGTATTCTCAAGTATTATATTAGCAAAAAATGATTTTTATGCTTATTTATTGCTATAAACTTTAATTGTGATAACATTGATTCGAACAATACATTTGTATAGCAAATGAAGGCAGATCAGTAAGATTGAATATATTAAAAGTTAAATACTTAACTTAACTGACTAGTACTCACTAAATATTTTAATGAGGATTTATCTGTAGGATTAAATACTTTTAAAATTAATAATTTGAAAACGAATTTTTAATGTGTTTGATTACCCCTATTCTACATCTTAATTTTAGCACCAAATACTAATTTTACCTACGAATTCACCCATATATATATATATATATATATATATATATATATATTCATAATTTTATCTATTAGTTATTTAATTATTCCAAATAATGGTGAAATAATTAATCTTTCATATATTAGTTATACAAATACATTTGATATTAAAAAAAATCCGTAAATACGTCGAATATTGAGATGTTTGATTATCCATTTCTCTATTTTTTTATTACTATCCATTTCAGAATCATGTAAAAAGCAATTTAGCAAGTGTTAAATGTTGCAAGAAATATATACTTGCATAAAAATTGAATGTAGAAATATAATGGAGAAATGTTTGTTCAACATATTTTGGAGAACGTCAAAAAAAATCGACAAATGGCCAATTCTTTCTGCGCCATTTGCTTCTTTAATCAAAAAGTTTTTGTGCAGACAAAAAAATTTGTGTTGAAGAAATGGCCTGAGAAAAATATATTATGCATTTAAAAGCATTAGCGCATTTGAGCGTAAATATTTTGCTTTTATATTTGTTAATGCAACATTGCTTACGGTTGAATGATAAAAACGTTCTAGCCGTTACAAAATTTTGCAACAAAAAAAAAAAATCTGATAAAAATATCAAACTTTATCTACCAATATTTTATTCATTGCAGAATAAATATTATTTTACTGTACTTGTGGGTATAGAATTGTTCTTTATAAATTACCTTTTCATATAATTTTCTTAGAATAAAATTATGTAGAATAAATATTTTCACTATCTGGCTGTATGTATTACAACATTTCTGCAGTTTAAAACTGCATAACTGACATATTAACAA